>LR824601.2:13765000-15015000 GCA_902829305.4 Spodoptera exigua | reverse complement strand
CTTCCCACGACCAGACGAAGCGCCTTCGCTTCGCCGCGCATGCTATATTTCATTATTTACGTTTGAGTGAGCCCTCACAAAAACATACTCAAACGTTGTATTCTATTCAGTCTGCATATTAGACGCATTATTTTGTAACATTCGCTCAAGTTTCTTCAGTTAATGTAATACTATTCGTTGTTTCACAAGTATTTCGTTCACAATCCAATATAAACCACTTACTAAAAGTGGCTTTATTTTAGGTTCAATATTGTGTGCCTTTGCCTCAGCACTCACTACGATTGTCGTGGATTTCTGTTAACACAAATCACGTAATTTCAAGTTAGTGTGTCACTCGTCTTAAATATTCTGTGGACTTTGTAGCTATTCAGTATGTACAACATAGTATTTACAGCGGCGAAGCGTGATGGTTCACTAATCACAGTAATCATTACGACACTACATGCCGATTTCATTATTTACTTACTCAGTGTGCTGTGTGCCTATACCGTCAGTAGTAATCATTTAGGTAGGTACTAAAAAGTAGGACAGTTTTGTTAAAACTGTTATGGTTTTTTTATGAGCAAGATTTAACTGTATGAATACAAAAGCGCTTGAGGAATCTTTAAGTCTCGTCAAATTTCGCCATTATTTTTCCATTATACTTTACTCAAAATCTTAAACTGCCTGGAAACCGCATTAGCATTACAAAGCCTGCAGTTAGGAACCCCGCCATCTCCGTACCTAAGCTTCAATCGATTAACATTTCCTTGAAGAAATAAAACATTGACAGTAAGCTGTGTTTAATCCCTTCATACGCCCTTTGTAAGATGCCGGAATTCCAAATTTCTGTCGCAAAGTCAAGCACATACTTTGTGTTTGTAGAAATCTAAAGAATTCATAACACCGTAACTTGTGTTGGAAGTTACATCAACCAAGAAACAATAATGATTCTCATAAAAGTTACATCTCTTGTTGTAAAAAGTGGACGAAGTTTTAAGTAAATTGCTGTCTCGTAACCATTTTATACTGTATAGAGTCGAAATCATAGTCTACGTACTTAATCCCTTACTCATTAAATATATTTGACTAACATTAGTAAATCTTTGCTAGTAGTTTGTCGATTTTCAGATCTTTGTTAAAATAATAAATAAATATTATTTATTGATACCTATTTCTGTGAAAACCTATCGTTTGTGACTTCGAAATGGTTCGTTTTGTAGGTAATACATAACACTAGCTACATAACTCTCAGAACTCAGTAAAAATAGCTCTACCCTTGTTACTGTTTCGGTTGCGGCTTTTTGAATGTGCGTTGTTATATGGGGGTTAAGAATACGAGAACACCACCAAAGTAGTCAAAATGTAAAGAAGCTTATGCTGTAAGTAGAATTTAATGGTAAACAAAATAGATTTGAGAGAAACTGTATTTTTATTCTGTATTCAGATCAGATTTAACAGCCAGCAGAACGCCATTCGTTTCGCTAAAACATCATAACACTGATAAGCTTTTTCGCATTATATAATACATAATTAAAGTGTCGATCTTTTTTTAAGAGTTTCAATAATATTTCATTCGTGGACTTCTCACTAAAACAACTTTATTGATTTTTCAACACGTACAGAATAAAATGTAATGTGTGTAAAATGTGGCGCCCAATGTAAGATTTTTATACAAAATACAAAAATATTTTATACCAAATTCATATTTATCTCGCATACATGTGTATTTCAATTTATATTTAAAATTATTATAACAAAATCACACCGGGGGTATCAGCTTGAACAATAAAGTGTTATTTTTCCTTTCGCAAACGCTTCAACGCCAGAGACGTTCATTATATATTTTGATATTACAATTTAGAGATACCTAACTACTATCTTTTAGTTAGTCAACTCTTATGTGTATTCACAAAAACCATATAAAAAACGTTCCGTTCGACATACAAACTAAAATATTAACAAGGGTGACAAAAATTGGAACCTTATTTCTCTTACTAGTCGATATTATGTGATTAATAAAAACTTACAAGAAAATTCTACCGCCTATTAAAACACGAAATTCTGCCGTCGCGGATCAAAAGATTAAAAAGATATCGTTGTAAATCGATTACTAGAACCGGACCGAGAACCTAAAAACGGCTTGATGTCGTTTTATAAATTATCGTTTTATTAAAAAGATATTGAATTTCTTATGATCTTTCATAATATTATATCATGGTTAAATAGATTTTAAAGTATCCATTCTTTAGTTAAATTTCACAAAGGAAAAAGATGTTATCATATACTTAGTGCTAGCAAATACATAGGTAGTGCGTTTAATATAGCATTATTTCGACGCTTTTACTGTGTAGCATTACTATACTTATAAGCTAGCGATCTCATGTCCAGCCTAACTGTAAAAATAAATGTGTCGTCAAGGACGAACGATGTTGTCTCTTCGATATATAACATGATTGTATCATCTAGATATTACATATTGAGATAGGATAACAGCAATTAGATAATAATAGTCCTGCCTCCCCATCCGTACTGTGACATTCCATTGTCTTAGTAATTACGTTATCCACCATCAGAATATTAGATACATGCATGCTTGAACTGGTGCTTTGAAGTACCATCTCAAACATGTTAATAGGTATGTCATAGGCACGGTTCGTATTGTAAGTGATTAGTTAATACCAGTGGTCAACCTGCGGTCTAGGCTCAACCGCTATTAATTAATGTTTATGCCTATAACAATCGCTTATCACTATTATAAATGTTCGATCGATGGATATACAGGTTTATCATTCAGTTGAAACAACAACTTATTAAAAATAGGCTGATGCTGACAGTGTAGCATAAGGATATGAGATTACTTGTGTATTCGCATAAAGCTGTCTCATCCAAAATCGGAAATACAAACAGGCTCCTAACTTCATCGGAAATAAAACAGACTTGTAACTCCATCTGGATGCCAGTCCGCCAGTCCCTTTTTACGATTTGCGATATCTTATGGTTTTGACGTTTCGTTACATGTAGATATTATTTTCAACGTTCATTTTAGTCGCCAGAACATGCAAATAGTGTGGACCGACAGCAATCTATCTAATTAATTTGAGAAGTAAAACTTGTGTACAAATATCGCGGTCGGAGCAGTAACTTAAAGTTTATGTTGAGAAGGACCACTGAAACTTAATATTCTGGTATGAAGTGTGTGATAGACAGTAATTAAATTGAGAAACTTCACCGTTATTTATGCATTCGACATTAATGGAAATACAAATGTTGCACAAACATAATGTGGGACCTTAATACCCCGGTGACAATTGCGGTAAAACCTTGACCACTGAGTGGTTTTTAGTAATAATAAAAGGATTAATATATTTTCCTTATATATTACAAAAGGTATAAAGCTGTGCTTACATTGAAGGGACAGTTAGTAAAATCTTTGAAACAAGTTGCAGCTCCATTTCTCTCATTGCATATTAACGCGAATGAGTCCATGACCTGGTAAAACTATTTGCACGTTAGCACGGGGTCGTGGAGCTGTGTGCCTGTGCATTTGTGCAACCCAATCCACTCCACTTGTCGTGCATAATTTACGCAAAACATAAAACAATTATAATTTATACCAGCACACAATAATGTTTTTGTAGAGAACATAAATTGCGCTGTGAAAGCTTATGGTATATAAGAGTATATTTATAATTCAGTAAGTACCTACATACATGAAACCGCGTGACTACGAGTAACTTTGAAGATTTCTTGTCGTCATCGATCACTCAGTTTCCAGTTATCGTAATTGGATGATTTTATGGCGGAAGTATTAGTACAAGTAAATAACGATGTTGGCTGTTTGCGAATACTGACTGTTCAAGCTAAGTAGGTAGAATATGTAGTTCCAAAAAGGCTTTTAAGTCAAGATAATTGTTTTCTTTCATAAAAAAAGCAATAAAAATCGCTCTGCAATACACCCATGTCAATTAAAAATCAAACCCTCGACGTGAAATTGACGAACCACTTATGTGTACATCGTATCGTCCATCGCGACGGTTGTGGATATAGAAATATAGGGCCCAATTTCAAACGGTCTGCTGGAGTGCGGATCGAACATTTTGCTTTGAAACTTTGAGCTTCGAACATACCTAGAGGGTGCGACCCTCTTACGCGGCAATTGAGTTCTGACTACCGCATCTGTACTAGTGTCAATTGCTATGAAGGAAATATAGTAAGACAAAGAAGAAGCTCTTGTACGAGTTATACAAAAAAAAAAAACTATGTGTAGAAGGTTACAACATTATGTCATTGAATAGTTACGCTAGGGCACGCTGTTCATGAATAAGATACCTAAAAGTGATTTGAAACTATGTAGTAAAGATGTAGTTAAATAAATATAACTTTATAATTGTTTTATTTGCACTCGGCTGTAATTATATCTGTGAGAAACTTATCAGGCGCCTATATACTAAAAACTAAAGTTGCAGTGTAATTCAAATAGCCTTGTCTCGTCCGCTATTTCCGCGTAGAAACTTTAGCGGTTTATGTACGGGAATAGTTTGAGGTGTCCTTCCCGTCCATATTACTTAGGCCTCAGTAGGTTTATCCAAAAACTATTCACATCTCTTGTATCCGCGCTGCCATTATTAGTCCCATTTATTGAGATACTAAATTGTTTTATGTGGCACTAATAGTCAATATTTGCGTCGCGCTCACATTTAATATAACTATTATATTTAAGATTAGTTCTTTATTGAAAAGGCTGTTTATATTGTCATTAACTTGAAAGTAGTATAAAAGAATACAATACATTTTTATATTAATTTTTCAAGTAGATTCTTACAAAGTTAATAATTTGTTTCTACTAACAAGCCAAACGGGCAATTTGTTCGTTAGGGTATTGACATGAAATACGTTAGTCGACTTGACTGCTCATTATATTTTATTATCAAACAATTTTTATTATTGTAATAAACATAGAACTCAGATCTTTTCTAAGTTATTTCAAAAATGTTACATTTTGAGACAGAATGAAATATAAGTAACATAATTTAGCAATATACATAATTAGACGAGCGATAATCAGCCCGCGGCTCGACATAGCCTTTGACTTTACACTGAGAAGTGAAACAGCTTTTAGTGCATCTGTTTTTATTAGAAAAACATTTTATTCCCCATTAGTTGTTAATGCAAATGAAATTCTTTTACAAGAGGAATGAGATTATTACTTCCAAGTATTCATTAGTTTTTCCTTTGAAGGACCAACTCATACTCGTAGTTTTTCATTTTCCAATTCATTTTGTAAACATTTAGCTTTATTAAAACTTGATATTGGATATTGATTTGATCAGCAATGGTACTGTTTTTTTAATTTGAAGTAAGAATGTTGCATTTAAAATCAAATGCATACCTTGTATTGATCTAAATTGTCTTTAGCTGCAGTAAGACGTTTTAACACAATAATTATACAATACAAATATCCAAAAATAAATATTACAACACATAATCACTTAAACACAGTCACTTAAACTAGGATTCCTTGTGCTATAAGTACCAGTAATTTGAATTCAATTTGACATTGTAATCTTACGCTCCCAAATATTTCGTTTTGTGAGTCCCCGCAGTATGTTTATTCACGGTACGTTTGAAGCTGGTTTAGATTTTGTCCACATGACCTGTTTACCAATTTAACATTTTTCATTCAAGACGAAATCACCCGCAATGTGACAAGATAACACGATTTTACCGTTTTTAAAGCGAGGAGGAAACTTAATCTTTTGGGTTACACAATAACAATTCATTGAAATATTGAAATTGCGCTAAAACGTAAAAAGAGCGCCTGACGTAACACCAAGACTAGTAGTAGTTTTGAATTTCTTTTCATAATTAAATTCATATTCAAACAAATAATTTGTTTAAGAATATTCAATTGCAGTAATTGGCAAACACTCTATTGAAATACCGAACTTTGTTGTTCCGCTGGTGGAAACTCGACATTTAAAAAGTTTTCATAGCTCGTTGTTAAAAATAACAAACCAACTTTCACAAAATTCTATGGAAAACAAGCAACATTCAGAAAGGGTCAAAGCTACAGGCTGTACTAGATTGAGCTCGGATAGCGTTCGAGTGACTTCGCAGATTACTGATTAGATCGAATGCAGGTTCCAATCGAGCTCAAGGCAGGTTCCACTGAACTTTAAGGTCCACTTCAATTTAGGTTTCGATTTGGTTTCACGCTAATACGGAGCAATTGTGGCATATAGTTTTGTTCCAATATCTTTTTATAGTTTTGTACAATCTCAGTACTAGCATAGATTGACATACGTTATCTCTATGTAGTATATATTTATTAAACTGCTTTAGTTTGACAAATGATTTCTAGAATTATAAAACAGACATGTCAACTTGTATATAAAATTTTCCTGGCGAATTTCCCTAATGTACCTTTTAGAACCATCTTTTCTCAACCATATGCGAAATCGGTGTAATCAATTACGCATAATGCAATGACCAATAGTAATTTGAATGCCTAATTTCTACATACATACGTAACTAGTCATTCAATTATCAGAAATCTAGAGTGGTGCTGCTTTCTTTTTCTTTATTTGTTACGGACTTTTAAAAATGTCAGACCATAAGGCCTAACTAACACACACACGTTATTACAGCTATAGAATGGTGCTGTTATTATTGTTGTAACTATATAAAATATAAAATTAAGTTGAAATAAAATAGCAACAAAACAATATGAAGTAGTTTTGCATTCTAGTTATCGCCGTCGCTTCGCTGCCGATGGCTATAAAATATCTCAAGTGGCGTCCCAATGAACGTCGGATGTGTGCGCCAGTTGTTGTGTAGAAAGCCTTAGATAGAGAATGCAACGCTCGCCGGCGGCAGCGCAGCTTTATAACAGTGATTGGAGTTCTTTTGTTTGCTATCGCTGGCTCCGATTCACACGGAATTTCAAGATCTATGGACTTTATTACTCTTCCATAGCTCTTTACTCTAAGCGCACCCATTTAGTGAAAACTTTTCTGATTCAACTTTTCCGCCCTGACTTAATTTTATGTCGCCCGAATTTTCGTAATTTGCAACAGAAGATATTCGATGACTGTTTTCAAGTGCATTAATGAAATAAAAAAATAAGATTCGTCGTTGTTATTTGCTTCCTGGTTTGTTAATAAAGTTATCATTAGGTTAGGACAACAATTGTAACTTCAAAAATCATTAATAAATATCTTAATTATTCTATCTTATCTTTCCATTTTACGATTTAACACAGATTAAAGCCTTTGTACAGGCACATTTGTACAACGCCTGTATATATATACCGTATCCGGCTGAACCTAATCAAAAAATTGGTGATATTATGAAGTGGATCGCCAAATATTTTAATGCCCAATTTTACCTGTAAACGCGTGAAAAAATGGGGTGCAAAAAGAGGCTGAATTTGAATGTCATGCGCAAAAATAACGCAGTAAAATTTGTATTTTCCCGAATAAAGTTAATCCGAATATTTTATCCACACTTAATAATAAACTATATAATATAAAAATAGTCATTTGTTGCATACAAGTCAGCAAGTAATTCTTGGAAGTAGGAGGCGGGACTGCAGGTAGCCGGTGGGCGCGAGAGCGGGCGCGGGCGCGGGTTGTTGCGATTATCGTGCGCGCGCAGCCCCTGGGCGAAGCTAAGCACCTCCTCTTGGGGCTTGGATGCTACAAGTGTCCAGTATTGCAACCAAACGCATTCCGGATTCGGGAGGTACTAGACGTCGTCCTCGCGTCCACCTAACTCTCGCGGTACTCAGTACTTGCTGAGGTTCGCTAAGTGAAGAAGCCGTAAAAGTTTCTAAGTGCAGGTACCACGGTATACTTAATTTGAAAATTCAGTGCGGTGTTTTATATCTATTTATTTGTTTTCTAATTTATAGTTTAGCAGTTATTATAATTGAATTTTGTTTTTTTTTTATTTTTATAATTTTATTGTTTTTGAGTAAAATATTTTTGTGGAAATTATCTTGCATTTTTATTTATAGGTATTCTTTTATCATTTTAATTTCTGAAAGAATTTATCAGACGTTACAGGTAAAATAAAGTGTTGACTTTGTTCCGTGTTTATTAAAATTCCGACGGGGATTCGTCTATTGCATTTATATTTTTGAATTGGATACAACGGATAACGGCAGCCGAGTAAGAGCGACGGATATAAATTTAATTTAAATCCAGATTTTAATATTCATGCAAATTGTTCGGGATTTTTTAAAATGTTCGTGGTCTTTGGTGTTGTTCTTGTACAATCGGTTCATTGTTCGGACAAATGATAATATATACAACGAACTAGTTTAAAATCAAATTTTAGCAAGAAGTCGTGACTAAATTTGCAGAAAGTTTTTCGATTTTTTTACCTCAAAATGAGATTGAAAACTGTTTTCACATTTCTTAATATATCACATGTTTGTATTACGTACAAATAATTTTAAAAGCTCACAAATGATTTTAAAACAAGAAAAATATCCATATATTTTAAGGCTAATGGGAAATCAAATCAGAACTATTCAAAGTTAAGGTTGTGACTGTTGGCTAGCAGAAATATTTTTGTATGGACTTTTGTGCTTAACAAAACTAGCCCGTGCGTCGTAATTAAATAAAATATTTTATCGGCACAAACGGTTACTCATCTACACTTAGTCAGATCGAAACAGACTATAAAGCTACCTTTTACTGAGTAACTACCTATTTCCTCGGTGAGCATTTCCATTTAGTTAAGTGTGAAACAAATTGAAGTTCGCTACTTGCCATACCAGTACTTAACATTAATTAGTTGCAAAGTGCGTTTCTTGATTGCGAGCGCCTCTCATCACCAGCTAGTGTGCAACGCTAACAGTTAAAATTACTAATTTGGCGTCAGTGCAAAGCTGATTTACACAACATTACAACTTGGGAAGTGAAGGTGACGTGCCGCCCTCGCTTTCAGTGCTTTCTTCATGCTTGATACACTTACATCTTGTAATAATAAGTTTCGTTAAGACCCAATGCGTGGTATACGTTTTCTTATATATAATGTTACATATTGTCAGGAAATATTTAGTTACACACTGAGAATAGGATCAATAACAGTTTCAGTGGAATTAAACGTCGAAACCTTCGAGTGTTAGAGATACTAAGTCCCGGTTTTGTTCACGGAAATGGAATAATCCTGCAACCGATGCTGTGCACTGTTCTGTACTGTACAATATGGATTGTGACTTCTGCTTCGGCTTCTCTCCGATTGCATACAGCATTTTAACGTGCAATGTTTTCGGTTCTGTCTAATGCAGCATATTTTTTTTACATTGCTAAATATTAACATTCATTTTAAGTGAATAAATTAGTGCTTCATATCTTTGTCCCTGATTTCAAAGAATATTCTACTCCCAAGCTGGCGGCACCGCCATCTTCTAGCTATTCAGGTAATTCAAAAACTTTGAACCAGTGCAAGCTAGTGCGGCATCAATTATAAAAACGTTGGCTGTCAGTGCTCATTACTGTGAGCTCTTTCATCTATGTTTTTACAAACCGTCTTTGTATGGCTCCGGGTCACCCGTTGTGTGCCATGAGCCGCGTCGTGTGCGCGGAAAGTGCTGACTATTGCCGACTGTCTAACCGACGATCGCAACTTTGAACCTTAATTAGGCAAATCGACATAACACGAGAGTTGGTATAGAAACATAAAATTACCTTTTTTCTATGCTCCCCCGTGTTAGTTTCACATGCGGTCGCTCTATTATACTGCTGTGAAAGCCCCTTTACATTTCCGAGCCGCCGTACGCCTGACAACTATTGTATCGATGCTAGCTTTGACTACTTCACCTTCACCGTCCTTTTCTTTTGTTTCTTCATTATGTGTCCAAATGTCATCTTTTGACAACACACACACATACGCAGCATTTGACGATACTTTTTTGCTATTTTTCCTTGTACTTATGCTAGGCACATACATTTTTAAAGGACAATCGAAACTAAACCCGCCTGGAACACCGAGTAGATACCTACCTACATTTTAAAACGTTGAAAAATCCGATTCAATCCCCACTACGTTACTTGAGTGGTTCCGGCTTAAAAGCGAGGCTCACAAAGGCTTAGAACGACAAATAGGTGTCTTAATAAGGTTGTAAAGCTAACGTATCTAACTTATTTTATAATTTCTTCCTCCGCGTATTTAGCTATTAGGTTTGATGAGAAAAATGGTTTGTGGTAAATGAATTTACGACGCAAAGGCACAATTAAGTATACCAGTACAACCTTCTTGCAATAAACTCGCGTTGTGCGAGCGATAGGCAAAACTTAATCCGTTTGTATTACAAAATGTGCTCGCATGTTCTTGAAGACAAAGAAATCAATTTATTTTCTGGGATTACTTTTAAATAATAAATATCCCACCGCAGAGGTGTTTGTTGCCTTTTTACGAACTTAGTCTCTACGTTGTTCTCGTGTACCTAAGTATAATATTATAACGAAGTTGAAGAATTCTTATTATTCATATCATTAGATATGAATAATAAGAAACATATTTTTAACTCTTATAGGTAAATATTTTGTAACTATTCTTTTTCCAATCGAATCTATATTTGAACGAATTTTACTGACTGTCTGACAATAAAATTTAATCCTGGAGACCTAGTATCGTATATGACGTCATTACAATACTTAAGCAACTAAAATTTAAACAGTGAAAGTTAACTATTCAAAATGAATATCAACTTTAGCACTTTGCAGTTTGGTAAACTTCGACACAAGTCCGACACAAAACATGTCATTTGTATACTTCAACTAATATGACTTCTTGTAAGCTCCTTGCATATTATTTTTCTCATATCTGTAACAAGCTTCGTATGTATGAGTATCTCATAGGATTAAGTCTACTGTACAATTTAAGCGGGCCTGTTCTGAAAGGATAGAAGCTTGAGTGTGCTCTACAAGAGTCAAAGGACGAACAGAATAACAATAAGTGTGTCCCTCTCATGGAGCGCGACCTGAATGCTTTATTCATATAATTTAGGCAGCATTGTGACGAAAGGCCAGACTGTATGAGTGCGATGCCAAGTGCAACCTATCTTCACACTTCGCATGATAACACAAACCTTAACGCATTCTCGCAAACATAATTCAAACCAGACGGCTCTAAAAGTAAAGGAAAGAACCCTTGCCCTGTGTGACCCACTAATACGAAGAGACTTAGTTTTCCCACAAAACTCAAACATGTTATAAAACGCGGCCAGTTCTTAGCAGGATAGTTAGCCCCGATTTCGCGATTTTCTTCAACTTCGTTTAGCAACTCAAGGCCGTGTGTGGAGTAGGTAACACGAAATGTATGTTTTTATTTTTATAATTTATTGCTGTAGTGGCGTGGTAAGCCTTTAAGTCGTTGCCGGACTTTATATTACCTTCATTACACTTGTAGCCTTGCGATCCAAGTAGTAAGAACCGGTGTAGACTTAAAGAGTTTCCTAGATGATTTGATATTTTTAACTGCCTTTTTATTATACTATAGAGTGTCTTCGTGAGCTTGTAATAGTCACTTAATTGCGGTAATAATGTCAGACGGCTGCCAGGCATTCATGAAATTGTGAAACGCTGCACGGCCGCGACAACGTGACCAGCATAGCGGCCGTTTGCATTAAGCATCCTTCCAATAGCAGACGCCACGACTGCAACCTTTCCTTAACACATGCACGGATTGCAAACAACACTATTGTTTTGTTCAAGCAAATATAGATGACACTCAGACCTATTTGAGTGCTCGCTACTTAGTAATATGATTGTGTAGCTAATTCGGACAATACTTAGTGGCCATTTTGGTAACATTAATGGATATTAAAAATAATTTACTCCGATATGTTTCAAGATGAAATTACCTGAAATTACCATAGGTAATATCAAACATTGAAACTTTTTATTTCTTTTTATAACATCAACGTATAAAATTGTTGTGATCTCAACAATGATAAATGAACGCAGTTGTTTAGATAACAGCTCTCAACCTAGCAGTAGTAACATTAGGTATGAGGAGTGCGGGCGGGTTCGCCACAATTCTTGGCGCCACAACAGCTCTAACGTATTTATCTCGATGAAGCCAGAGCGCTTGCCTTGACCGTGCTAAATTAACACTTTCTAGCGTCCTTCTATCTAGTGGATGAAGTTATCGACGTAACTCGAGAGGGTTACGGTCAGATAACACTCGATCAAGTTCACAGCTTGACTTGTTGTTTAGACAAAGATTAAAGAGCAAACCGTCACTCCTGTATGCTAATACAAACTATAGCATACAAATTGCAGCCATCATCTTTACAGGCCAGCGGATTATAAAGTTCTTTGCACAAACATTTATCTTTCCATTCCAGTAGGTCGATCATTTACCTTCATCAACATGAGAAAATTATTTTTACGTCACGTTTTAAAATTAGAATACTAACAAGATGTTTAGTAACCGTCATGAAATTTTCTGGTTGTATAACTAAACGAAAACGTTCATCAGTTCAATATAATCCTCAACATGGACTCGTACTATTGAAACAATTTATACTAAATTGTAGGGAACTGATGCAAGCGGCTCTCCACTGGGTTATCATCGTTTGTATCTAGTGATGTATAACTAAACTCAGCTCTAATTTATGAACGGATGATTCCAATAATTCCATGTACAATTATGATGTGGTAATACGCATCGATCAGCCCGCAGTAACTCGACATGAATGAATATTGCGAATTACATCTATGGAGACAAAAGTTTCGTGTGTTTTCAAAAAATATTAGAACCTTCTGAATTATATGTTTATGGCCTTCTCATGCCCGCATGCGGCTGAGATAGCACCTGCGGATGTGATGACCACACCTGCTTCTAACGATCAATAACAAACTCGTAAATTGCAATATTACATCACTAACTCCTCTTCATTCTTATAGATAAGATCAACGTTTATTTGTTTTCCGCGGCATATCGTAAATAAGAGTACAAGAATGTTTGTCGAATGGTAAACTGCGTGTAACGTTTGTAAAATAAAAGTACGTAACAACCAAAAGAAGTGAACACGACACAAGTCGTGGACACGCTTCGTTTCAGTTTCACGTGACTCCTATCATATATTCAATGCAGATATTCTGATGTCGTATGCATAGGCACGTTCAATTGCTTCGTCAAATCGGCATCGAACGTTACAAGTGATCTTGCTTTTGGATTATCGTAAAACTATTTTCGTGTATCGACTGTAGAGTGCGCGTAAATCACTTAGGCTATTTTTTCCATAGCGTTTGGAAACATCTCAAAATAGCAATTCACGTAGGTATGGCTTTTAATGACGTAACACTTGCCGTGCGTTGAATATGATACGGAATTGCATGATACAACAGTAATGTTTTGTCGGGAACGTAAGAGAGCGGCTACCACGATGTGTCATAAATCGATGTGGTTGGACCACGCTGCGGTTTTAGGGTTACTGTGGTTACAGAACAAGAACTCGTTGAAATTGGACGTTGATTCCGACTAGTAAAACTTTTCTCGTTACACACATAGTTGTTTCCAACTGAACGTCATGTAAAGGGCGCAACGGCTGCGGCTTTCGCATTGCCACACACATTTCTATTCATCTTTTGAATATTTTACATACCAAAATACAACTTTGACCTGTTAATTGCACTTCATGAAAGTTAGAGCAGAACTTTCTGAATACGTCAGTATCAGTAACTTTTTGTCGGGACAAGGTCTATATACGAGTTTTGAACTTCGATGTGCCGTTACAATGTGTTCGATACTTTCGCTAGTTTTATCTGCTATTCAGTGTTATCGAACTACTTGTATATTTGCAGTTAAACGAAAGCCTTTCCGTTCGTTATCCTCTAAATTAGGTCAAAATAACGGTTACGTGTACACTAAGCAATTACTTAAATATATTTCAAAATATCTCTAACACCGTGTATTGTTTTGTAGCGTTTATTAAATAAGGAAAGTTTTTACTGTACAACCTGTATAACACCAATGCTAACAATTTTAAACTGTCTCACAAATAGATTCCAAACAATGACACAGCAAATACTTAATCAATTCGTATTTCAATTACTAGCAATTTCGCTATAAATTCGGTTCCGTAATCAGATTTCCAGAAATCGATAGGATTAATTAGAAATTATCCAATCAAGACTGGCGCTTACCCAGGTATCTCCAGTGTGTGGTGGTGGCGTATACCGTGACAGGTGATCGTCGATGTCTGAATAACGTGTATGATGAATTTATGTGCTGACGTCGGCATTTTTGTAGACTCACGGCGTACCTTTAACATTATCGAATTTCCTTTCGATATTCACTGAAAGCTAGCTCTATTAAATTAGCGACGGCCGCAGTCGAGGCTCCGGATTCTTTTAAATTGCGTTTCATTTTCATTAAACATTACTTCCTGACCTACTAATTTTCCAATATTTTCTCTCTCAAAATAACAGTTGTTCGGTACATGTTGAATGTAGGTAGGTGTTTGTGTGTGGGGAAAATGTGTTTGTTTGGCGGTGGATAGGTAAACAATCAAATTATTGGAGCGATTCAGGAATCATTTCAACCAGTCTGTTGGTAACTACACTGCCAATGAAATCTTTATGTGCGGTATGGTTTCAAAAAATATTATGTCGCATTCTAACGCTGTAAATCGTCTGTATGTACTTAATATGTCCTACTTGTCTAAAACTGCTGTATTGAACTTCTGTATGTTTTACTTGTGCTTTCAATTCTGTGTACAATTTACATTGAAATATTCATTAAAACTTCGCAAAATGTTAAATTCGTCAAATTTTTTAAATCATTGTTGATCAGTTGTCCCATCATAGGTATAAAACGGGAAACATCAGATTATTCTATTGTGACCTTAGAATTCGGAGATGTTGATTGACGTTGTAATTGTTTAAATATACTTGCGAAGCACTGATGCATTTTGTGTCCGCAAACTTGCCCGAGTGTTGGCCGGTTGTTACAAACAAAATAAAGTTATTTTTTCTCTCGGGTTTTCCCTCGCCGAATATGCAAACAGACAAATTGTGCTCGTGAACTTTGAACTTCATTCCCACATCGCGCAGTTTTACAGCGGTATTTATGCTTGCATTGCAATTAATATTTTCATATACACAAAGTGAGCGATCGTTTGTCCTTATCGATTTTATCTTTTTGTGTTTCAAGTTTGGAACGAGGGTGACTGTGTGTAGTTTATGTAGGTGAAAATGTAGCTGTGTAATAATCAGTCATGTTAAATGGTATTTGGATAACACATACAGATTTTGAGATCAACACGTAATTTGCAGTTATTTTAATAAAGATTTAACAGTTTTATCAATACTGTCGGTACGCTTCAAATTTTTGGCACAAACAAAATCAAACGGAGGGCAAAGCAAGTCGCGAGCGAGCAGGCGCTACTCGGCGCGCTTTATCTTTATCGTTGTGTCCGTGACATTTCCACGCCCTAGGCCCTCCACTGTCGCATCAAATATCATCCTTTACTCACTGATACAATGACCTGGCCTAAATAACGAACGGCAAACTGCCGTGTCTTGATACGAATCTGTAAATAGATCAGTATTTCGATCAACTTCTGTTATAGTTGATCGAAGGATATTCGTTTACTTGTATTTACAAACATGCCATTAGCTTTGTTACATGACAAATGGATTGTTATCGTGCCCTTACTTGCATGTTAAATAAAGTGCAAGTAGTAGTTTTCTAATGCAGATATTTAATCTGATGTAGTGAACTTTTAAAAGCTATAAGTGCTAACAGCTGAAAACGGGTTTCTTCTCACATGGTGGTTGACATGGTGATTAAAACGTGGTGATGCTTGTTCAAGGTTCATAGATTGGCGAATTCAAACTTATGATTGTATAATTACTGGGTCAGGTTTCTTCACGGTGTATTTCTTTCCCGCTAGTCAGTGGTATCCACAAAAAACTTAGAAAGTCCATATAAATGGGAAATATTGAACTTGCTAGGTTTCGAAATCTATGTAAAAAGCGGGTACCTTGACCACCGTACCACCACAACATTTATATCAGCAAAAATAAAAACATCATTTGCCCATTAAAAATACACACTCGAATATGTTAATTTCTTGTGTTCAGTGTTAAACGTTTTATTTGGACGTTGAAATATAAAGTCTTCGTTTTTATGTTGTACCGTATTTAGAGAGTAAATCGGGTGGATGGCAAACGTTATTAGGTATATCAATCGCCCGTCGGGTTTCTCATTTCGTAGGTACAGGGGGTGGGATCGGAAAGATTTTTTTCGAGATTACATTACTCGATATGGATGATTAAATGTAGTAAACTTCTGATTCGATTATAATGAGAATAGAAATTTGATAAACTTAGATTTTCTACACGACTTCAACGTCATAATTTTAGTACGAAAAGCATTGGAACAATAAAATTAAAAACAAAATGTCCTGCACGGTATCAATGGTGCTAAATAATAAGTAGCCGGTTTACAGTGAAGAGGCGCCGTCAATTTTCCTGTCATGTCTCCTTCGAACATCGGTTTAATAATGCAACTTTTCGCTGTTTGCGGTAACAATTACCGTACGTAGACCTCGTGTCATTACATGTAGTTAAGTTGATCGCTACCCTCGCTTGTGTGACAAGCTTCTGTTCCGAATAAACCGATAATTGTTTAGGTATTCCTGTCCAACTCTTTACGTTGTTTTATACTTGTAGATATGTATATTAACGATTGCTAGAGTCGCTCCGATTGTCGTGCGTGTTACGTTTAAAAAATAATCCTCCGTAGCCGTGATTTAGCTGACAAACATTCAAGTGACCCTATAAATATTTAAAAAACAGGTCAAGTTGGTCAAGAGAAGAATTACGTCCCTCGTTCACCGGCTATGTATTTTGAAATAATATATTTTCAACAAGGATGATATAGATTAATTAAATGCAACAAAATAACATTTTGTGTAGACAACTAATTGGAAAAAATATGTGCTTCATTAAATGCATAATTAAGTGCCACGGAAAGTGTATACCTTCATTTCAAAGATACAAGTTGGATAGCAAGGAATATGAAACTGGCGTATCGTTAGCGTCTAGACTAGAGCCAGGCTAAACTTTCTTATCGCGAAAATTGATATTACTCGGAGACTATGAACAATACTTAAACGATAACTGACTTACTTTACTAAACTTGGATAGAACAGCTTTCAAGATACTTACAGCTCAGATACCTAGTCTTATAATATTTATTTCCACTAGTTTCTCATTTGTTCTTCTAGCTAATCTAATGAATGTTTTCTTTTTGTTCTAGATAATCAAGATGGGTTGCTTCGTCAGTAAAGATAAATTGACCAAAGAAGACATGGATTTTCTGAAAACACACACGTCCTACGATGAGACCACTATTAAGGAGTGGTACAAAGGATTTAAGGTAGGAATAAAACTGTAAACCTGTATAAGTGCCGATTTTTCAATGGTTAGATAAAAGTTATCTGGGGAATAATTATGATGCTGTCGCGTCAGAATGTTTGTATAAGACAGTGACAGCAACAATTTTATTCCTCAGATATCATTTATTTGACTATTGAAAATTCAGCCTCTTATGAAACACACAAATTTTGTCTTCATCATTGCACGGTATAATGTAGTTTGGATTTTTGATTTGGTTCGGTAAATCACCTCAGGTCATACATGATTTCTTTCTAAAAACATATTTCATAATTATAAGTTACATCACACACTATTCATAAACTCTGTAGTTAATAATTTTTTTCTTTCTCTCACTTTGTATAAAATTGTTCTAATCACTTACTTACTTATTGAGTTCCATTTACTTCGTTCACACAATTCCCAGTTGAGACGACGACAAAAATAGAAAAAGTCTTAGAATTGGAACAGTTCAAACCAACCATTCTATCTTGGTAGAGAACTGATTGAAGCGAAGTGCAAGTATTTACAAATCCCCGGAGTCGACATCGCTCGAACCCAAGTTATAAACAATACATTAATTTAATATACATGGTGGTTGGGAAGGATTGCTTTGTCTTTGTTAATTTGTTGATATATTGTAAATAACTGCTTCAACCACGGTCTTGTCTGCTTCACTGTAGTTTGTTAAAGCATTCTACACATTCCTTCGATATAAGTTTGTATAAGTATAACATAAATATCGTGAATAAATTGATCAAAGACATTAATCTCGGTATTTACGCTAATGTTTAAATATCAACATTAATATTTCCATTTTTGTGACTTTTCAATCAGTGTTGTTAAAACACTAATAATCCTACGAGTATTATGATATCTTCGCAAGTTGTTCCCAAACGAAAGTGCTCGGATGTAGGTAATAACCTAGGCTTATATCTATATCTACCTCAAGGTGCTTGCGGCGAAACAATAACTCCAGCAATATTTTTATTACACGTATAAATAAAAGTTATATTCTCATTTATACTTCGTGTATTACGGCCGCTTTAACGACGTAATTTACTCAGTAAACTGAAACTTAAATGCAATGGATATTATTTTCTCATAAACGGTGTATAACAAATCTAAAGAAGCACCGGTTCGGACAAATAAGAACTGTAACGAAAAGTTTTTGACTTTTAATCCTTACAGTTAAACAGAATCTTGTCATTAATAAGCGCGAATTCAATTCATCACATTATCAACAATGGTTAAAGTTTATTTAGTAAAACAAAACTGTTAATCGAAATGAGCGCGTGCTAGAGCGACCACAATACGCCCACCAATTATTGCGGACGGCCTTCGAAGCCACCAACATAGGCGAATTGACAAATTTGCATTTGCATGAAGTAACATGATTGTTCCGACCGCGTCCAAGTAAACACGCGATATCAAGTTTAGGGTAGCAGTTTGCCATGCATGCTTGCATTTATACCGTCGTCGCATGTTTGCACTATTTTCTACACAACTTACACTTTCCATATCCATCAGAACACTGTCTTGGATATACACGTATTTTCAAATACAGAAATAAGTTTTCGATTTGATCATTTCTAATTGAAATTCACATAATAAGACATATTTTTATATTCTTTCCTTGTAGCAAGACTGCCCGAATGGCAGGCTCACGCCAGCGAAGTTCGTCGACATGTACAAGATGTTCTTCCCATCCGGAAACGCTGTTGAGTTCTGTGATCACGTGTTCCGCACCTTTGACATGGACAAGAACGGTTACATCGATTTCAAGGTAAAAATTTGGAGTAACATCAGCTAAGCGTTCAATTGAGTCTTCCAATCTTAGTTTAAGTCTTGTATATCCATAATGAAATATTTTTTACACCATTTTGCTATTGTTGCAAATGCCTGTTTTTATGCGCCATTGCGAAAGTCGCACAAAGTTAAATTAAATATGTATTAACTTATTGCGATTGACTACGTTTCAAATTTTCGCTTGCGTTTTTTGATTGTTAATCTTTAGCCATAAACTACTAACGACTTCCACGGAACAAGAGATCCATAATAGATCCTTGTTTGAACTGGCTCCGACTCGCCTGGTGTACCAAAACTACTTTGTTATAGGAATTTCTGCAGGCCATCCACGTCACATCAAGTGGCACACCTGAAGAAAAGCTGAAGTGGGCTTTCCGCATGTACGACGTCGATGGCAATGGTGTCATTGACATCCAGGAGATGACAAAAATAGTGCAGGTTTGTTTCAACTCAACCCATCCCCGATCAATACGGCGTAACGTTCTTTATTTGCCTCTACCAGTTAGGAAACAACACCGTCTCGCCTTTAGGAAGGCAGACGAACATAAACAGTTATGCCAGTTCTAAAGTAGAATCCATGTAATATGGTCGTGATACAAGTATTCGGCGATGGAGTATTCCCGGAGTATGATAGATGAATCATATTAATCTGTTGTGTTTTACACGTCTATTTTCTGTGTTAGAAGCGATGTTGTTTAGTCTCACAGGTAAGGTCGCTTACTCATTGTAATATTTGTTCGACTCCCGTTATGAACGAAAATGTACTTACTACACTTTATACCTGGTGTGTCTGTAAAATGGCGGTAATCTGTACGTTCAAGAATAACCTGCACTTAAAACACCTTTCAACGCGTAAAAATAACATGACTTTATTGACGCAGTTTTCGATCACAAAGCGCTGGTAGATGTCACTCTAAGCCTTAAAATAAAACATTTTGCATCGGAAATCTGGTGACAGAAAACCTGTTACGTCATAAAGTGACGCGTCGATCATTTTAACCGGCTTCAAATTAAAAGCTTCACACATCAGACCACGCTCGATGAATTTTTGTACGGTTAAATGACAGTGCAAACGGAAGAAACTTTGTTAAAATATAAGGGAAATTATTTATGGGTGACCTTAGATCGAGAATCAGTTGACGAAGGAAAGTTTTACTATGTTTATTTACACTCAGCTGGTAACTATAATATCTTAATTTGATGTTACAGTTTTAACATAGTCACGAGTATTTCATACCTACGCTGATATATAATGAAGTCGAGCTGCATTTGAGTTAACACAAACAGCAGACCAGGAGCGTAAGCTGACGACAAGGTTTAATCATCTTAGTTCCATTTTAGATACGACTATAATTTTAATTTACATTTCCCGCTGAAGTATGACGGATGGTTTTAATTAATCTGTTTATTAGATTTAGACTTTAAGACGAAGCGTCTATAAATACAGGGACTTTCGGTGCTGCTTATGTACGAGTTCTTATAATACAGAATTTAAGTTGATTTGATCTTGAAAACAAAATTGTGGATCCAGATATAGACCGGTGCATCTGTTACTTTTTAACGTTGCAGGGATTGGTTAGAACATTCGTACGAATCAAATTTGTTCATCGCTTTGAATTAGCGCTTCGAGGAAGCTCCGAAGTAAATACATTATCGAAATCACACACGAGGCGGCAACATCAGTAACTCAGTTAATCGCTTTAGATGTGTGACATCCAAACTGGACACATAACACATCTGTTAATGTATGTGTGTAACACAAATTAGATAAACACAGCCGCTTTGAACGGCTCTTAGGGCACCGACCACAAACGCATGTAGTAAACACATATCAGCTTAACGTACTGATTCAATATTAATGAGACCGGTCTGCGGTAATTACACGTCTGGATGTCTTTATTCCACATTTTCTTTTCGATTTTCCAACTTTAAAATATTTTTATCTAATTTCTGTTTACGCTACGGAAAGCAATTATACTCCATTACTGTAATAGCTCTCTTTCTTCGACGTGTTTATAAATTCTAAGGTTCTATTCATACCGGCACACAACGCGATGCGACGATATTGGAAAAAGCCAGTGATTTCACATTGCGCCGCGCACTGTCGCGAGACATATTATTTGAAATGTGTACCTGTTCGTGTATAAAACGAAGTGGTATTTAGAGCTCTTTTAAAGTGCTACGTGTCGCGTCGCGTCATAGTGTGACCTGATCCTTAGCAAATTGCATACAACGGCCTAATAGGAACTATTATTACTATAATTTATTTTTGTTGGCCATCGACTGCCAGTACTGTTGGTTCTCACAGTGCTTGTAAATTTCTTAGTGTCTTAGTGCAGTAAAAGGTTTTTCCAACGTATACCGTAATTCATTCGCATATGCGTCATATTTGATAGTTATTTATTGATGGAAAAGACTATTTCACCTTTTTTATTCTCACAGACCTACTGATTACGGCGAGTATTACGAATTCACTTATTTTCGTATTCCATTTTGTAAGAGCTTATTATTCCAGTAGTCCTTTGTAACGGAATTGCTATTGTTATCGTATTAACGTTGGTGAGTAATGAGTAGGTACGGACATTGTGTTGCCAGGTAGTTAACTAATGGCATATGTTTTCTCCCATAGTATTTGATTGAATCAGTTACCTGGTCGACCGACGGAGAGAATGGGCTGTTGTTTATATGTCAAGGGTTCGATTCCGTCACTTAACATTTTGGTGTTATCCTCAAATTGTTGTCAGTGGGTTGGGTGTGATTTGTATGTTTAAATATATGTTTGTCAACGCACCCAACGTGCCCACCAACGGGTGGGTCAAACGAATATATTGGTTCAACAAACCTGGGTTTATCTGTAATATATTTGTAGATTAATAATCTGTATACGTTGCATAAAAATCATACTTTTAAATTAGATTCTAATTAATAGACATTCCTAATACGCGGTCTTATTATAATACTTTACCAGGTCAATACCAAAGATCTGTGATAAGCAATTTCAGACAGAAAAAAAAATATAAAGAACTAGCAAAGTTCTTAAAAATACATAGGCTTTTCTATATAATATTCGTGTTACAGACCGAGCTATACAAACAAAATTTTATCTAAATCGATTGAACAGATTCCATTATCCTGTATGTTTGTGTATTTATACACATATAAGAATTATGTACTTGTTTAATAGTTACCAGTTATTGTGCAATGATTAACACGTCACTAGAAACTAGTAATTACGGCAACATATGAAACCGCGGGGATCGTGTGGTTATTAGTTTTTAGTGGCGGTTTTGAGCTATGTTGGGCGAAAAACAATTAACAATGCCCAATTAAACTTTGATTTGGAGAAAAGCGTGAACATACTCATACCGTGGATTTCACAAAATCACAACTTTTAACGAATCTAGTTTCATAGGAAATGAAAATAGTCATTAAATTTGTTTCGTTTTATTAAAGCAGCTTTAAATACTCGGTAAAACTCGGCATACTGAATATGTGTAGTTATTGATCAAACTACATAAAAACCTTCATACAAACTTCAGTTAAGCTTATTTTCTACTCTTTGTTTAAACGAAAATCCTAAGGCTTGAGTGCACTTACAAAACTTTGCCTGTAAACACGACGGAAAAGAAATAAACTAGTTTTTAAAATTACTTCGGACCAGTAGAACTAATGGAAAGTGTACATAGACACGGGAAGAGCTGCACGTACGAACGTAGGTGCACGACATCACGAGATCGACATTCTAAATTAGTAGTGATAAATCGGAATCCGGGCAAATTGACCGTACGGAGCTGTAACCGGAGATAAACGTGGTTGTGTTCTACACTAATTACCCGGAGAGGAATCAAAACCGCAAGGGATTGAGCTTCACGAACATACCCCAAGCTTGTTACATAGATCAGATATGAAGTGAACCTACATGCGCTTATTTAACGAATCATTTAAATATGTAGTATAGGCGTTTTCGTCTTCGGGATTGTTACTAGGTATATTCCGGGAAACACCTTTAAGGACTTACTATTTGAATACAACTCTGTTCCTTTTTTACGTTTTCCAGGCAATCTACGATATGCTCGGTGCTTGCTCAAGCAACCGGCCAGCTGATTCCGCCGAAGAACGTGCTAAGAACATCTTCGCTAAGATGGATGAGAACAACGATGGACAACTGACGCAGGACGAGTTCCTGAAAGGTTGTCTGCAGGACGAGGAGCTTTCGAAAATGCTGGCGCCTTAAATTGGCGATCAACTTCTTTTAACCCCGCGATCCGTTCTCACATACCCACCCCCATTGTATGCCTCACGATAACCCGACGGCGTCGTCTTGTCCACACGGCAGCATTATAAGAAAGAGTCGTTAATACATTTTTATACTTTCAGTCAACCATTTGATCATTAACTTACATTCACTGTAAATATATTTTCGAAAATTAAAATTCACACGTACATTTCGAAATTTTATAATCTGTACAAAAGTTTGAATCAAATTCGTGTATATCTTTTAATATTTGGAGAAATTTTAATCGTTGCGGTGTAAGTGGAGGTAAAACCGGGTCAGCTTTTATCATCGAGTCGGATCTAATACGGTAACGGTGCGGTTGTGTGGTGTTGCTGTCGTGTTGACATGGCTAGAGTATGTAGCATGTGTCTGTGTAAGTCACATTGTGTTTGCGCATCCCGTTGCGCGTCTAGTGCAGCCGGCAACTGTCCACTAACTTCTTCTCGCAGCTATATATGAGTCATGAATCAAGCTAAGCTGTCGTTATCCCTTGCCCAGTAAACACAGGCCGAATCTACTGATTGCAGCCGCATCTTGTACTCTTCTCTTCACAGCCGAAATCACTGCTAAAAACAGAAACACTCCAACAATGCATGATCTGCGGAGGTTGTTGCTCGGCTCGAGATGGGGTATTTTAGGCCCACCGTGATGCGATGCGCTTCACAATTTGCTTTTTCACGACGCATGTGAATATTGTCGATTGTAAAAAAAAGTATTGTAAAATTAAGCTACTATTGATGTAACGAAATTGACGTCAATGAATCCTCGACTTAAAAATTGTCCATTCCTAATGATAAAGTATGAATGATAAATATAATGTATGTGGAATATGTCGCTGTCGGATTGTCCACTTCGCTAATAGTATAAGATTGTGTCCGAACCATTCACTTCGTAGCGTTCTATGACTATTTCTATGTGACTCTCGGTCTATCTGGTTCAACGCTATATTCAATCCGATGACGGATTACTATAATAATAATGCACAGTATAAATCTTACATTCTAATATTAAGGCAAAGTTAGCGTAGCTATGTATGTACAGAATCGGTCAGATTGGTTGAACAAACCATACGAGTTGCACGCAATAGGTAGGTACAGCGCTAACAAGATTGTAGCGAACATCACGACGCGATATTACTATCACAAACAACACTCACTGACAATCTGATCTGTTCTGTCGGCGTTAAGTTCAATTTATGTAAGTTAAAATAACCGTAATATTCTACATGAGTAAACTTTATATTATTATCGTTTCTAGTTATCGGTGTTGTTTATTATTGGTGTAATTCGTAAATTCGTCAGGAATCTTCTCCTCGCCCGGCGTCGCTCGGGCAGGAATCACGCTTCTTTGTCCCGTATTATTTCAACGCTTTCGTACTCTCTATTCGTGATACTATCCCTTATTTGTTACTTTGCGTTGTAATCTTACCTACCTACTATTTTTACTATTCATTGAAGTATCGTGTATCCCAAATCATTTTCCCCACTACTGTGCCTTCTAGTTCCCTGTTGTAAATAGTTTACCGTTTCATCTTTATTTATTTTAATTAACCTCTAAGTTTATCCCTGTTAATTTTGCCAAAGGTGGCCAAAAACCTAATCCTAGACCAAATTTTAGTGTGCCCTAGTCCCAATTTTCGTGTTATAGTTAATTTAAGAGTTGTATTTTCTTACTTCGTCGCAGTCTTCACCAATAGCCACTGACCGCACACAGTCGAAAGGGTCGCGATATTATTATTTAATTTAAACTTAACTATTTAAGCTGTGTTGTTTTCTTCAATAGTTTTCAGTGCATAAAGTAAGATTATTTAGATAGTGTATGTATAAGTAAACAGACAGCGCGCAAATAACGCACAATTATGTAATCAGGCACAACGCAACGTTGGCTGGAATCAAATTCGTAACTATTTTTATATTTGTTAGGTCTGTGTTGAAATGTATTCCCCCGTGTCGTCGGCAATAGGTGTGCTGAAGCGCGGCCGTCGACGGCGCTTGCTCGATTTTGCGGTGATTTCAAATTGAACTGCAAATCTCAAGTCGACAGCCGTGCGACATACCGCAATCACCGCATTAGATTGTCTTCGTACATATTTTATTCCAAAATCGTGCAGTACTCTCGTGGGAATCTCCGCTTCCTTATCACATCAGGTCGCATCGTATACAGTCCATTTTATAGCAAGTTGAATTTTAACATTTTATTCGTAGTCAGAATAAAGTGTCAAAACACTTTCCTATAATACCAGTCAGTATCGAGAGATGCAAGCGGTTGTGCATGTTTCTGTAATGAGCTCATATTGACCATTTCCATAGTCATGTGCACTGGAAGCTAACATCCTTGTATTAATTTGTTGTAAACATTCCATGTGATAAAGCAGTACACTGTAGTCGTTAAGTTTTTACTTATATTTTGATGTACGATTATTTCATTATAAACCTTGTATGATTTGTATAATATTGATGGTTTTATGGGTAAATTGTAAATTGAATTACTTTATTTTTGTTACTAACTCTCTATTTATAGTATTTTCCAATTATTTCATTCAGTTCTCAGTTCAAAGACAATTGGATATATATAATGCGATTCTCCTTGTTGCCACGACGAAGTACGTCACATTAGAGGAAAGTTTAAACACGATCATTGACTGAATTTTATACAAAAATAGAAGAAGAAGGATCAATAATTCTCATCTCGGACCTGAAAGTAGCTTCGCAGACAGGGTGTTGTGTGACATATCAGAAAAAAAGATTTTCGATTGGAAATATAGAAGTTTAAATAAAATTTAATTGGAAAGAATGACCATTTCCTAGAAATATCGCCCTAGGCGTAACGTACTCTGTCTCACTTACAGGCAATTATTTAGTTACACGTACAACGTACAACAATGCCAGTGTACATATCCCAAACAGGACGGTTACAACTTAAATTCAATATATTTAGTCAATTATTATATTCATAAAAGTTTAATTGAGAAAGTTAATTATACGCGACCCAGGCCTATGAGTCAGTTGCTACTGATCTTTATAGTTACGGTTAGCTAGGCTCTGCCACCCATTGGCAGTCTATGTGCTACCCTATTGTCCAAACTTTATCTCTTACTACTTGACTCGATCACTTCACTGCGAAACAAATCTTTATGTATGCACGTCTACCGCACCACGTATAGTAACTTTTATCATAGGATTTAAAAATATTTCAATTATAGAATCGTAAAGTCAATGTGGATTTATTGTGTTCGCTTGTGGTTTCAGTTCTTAAAATTTGCCATGAATTTGTGCCATATAATTTTGATTACATTTTAAATCTAGGGCGAACATTGGCAACTACAGTTATCAGAAACAACCGAGTGAGGACGCCACTGGCAGCTTCGTTTAAAATCTCGTAGTGAGACAATTGGTTCTCTTTGCACATAATCGCCCATTTTTATACTTGAATATTGGTTAGGACATAAGTGAATACTTTCTTATTGGTCTCAAATATGTAATCTCAATCTGTGGAAGTGTGTGACTACTCTGTTTTGACCTGGCAAACCTAACTGTAACCAACATGTGATTTATATAATTAGCGGACATTACAATGAATTAATTGTCTATTTAGTAAAAATATTAGGTAAATAAAAATATATAAAAAAATATATGTAATTGGTGTTATGTTAAGTGTGTAAGCGAAATGCCGAGTTGCCCCTGGTAATTACAAGTTAATGCAAACAAGCATCGAATTTTACTCAATTAGTACTCAAGTATCAACAGCTGCTTCCAAAGGCAAATGGCAGTTCGCATAGTTATGAAAGAAAAAAAAAACAACAGAGTAGTTACCTTTTTGAAATCTATTTTGTTAACGTACTCTTTAGTAATAAGCTTCAAATATATTCCTTTATTTACGCTATATAATTTATGTAATATATATTTTAGTGTAATCTATTTTTTAAGATATTATTGTAACTATCTACGATAGTCGCACAAACCAGATTTACTTGTATAATTCTCCTTAAGTGCAGCTACTTTATATTCAATGTATTTGCATTTAGTTTGTAAATCTTTGTATTAAAATACGATCATTGGAACGTTTTAAAGTTTCTGTCTTGACAAAACTGTACCTAAGCGGTGGTTACACGCGGTGGCGCTATAGAATGGTCTAACACCAAATAATTTGTGCTAGGTCAGCAAACGTTCGCACAAATTATTCGCTCAGAGTAAAAGAACTTTTCAGATACCTGTGTGGACCCCGCTTTACGTCTTGAAGTCTCAGTAAAGTAATGCAGACTTAGTTATTTTTCTTAATTTAAATTTTACCAACATATTATGTACTAAATCAAAGTATCCACAATGTGTCCCATTTAAATCTGTTGTATTACTAAGAATACATAATATTTTAATGAATTCACATTTTGCCTATTCATGTATATGATAAAAATAATTATAAAACAATTAGTTCATAATTTATTTGTCTCGTTATTGTAGTGTGCACGACAACATAGTTTAATTATATTATACTAATTATAATTATAATATTAGTAGGTATCAAAATCATGTAGTCAGTTCTTTATTATAATGAGGTGGGTATGATTTCATTAAATTCAATAAAAATCATAAAAAATAGTTGTTACTAACTCAATCACCCCGATTTTAATTTTATTTTTTATTTTATTTTTTGATGGAGTGATAAATTTGAGAATCCGTCGAACTGATCTGGACCTACCAAAGATCGTAAAGACCCTTAGCCAACATGACGGAATATACATTACTATGATTAATATAGAATAATGAAGTTCACATCACCACAAAAAAAACATACTTCAAATAAGTGGCATCCTTGAATTTCCTGCACACATACATATAGCTCTAATATAAAGTTGGAACTGTACATTACAAATACATAGAATTTATATTCTCACGCATACACACAATTAAAAGCGCAGTTAAATACATCCACGCTCACTTCAAAGCAGCCTGACACACACACACACACACACACACACACACACACACACACACACACACACACACACACACACACACACACACACACACACACACACACACACACACACACACACACACACACACACACACACACACACACACACACACACACACACACACACACACACACGGATAAAAGCACGCCTACATAAGCTCTCATGAACACCCACACTCACAAAACGAATAACGTATATTCAAACACACAGAATCACGCCTCACACACTTGTGATGGCACACTCACTTCAATAAAATTGTATTTACGTTAACTACATGGACACTAAAAGCACACAATACCTCTTGCCCCTCCTATTCCGAGAACACGCCCCAAACTGAATGATGGTTTCTATCAATCACATTCACTAATAATTCTTGGAAATTGCGCCTGCGCAATCGCCCCTGCATTAGCCACGCCTACTCGTCACGGATTTCAGAGAACTCAAAATCCCTTTCAATGTGTAATGTTGAGAATAAATATACAGAGCTCAGAATTCTCTGGAAAATCACAGTTAAATGCAGGCATACAAATTAAATTCAATCATTCCCCCCCTCCCAAAATGCTAGCTTAATCTCCCCCCGTTTTCCACCCTTTATCACTCATACCATCAAACTGACCTCCCACCTGCAGTTCGCACACATACAAACATAATATAGGTATTTCTCCCAATTTATTTGTGTGCCTACCAATATACACTCGTACATATATACTGTGTTATATAGTTCAAGTATTTTAGTGCAAGGGCTGGTACATGATTTTGACGAAATATGAATAAACTATTGTGTCGTGTGCATTCGCTATGATTATTATTTTATTTTTATTTATTATTGCATTTTATTCATGATTACAAAGTTAAATAGCAATTTACAAAGGGAACAGAAGGTCAGACTTTTCTCTTTAACTTTTTGTAGACTTTATTTACACGCGTTATTACAAATTCAATTAACTCACCATTCAAGCTTTGCCACATTTCTATTTTTGTATCAGACAAAGCTGCTGTATTATTATTTTCATAGCGTTTGTAAATAAAGGAACTAAATATATTTACAATAATAAATTGTAATAAAATTGCATCATTCCACTGAAATTGATTCTTTGATATTGAAAAGTTCTGCTTTCGCTTCGAGGAAAGTTCGTGATCACTATTTGAACTATGTTGTTATTACATACTTCTCTTCTATCAAATCGTATTCAGCTGTCCGTGTTAAAATAACTCGCATAGTTGAACCGACACGTGGATGTAATCGATCCGGCTGAGCTATTTTAAAGCACACATGATATGCTCATCTTTTTGATATTAATATTACTATAGAGTCTATTCCGTATTATTGTATCCATCGATCTCTTCCATATTTAATCTATTCCAGTCATGACATGCATTTTGCCATAGAACGTCTGTACTCGTAATGAAAACGACATAAAGCCTTCGTAGCCGGGGTTTTATAAGGCTTTGAAGTCCTTTTAATATCTTTTGTTAAATTTTATAAAACTGATTGATTTCACATAATATATCGCGATACGCTTGTGCTGAAGTTGTTTTACAGCTTTTCTAGTAAGAAATTGGTTTTGGTTCAGTGAGTTCGTGCAGTTTTGTTACAAAACTTATGCATATGTTTGTTTAAATTTATTTTTTCAGCAACTACTACATACTTTTTATGTTTTAGGGCACAAGATTTCTCTACTCACTAAAAGCAAGCAGGTTGTGTAATATTTTAACGTCCTTTCCGAAATATAAACAGACAGCAAAATGGGAAAACAAAATAGTAAATTAAAACCAGAGGTTCTGGAAGATCTGAAGCAGAATACAGAGTTCTCAGGTATAATTAGAATTTAGTTTTATTTACAGAAAGGTTGCTTAGAGCCAACCTACAATTTATAGTTATTTTCTTTCAGTCATAGATTACTACTGATGTGTTAAAAGTATTGCATGTCACCATGCATAAAAGCGTCCTTCCAGGATGCTATGCTGCAACGTCGATTTTACTGATGCTTATGTGTTTGTTCAATTACCCCTGACTTACTTAGCCTCATACTAATAATATGTTTAGTTAATTTTGTCATGCAACCTTTTTCAGATGCTGAGATACAAGAATGGTACAAAGGCTTCCTTAAAGATTGCCCCAGTGGACATTTGTCTGTAGAAGAATTTAAGAAAATATACGGGAACTTTTTTCCGTATGGCGACGCTAGTAAGGTAATCGATGATTTTTTTGTGTTTTTACTCTGTATACGAGTATAAGGAGTCTTAATAAATATACGGAAATACTATTAATTATTGACGTACCTACGACATGATGCTAAAGGGGGACGACATTTTTTTTAAGTTTTAGGTTTTACAATTTTCACACAACAATTTTTTTATGTGATAATCTTCTAAAATACTTAAGCAAACGTTAGGATACACAATCTCTAGATAAAAAACAGTATCTATGCCATATTCTCGTGACAACTTGGAATTCATTTATTCAGGTTATTACCAGAATATGAGAACTTTGAAAATGAATAAATTAAAAAAACAATAATATAACTATTTCAGTTCGCGGAGCATGTGTTCCGGACATTTGATGCTAATGGAGACGGCACGATAGACTTTCGGGAGTTTCTGTGTGCGCTGAGCGTGACGTCACGCGGCAAGCTTGAACAGAAACTCAAGTGGGCATTCTCCATGTATGACCTTGATGGCAACGGGTACATCTCCCGGCAGGAGATGCTCGAAATTGTCACTGTAAGTATTTTTTTCACAACATAACTCGTTTCAATTTGTCAATTCGAGTAGAAGGGTCGACGAAATCATTCTATTTTGTGTCACAACGCGGTACGGCTATCTTTTTGTAGAAAGTCATAAGGACATTTACTCCCTTTAGGTATAGGCTGATGTGACACACATACAATCTGTACTAATATTATAAAGAGGTAAAATTTGTAAGTTTGTATGTAGGGGGTAATCTTTGGAACCGCTGGTCCACTGGTGGTGGTAGATAGCTACAATGTAAGCTGTAATGTATAAAACATCACGCTACGATCAAATGCAGCTGAGCAGTGGGTGAAACCGCGTGAGAGTAGCTAGTATGTGTATAAATAGAAAAAATAACTTTTCTGTTTCAGTTTCACGTTCGTTATTAGAAGTGGTTTCTAAAGTTGTTCAGGTTGTTAGTTGAGTAAGGTCAAAGCCAATTGGTACTTCGTTTTCATTCGTGTACTTTATACACGTTGCAAGGCCATCGATTGTACTAAGTTAATCAAGTTATATTTATGTAGTGCAATTGTATTATTCTATACTCGAATTGGATCTGTTATTAATAGCAGAGGGTAGGTAACGGCATTCTTTAAATTGATACTTACCTAACTACGATTTCCAAGCAGCTTGGAAAATATGAGGGATCAGATCACAGAACAGAAAATTAAGTAGAAGCGCCCCTACGCTCTTTCAAAAGGAAAACCAGTGTCGCCAAAATCACACATTCGCAAATCAAATTGTCCATTACACACATAAAAAATACTATATAATTGGGTAAAAAGTTGCAACGCAACTTTAGCAAATCATCTTCTAAATGTTGTTAAAAATTGAGTCTTATAACAATGAGCGAAAGTTGTTATCATTTCACATGTCACAATCAATAAGGGCATCTATCGTGTAGAAAACTTAAATAAAACTATTTACAAACGGGTTCAGCCACTCAATGCTAGATGGCGATGTAACAAATTCATTTTATTCAAAACGCTAACCTCTTTGAAATAGATGTCATATTTGCATGCACTTGTACCAATTGACATTACTATTTTGCTACTCAGATAGGGCAGGGTATCCCAATATATCGATATTATTTATTGTATTCGTGTGAGCAATATAATTTATCGACACGATATACCTAGAAATGATCAGTAACGAAAAAGTTTCTAATAGAAAAAAAAGATTTAACGTTTTTGGAGATGGTCAAGTTATTATTAAAGATTTCGATTTTAACATATTATTATAGCACTACGCGCTCCTACAAGTTTATTTAACAAAAATAGAATTATTAAAATCGGTTCATAAATAACGGAGACGAACGAACAAAAAAAACATGTACGGTCAAATTGAGAGTCACTCTCCTTTTTGCAACTCTGTTAAAAATCAAGTACAACATTATAAAATAAAAATGGTGATTAATCATCCGCACCTAGCACAGACGGATGCACGCTGTGTGTGATTAAAACGTTGATGTGTCTATGCAATCTTAGCTAAACATTTATGAATTATACTCAAAAATTGTCAAAAATCAATATTCTGAACGATGATGATGAAAAATTCTCGATACAAACCTAATTTACGAAGGTGTCTCATCCCTAAATGAGTTGCGTCGAAACTCTCCTTCGTCGTCGTCGAACTCTTCTTCGTCGAACTCAACGATGATACGATACACCACCAAAATACACATTTTTTTTCTGCTTACTTTTTTGCAGTTGAAAACCGCACAACAAGGCATAATTTCTAATATATTTCGTGTTTCTTAAAGACAACCATGACAACCGATCATGACAACGGAGCGAACGATTCTGACAGCGAATGTCCCAAAATGTTGAAAATCTATACATCATGTTGATTAGCGCCCGATGTCTGAGTGGCACTTCCACTGTATTTTCTATTCCGTGGATCAGATTAATCCTTTAAATATGTGAAGGGAGGGCTCTATTTGTCCGGCACTCTATGGGAATTTTAATTTTCATAGAGAATTTTGCATAGAGAAGAGTAGAATGAAACTAAAGACTATTATTTATTTATTGGTTATTATTATAATGTACATCTTTACCAATCACGGGACTGCAGGATCCCAGTCATTTGAGAAGAGCACGAAGGGCCGGAACCAAATGCCCTTTATTATTATGTACATATTATTTTATTTTGGTACAATTTCCCGCAAATCGATGAAGCAATTTGACTGTGAGCAATAGGCAGCAACTATTTTCTTGCTGATGCAGAAAATAAAAGAAAATTGTAAGGTTACTTATCAAGTCGTTAATAATTTAGTTTCGATTTCATGTTTCTATATAATGATATTACATATTTGGTATCGACCAAATTAGTCTACTTAGCATGAAGACCGTTCGACACACTCCTAAGCTTCATTGGTCAGTTACGGTATTCTAGACATTGTTTCGCCAATACTTAAATGACTTCAATTCAATTTGCCCACACCGCTAATTAAGTCAAATTATCAATTGCAGGCAATTTACAAAATGGTCGGGTCTGTTATGAAGATGCCCGAGGACGAGTCGACGCCAGAGAAGCGAACCGACAAAATATTCCGACAAATGGACAGAAACAAAGACGGGAAACTTTCCCTCGAAGAGTTCATAGAGGGCGCCAAGAGCGACCCGTCCATCGTACGGCTGCTGCAGTGCGACCCACAATCACAGTGATACCTTAAATGTTAATCTTAGTACTCAATGAGTACCACTCAGTTTATCCACACTTATATAAAACTGTTGTAAAATATCACCCTTATTACAATGCTTGTAAGAGCTAGTGCGCGTCGTAAAGCGTTGGTTACACATTAAATCAGTTTGTTGTCCTGTTGCTTGGCTGTTCTATCCTCTCACTATTATTATAAATTTCAAATATAATAATAGTATTAGAGTTTGTTAAAATATAAATAGATATACTCTGTGATTCTTGTTCACACCCAACTTAATAGGAACGAAAAACACATAAATGAAGATCCAATGTTGAGACATTACAAATTGGGATATTGAGGACGTATACTTATGACAGAGTACCTTATTATCCCGCCATGGTTGTGACAAGAAATTTACAGAAAGTACGACTTATTAAATGAGATATAAATATGTATTTACAAAAGCAGAGTAGAACATTAGTACAAAAATTAGAGTAAAAGTTGAAATAAATTATACTATTTATATAGCATCTTTTTAAAGAGAAGGGATGCTTATAAGTATGAACAAATCGAAGGAACGCAGCAATAATTCCAAAGATAGTAGCATATATTATGGTAAGATAGGTCTATGAAGAAATCACGAATATTTTATATGATGTAGTAGGATAACGATCTATTTACAAAGTCAGTAATTAATCGAGGCAAAGCAACGTCACGACCACACTAAACGACAGTGAATATATTGGATGACCTTGAAGGGTTTAATATTTCTATTGCTACAACAACCAAACAGCAGGACAAGTTATGTGCGACTGTAATGTGTATAGTGTTCAAAGATTTTTCCCATTAATACTAGTTAGGTTAAAACACATTATCTGCCCACAAACGTTTTGCGGCTTTTTCGTATAAGCGGGCTCGCGAGGGACTACTAATGTCGGGCTCCTCACGTTCTGTCTGAACGGAGAACTGGCGGCGACACCTCGGTGTAGCTACTTGCATAGCATTACTTAGCGCTCCCTCCCCATTCTCTAAAAAATATTAGCAGTACAATGTTGCTATCTGTCTGTGTACAGGAACATTCTATTATCCAAGGAACATTGCCTAGGTAATATTCCTTGGCTGGATACAGATGTTATATAGGTATTTATAAAAATAACAGAATATCATTACAAGCGATATCGAAATTAAATCGAAATATAGCATAAAACGCATCTCCATATCTCACTTGCCCGCTTATATCGCGTATAAATTTTTATCCAAATATCTCCCTATATTATCGAAAATAATTTATTATATCTACAATTATTGAATGTTGCAATAATCACAACGTGGGTGTAATATGAAATTTTCGGATTTTATTAAATCTTAATGATTCAATTTAACTTTAAATGCCACAATTGACTTTATATTTGAAATTAAAATATGTCTTTAAGTACATCTGTTAACAATATTCTAAAGTATTATTTGACAGAGAATGTATCATAACCGTATCTAGTTGAAAAACGATGTAGATAACTGATGTTTGTTAAAAATACTTTGACGTTCTTGAGTCAAACCTTGAGAGTATAATGCGAGAGTAGCTGGTTTCGCGCAGGGCACAGAAAACACAGTATTTAATGTTTAAATTTGTATTAGTTAAACGCTGTTGTTATTGCGCATCAATGACATTGATTATGTAGATGTAATTAGTTTGGGTTGAGCGCGAATGTGGCCTTAGGACAGGATACAAGCCCTGTACGTTAGCAGCTACGTCGCATAGCGTTTGGCAGTAAGGTTGTACGGCTGTCTTCTCACTGCTAGTGCATATGATGACGCTTATCTTGGCCTGATAACTTGTGGGGAATGATAGTCAGTTGCCGATCTGAGAATATATACTACGATCACTAATTAAACGTTAAACACAAAAGGTCCTTCAATGCAATGATTGTGGCTTCTATCGTTTGTTAGCGAGCAATAAAGTGGTGGCCTATCCGAGTATGTTTTCTCATATTTGCACCTGTTTGTGCAGATATAATGCATGCCTTAAAATATTCTAAATCTAATTATTTTATTTTTTAGTGAGCAACCATGCTAGCATTGAAAAGACAGCGTTTTATAGCACAATTTTAGGAAGACATTTACGCAACAATCGACACAGACAAGTACGATAATATACAGTTATTATTAATTTATATTATAATGAATATTCATGCTGGTTTATTCGCGTAGCTGATATTATTAAGGTTTAGTTTTAATGAATGAAGAAATATGAAAATTCATAACTATTGTCCCGAGTCAGCCTAAGTATTATTCAATTACTTTAAAGCAAAATGAAGTGTAGATAAATATCTTTTTATTCGCATTTTTAAGGGCAACGTCAGGGGCGTTTGTGTCTCTGTCATGTAACCAAGTAAGTGGGCAGCCCATGCTTGTGTTGCATGAGGTTGAGATAAATAAGCAATCGTATGTTTGAAACTTTGTAGCAATCACAATGTTTACATTAAAATATAGGAAATATTGTATTCTGTTCAAGAGGAATCTATTGATGAAGGTATTGTGGCAAGACTGCTATTACTTGTTATGATATAATAGTAGATATATATTAGAGGCTCCGCCCCCGTTAGCTGCGGTCTTTCTACGAAAGCCCAGAACCAAAAGCTCGGTGACGCTTCGACTGAAATAACTAATTTGTTTGCGCAGTCAGAGCATCTGCAGACGAACGCTCCGCCGCTGGGATACCGCCTTTATGTTGAATGTTGTATAATGTAATATGTAGAAGTAAAAGAGAATATTGAGAATAAGCAATATACCAGACTGAATATACTAATGGATTACATGTCCACGCATTGTTGGCTTCGTTCTAATTACAAGTGAAAGCAATATAGTCCTCTAAGGTAGAAACCTTTGCGGATTGCGTGCGCAATTGATTCGTCCTGCGCTTCAGGCAAGCCAACATAATACCAGCATACGCCGTTGTACCTGCAACATGGGTACCCCTACTGATTGTGAAACCTCGTCTTCCAGACAGAATTATCTTTTGTCATGTCAAATCTCAGCGGTGGAGCAAATCGTCTGAAATAATATGCCCAATATTAACGCATTATTGGTATACATTTATTCGTAGTTATGGATCTGTAATATTATGATAGGAATACATATTCAAATACATATTAAAATGATTTAAAATATTTATCACGCATCACAAATGATTATATGAATTTAAATGTTAAGCAAGCGCTAATCTAAGAAACGTGTTTTTAGATTAGCACTTGCTCTCTGCCCCTGTATCACATTAGTTGAGGTAATGATTTTGAAATGAATGCAATTTGTGCAATTTTGTTCTTAATTGTCTATGTAGTTTTTATAACAACAGTCGATGTTTGCTTGAATATCTCGAGGCTTAAGATGGCCATAATCTCAGTTCGAATATCAGTGGTTAAACAGTATTCTTTATACATATTTGTAGCGGCAGTGTGCGTCGTGCGCTTTGTTATAATAACTACATACATGTAGTGAGCCACACAATACATAATGTATAATTATTTGTATTTTTCTTTTATATAATTTGATTTTTGCAATGTATCGCCATTTGACTAACGCATATGTTTGACTGTAGTATTATTTGTTTTACTAAAACACAACTAACACTAACGTGTACACGCTTGTTTATTATTTATTTAAGTAGTTGTATGACGCATCAATTCTCATTTTATATATTATACAATGCAAGTTTGTTTGACCGACATTTTATTTTGCTTCTGTAGCTAGCTAGTTTATTGAACGGAATATCGAATCAAATGCACAATTATTTTGTTTTCGCACAACAACAGCATAATGTACGTATCAATATATTATTGTTATTAATGTGTATTTATTGTGGAATTGATGACATATTGGAACCCTTTGAGTGTTCGTGTGTTCGTACCTTTTCACATGAATATATTCACCAATTCGCCAGTGCTTATGATGTATTATAACATATTTTATATTATACAATATATTATATAGTATTTACTGTTTGTCGTTCAACACTATACGTAGAGTTTATTTTATATTACGTCAAATGTACCATGTTGACTTACACTACACCGATTACATGTTATATCCTAAAGTCTTCTATAATATTATATGAAACAGTGTCTGAAACTTTACAAATATTATAGTGTCGTGTACTTTTATATTCTCAGTAAGTTTACATATCTGTTATATAAAATCGATGTTCAATTAAGTGTCGTAGTGTAAAAGATCCGTAAAATATATCGAACCTGGACAAATAAAAGAAAATAATATTTTTAATATATAATTTTTTGATTGTGTACAGATTATTAGGTGTTCGGTCGAATTTTATATCTGTGTCATTTTTGGTAATAAGATAATTAAATTCTAAACATGAACGGTATGTACATCATCCTGAATGAAGCCTTTTATTCTAAGTGTTTAAAATGGAATTAACGTTGTATTTTGAATTAGAATTTAGCAAATAGATGTTTATAAGAGTTATTTATAATATTCTTTGTTTCTCCACTCAGACACCAGACGTTTCTATGCATTTTCTCGTCTTCTCTACATACTTCCTGACTGTGCAGTTGATTCTATAATCAGTTTCATAATTTCGGTCTGAATTTGCTTTAGACATTCATGATGAGGTGGTTTGCTGCACATTAGCTTTAAAATTATAATATTTGTATGTTCAAACATCACAACAAAATGCAATGGTTGTATCGACAGAATCTGACTGAGCGGTGATTGCCTTGCTCTCTAAAAATCGAGTAGCTGACATGATTGACAAATATAAACAATATGTATTATAAGCAACCTTGCAGCATGTGGGCAAATCACCTGATACAAATGACCTTAGATAGATAGGTTGTATACCCAATATTAGATAGGATTCAGTTCAATGCGCTATAAGCCCCGCGTCCTAGTCATTATAGCTGATTTTCTGAATTCCGCTGACGATTGTTTTATGGTCTTCCAGTATTTTAAGCAGTAGACGACTGAACTACGGAACGTAGTTATACTTCAATTTAATTAAAAGTCATTTAGTTCAGGTTTTATTCCTGATAGTTCACAACATACCTTAGACGATTTAGCACCGCTCTAGTTTATTGCTAGCATTAAATGGGTGCTAATTTATACATACATTACGATCTAGAATGCTTTGAATACATTTTTAGTTTACTTTAGCGGCGCTATAGCGGGTTTTATGTATTATAAAATTATAATTTCCTTCTAACATCTAATTACGTATGTTTTGCTCTTCCTCAAATGCTTGTCGCCTTTTTGAGTTGTTCACACTATGATATATATCACTTGTAATCTATGGTGCATAAAATGTCCTCTGAAATAAAAGGATTGTTACGAAATGTGTAGCGATAGTTTATGTGTGAGATGTACTGTCAAAGATCTGGTGTTTGAAATTATTCGATACAAGTCGAGCTGTTGCATCGACTTCGTTCGAATAACCGGCAGCTTTTGCACGATTTTATCAACTTTTCGCTTTTTGATCGAGTTTGGCTAAAAATTTACTCCACTAATACTATCCATTGCACCAATTATCACGTGATGGGTAAGAAAGGGTTATGAGTGCAGACAAGTGTCGAAAGAACGTACAAGTGTTGGTATTCTCATGGTAGGTACAAAGCTTAACATAAATATTATCATTATCTTGCACTAAACTAATGCTACAAGTCTAATATTTTAATTTTTGTGTAAGTATCAATAAACTAATACCTACTGTGTTTAGAATATGAAGTTATTATTTAATACGTAAAGATGTATTGTAACTTAGAGATTATAATATTATCTAAACCCAGGGTGCTATTGACTCGAGAAGGGTGTGTGTTGGGGGCCGGCGATCGATTCTCACGTGTCTAGCAAACATTCTAAAACCTAATTGGCATGGTGTTAAACTCAATAAAATCTCTTGACAGTAAAGTTATTGCCTCACTGACAAAATCGAGGCATTTCGTCATTACTAAAGTGATCATAGATTATAGATCGAGCCGCGCCCACCCCGCTGACACCAAACAGCTCTCGAAATGCTGCAAGGACCAATATGTACAAGAGAGGTAGTACCTAAGTCGTAACTGAAGGTACCTTGACAGTCGGCATTTACTCCGACATGTAATTAGTTGGTGTGTTACCACTAACTATGTAATTGTTGTGCATTACATATCAAATCGCTTGGAAACAGCATGTTCTCAGTGTTGGATATTCACACACTTTGAGTAGATACACATGTCGGCTTCTTGAGCAATCCCAGTGTATGATCGGCATTTAAGATAATCACATACATGTTTGATTCACTAATAGCACCCTGCTCTTTGACGTTTGTACACAATGCAACTAAATGTTGAGTACAGCGTCAACTTGACTATGAATATTTGGCTCTAACGCAAACGTTGCTTGTAAACTTAAAGAATACATTTTGTCTCGGCAATTCATTGTTCTGTGTAGTCAATTTGTGATTCCTTACATCATTTTCTTTACAATTGACCTTCTAGTTCTGATAATCTGTTTTAGATTAAAATTATTATATCTATTTATTAAATCTTTCTCCTCTCAAATGACGTTTCATTTCCCTACCTTGTAGTGATCGTATCCTAAACGTTTCAGCTAACCGTTTATAATGCTGTTTAATATTATAAATGTATTATTAAATTTATTGTAATCCTGTTTGGTGTTCAAATAAATTAATTATTTAAAATTGACTTCATTCTTTGGTGCATCACGTAACTCTGTATATACCCCAGTAGAACTAATTTTACATAATATTTCTGTTTAATAATTATACACTTTATGTGCACAGGACCAATCTCATTACCTACTAACCCAAGCGCGCTACTGTACTCAGGTAGAATTCTTATGTAATTTAATGTGTATGTACAATGTTCCCAGAAAACAAGCCGTTTGATTCGATGCAGATTTTGAATTTAATTTACGAGTTTATGGAATCTCTTATAAACAGTTGCTATAAACCTAGGTATCTTACGATATAACGTGATACAGGTTATCAGAAAAGTATCTATATGTAGCTAACGGAATTTATAATATCACCTAATAAATATAATTTTAACTCTGCGTATACAGTTCTATCTTAAATAATATATTCGGCACTGCCATGAAGGCTAGGGCGAGACTCCAAGTCGTACTAATTGCTTCCTAATGGATTCAGAAAAAAATCTTTAATTTCCAATTCTATGTCTGTCTTGTCATAATTATTATGGGAACTCTTGATATCTGTTATCTCTTGACTTTTTACGACTATGAAACCTTTCATAGTCGTAAAAAGTCTATTTTGTAATTAAAATAGACTTATTTATTGGCTAAGAATTGAATAGCCAAGTCAGTTCTGGTACTACATCTAGGTTGCAGGTATAAACATCTCAAGCAAAAATGTACCACGGCCTTGGCCTAGAGCAGGAGAAGGAATGGGGAAGTTTCTAGTGAGTATGTTGCGAGAGGCGTACACTGATGATTATTTCTCAAAAAAACAGTAGTAGGTACTCAATACAGTATTAAGTACGTAGGCTAATGCAAAAACGCGATAGAAAACTGCGAATAAGTGAAGGTGATTAGAAGTGTTAAGTTATTTTTAGTATCGACGGAGTAAACCAATTAATTACGTAATAATTTAATGGCCCGTGCTGGGAAATGTTTGGGAAACTGCGCCTGGCTAACGTGTTAACGATCATTAAGCCAATGGGAGTATCCGTCGGGTTAATGGTTCGCTCAGGAATCTATTTAATGTCTATCTATCACCTATGTTGTTGGAGGTAGGAAAGGATAACTTACTTGACTTGAAGACCTAAATGGAACAGGCAGCGTCCAAGGCGTCGATGACACCTCATCGTAATTGGTATCGAGATAGCCAACTGCTCAATGTGATCAGTTTTGAAGTACCTAAAAGTACCTACTATACATAATATCAGTTTGATATGAATGCACTTTTAATGAACAGTTTTACGAGCTATTTATTAACAATAGGTATCTAAACAAAGTTTGCATTTACAAGAAAGGTTTGACTGCACGGTTGGCACAGTGGTTGGGCAACTAACTGCTGTCAGAATGTGACAAGGGTTCGATCCCGCGCGAAACAACACCTCGTTTGCAAGAATTATATAAACACTTCGTTCCATTGTTTGATCCAGAAATTGTGTTTCTTCCACGACACTGCAGAAAATTTCCGACAAGGATAACGTTTTGTTTTTGTTAAAAGGTTTTAATATATTTTCATTTGTATTTGTATTATTGCGCCATCTATTAGCCATTGCCTGCACTACTTCGTATAGGGTGAGACGAGTGCCTCGCAATTTGTAGAGGGACCAGTCCTGTAGAGCATGTTTGACTCAACACAAAACTGCGATCATACAGAAAGGGGTCTCTGGTTCAATTTCCATGTTGGAAAAACGTGATTTCAATTCTGGATATCGGAGGTAAAGTATCGTAAGGCACACTAAGCTAGCTTTATCAAATTATTCAGTAGACAGTAACCGTATGCCATTTGACTACTAATATTGTGAAAATTTAATGTTATTTGTTGTTTAAAAGTACGCAAATAATTACTTTTTTATTACAAAAAAAAAAATACTTATACTGGATTAATTAAATAAAGGACTTAGGATAGGTACTTTACCTCCGGTATACCTACAGAATTGTTATTAGTAGAACATAGTTTGAAATCACTCGTGTATTTTTATTATGGATGTATAATGGTAATATTTAGGACTAGAGTAGGTATTCCAGTAACAAGTTATTTTTTTTGACATAATCAAGGCGAAATAAGTATGATAATGATGCAAAAGAATAAGACGTCACGGTCTCATTGAAAGTGATCTGACATAGAAAATTCAGAGATATAATAAGTACGTAGGTATCGTTTCTGACATTGGAAAAAAAATGAATTTATCTCATTTGTCTCTATTGTTAGGTCTTCTGCTCTACATAAGATGTATCTGTCTTAATCTTTACGCTGATCCGGTAGGTCGGAAATAGGTATTCATTTAATAGGTTGTGGTTTATAAGTAATATGTGAGTTGCTGTCAGTTCTTTGTCGAATTTCATAGTCAGTATTCAGTAGAAGCACAACAGGGGCTGGTGTAGTAAAAATCGTCCATACGAATTTGGCGCAATATGGTACTGCGGCCTCAACTTGGATCAGGAGAAGAAATGTAAGAAGTTAGTACTCCTTCTCGCCTCAGCCTTGGCGAGAGAAGAGTATCAGTTCATGATATTCCCCTCACAAAAAACTGCATTCACTTACAAAAATATAAAATTGGGTAACTTATCAATTCTGTGCTCAAAATGACTATTTTCACATTAGGTACTAAATGTTGAACCAGGCCTATGTGCGTATGTATGTGAACGTGTTTGTAAATGCAATGTATGCGGATGTGAATCTGCTAAAAAGGAATTGGAATTTTCTTTCATGCTCGTTAACGCCAACGCACTCGTACCAACGAATGATTTGGAATCGAACCTGAAACTTTGTGCCCAGCAGTCACGCTTACGGCTACTAAACTTTTTTAACCCTCAAAAGTAGGCCCCCTTTTACATAGAGTTCGAATTCGAGGTAATCAAAAATCTAAGATTCTGTTTTATCACTCCCCTGGCGGACATACTTTTTACTTTACATATTAAAGTTACTTTACATATTGAAGAAAACATAAGAATGTGTAATTTCAGCAACTTGGAAGTTTTAAGTAAAAATTATATGTCACGTTAGTTAGTATCCACCGAATATTTTCTTACTCAAAAGTCACTCACACCTACAAAATATCGCCAAAATGAATCGAACGAATCTGCAACAAAATATCTAAAATCACAACTACATAGGTACGCACGAAGCATCCGTAGTCCGTAGTGCGGAGGGACGACTTACGCTTACCCCTATTTTATCCCCTCTTCACATTACGTGAGCAAGTAGAATTCTCGGTTTTTTAATCAAACCACCTAGCCTTCGAAAGTGTAGTGAAGGAAAAACGAAAACTTTTTTTCGTCAAATTTATTTTACAAGAAATTCGTTGCCATTAAAAGTTGGCTTACCGAAAGTAGGTACTTAACAAGTTAATAGGTAAGTATGTTTGTTAATTTATTGTTTAGCCGGCTTAAGGAACAAAATAAACCTAAGTATAGCTATTGAGATCCTAGTGTTAGGAACAAAAACACAACGTAGTTACCATCGAAACAATTACTAACTCCACAACCAACGTCCGTTCTAATTAAATCAGCTTAAACCAAATAAAATTACACGCCAAATTGATTTAAAGCTCAGTAGGTACATATCTGAATATAGTATGTATAGGTGGGCTCCAAATTGCGTATTTAAATAAGTACCTATCTATACAGGAACACGTATGAACGAGTTTATAGAGGCTGGCAGCAGAGTTAGTTCGCTCTCTGTATGGTGTACTATGCGTGAGGGGGTTGGGGGCGGTGGGTGGCGGAGGGGGCAGGGGGTGGCGTTCAGGACGCGCCTAAGGGGCTTCGTCCAGAGAAAGTAAAATATCCTGGTATGGGGGAGGCTAGTATTGTCAAGCCAATGTATAACTATAGCTTTAAACTATATATCGGGGGTCCATACTATAGCCTGTGGAGTACTTATTTACATACGTATATAAGTTTATCTATTATGCAGACATAGGAAATGGAACAGGTTGGGAAAGGGACGTTGCGAAATTTGCTTACATCTATTGGACGTAAAATCGTTCCAGTTTGTAATATTGATTTGAATCGTCATTGCATGATGTCCATGCTGCTATTTGTGGACGATGTAAGTAAAGGGTTGTTTGGCGGATACTCATTTCTGACATGTTATAAGAAAATTACAAAAATGCTTGACCCTATATTGCAAAAAATAATGGTATTAAAATGAGTGCGAACGGTATGTTTCAAGTGTATGCAAGACGCCTTGGTCCCCACCCGAGTCCTACTGCACCTATTTCACTGGCTTATTGACCCAATAAAGAACCGTACTACGGAGTCCTTTGAATACTTTTAATAACAGCCGCTTTCTCGAGTTTGAGTGTTGGTAAACTTTTGCTTGTAAGTTTAATGGTAACTTACTTGATATATCAAGATTGTATGTACTAAACTTATAGAAAATAACAAATAAATTTTGAGTTTTAATCAGGATTAAAACAAAAGCTTACTTCTGGATATTATTATGAGTGTAGCAAGTTATTTAGAATCATGGTGAAGTGCGTGCTACTGTAACTTGATAAAAATACTAAGAAGTTTGGAATTAGGTACGCATTATTTTTATTCTGTAATTTTAAATTTTCGTGTTGTGGTGAATACTTAATACATCGAGTGAATTAGGTCTGATCGAACTCCAAGATAGAAGATTTTTTATTAATTTGACTCTTTGAATTATAATTATTTATTTATTTGATAAGTGATATTTTTTAACTTTACACGAGCGAGCATAGGAGTTTCGAGAATCGAAAAATGTATAAATACTTATTCATTTGGTGATAAAATTAGGCATGTTTCTAAGGTTTTTAGGGCAGGTAGTTATTAACTAATTATGTGTTAAGAAAATTTTATGAAGTGGAAATTTTCGTTGACCCTTTTACCACACAGGTACTTACCTACATATTGTCATGCCTGTCTTCCTTCTTTGGGTAGGTAAACAATATTTTTTTGGAAAATAAATGCCCCTGAAGAAAGAAGGATAGAACCTAAAAAGGCTCTGTCCTTCTTTCTTCGTTTTCAGGCATTAATATAGATATGGCAGCTGAAATGTTCAGTTTAGTTTATTAATCAATTAAAATCTTAACTTGGATTAAATGAATGATACTTAGTGTTAATTATTTTAAGTGCAAAAACCATCGAATAACTTCTCCTGCACTGGGTGAGAGGGAGTGCCAGACTATTATTGACTAGTAAACCAGGCTTTTCCTTCTCTTAGTCCTGGTCGGGACCGTGGCACCTTATTAGGCTAATACCCGCAACCCTGTTTGACGTTTTGTCCAAATATTAAAGTCTACTGCTAAGTTAAGTATTTTATGAGCATTTCATATTAATATAACAAAGGTCGAAGATTTTTTTTCTAAATTGCAAAGTCTATCAAGGAACACCAATTGAATACTTCAAAGAATAGCTAAAAATCTTTCTATAACGCACCTAACGCGACTGCGTAAGTGCTCGTAAAAGACAAACGGTAGGGGTGCTATGAAAAAGTTGTAGTACCTTATCAACGTCCACGTAAGGTTTCATTTTGGTTAACAGAGACATTGAGCTCGTAGAAAGGGTTAAAGTCAGTATAAAAAAAAAACAGAAATGTGCTTTTGACATACAAAACTTTTACTAATTTGACACTTGTCCAATCGACATATTTGATTGTATTTTGACCTTAAGTTTCAAGTTTTATTTTTACTGTAAGGTTCAAAATTCCGTATTTTACCACTGTAGTGTGTACAATTTTTAATTAGGTAATTTTGCCATTTTTCCTAAAGAGCCTATAAATTTTTCCCTTTCTTTTTCATTAATTAACTACCTAACTTAGTTCAAAGTTTTACAATATAGAACGGAGAATAAAACCGTCGATTATCTAGTTGATGGAAAAGTGAATACACTATATGCGTACAGTTGTAGTAAATATCTGGAAGGTGATTACTTACTTCGTAATGTTTAGGAATTAATATCATGAACGCGAACACATATTTGCTTATTTATATTCCTTATTTGCTACTTTTTGTACCAGAAGGCTAAAACCAGCAACCCTCTTACCAAGATTTTAAGTGTGTGAGCCATGCTTCGGCTCGAATGGGCCAGCTCGACCGGCGTGTACCACGACCTCACAGAAAACTGTTGTGAAACAACCACAGCGTTGTGTTTCGCCGTATGAGTGATGTTACCGGAGGATTAATTCTTTCAACATCAAAAAATCCTGCAAAGCGCTTTTTGCAAACGAAATACTAAAGAACTCCTCTAGTATTTCGGTTGTCCATGGGCGATGATCGATCTACTGGCGAACAATCATTAGGTATATGCACAGTTTTATTGCTGTGATGCCACGCCGTATTGAAAATGCACTATTTTGCCCATGTTATAAAAATGCTGTTTAATACATTTTTGATCTATTGAGAGTTTTCATATTGCAGCTGTAGCAATCTTATATTTTATACCTTCATCCTCACGCAGGTATTTTACCGGACATGTAAGCTTTGGTATCTAGATATCTTTAGTTAGTTAGGTTAGTTTGCACTAACCCTCAGACGAAACATGCTTTTACTAACAGATTTTATTTATTTCTAGGACCTTATTTATATAACAAACTCAATAAGCTGCTAAAAATGTATAGTGTAAGTTTAAATAAGTGTAAACTAATGCTAACAGAATATTTACAGTCCCTCAATTACTCAGATACGGAAAAATTGCTAGAAGTATTAAAATAAAGTACTTATTTTTAGTAAATTACTTACATATTAACTAGTATGATGTTATATTTGTTTAATAATTTAGGCCAGGTTGTCCTTGCTTAGTCTTACATTATGAAATACGATAATTAATGATTATTATATCTTTTTATTTATTATATTTTTTTTGCATTGATAGCCTGAAACACAGGTTTAAATAAACCTAGTTCGGGTAGTCCCTAATATTTAGACTAAGAACGTTATTTCCTCACATATGTATTGTATTAGCTAGGAAACGAATGAATTGGAATCGAACCTGAAACTTTGTGCCCAGCAGTCACGCTTACGGCTACTAAACTTTTTTAACCCTCAAAAGTAGGCCCCCTTTTACATAGAGTTCGAATTCGAGGTAATCAAAAATCTAAGATTCTGTTTTATCACTCCCCTGGCGGACATACTTTTTACTTTACATATTAAAGTTACTTTACATATTGAAGAAAACATAAGAATGTGTAATTTCAGCAACTTGGAAGTTTTAAGTAAAAATTATATGTCACGTTAGTTAGTATCCACCGAATATTTTCTTACTCAAAAGTCACTCACACCTACAAAATATCGCCAAAATGAATCGAACGAATCTGCAACAAAATATCTAAAATCACAACTACATAGGTACGCACGAAGCATCCGTAGTCCGTAGTGCGGAGGGACGACTTACGCTTACCCCTATTTTATCCCCTCTTCACATTACGTGAGCAAGTAGAATTCTCGGTTTTTTAATCAAACCACCTAGCCTTCGAAAGTGTAGTGAAGGAAAAAACGAAAACTTTTTTTCGTCAAATTTATTTTACAAGAAATTCGTTGCCATTAAAAGTTGGCTTACCGAAAGTAGGTACTTAACAAGTTAATAGGTAAGTATGTTTGTTAATTTATTGTTTAGCCGGCTTAAGGAACAAAATAAACCTAAGTATAGCTATTGAGATCCTAGTGTTAGGAACAAAAACACAACGTAGTTACCATCGAAACAATTACTAACTCCACAACCAACGTCCGTTCTAATTAAATCAGCTTAAACCAAATAAAATTACACGCCAAATTGATTTAAAGCTCAGTAGGTACATATCTGAATATAGTATGTATAGGTGGGCTCCAAATTGCGTATTTAAATAAGTACCTATCTATACAGGAACACGTATGAACGAGTTTATAGAGGCTGGCAGCAGAGTTAGTTCGCTCTCTGTATGGTGTACTATGCGTGAGGGGGTTGTGGGCGGTGGGTGGCGGAGGGGGCAGGGGGTGGCGTTCAGGACGCGCCTAAGGGGCTTCGTCCAGAGAAAGTAAAATATCCTGGTATGGGGGAGGCTAGTATTGTCAAGCCAATGTATAACTATAGCTTTAAACTATATATCGGGGGTCCATACTATAGCCTGTGGAGTACTTATTTACATACGTATATAAGTTTATCTATTATGCAGACATAGGAAATGGAACAGGTTGGGAAAGGGACGTTGCGAAATTTGCTTACATCTATTGGACGTAAAATCGTTCCAGTTTGTAATATTGATTTGAATCGTCATTGCATGATGTCCATGCTGCTATTTGTGGACGATGTAAGTAAAGGGTTGTTTGGCGGATACTCATTTCTGACATGTTATAAGAAAATTACAAAAATGCTTGACCCTATATTGCAAAAAATAATGGTATTAAAATGAGTGCGAACGGTATGTTTCAAGTGTATGCAAGACGCCTTGGTCCCCACCCGAGTCCTACTGCACCTATTTCACTGGCTTATTGACCCAATAAAGAACCGTACTACGGAGTCCTTTGAATACTTTTAATAACAGCCGCTTTCTCGAGTTTGAGTGTTGGTAAACTTTTGCTTGTAAGTTTAATGGTAACTTACTTGATATATCAAGATTGTATGTACTAAACTTATAGAAAATAACAAATAAATTTTGAGTTTTAATCAGGATTAAAACAAAAGCTTACTTCTGGATATTATTATGAGTGTAGCAAGTTATTTAGAATCATGGTGAAGTGCGTGCTACTGTAACTTGATAAAAATACTAAGAAGTTTGGAATTAGGTACGCATTATTTTTATTCTGTAATTTTAAATTTTCGTGTTGTGGTGAATACTTAATACATCGAGTGAATTAGGTCTGATCGAACTCCAAGATAGAAGATTTTTTATTAATTTGACTCTTTGAATTATAATTATTTATTTATTTGATAAGTGATATTTTTTAACTTTACACGAGCGAGCATAGGAGTTTCGAGAATCGAAAAATGTATAAATACTTATTCATTTGGTGATAAAATTAGGCATGTTTCTAAGGTTTTTAGGGCAGGTAGTTATTAACTAATTATGTGTTAAGAAAATTTTATGAAGTGGAAATTTTCGTTGACCCTTTTACCACACAGGTACTTACCTACATATTGTCATGCCTGTCTTCCTTCTTTGGGTAGGTAAACAATATTTTTTTGGAAAATAAATGCCCCTGAAGAAAGAAGGATAGAACCTAAAAAGGCTCTGTCCTTCTTTCTTCGTTTTCAGGCATTAATATAGATATGGCAGCTGAAATGTTCAGTTTAGTTTATTAATCAATTAAAATCTTAACTTGGATTAAATGAATGATACTTAGTGTTAATTATTTTAAGTGCAAAAACCATCGAATAACTTCTCCTGCACTGGGTGAGAGGGAGTGCCAGACTATTATTGACTAGTAAACCAGGCTTTTCCTTCTCTTAGTCCTGGTCGGGACCGTGGCACCTTATTAGGCTAATACCCGCAACCCTGTTTGACGTTTTGTCCAAATATTAAAGTCTACTGCTAAGTTAAGTATTTTATGAGCATTTCATATTAATATAACAAAGGTCGAAGATTTTTTTTCTAAATTGCAAAGTCTATCAAGGAACACCAATTGAATACTTCAAAGAATAGCTAAAAATCTTTCTATAACGCACCTAACGCGACTGCGTAAGTGCTCGTAAAAGACAAACGGTAGGGGTGCTATGAAAAAGTTGTAGTACCTTATCAACGTCCACGTAAGGTTTCATTTTGGTTAACAGAGACATTGAGCTCGTAGAAAGGGTTAAAGTCAGTATAAAAAAAAAACAGAAATGTGCTTTTGACATACAAAACTTTTACTAATTTGACACTTGTCCAATCGACATATTTGATTGTATTTTGACCTTAAGTTTCAAGTTTTATTTTTACTGTAAGGTTCAAAATTCCGTATTTTACCACTGTAGTGTGTACAATTTTTAATTAGGTAATTTTGCCATTTTTCCTAAAGAGCCTATAAATTTTTCCCTTTCTTTTTCATTAATTAACTACCTAACTTAGTTCAAAGTTTTACAATATAGAACGGAGAATAAAACCGTCGATTATCTAGTTGATGGAAAAGTGAATACACTATATGCGTACAGTTGTAGTAAATATCTGGAAGGTGATTACTTACTTCGTAATGTTTAGGAATTAATATCATGAACGCGAACACATATTTGCTTATTTATATTCCTTATTTGCTACTTTTTGTACCAGAAGGCTAAAACCAGCAACCCTCTTACCAAGATTTTAAGTGTGTGAGCCATGCTTCGGCTCGAATGGGCCAGCTCGACCGGCGTGTACCACGACCTCACAGAAAACTGTTGTGAAACAACCACAGCGTTGTGTTTCGCCGTATGAGTGATGTTACCGGAGGATTAATTCTTTCAACATCAAAAAATCCTGCAAAGCGCTTTTGCAAACGAAATACTAAAGAACTCCTCTAGTATTTCGGTTGTCCATGGGCGATGATCGATCTACTGGCGAACAATCATTAGGTATATGCACAGTTTTATTGCTGTGATGCCACGCCGTATTGAAAATGCACTATTTTGCCCATGTTATAAAAATGCTGTTTAATACATTTTTGATCTATTGAGAGTTTTCATATTGCAGCTGTAGCAATCTTATATTTTATACCTTCATCCTCACGCAGGTATTTTACCGGACATGTAAGCTTTGGTATCTAGATATCTTTAGTTAGTTAGGTTAGTTTGCACTAACCCTCAGACGAAACATGCTTTTACTAACAGATTTTATTTATTTCTAGGACCTTATTTATATAACAAACTCAATAAGCTGCTAAAAATGTATAGTGTAAGTTTAAATAAGTGTAAACTAATGCTAACAGAATATTTACAGTCCCTCAATTACTCAGATACGGAAAAATTGCTAGAAGTATTAAAATAAAGTACTTATTTTTAGTAAATTACTTACATATTAACTAGTATGATGTTATATTTGTTTAATAATTTAGGCCAGGTTGTCCTTGCTTAGTCTTACATTATGAAATACGATAATTAATGATTATTATATCCATTGAATTATTTTTTTTGCATTGATAGCCTGAAACACAGGTTTAAATAAACCTAGTTCGGGTAGTCCCTAATATTTAGACTAAGAACGTTATTTCCTCACATATGTATTGTATTAGCTAGGCTATTAACTATTACGATTGTTATTATTAAGACTTTTTATTACTATAAAATCTGAGCCATCTGTAATTTTAAACGTGTTCAATGTTTTAATAAAAATTTATTATTATTATTTATTATTATTATCTGTTTCGGATTTAGCGTAAGGTAACGGCCGTCACTGCAAGGACCACCTGGAAGACACAGTGGAGACGTGGTCTGCTTAGGCAGAGTACACCTGAGACCTCAGGGAAGGGAATGATAGTGGCCCTTGGCTTTGGTTAGGGCAAGGTGTGGCGTGAGAGGGTCACGAAAGTCGTTTTTGGTCCTCGTGGCTTCTCCCAATAGGCAGAAGACGGCACGAAAGCTGAGTTTTTTAGTGGGTGCAAGCCAGAGATAACCTCACCGTCTCCCCGGTCTCCCCGTGGTGTGTGTATGCGTAAGGCATTTTTCTCAGCTGGAAAAATAAAGGTGTGGCGTGAGAGGAACGGGGAAGCCGTCTCCTCTTTCTACGAAGCAGCCATGCTAGCTGAGTCGCTGGCGGTGTGCGTAAGGGACCGATCCTCTTCAAGCCTCAGGCGCCTAAGAGACAGGTTCTGGGCTTCGAAAATCACGTGACGACCTCTGATTACTGTTAGGGCTTGAATGAAAAGTGGATCGGGCATGTACAATGTTAATTAGACAATCGGGGTTAAGGCGCTATAATTTGTAAGGGCAATAAATGAAATATCAATTGAGATGTAATTGATTCATATTTTATACACACAATATTGTAGGTTAATTAGTACAGATTTGTAAAAAGGTTTTAGTACGTGCTTGACACTGTCTATTTTTATCTGATAATCATCAGCAGACTTATTGACCAAGTGAGTTAATCTCAAACTGTCGGGTCCATTAATTGTCTGGCATTTTCAAATATTAAAATAGGAATTTTAGTTATTTTAGTACTTATGCATTTGAAATTTTAACACAAAGTAGACCACTTTCTATTCATAAAACTAAAAATATGCCGTGTCGTGCCCGTCATCTTAAACGACACTTAGTTAGGCAACAGTTGCGACCGAAAAGCAACACCTTATTCCTAAATCGTACCCCAAAAAAATAAGTAATAAAACATATTTAAGTACCTACAAGTGGAATCCATTCTTTATTTACAATTTCTAAGTTAATACCCAGGGTATTTGACCCAAACAAGGTTGTACGAAGCTACGGAGTGATTGTATATCTGATTCTGAGCCCAAAACAATAAAAAGGGGACTCTAACGAAACTCAACCTTGACCGACAGACTTGTCAAGTGCGGCCAGCGACTAAGTGCTGTCTATGATTCTAAACAATCCCCTGTATACAAACGTACTATAGACCTGTGATGTCTATTCAATGTTTTGTCAATTCCAACTGAATGAAGAACAACATGTTCGTGTGTGATGTAATATTTTATTGTGGCCTTTGTATTTCTAAGGAGTAAACAAGTCTATACGTAGCAGAGTTAACAAACTGTTTTAATAATAAAAACCGGCAATTACAATTTTTCTGATTTGCTTTGCTTTTGTTGAGATATTTAAATACAAATATTAAACTTAAAACTAGATTTGATAATGGAGACATGTGTATTGAAATTTATATTTTAGCTGCCAATGAATGTTTTTCAATAATGTATACAATCTCTTCTCCGGTGTGCGACGGCGTAGCGAGCGTAGTGGCTGCGTAGCGATAACGCTACGCGGCTACGTTCGGCCGACAATCTGAGTAAATAAATACGGCAATGAAAGCAGCATAACACGTTAAATGATCTCAGTATCGAAGTCAATTAGAATTAAAATTGTGTAACAATTTCACTCGTACTTTGGTCAAATTCATTCGAATCCTAATTTGATGCCATTTGGTAAGTACGGTTTAATTTGAAATAGTTATCATACCCCTAAACATGTAGTTCTGAATACGTACACTGGCTCTGGAATATTAAATAATTGTAATTCCACATGCACAGATTTGCATATGTCCGAGGTATATCTGTATGGTCATCATACAAGGATCAAAAGCTAAGTCCCATTTAGTCCCAAGTCTAATGAGAAGTGATGGAAAATTTAATTAAGTTCGATCGAGATGTTGATATGCGAGTGAGCACTCATCTGAAGACCGCGAGGGGTGGCGTCCGAGCAGGGCATGTAAATGCGAGCAACGCACCGGCGCCACGAGCCGGAACCTACATCCGCAGTAGCTTACATCGGGAGGAATGGAAAATATATATCAAACTGAGCGAAAAGTCCACTACACACCCCCAGGGTGGCGGGGCCCGGACGTGCGTTCGATTCAAACGAGCCGTGGCCGCCCCCGAGCTGCCAGGCACTGTGACGTGCGCTCGCTTGCGGCCGCGCTGGCGCCGCATGCTGCACGCGCGCCGCACGCACCGCACGCATCGAGCGCGCAGGGTTCGACGACCACGATGCCCGACCGACCCACTCACCCGCCACTGCGCCTCGTTTCTTACTTACTCAATGCAGAGAACATTTTTCAGATGTAATTTCAGATTTTTCTCTTTAGCCTCGAGAAAGTCTCGAGGAAAATAAATATGCTTAAACCCGACCCTGAGCCGGGAAAAGAGGAAAATATTAAAAATTAAGAAAATATTTGTTTTACAGTTATGTAAACATCTCTAATTACGACCTGTTCAAATTATTATTTTTTCTTTGCAGCGTGCGCGGGGCGGTGCTCTAATTAACATCTATTACAGGTATTTCGGGAACAGAGGAGTATCATTTGGCGAGGGCGCTGAGTACACTCAATTAAACGAGGCCGGCACCCCGCCCTCGCCCCGCTCCCTGCCGCCGCACTCGCTCAGCCACGCGCTGTCACTTGTGCTGGCGCTGCACTCCTCAAGCACGTCTTAGCACAGCATCTTGTAGTCTTGTATAGGAAGTGGGGAACTATGAGTTGTAGCGGCTTTAGTGTCAGAGGTCGGTTGTCAGAGGCTAGCAGTTCTGCCATATCAGCGTCTAGACCAGTAGTCTGGACCTGTTGCATAGGTAGCGGGCTTGCGTGGTGCGCACAGGTCGTGCGGTGCTACAGCGCTGCGTGCCGCTAGGTGGCGCTGTCCGGCAGCCGGCACGCTTGGAGCCTCCCCTTGGTCACCCGCTCGGAACGCTCGCCTCCCACCTCCTCTCGGGGCCACCCTCTTTAAAAGCCAGTGGCGAGCTTCAAGAGAAAGTGCCGCGTGTGTACACTCACATGCGTACAACCATCTTTGGCGAGAGCCAGCGGGCGCAGGCCGGCGGGGTGAGCCTCGGATTATGTGGGGGTGCCTCCCCCCGTATGCGTAAGTGCGTTCACACAAAGCCTTCCCACATACATTTGCATAGTGACATTGTTCGGTAATAATGTATGTGACCACTCGGCTCGCCGCCCCACGGCGACATCTTTCAATAGATTGCCTCGCCGCTTGTTCTGTGCCTCCCGACACCTCCCCGCTCCCCGCAGCATCTCCCGAGCCGCTTTCTAATTAAAATACATCTACTGTGATGATATATCAGTTTGGTTCTCCATACGTGTATATCGTTATTGTATCAAGTGTTTTCTATATCTTTGTCGACAAAGACAAAGATAAGATTAAAAAAAGCCAACATTAAAATGACCAAAAATCCACAAGGGTCCATTGACAGAAAGGTGCGAAACTTTAATTGTAGATAAGTTCGCATTATAAGTGAATATGTATGTATCTGTGTACCGTCCGATCAATTGGATCAGAAGAAATTGAATGTGTAATTTTGATTTACATATGTGACTAGGTACACATGTGCGTATAAGAGGATTTCTTGAAGTTTCGTCGATAGCGGTGGGGTGGCGAGGGAGGCTCGGACGCTCACACGCCGCCCGCCGCGCGCCAGTGTGCGTATGTCTCGGACATGCACGCTACGCAGATTTCTCTAACGATTTTCCCGGAGTGTGAAATGTAAAATAAGGGGTTAGACGAGGCTGAGCGGCCTCGTCCCGCGCCCCTCCACCGGCCCCTTCACTCGCCAAATTGATGACCAGCCACCCACAGGGCGATCTGTTCAAATTTAACACATATCGTATTTAAAAGTAAAACGGTTCCGAACCTTATCTTCCCTCATTAATATTCCCTTGCAAATTGTGAACATACTTTTTGCCGCTATTTATTTCTAATTTCCTGTGAATACCTACGTTCTAATATCTAACCGATTCGAAGATCTTTAGCCCAAATTGAATAATGACTGATAGTACATTATAGCAGTTTTTTACTGGAGAAACATAACAGGAAATAATTTCTTGGAAGTATAAAGTGTGGGTGAAGATGTTCATAAACCATTATTTAATTTATAAATTTTAATTATCTTTATTTCTATATTCTAACTCGTTATAGAACGATCAAAGTAATTCTTAGAAATACAATTTTGACTACTATATAAAACTTTCATCAGAACTAGTAGTATTGCGTACATGTAAGTACTTACAATATTTGTTATACAGTCCGTTCCAAAAACATCGTAGCGTTCCCCAAATAAGTTTACACCACCAGTACTACTGAATTGTAACACACAGTTTAAAACTATTCAGTTCCAATAATTAATTATGGACGGTGGCAGGGACTTGGAAATTTTGTGAAACTTGTTCAACCCACACAAACGTTATTAATATCATCTATCTACTAGTTTTCTCCAGTTCTTGTTTGTCAAAAACTTTACGGATGTTCTGTTTCCTAACTCATACTTTTAGATTCATTATATTAACAATAGTCAAAAATCCTTCATACTATATATTAATGTTTAAAATGTACCTATATTTTATAAGCGATGTTTAAAATTTATATAAATTCTCTGAAAACGTCCACTTCTTAGAAAGTACTCGCCATAGGAATATCGTTTTTTATATAGGTACTATATTATGAACTTAATAATATATTAAAATCCAATGTCCTTCATATCTATACTATGGCCAAAAGTATTTGCTTTAAGACTCGTTTATATTAAATATTTTCTACCAATCGTAATACAAGTAACAATTTGTTTTTAATAAGTATCTAAAGATATAAATTGTTAGAGTTTCATTATTACTTTTAATAATGGTAAATAGGTACTGCATTGTACTTTATGCTAATGGAGTTACCTAATATAGGTACTATCTTCCGCATCCCTGTACCTCAGAACCTTCTGAGGATCTGATTTCAAGTTATTTGTACGAAATAACAGTGTTGGTAGATCGTGTCAAAACCGGTTGGGCAATGCTACCCCTGCGTATAACTGTATTTTATCGTTTTTTTCTCCACCCGCTGCATTCCTATGCACCCCTACCGCCTCCTACAATGCACGCACCGCTTTCGGAAATCGAAGTTTTTTAATAAATACAGAATCACTATCTCTCCCTATGCTTATAGATTTGATTCATACGTAAATTTGTGTAATGTTTTTAAAGCCACGTTAAATTATAAGATGCGACCTAATATGATGTTTGATACAACGGTTTATTTATACTGCAGTACCTATATAAAATTTAATTAATACGTACGTACTTATTAGAATACCTTGTCTATACTTTCATCAGCTTAATAATATGTTTTTACTCAACATCTATTAATTATGAAATGTGGATTACATTATTATTCTAGAAATACACTTTTCATTCGTTGATACCTAAATAATCAAATAAATGTAACAATTTAAAATAGTATTTTATTTATTGATTGGCGAAAATATCAATTTAGAATCGATACACACTAAGCACAGTATAAGTAAACTAGTTCTACTGAACTGAACTAGTAAGACCTACCACAAAGTCAATGACGTCATAAAAAGCCACGTGTGTGATCAAATAAAACAAAACAATAAGTAATGATAATATAGTATATTAGTAGACCCAGCCACGCGTTGTTGTGGCTAAGGTTCTTGTCATATTACATATGGACAAACTGTGGACAAATAATTTGCAATAAAATAATATTGTGACAATAAATTGAGATGTAAATTATCCTATGTTTCAAATTGGATCAAAATGCACACGGAATGTAAATCAAATTTAACATCGGTTTAGTAGTTTAGGAGTGCATCGCGGACAAACACGAAATTTTTATGTAATAATAAAATAGTAATAATAATATAAAGATTGTAACGAAGGCTGTGTGCCTGTATAAACAATAAGGCACTAAAGCAACTTGTAACTATACTCGTTTAAGCTTTAAATCTCCACCCTGATATGGTACACCGAAAAGCAATTATTCAGCTGTGTTATCCTCAAAATTGCAAGAGAAATCCAAACGCTCGTAGAGCGTCGCCGGCGCATCATTGTTTTCTCGCTAACGCTGTGTGTGTGTGCGACTTAGATTTTTTTCTGGACAACACAAATGAATCTGTATCAATGTGTGCGTGGCATTTCTCAGAAACCTTTCGTGAGAAGCATGGCAACTGTCTCTGTGTGCGTGCAACTTGCGTTTTACACCTGTTTCGACTACGTTTGTGTGGGTAGTTTTTTCTCTCGTGGGGGTGAATGCGATGTTGCTAGATGCATGTTTCGGATGCACTGATGTAAATTTGACAACGTCGCGCAATTTAGAAACAGTGCTGCTTTCCTTGCGAGTTTCGGTTTGTGGTCATTGGTGAATATAATACGAACAGAACAGAAATAGGAACTTTTTGGTTTCGGATGCTTGAACCTGTTTATGTTATGATCAAAATTTTTTGTTTTTATTTAACTAATTGTTAGAAATGTTATAATAGAACCTGATCATGTAGGTAACTTACTTTAAAAAGCTTTCCTTCACTTTAAGACATTTTAAAAATATTGACATTTATTAAATAGTGTTTATATTTATCATAATAATATATGTCAACGTTCGTCACGTCACTTAAGCACGATCAAGAACAGTAAATTAAAACCCACGTACCTATGATCTCATATCAAATCTTCAAGGAAAGCCACAAATATTAGTTTATACAGGAAATGTTGATTCACAGATAATTACTTCATAAGTGTTGCAGCTATCAAACTACAAAACATAATTAGTTGTACCAAGGAACAAATGTCTATGGTTCTTAAACTAATGATAATGAAACATGTGTTAATATCATGAGGCACAATTATTTAGGAAGCTCTGGCTCCTAGACTAGATGGGACCTGCGTGACAAAAGCCAGTGTCTTCTTTCCATTTAAGGAACCACACTTTAAAGGCGTACATTACATAATGATTACTTAAAAAACTTTAGAAACAATTTCGTTGAAAATAACTAAGTATTACAGAGTACCGTGGTGATTCTTCTATGTTTAATACTATTTATCCGGTTACTGTTGAACGGGATTTCGAACTTATGTTTATCTTTTATTATGTCTATATTTATAAGTTATCAGCTACGAGGGGCGTTCAATGTATTCTCGGTATCGGGGTGATTTGCTAATAATGTGGGTAATCTAATTATCTCATTTACTAGTGACACTATCTGAGGGTATAAATATAAAATTTCACTTATTTACGCTCATTAGTTTTCTAATTATCTGCAGTGAAAGACGATCAGAATGACTGACGCTACGATGATAAAGAAAATCGAGCATCGCGCTGTTATAAACTTCCTCACTAAGCAGGGAAAAAGTCAAAAAACTATTCACGAAGAGATGGTTGCTGTTTACCAAGACTCTGCTCCGTCGTTATCCACCGTTCAAAAGTGGTCAAGTGAATTTAAAAGAGGCAGAGAAAGCATTGAAGACTACCCTCGCTCGGGTGGGCCCGTAGGCGCCCTCACTGAAGAAAATGTTAAAAAAGTGGAGAAATTGGTACTTGAAGATACCAGAATAAAAATCGGGATGTTAGCAGAGATGATTAACCTATCTGTGGGTACCATACATGACCATATCATGACCATCTTAATCTCTCAAAGGTCAGTGCAAGATGAGTGCCGAGAATGCTCACCGCACCTCAGAAACAAGTGCGAGTCGAGTTCTGTAAGGAGTTTTTGAGCTCCGTGGAGAAGATCCATCGAGTTTTTTTGACCGGCTGGTTACTGGAGATAAGACGTGGGTTCATCACTATGACCCTGAGAGTAAACAGGAGTCCATGCAGTGGGTTAAAAAGGGTGCACAGCCTCCGAAGAAGTTCAAAGTCTCCCCTTCCGCCGAAAAATTATGGCCACGGTCTTTTGGGACTGTAAAGGTATTTTATTAATAGAATACACTAAAAATGGTGAAAGCATCACAGCAGCACCATACGCAACCACTTTGCGTAATTTAAGGGAAGCAATTAAAGAAAAGAGGCGAGGAAAACTCACAGCGGGGGTGTTGCTGCTTCATGACAACGCGCCGGTTCACACGGCCCGCGTGGCGAAGGCTGCTGTACGGGACTGTGGCTTCGAAGAAATTAATCATCCTCCGTACAGTCCAGACTTGGCCCCCAGTGATTACTACCTATTCCCGAATTTGAAGAAAGATCTTCGTGAAAAGCGATTTTTCGACGATGATGAACTGAAGGTAGCAATTAATACCCATTCTGAGGAGAAGCCAGAAGAATATTTTTTACAAGGCTTAAAGAAGCTAATTCCCCGATCTAACAAATGTGTTGAGGGTCTAGGGGACTACATAAAAAAATAGATTTTTTCCAAAATTTTCCGAGTTTTCTTTCATGCCTATACCGAGAATACATTGAACGCCCCTCGTATGATTAGGAGACAAGTTAGCTATTCCCGCGGGTTAACCGTGTCTTAAAAGTCACATAACACATTTGTCTTAGAATGGAGAGAAAAATATTAATCTTTTTAACTACTATAGTATAAAACTACATTGAGTTAATAGAAAGTTCATGAAACAGTTATCACAAAAGTATGTTGGATAGTTCCAATAAGTTATAGTCAACATCAACAGCGTTACTATTGTGATTATAATAAGGATTATTTTTAAGCGCCTGTGTCTAAACTTTATGCAATCAGAGTTGACGTATTATACAGCTATGAATAACTTTTGAATACAACATTTTCACAAGAACTTTTAATATGGAGTTATTACAAGAAGATTAATTCTCAAATTTAAAATCAAGTTGAATACCTATGTAGGGAAAAATCCGTATGATCAGTCTAGGAGTTTGTGTGCTCAAGGAAAGTCAATAAAATGCAAGCCCGTTCTACAATTCAAGGCAACATGTCACCAATTGAAGTTTTATTAATAATAAGAAAATCTGAGTTTCAGATTATCTACAGTAAGAATAATCACTAGAACAATTTGTTTATATAATTACATAGTATGCAACAAAGACCCTTTCGCTGTCCCTATAACTATGCATGCTATAACTTGGTTGTTATTAAGATTTAGATGAATTAATTGAAGATGAACATTAAACGTATAGGTACATCCATTCAATAGTGGACAATTTTCGTACCAGCACGTCGATTCTATAAAATTTGTTTGATTTTGAATCGTGTTCGAGTGCGAAGTGAGCGTCGAAGTGACTTGGAAATTAAATTTTAGAATGCCACTTTTAACGTCATCTCATACTTTATCTATCAAAATGTTGCTGTCAATTTAGTTCAACTCGCAAGTGTAGCGCTAGTGTACTACTACTCACAGCGGATTCAGATTCGAAGTTTACAATGAAGTCTTACAGAATCACACTGCAGCTTTGCACCTATGCGAAGCCGGGGTGGGTCGCTACTTCTGAATATTTCTTTAATGCAGTTAATGCCTAATGCGTAGTCAGAGATCGCTTTTGTTTCCAGCTAAATTATAACTACTATATCATGTGGGATGGAGATATTGCTATACATACTTATAAATGGCACCATCTCAGCAATAATGAGTAAGTTTTGACAAACTGAAATCCCCCCTAACAGTAAGGTATAGTATAGTAAAGTATTTCTTTAACTAGGGAAGGAAAATATGATGAGGAAAGAACTTAGAAAACATTTAACAATAGATTAGTAGACGTATTTAATATGAGTAGGTAAGCATAGTCATAAGGAAAATCACAATTAGAGGAAAGTTAAATTTCAAATCAAATATTAACATATCTGCCATACGCCTTAAAAGGGTAAAGGAAAAACAGATACATACGATATAACATTTACAATATTTTGATGAATTAATTCACATTGTCTAATGTGTAGATAAATCAACAAAAGACCTAATCATCTTCATTACCATCGTCATGTCCATTGCTGAGCAGAGGTCTCTTCTCACTATAATCTATACTATACATATGTATATACTATTAGGAATATAACTAATATCATAAAGAGGTAAAATTTGTAAGTTTGTATGAAGGGGTTAATCTCTGGAACCGCTGGTCGGATTTCCAAAATTCTTTTACCGACAGAGAGCTACAATGTTCCTGAGTGCTATAGGCTATAAAACACCACGCTACGACTAAATGGAGCCGAGCAGCGGGTGAAACCGCGAGAGTAGATAGTATTTTTATAAAGCTGAAGAGTTACTGCTTGAATGCGCCAATCTCCATAACTACTGGTTTGAATTGAACAATTCTTTTTGTATTTATAAGTCCTTTATCGAGGAAGGCTAGGCTATAAAACATCACGTTTATTAGCATATCATATGTAGCAGCGGATGAAACCGAATCCCTATGGTGCGAGAGTAACTAGTATTAAGATATATTTATACCTAGTGCATGCAACAACATGCTATAAATCTGTAAGAAGACTTGGAACGTCAATGACCAGTTTGTAGACCAAAAATAATATAGAAATATGGCACACAAAAGATCCTAGGATTGAAAGGCCCTATACTGAATTGGTTGAAGAAGGGGTGGCTCAATTTTAATGTTACAAGGCTGCGAACGGGTAGGTTAATATCGTCTGATGGTAAGCAGCCGGTACCACCCACCACCACGGGTGACCATACCCGTAATACCAGAGGAGTTCCAGATGCTTTGCCGGCCTTTTGGAAGTTCCATATCATTTATATTGAGGAATTGCGGATTGGGATAGGTTAGGGAAATTACTTGGCCTGCGGTAACCTCGATCAGATGATGAATCATGACGCAAACATTATATTGCACGACTCATACATAAACTTAATTTTACACTAAAAAACTATTATTATCTTGAAAAAAAATATCACTTTATTTCAAGAAAATTGGCGACGCCATAACGTTTTAATAAAACCTATTTATATTAGAAAAAAATACTGGCAACTGATTATTTTTTTCTGTTGTATCACTCGCGTGCTCTAGACTAACTGCTCTAACCTATACCCTTTCTCAATAAAGGAGCTATAAAGTGCGAAAGATTTTGTTTCAAATCGGGCTGACAGTTTCAGAGCCTAGCGCGTTCATGCAAGCAAACACTCGTTTAGGTTTTATTATATTAGCACCTACTTTGTAAAGTTACAGAAAAATTACAATTTTGGTATAAGTTAACATATCTCGAATCCTTAGACAGGCTTTGTTTTGTAAGAGAAATCATCAAATGTCTCCTCTTGCTCAGGGTCAGGCTAAGGTGAGAGGGAGTATCAGACTGTTACTGATTATAACTCCTCGCGTGCCTTCTTCTGCTCTTGTCCGAGGACGTGGTATCTTATTATGACCCCGGCTGATCTTAAAACCAGGCTGAGTTGTCATTTCACTCTAGGTATTATTACGTCTTACGCAGTAGGAAGAGAACTTGTATATTCATACTTAATAAAATATTTTAATCCGATAAGCTACGATACACAAAAAACATCTAAGATCAAAACAAAACGGCCAGTTATAATGAGTGGGCAACAAAAACTGGCGTTCTAGCTAAACTAGCGTGTTGCAGACTGCAATATAACGGACCTCGTGTGGTCGAAACTTTTTCACAACTTAAGTCGGGTCAGTTCACAACATTCTGACATCTCAGACGCAAAGATGAAGTTTGGTAATCACTAAATAATAACATGTCTGGCATTCGCTGACTAAAAACGGGAGCGTTCGTAGAATTAGCTCGAATGTGACCTTAGCTGAAGTCAAATCGGTGAATGACTAAGAGTAATAATTAATTTTTATATGTAGACTAACTTTTGTCGTGACTTCACTCGCGTGCTGCTAAACTTATACGTTGTCTTCAGGTAATAATGTAGATGTGGTTTTGTAGTTATGTGAAGAAAATGTATCAAAACAATTTCTAAAAACGAAAATCATCTTCCACACCAGTCTATGTTTTTCAGCCTTTGGCTTCGGTAATATCTTCAATCATGGTGGCCCGGAGGTTAAGGAGCCCGCTTCTCATGCATCCTCATGCATGCGTGTCGGTTCAAAAACCTGGCAAGTACCAATGTGACTTTTTCAGAGTCGTATGTATAGAAAGATATGATTATTTAGACACCACGGACATACGGTGAAGGTAAAAATCGCGAGGAAACCTGGACAAGTATAATTTCTAATTATAAGTTTGAAATCGCCAACCCGCATTGAGCAAGCGTGGTGATTAATGCTCAAACCTTCTCCATATGAGAAGAGGCCTTTGCTCAGCAGTGCACACACTATTAGGCTGATGATGATGATGAATGTCTACAAAAGACAGACAAACATACAAACCATTAGAAATTCACTATTAGTATTTATTAGTATGGATGGACATGTTGCATTCGTTTTTATGTGATCGTATGGCCTTCGCTGCCGGTAAGCGTTCTTCAGAGGAGTCTTTGTGCAGCGAGAGATTTACAAAACGTTATAACCAGTACTTTAGAAGTAAGCCGCGAGGACGCGACCGCGGTGACGATGCTATGAATTTACCGCCTGCCTATCAAATTAATTATTAGCATCGCGATCAGATACATCATTCCCAATTTATGTTTAGATAACAGATAGAACCAATTATTTCTTGCTATTTAATTTTTCGCGTAATATGAGTGTTCCAAAGAAAACTTCAGTAGTTAGCTTCATTATTAATATATTGTACTATATGACTAGATTATGTCAGTGTTACTTGTAAGTATTACGAAAAGTTTATCTTTTACCAATATGCCAGGCGTATGCCAGTTCCGGATCCGTGATACCATCGTCACATAGAAAGCTGGCGTGAAATAACGCTTACGTCGCGTTTCGCCATTTCAATAAGGTTACAGGAGGCGATGATTGCTTACCATCAGCTAGTTCGCTGCGTTATACCATAAAAAACTCCAGTCAACATCGTCATACTCCTTCGCAACTCGACGAACTAACCAGTCCATTTGCGATTGTCTTGTCATTTAATCAAACGAAATTATACACTAGAAACGTTTTCCATTTGTTAATTACATAGTAACTGAATCAACCGTTTATGATACTTGTTCTTAGCACAATAATAATTAGTTGCACAAAAGGAATGGACCTCGACATATTGGGCAGTTGTCAGTACAGAATATAAATCGTATGCTGCTATACTATATAAGAATTCTTGCTATTGGCAAAGTCAATTGAGGTGGCCAGTGGCCCGGGGCGGCGTTTAGCCAGCAAACAACGAACATATTTATAACAGGGATTTATTAGCATTCCGACTATAAAGAAATAATTAAATAATTTATTCAGATAATTAAGATCCACATCTTTTTCGTCACTGATTTACAATCATTCCTGGTATAGCATTTACATTTTATTTAAAATATCAACTTTGATTTTTAATTATTTTTAATGGGTATTCCGATATTTTAGTTCATAGAATTTCTCACTGTACCGTCAAAATATCTTTTGCAAATCCTTTGGTTCTGCGGCTATTGGGCATACTTTATGTAATAAAAAATAATTTATAATTTCATGAATAGTCGCAATAATTTAACAAATTTTCGACCACTGAGACCATTTTATAGATTTTAATTATTCTTCTAGGTATGTTTAAGAAAGTGTAATGAGCCAGTGGACTTTAAGAATAGTAAAATAAATAGCGTACAAGAAACTAGCGTTGGCAACACAGTGTACTTAATCCTTAAAACCAAGCCACAAGTTATTTTAAAAATAAACTAGAGATTTTTTCAAAATATATTCACAACTAGAAAGTTTGAGCAGATAACAATATGGCTTTGTTCAGTTAGGATTCACAAGAAAACATTTATTACTTACACAGTAAAGATAAGATTTTTTACAACGCGGCCATATTGAAATTGTACTATAACACAAAGCGAGCTATCGCTTCTTTTGTTACCGATGCGCGTTGCTTTACGTACTTCTGCTGTCTACGTGAGAACCAATCGACTAATGACTTAAACTATTCCCCTTTGTTTCTTGTCTTATCCTCTTGTTATTTTTAACGCCCGTGGTAATTTTTTTAAAGTGTTAAGATTCAAGCAGGTTTTTTAAGAATTTGCAAGAAGTTATTACAAAAGTTGTTACACCTCGAGTAATTTTATAAAGAAGTTAATTATTTAAGTGTAGCATGTGACTCAGTAGAAATTCAGTAATAAGATTGATAGTGATAACCATCCAAATAATTCCGCGAGTTAACTCGACTGAGGTTCGGCAACGTCGTATTGCCAGCGGGCAAAGAGTTGTAGCGTATTTGATAAGCGATAAAATAAAAAAAAACAAATGAAATCTTTGTACCATTAGTCTAAATATGGACTCCTCGCTCATTAAATGTTGTACGGTTTGATAAACATGTACCTACAGAATTTTCATTCACAATTTATTCAGACTATCAATACCTGAAGCCGTTTTTTAAATTTAAATAAAAATTTGATGCTGATAATATCTGCCATGTTTTACGATGTCCTTTGATTAAATGTTTAAACAAATTAATCTTACTTGTTCATCGATAAGGTTGAATCAAATTGATAGCTAAGATATTAATAAAATGTAGGTACTTAGATACTTCTATAAATAAAATGTTGTTGTAAATAAACATCAATTAGGTAGATTGTAATAGTTAATATATTTTAAATTAAGTTAAATTGTCATTTCGCTGTGGAATGATATGTTAATGAATAATATCGCTCGCAGTGTGACCTGACCCCGCGCAAAAGTTGTCGAAGCTCAAGTTTGTTTGTCAGGCTGTGTGTTTATTGCCTTCGTCCCTCATAAAATGTTATGAATGATACAGTTCGCGAGGCAGGGATTAACCGTTTAGTAGCTACGTTTCGTAACCATTATACGTTTAGTTGAGCCTTTTCCAGACCTTTTTGTGTTGAATATTTTCAGCTATATTTACGACTATATGACGGGTGTCCCGAGGACTTTTTAACATCAAAACAAAGGTTCAGATGAATGTTGTTGTGCATTGTTTTAGTACTGCTGCTACTGAGATTTTTATTTGTAGATGTACTCTTCGTTTGTTTTGGTTTTTATTATGGACGTACTCCATTGCTACTCACTAGTGAAGTAAGAGCTAAGTATTGTTAGGACCTTGATTGTTGATCGCAAACTTATTCGAGTTCCTAGTTTTGTGGTCAAAATATATTTTTATTTATCCACCGTCGTTACTCAGTTATGACGCAAAGGTATTACCCAGTTTGTAAATAAGTTTACGTACTTTCCGAAACATTCAAAAGTTTCGTGTTATGTTTTGAATGTTTAAGCTGTTTTATGTTTAAGCATCAATTACTGGTGGTTTCCAAATGTATGTAAAATTCATTGGCGAGATGAAACAGTAGCGTTAACTTTATTTGTGTAGGTATAAGTAAAAAAATGTACAGCGTGCAAAACATCGCAGTGAGGGAGCACGCAGTGAGCTACGCACAGTAAGGTGTTCGGAACAAGGAAGCCTCTTTATGTCAGTGAAGGAAGCTATCGGCACAGTCCGAGAAAATCGATGTCGGCTCCCCTCATAGTTTGCATGGCCACGGTCCGGCCGGCGACCACTACGCACCACGAGTCCCTGCTGTAGCGGCCAGCAGCACCAGCAGCGCCGTGAATGTTTTATTAAAATATTAATATTATATGGCTGGACGCAAGGGGTAGTGCTTTCGACGTGTTTAGAAAAAAATTAAGGAACCGCGCCCCCGCCCCCACCGTTCCGCCCGCACCCCTCGCACGTCCACGATGCAAAATTTTCAGTGCCTTGCGCACGGCTCGGCCATTCTAATAATACAAGTTTTTGCGTAGGATTCGCTTCCATTTTTTGTTTTATGCATGTCATCTCGAAGGCGACCATAAATACATCGTTTTAATATCTAAGTGTTACGTATTTGCATTATGATTCACATAGACAACTAACGGAGACGATGTTGTCGTGTGTGCATTTAATTATGTTTCCACTTATCTACCTACTGTAATTTATCTACTTAGTAATATCGTAAGTAATATGACCTCGAATAATATTTAGTTTTTATTTTCTTTATCATAATCGCTCTGATCTTTTTCGGTTATTGACTTTGAATAAGGAAATGACATTTGCTTGTCATCTATTACGAATTAATAATAGTAAACCTATAGATACCTACATGTGCTATTATGTACTTATTTGTTTTATACTTTGATCAACTTCCCGATAAAATCTTGAAATATAAAACCAAGGTGACCTACATCGTCTAAAATTATGCATCTGTTGTAAACAATGCACTCCACATAGTTTCAAATTGTAGTTTAGAATATGGAAACCATTATTTTACGTACAACATAATAAAAAGAGATTTAAAATTTAGAGAATTTCGTCGCAGGGCTCTGTCCGCCCGCATTGTAAGGGTGGGTGCTATCGCTATCCTACTCGGACGCAGCTTCACCGGACATTTCGACCGGGCATTTCAATTTTGAGAAAGAGTAGGACCAGCCCCGTCTCCCGCGCGCCTCGGTCACCCCCGCGCGGCCGTCTCGCTCGCACTAAGGACACACAAAAGGACGAAGGAGCGATAACTTCATCACCGTGCGACGGTCTCACTCGCACACACGCTACGGTGGGGGACGACGTTGCGAATTGTTATTGAAGTCATGCCCCCGAAGGCGACTTCGGGAAGGCTGTCAGTTGCTAGTAAACGTTCGCAGCGTCCGTACCCGGGTGACCCGCGACGCCTTCGCGACGCACCTAGCACATTACAAACTATTACACATCGCGCCACCGGGTTTACAAACAAGTGCCAAGTTGTTATTTCACTACTTCCTCTGTGATTTTAGTTTATTATGGACATTGTTAAATATTCTTAGACTTTTTCAAGTGACAATAAGTTTGCGCTTCAGTATTATGAAAGTTTGAAGCGAGTGACGCGGACAGTTAGTGGCCGGTGCAGTGGCGGGTTGTTGTCGGAGCCGGCTGAGCGGAGCAGCGCGCGATCGTCCCGCGGGTCCAGTGTTTACAGCCGCGCACGTGGCCGCGCCGTACGCCCGCGCGACGAAATGCCGCCAAAAACTTTCTTCGGAAACATTGCCGCTGTTTGAGTGAAGTCGCGAGGGGAACCGCGTCGACCGCGACCATGACTTTAACCTGTAGCGCCTGATTAAGCGTGGACTACATGTACGTCAAAACGAGAAGTGCCGTTTTTTTATTATTTTTTTTTCGTTGGAGGAGACGGTGCTCTCCTTTGGATTAATGATTTAAATGGCTAACAGCAACGCAGTGTCGTCGACTTTATCGTCGAGGGATTATCACTGTAAGATTTGTGATCTCTATTTGGACACTGTCGAGTCATTAGAGGTACATTTACAATATCACAAAGAGAATTTATATGTGAAGTGGGGTACGCAGAATGTACAGAATGATACTGATAACAATAACGGAGTCAAAGTGAAGATCGAAACAACTGTGTCGGCACCAGCCGACTCAAGCGACAATATGATCACCAAGCCTAGCCCAGAGTTCCAGCAGCGGGCTACGCCAGAGACCTCAGCCCAGTTTCCTCATCCAGCGACCCCGCAGAGTTACCACAGTGCTCCTTCACCATATCAGAATCCAGATCAGACCAACTTCTCACCTGGAGCACAATTCGGTAACAATTATTCTCATACTGGCTTCCCTCAAAATCAACATTCCGAACAGATCAACTGGGATCAGTCCCAATACAACCAAGAGTATCACAAACCGAACCGGTTCCATCCGTACAACATGCAGGAACGAGTGTCGCAAGTATCATCTTCCAGTCCACTTTACGGTCAGCCCCTTAATCAGCCAACGCCATCGCCATCACCGAACCAGTGCGACAAATGTGGCTTTGTTTGTGACTCCGCCGTCCAACTCAATGAGCATTGCAACTCAGCTCATGCAGGTGTTAGTGCTCCCCCTACTGCAGCATCTATGCCATTTCAACAATACCCAGGCAAGCAATATAACAACTCGGGTTACCAGAACGAAAGTGCAAAGGTAAAGGAGGAACATGAAGAATCTTCTGATATTTTAGATTTAGATTCTCAAAAAGTTGTTTATCAAGGTAATGAGGGTGAACAGCCGACTGGAACTTTCGAAGATGCACCACCTCAAGGCCGTGAAGTTAATACACGTACTGTCCCTATGATGCCTTGGGAGACGCAAAAGTTGTACAGTAATCCTCAACTCAATGGAGACGTATCTCTTTTCAAAGAACAAAAAATGTTCGCCGAACAAAAGCCATACCAGTCGGAGACAAAAATGTTTCACCCCGAGCAAAAGTTTGCTTACACTCAGGATAAATTTCTAGGCGTACATCACGATCAAAAACCTTTCATGCACGTGGAACAAAAGATATACCCGGGAGTACAAATGCCACCTTTAACAGATTACACAGGCCCAGTAGCCTCATCAAATCCAGATATGAAACCACCTTATCGGCCCTACGATTCACCAGCAGCGCCACAAATCACCAGCACACAACCTGCGAATCCCACATCTTCAACGCTTCCCACCATTGGAGGCAAAGGCGCAAACTGGAAATCGAATGAAGCGCGTCGACCTAAGACATATAATTGCACCGCTTGCAATAAATGGTTCACTAGCTCCGGACATCTAAAAAGGCATTACAACACGACTTTGCATAAGAATGCGGTGAGATCATCGGGTCAGCCTGATCCAGCGACTTTGCCCATATCAAACCATCATCACCCGAGCCGCGAGATGTCGCGTGCGCAACAGCAGTCCGCCGACTCCAACACGCAGAGCCCTGTCCCTTCTGAGGACGGCCGAAGCGTGGACGACGCAGCCCTGCAGTCGCCTTACGCCTCGCAGAACTTTGACCGGTCGCATCGGGTTGCCGCCATGCAGTCCAAGTCACCGTACTCGCATCTTCAACAGGGTAACTTAGATAATAATTTCAGTAATAATCCTCTAGTAAATCACCCTTTACAGCATCAGGTCGGTTCGCATCCTCTTAATATAGGTAGTCAACCGCCGGGTATAGGGAACCCAAATGATAGTAATCATCAGTCATCAAAAGGTGTAGCAATATCATCAGCAGGGAATCCCCCAAACGGGGAAGCAGGTCCCTCTGTTTCGCAAAATCACCATATGAGGGGCCTGCTATCAGTGTCAACCAGCAATATTTCAACTCCGGTGCTAACTCAGAGTACACCGGCACTTACACCGCACACGCTGACTCCGTTCAGTCATTTGGGTGTCAACCCGTACAGCCCGAGGTCTACGGATCCTTTGGGGCCTTCGGTTCCGGACCCCACGCACACCCCTTTATATTTGGGTCAGAATTTTCAACAGACTATAGCACCGAGTTACCCAAACGGGATGGCCCCCCACGTTATGGATATGGCTATCAACAATCTGCCTACAGCCAATCCGGCTACTTTTGGTGAATCAGCACCAGAAACAGTCGTTGTTATGGAACAAGAAACGTCAAGTGAGCCGGCTGGCGGCCGCCTGCCGAGCTTCTCGCAGCTCCAGACGCAGAGCCTCAGCATTTACGTTTCTAACTATATCACACAGCCTAACGTGGGGGGTCAAGTTGTTACTGACGAGTCGACTGCTGGTTACATTATCGTCGACCCGGTTCACTCTAATTTATCATATGGCAATCCTGAAATTACAGGACAAGCTATAGAATACGATTCTTCAATGATTGAATACGATCCGGAACACTCGAAAGTTTATCCATACGGTTACGCCGTCGAAGGCAAAACTATAAAACGCGAAGTAGACTTGTTACAAACAGATTCAGGCGAACTTCAGATACTGAAGATCGAAGACATAATGGATTACGCGAATAAAGAAAATTATGGCGCTCAGCTGAAGTCCCCGGCTAGCCCGGAGAGTGCCAAAGCTGAGAATGAGAATCGCGGGTCGCCCGCAGTGTCGTCAACCGTGCCGAGCACACCTCTCGCCGAGAGAAACCAAATGAAAAAAACGGCCGCGAATACAATACACAAATGTTACGAGTGTGATAAACTATTTAATAAGGGTTGTTACCTTACGCAGCATAATAAAACCTTCCATTCTGGCGTTAAGCCTTTCAAATGTCAACGTTGTGGGAAACGTTTCTCCGACGACACTTCGTACGAATGGCACTACATTAAACACTCAGATAACAAGCCGTTCAAGTGTAATGAGTGTCCGAAGTCATTCAATCACAAGTCGGATCTCCGCCGGCACATGTGCTTGCACTCTGACTGCAAGCCGTTCACTTGCGACCATTGTGGCAAGGGTTTCATAAGGAAGGACCACATGGTGAAGCACTTCGGCACTCACAAGAAAAAGTCGATTGGCAGGTCGTCAACGTCTCCCACAAACTCGGTATCCTCGACATCGGTATCGCCTGATAATAATTCGCGCCTGCTCAACATTAACGTTGCTTACAACTAAACGGTCTGAAGGAAATAGTCGCAATCACATATCACCTCATTTTAGCTGAAAAATAGTTTATATGTTAGTAAGGCCGCGCCGTGAATTAGTTACTGATGCACCGCCGGGATACATACATATGTACGTAGGCCGCGATATATCGCTATGTAGAGTGGCCACACGGCCGCGGCGCGACTCCAGCGCACGCGTTCAGTTTGCAGTTCGTTTTTGTTGTTCATTCAAGCTAACCTTGCGATCGGCCAGCACAAGGTGACTTTACATGCCTGGCTGTCTGGCCGCTAAACATATAATTACATGACGTTAGAGTAATTCTACAATATCATTTAGATCGAACCATATCATTTTTACATATTCAATACGAAAAGAATCGTAGAAGTAATTAGATAAAGTCAAGATCGTCGTTTTATTTTGGAAATATCAGACGCGACGTACTTCACATATCTTATTTTATTGTAAAATATTACTATAACTATCTATAAGATTCATTGTACTTTAGTTAAAATTCTATGTTTCCTTTATGGTTGTTGAAATTTACGAACGATAGGTACGTATAATTGAAAAGTGTTTAGAGTATTTTTTGTAAATATTGGGACACGTTTGCCAGAATTTTATTTTAAGTAGGAACTGGAAAAAGCAAATCGTACGCCGGAGATAAGTGTTATGCTTTAATTATACGATGGGTACAAATTGATAGTTTCAAACGGTTTAGATGAATATTGCCAAAATATAGGTTTAATGGCAAACTTTGTAATGATGATAGGTTGAGTACTCGAGTAGTGTTAGCGGCGCAAGCGCGGCGCGTGCGTCGCCCGCGACACTCGGCGCGTCGCGGCCGCCACGAGCCGCGTGCCTCTGCCGCTAGTTAGCGTTTTTGTTCTAGGTGTAAAATCTTCTATTGATTATAATAATTATTATTACATGTATTGATATTTTCCCGGTGCTTCCTATTATTATTTTGTCTGTTAACATTTGTTTTAATATTGTAAGCTAGTTGACTTCTTTGTTTAAAATTCTGATTTTTCCTAAAATATTAATAATAATTTATGTCCAATTTAGTTACCAATGCGTTATCTGAACGAATTTAGTTATACATTCCTGTTTCGTTAGTGGTAGGAAAGTAGTCTTCCTAAACGTTGCCAAATTGATTCCGCAAACTGTCTGTTGCGAAACGATTTAATTTTTAATTTTTAGCCTAATGATAATGAAATTCTCTAGCAATAATTTATTGTAATAATGTAAATGTTTTTTGTATAGTAATAAAATAATATGGTCACGATTTATTGATTTACGTACTGAACAAGTTGTAAGGGAATCATGACTTTTATTTGTAAATAATCTTGTGAAAACGGTAAAATCACAGAACAAAGGACATATCAAGGCCGCGGTGTGAGTGGTCCGGCGTGTCAGTATACCCGGCCTGCGCATCAAAGTTGCTGCGACAATTTATCTTGTTGAGTCTGCCCGGAGTTTGTCCCGGGCCCGCACCGAGTCTGCACCCAGCTTCCGAGCTCCCAGCCTGTACGGCACAGTACATACCAAGCACGCACCACGGTACATTGACACGTCGCCCGCGCCGCCTACATATCATCGGTCGATACATATATCTGAAACCGACCATGTATTTGTTTATCACGGAACAAAAATGTGCAATATGAACATTATATCGACTTAATTTTTGATAATGTTTGTATTTGAATGTTGATTATATTGCAGAAATATTTTTATACACATAGAGTTACACTAGCAACGTTGATCTACCTCAGCAGTGCATAATGATACATTATACGAAAATGTTAAAAATCCGAGAACATAACGTACAATTAAATGATATTGTTTAGTGCATACCAGTGACCAATAACTGTGAAGCTCTCGGACCGATATGGCCTACCTCTTAAGAATTAGTATAACTATTAATGGAATGTAACACTAGTGCGAGAGCAGTTGCAACCAATCAATATGTATCAACTGACGCCCGAGTTTGTTCGCATTCTCAATAGGCTTTTTATATCGCATAATAGCAATATTTACAATATTTCTGAAAAGTATATACTATACATATATATAATATATATGAACTGTTTGTGAGAAATACATAAAGTGTTATATTGTTGAAAATATTGTATAACAGTTTTTTTCCTATAGCAATAATAATGTGTGAAACAATATACGAAACTTAACTACCTCAAGTAACGAGTAATAGGGTTAGAGTGTCGCGAGGGCAGCCGCGCGGGCGCCGGGCCGGACAACTATATACCTCATCTTGCCTTCCATGTTACGTTTAGAGAGTGATATGTTATACCGCACCGCCGGCCGCGGCCCCGCGCCGCCCGCTCTCGCTATATATATAAATATATATTTTAGAAGACATGTATGTCTCCCCTCATACTGTTTAAAGCACACACTAGTAGCATCAATTAGCTATTAACTTATGTAAATATATAATAACGATAAATTTGTTATTTATCATAATCTATTATCGTACTCATCGATAGACTTATTTTTAAATAAGTTTAACGTAGCGATTTCAAGTTTATAACATTAGTGGTAAGGACGGTAAACTGTAAGATTTTTGTGATGAATATTTGTGTATAATGTATTAATTTAATAATCAGTTACCAGATCATTTCTGTTACATTGAGTTGAGTAAAATCGGACGAGTTAAATACGATGAGATGTTGTTTTCTTTATATCTTGTTCCCTCGTGCAGTCGTTTCTGTATGTCTGTGGTGACAGATATTGCATGCATTTCGTTTTATTATCGAAATTTGTTAGCGTAGCGACGAAATTAAAGATCAGTAGGCGACGTTCGGATGGAAGCGACCACTGCACTGTTACCAGTGAACACCTTCGTTATCTTGAAGTATTCTTCACGAGTTTCCAACCGAGTGTTGTCTCCTTTAGAATAAGTCTTGATTATAGATATATCTAGTGTAAGCGACAGATCTGTCACTCCGCTACGGCGAAGGCTCTGCTCTGCGTTGGTTCGCTCACGCCTGACGACCGCGCTGTCGTCCGTCGCCCGGCGCATCCATGTGCCCTCAGATCTCAATGTTACGCCTACATGGGACATCGCATCCCAGGCGTGAGTGAGCCACACAAACTTCTCTAATGCGAACTTTTTGTATGTGAACAGCAAAGCGATTTTGATGTATTTTTTGTATTTTGTGATTTCCCAGAAATTGGACGGAATCCTATAGGTAATATTAATTTGTTAAGCTGGTAAGGTTGCATTATGTCTCCGAAGTCGCTGTAGCAGTAGTGTTTGTTTCAGATCTGTGAGTTAATATAAATTTAATGTGAAAAAATATTCTTGTTTCATTTCCCTGACTTCCTCTGCCCACTGCGATGTTTTATGCTGAGCAATTTGCATGTTGTACTATGTGATCATGTTAATGGAACTTTTTGTTTCATGTATTACCATCACTGAATCGCCACGAACATGTTCTCAGACCTCCTAAATATCAGGTCTGAAAAAATGGTTACTATTTAATAATTGCATAAAAGCTAATATCCGATATTTCTGTACATCACGTATGGCAATGCCGGATATTTAGACTGATAAAAAAAATCGTATTTTTTATCTTGTGATTAACAAAATACCATCAAATAATAAATTTGTTACTTAAAACTTAGTTAATGCAATATTCCTTTTTTATTAAATTGTCTTTAAGTTGCCTTGAATTATGTCAAAACTCAAGTAGGTAAGTAATACGTAACTGTCTTATCAAAATATTATAAATGAACAAATATATTTGGTGGTATTATAAGAACAATTAAATTTACTTCAATTAAGATAAACAAAACACAGACGACGTACAATTGTTTACTAAAACAAACACACTACATTATCCCATATCCAAACGATTCTGAGTTTTATCGCTATAAAATTAAAGTACACAATAAAAGGAATCAAACATTTACATTATAAATGTAATTTTCTTTCTTGCAATTGCGGTCTTATGACTATTGGTTATAGATCAAAATCGGATGGGTATGGCGAATTAAGTTTTTAACGCAGTTTAGAGTTGTTAGTGGTACGTGCAACGTTAAGAGTTCCGGTAGCGCAACGTGCTGCGTAACATTCGCCGGCAGATCCTGTAGCTGAGGTCTAAGTATTATGAATAATTACGTAAGTATAAATACAGTGAAACAAAGAACAAGAAAAACCTAATTTACACCCAATCTAAGCAGGAATAGGGTAAAAATTTCAAAAATGATGATTGCAATTAATACAAAATTATTGAGAATTCAAGGTTTGCAGATTTGAAGTAGCCAAAGAATTTTCAGAAAATCGATTGTTTGGAAAACAAATTTCAATATTAAATTAATATAGTAAATGATCAAATAAAATAGGCTTTATATATTGGCTTACTTAAATTAAATTGATATAAATTATTCATAACATAATTTAATAAGTAGTATGTAAATAATTATGAGCAATCATAAGTTGGTAGGTTGTAGAACGCGTGGTAGCGCGAACGCCCATACAAAAGACTTCAACGGGCGACCCCATTTGATATTGTAGAAATTTTTCCAGTTTTAACAAAAATATACTGAAAATATAAACGGTGTCTAATTTTTATGTTAAGCTTAATTTAATAGGATTATCAAACAGTAAAATCAAATTCCACTCATAAATAAATTCTAATGCAATTTTATTGCATCGACTAATTTAGACCCTCGTCGTAAAACCCCTTAAAAGTATATTTAAATCGAAACCATGCAACTAATTTACTTATATACAGCTTATTTTATTATAAATATTGTTTTTGTTTTAGAAAAACCATTATATATGAGCCAGTCAAACGTAGAAATTTATACCAATACCAGTTATTTTTTTAAATACCATTAATTTAAGCATCTGCTAAGTAGATTGGATGGTCGTAAGTGCGGATGCTAAGCAAGTGGTCCTGGTTTCGATACCTGGATAGAAATAAAATGAGGGATTAAGATACTAACACTTCAAACATTTGGTAGTGTATATAGATAAAGTTGTCTAAGTAGGTAAAAAAAAACAATTACGTAAAACATTTCTGCTTCTCATGCGAGTGCCGGTTCGAGACCTGGCAAGTACCAATGTGATCCATGTTATATGTACTTTCTATGATCATTTAGTTACCACTGACATACGGTCAAGGAAAACATCATAAGCAAACCTGCATATACAATTTCTAATTATAAGTTTTAAGCCAATCCGCCTTGAGTAAGCCTAGTGATTAATGCTCAAAGCTTTTCCGTGTGAAAAGAGGACGATGACAAGGGCACATAAGCAAAGACAGTTCTACTATAACTAAAATACCACTCGTGACTGAAGTCGTATTTTCACACAAAGGGTTTCACACAACTTTAAACTCTGGGTAATTAAGAGACAGTTAGTGATAAATGAATATTATGATAGTTTTTTACCTTTACTTGAATCAAGAATTAAATCCTACGCCGTAACGAAGATAAGTATTCATATAGTCAAACTAATATTGGAAAAGAGAAAAGATTTTTGTGTGCACGGACTAATGTTTGTGTGTGTTCATATTTGAATGTAATTTGGTATCGATATAGATTATAGTCTGGAGTGATACCTTTTTTACTTTTTACCCTAGTTATGTGCAAATTGTATGTATTATCTGCCATAGAAGTCTATTGGAAACTTATATGAAGGTGGTAAAACAGCCGACATACTTACTAATCTATACTAATATTATAAAGAGGTAAAATTTGTAAATTTGTATGTTGGGGGTAATCTTTGAAACCGCTGGTCGGATTGCCAAAATTCTTTCACTGATAGATAGCTAGAATGTTTCTGTTAGAATGTTTAGCGGGTGAAACCGCACGAGAGAACTTAGTTCGTAATAAATCCATTCAGGGGAAATCGTCAAATGATTTTTCTCGCCTGTCCAAGATGAGGAGAGAGGGCGTGTCAGTTTCTTCAACTAAAAACACCTTGTTCCTTGTCCTATTACAGGCCAAGGTTGTGGCATATTACTGCGCTAGCCCCGCAATCTCAGCTGTATCATTTTCGACGCAGTCCCCGTTTTTAACCAGTTATGTTATGAGATACCTGTGATGAACCGGGGGTATGCATATTGCCCCAGACCTTGCATATATCCGGACTCCGAATTAATCCGGAAGTAACAAAGATTGTCCAAAATAACTTCAGTAACCGCACGATGACTGTAATCGTGCTAGAACTTAACTTAGTAATTATATTTCGCTTAAATGAAAGTGCAAAATCAGTAAAAAATTTACTTCCGACAATGAGACCTACATATACCACTGTGCTTACCCCACAAATAATCATGAAATAATTATAATACTATTAAGTTGGAAGGAAGTATAAGGAGGTTTATACGCATTATGCTTATATGAGTTTGGTACAGTTTGATATCGGCCGCGCTTGCTTGAAAGGGAACGTGGCGTCGGCGAGTGCCGGCACGATGACCCACACCGGTTTCGCTTTCGTATGAAGGTCACAACTGAATCAGAGCCGGATAGTGAAGTCCAAGCATGTCGATAAGATGCATTTTCATCGATATACGAATTTTGGGTTTTTTAGAGATTAAAGAGAGATATGTTAAATATCTCGTGAATAATAACAAAATTATCATAACATAAAATCAAAGTCAAATAATAGTTTTTTGTAGACCTTTTTAGTGTAACTGTACTAAAGTGGTATAGGTAGATTATTTTATCGAAAACTCCTGCATATTACTAGTAGTACCTACATAATATTTTCATTGAACATTAAAACAGTGAGGTGATGCGTCGCATATTTGTATCGATGTTCAAACATCGAACGCGGCTCCCCGACCACCAATAACGTTTCGTTGTTGTAATAGCAACATTATTTAATTGAACACATATGCTGGTGACAAAGTTCGCACAATTCTTACATATTTGTCGAGGCATATTGTGTTCCGTATTTATTTACATCTATACGTAAGCTGGTAACTGCACTAAATTATGTGATAATTCTAACATTTTTATACGACGGCTACACTCTATTCCCGGAAACATGTTTATTTAGTGTATAGAATGTCTTTTTTCATATGTGTAGTTATTTCTTTGAGGTGTTTATTACCTTTGTTTATAATAAATAGCTAACGTACTGTACAATATATGTATTTTAGATAAGTGCTAACATAAAAACATAATCAATATTGAGTGATTGTTATGTTTATACAGATAGGTGATTAGTAAAACTAATACGAGTTACATTAATCCCATTAGATTATTCATTTTATTTATGAAACCAAGCATTAATGATTTCTATTTCCATGCGTTTAAGGTTCATATAAACTTAAAATAGTTTTAGAACAAATAAAACTTATAGAACCAATTCGAATTTTGAATACTATACGTACTATGTTGATCCGTATCACGCATTTGTGAACGAGGTGAAGGACCTACAGTAATATGTATGTACTAGTACTATTTACAAGCTTGAAGTTGAAGAAAAATTATAATTATAAATTGTTAAATATAAAACGCCACAGCTTTTTACCTCCGGGGAGGAAGCAGAGGCGCCTATACAACTAATATTATAAACATCTAAGTTTGTATGTATGGATGGAAAAACTAGTGTAATTAGTAATAGTGTAATTAGTTCTCCAGTAATGTTGAGTCTATAGTACTAGACAGGCCCATTGCCTCATTTGTGCTGTTACTGTGAATTTTTTAGGTACTAGCTACTCTCGCGCAGTTTCACCCGCTGCACGGCTCCTACAGATCGTAGCGTGATGTTTTATAGCCTAAATACTTTCTCAATAAATGGTCTGTTTAGCACACAATTATTTTTTAATTCAACCTTTCTTAGAAATGCCCGTTTAAACAAATAAACAAACTCGTCAGCATCGTAATATCAGTGTAGAAACGCAATTTATTTCTGCATTTTGAGTCAGTGGTTAGGAATCTGGTAGATGTGGAACGTGGCATTGTTCGAACCCGCAATTTTCAGCGCGATTTAAAAATTGCTAGTATCAGCCTAGATGTGACGTGTATGTTTGTACACTACATCCAAGACATAGTACGTCGACGCGTTTTATAAACAACTAAAATTAATGATGTCTTACTGAAATAAGTGTAAGGAAAACGCCAAAAAAATATACAATATACACTTAAGCAAAATAAATTGGTGTTTACGATGTGCAGGTTTCGTTTTTTACAGCCATTAAAACTTCTCGCAACTTAATATATGTAAATTAAGATTTGGTCATGATTTTAAATTGTTTAAAAAATACTTATGTTGGATAACTTTATTTCGGGAGTAAGTAGAGGATACAAGATAAAACATTTTTTCCAGTAATGTTATGAGTATAGGAGAGCCATGGTTCAGCACGAAAGGACCAGTTCGATCGGAGTGATACCACGGCCTCAAAGAAGACTTGCGTGTGTTTCACCGTGTGAGTGAGGTCCCGTCCAGTCTTTCCTGCATCTCTAATCCTCTAATCTAGAGCAACCCATAAAGACCGGCAATTCACTTGTAGTCCCTTTTGTATTATTGGGTGTCCATGGGTGACGCTGATTGCCTACTTTTAGATGATACGAAACCTCGTTTCGCAATCTATCACTTAAAAATTAAATATTGCTTACATCATCTGCCTATCTATTGCCCACTGCTGGACAAATGAACTCTTCATGCATGAGAAGCGAACGTATTGTCACCAGGGCGTACTGGCCTGGCCTGGGTGTTTACAAAAATCGATCAAAATAGGTCGACATTTCTCAATCACTTGACCAATATCACAAACAGTCTATTAATAGAATGTGACTTGAGGAAATTAAGAATTTTTTAAAGGCTTAAGTTGCCGGAACGTTTACTCGTCTAATTTTTGACCAATCAATAAGTCATTTTTGTTCATTACTCATTATGTAAAACAACAGGTACAATTGGAATTTGTCATGTGCTCCGTGCAGGAATCTAATCCGTGACACGATGCGTACCGGCAATGTTCCAATCATGCAGTCAAAATCAATTCTGTGCTCACTAAAGATAAAGTAAGTTTATCGATACCTACTATACTATTACAATAGTATCGTTATTCCGATACTGAATTCGATCATTCGATTCAAACTCGATTACTAGAGATGTACTAATTTATTCGGTATTCAATTAATTTCCGGTCTCACGCGTTCAAGTGCGTCGATAACATAAATTATTCGCCGTGGGCGGACGAAGGCTTTGATGCGGTGACTCTAGTTGAAAATTTAAAATGTGTTTTGAGCCTAAAACATTAGCTTTAATAGTTTTCTTGGATTTATCATAGTTAGGGTGTAATATGGGTCTTAGAATGGTACCAAAAATAAAATCCAAAAGGGAATAATAGCAGATAGTTTTAGAGGTTATAAACAAATATTTCATTTATCAAATGATTCAAGATTATCAGAAAGAACTCCAAAGAAAGAACTCAGAAAGAACGATTCTCACAAATGTCAATAATATAGTCCCTTGGCTCCTACAAAATACTCCATAAGAAGAGATAGTAGCAAAAATAATTACATACTAATATTTGAAACCATTCTCAAGAATGCACGATGACTGTAGATTAATAAATAATATTGAAATAGGAGAGCCATCTTTGTTTAACTTTTTCAAAATTAAGTGCTGACGATGAACGGAACGGATCCGTAAACATTGGCAGTGATAGCTCCAGGCGAGGTGAAACACCGGTCTTTTACTGAATGGACGAATGAATGAATGGAAATTACGTTCAGTGCAGTATAATTAGGAAGGACCGACTTCTAATAACATATTACAATTGGATTGTACTGATTACGCATCACGATCTTTCTGTTACCCCTATCTGCAAAATTTCATTTATAGAAATTTAACTTTATTGCGTAAGAGATAGAATTGAGACTTCGTTTCAAGGTGAGCTAGATGTCCCGGTGTCCTTACATAATTGCTCATAGGGTAATTGTATTTTTTTGTTGACTGACAACTGAGAGCAATGCTTCTAGTAAAATAATACATGTCTTGGGGGCTAACAACATAATTTGTGTATCAAGTAGTTTTATTGATTTCTTACAATTTTTATTGATTTTGTCGAGTATATCAGATGGTAGAATGGTAGATGTGTATTTAAGAAAAAAAAACTGATACTTCTCTCTAGACATTGATTATTATAGATGCAGTGAAAGCACAAACTGCCGTGCAACGTGTTGCATCGTTATGTGAAAGACGGATAATTATGTATTTGTGTGTGTGAATGTAAATTATGTATTTGTGTGATCCAGAAAAATGTTGTTCCGTGTCTGTATGTGATGAGCACGTGAAATCGTATGTTAGTAAATGCACCCAGGTGAAAAGAAGAACGGCAACGTTTTTGATTTAAAAAATATAAATTGTTATGTTGTATGAATATTATATCTATTATAAAAACACAGTCCTCAACGATCAAGTCCCGTTGGAATTGTTGAGTAAGAACAACAATTATTATGGTTTAAATCCCCTGAATGCTAAAATACTTAATTAAAAGTTTCTCGAAACCCGAAATGTACTAAGTAGTAAATTCTAGTATAGTTGACGTAGCAAGGAAAATTTGTAGGCAATTGAAGATTCTGTGTACTTGGAGTATAATGTCGAGTTTATTAGTATTTTTTTATCTAAATAAAACTAATTATATTTAATTTTAAGAACACCATTCGTTACCATATACCATAATATTACCAAAATTTTCAAGTTATTGAAATTCCTTTGTTCAGTATTCACGTGACCAATAATAAAAATCTTCAGTTCATTAATACGTATTGTTTACAATTGCAGCGATATCGTCATCAAACCCAAGGTCAAGAGGAGAGCCAGCGACTAAAACAAAGTTTATATGTTTTTTTGCCAACTTAATGGTCATCGGACTTAGCTTGACGCATTTGATCGATGGGACAAATAAATATTTTTTATTTTATATATTTATTGATGACTAATAAATATTATTAGTGACTTGTTAAGTTCGAAACCTCGGAGTTGATATTCGAGTTGAAGGTTACAGCATGCAGACAGGAACTCTGCTAAGCCCTGAAAAAGTAGAAATGATGAGCCTATCGAGAGACAAATTTGAGCTTCTTCTACAATTTATGTAAGCGGAACGGCTTTTATGAGGGGCGAAAATTCTAAATGACTTATCTCCTGCCCAGGAGTATCAGACTTTTACTGACTTAAAACACCCCCATTCCTTCTGATCCAGGTCGTGGCTGCTGTACTTAATTGCGTTTGCACCCGCGAACGGTTTCAAGGGAGGATCAATGTATGTAGAATGCCTTTAGAATGGATCTATACGCTCAGATGTATTTTAATGATGTTTCAGCCTTATGAAAGAATGTACTAATTTAATTATAGATTTATATTACATTAATTTGAAATAAATAGTTCCCCTATACATACTTATAAAGGGTTAAAAATATACGCCATATGACAATCACATCATACTCAGACCCGGAACAACGATTTGTGTATCACGCATATAATTGTTCCTTACGAGAAACAAACCCCTTAACTTGACTCACATCAGTTTTTATAAACGAAAGCTTAACATCTAGTTCATCAAAATGTTTATCAAAAGGAGATTGATGCCGGATACATTACCAAAGAGTCCAAAAACCTTTGACCGACCCGAGATAAACATCAGGATCTTTTGCCACCTTATAGAAAATGTCATTTAATCTGTCACCTGCTCGAATGGATGATTTTACTACACACACATTGAACATACACCTTAACGTACCTGTTATAGAATGCATAATGCATCGTAGCACTTAGGAAACTTAGATTCAAATATTCGGGGCTTTTCAAACAATATTTACATATTTTATTCAAATCTGATTGCACTGTTTTTGTTCTGTAACGCATTCATTGCAGTTTTTTTTTTGCCATATATTATTTGTTTTGTTAATTGTATTATTTTGTTTCGTATCGAATATTTCATTGATGTTTTTAATAGTTGTATTTTGCTATTTGTTATTGTGGTTTGAAGATTTATGCTAGTCATACGTGTTTATATTTATTGAAATATAGTGATAGGGATCTTGTTACATATAAAGTGCATATTAAACCTCTTTTAGTTAACAAATCAGATCAGTTGTTAGGCATAACTTTCGCTTAACATAAAATGTTAACCCAGAAAAAGAAACGCAAATTTTGGAATCGTTCCTTTGACTTGAATTCAACTGATGTATCGAAGTACATGACAAACAAGTTCCTTTATACCTTAAGTACAAATAAATACGTTTTAATATACAATGCACCAAACTTGCTACAGTCATTAACCTATTAACACTTAGCGTGAGGAAACCTTGAACCCAAATTGTTTTCCTATCAGCTAATTCAAAAAATAAATCAACAGTTTGTTCGTTTTTGTCGAATGCATTTCAATATGGTGTCATGTTGATGCTAATGACCGTGTGTACTTGAAACGGGGGAGGTCAACTGCCGTATTATACTGACGACTCCGTGTTTTGCAATTATAACTTAGATGAGAATCAGCGAGATCATCGGCATCGAAATTGTAAACAATAACAAATAAATATAAGTTATTTTCAAGGCTACAATTTGTTTTGTTTTGATTAGCAAAGAGTCTAAGTTGATTCTTGTGTAAGTAATTATTTGAACTTTAAAATGAAAATGTTGAAAGGGTAGAATTGGTGCACACGATTCGAACAGTCACTTTTCAACCGACTTCAAAAAACAATGAGGTTTTCCGTTCGACACGTAGCTATGTACGTAAATTTATCCACTATTACATCGCGATCAGCCAAATCCATTTGAAATCGGTTCACATCACCAAGTATGTTGTGGATTTGATACTTCAACTAACGCGAGAATAGAACTCAACTGCACATTGATTTTGCGACTAATCATACAACGAGGTAGTCAGAATGTTCTTTTAATGGAATTAGCTTCAGAACATTTGACATTCCACTTCAATTATTTATAGAAGGTGTGATGATGCCTATTTCCAGCAGTGGATGGAAGCCAGCTGATGATGTGCATAACATAAAGCCCAAATAACACTTTCTTTGACTCAAAAATGGAATGTTTTATTAGTACTTAAATGTAATTTCTTGAAAAAATTGGTATAAAAAAGTGTTTTTACTTTTTTGGTCCGGAGAGGAAAGTGCCCTAATCCAGCTAGCGGCGATACATTACTATGCTTGATGTAGGATTTGTGACGAAATCGTTTAATTTTTAACTTAATTGACAGAGAGAAGAGAAATAAGAATTAAAAGTAGGGAGATACATAGGCCAGCCTGGATTTCGAGTTCTGTTGTCCCGGCCTTGAGTAAGAGAGGAACGGGATAGTTTTGAGTCAGTAAGACACTCTTTATCATCTCACTCAGGGCAAATGAAGCCATTTATTGATCGGCCCTGTAAAAACTGTTATTGTTATCGCGTATGGCCAGATGCATTTACGGATAATTGTTCAAATTGCTTGATAGTTGAAAATTAATTTTGTCACAATAAAAAAATGCTAGATGGTCAAGTAGTCGTGAATGCGGTTGCTAAATAAATGGGTTGTCAATTCCAAGACTATTTTTTTTTATTGAATTTTGGTTCTCGAAAATTTTCCCAAGTCACTTGATGATTTTTCAGCGCCAGAAAAGGACCAAACATATAGATTTTGTTAAATTTCTGTTTTACTTTCAGTATGCTTGGTGATCATCATTTTGATATTGTATGCTTAACCTTCAACTGAATTATAACTACAATTAGTACTATGGTAACAGTTTAAGCTGAAACCTGAACATAGTTAATTAACCAAAACTAACTGCACTGGTAACTTTTAGCGATGTTTAAACAACGGAGGTATCCGCCACATTGTTTTCATTTTAATTCAAGATTCGCAGTGAAATGGAAACTGTTCAGAATTTACTTTAGATTAACTAAGTTTTATTTCTGTTAAATCTGTTAGACCATGACTGCAAAATTTATCTACGACACAGAAAAAACTCAAGTGTAGAATAGCGTTCTTTTAAAAAATTAATAGGTATTTGTTACTGACGAACGGAATTGATTTCTTAAAAAAGCAAAATTTAAATAAAAATACTTAGCTACGAATTTGTTTTCAAAAACTATACAGGACTAGCTTTTAATGTATCTATCTTTAATGTTTAAATACATTAATGCATTTTTAATTAAATGTTTTGCAGTCGTCCTCAAAGTTACTTATAGATAATCCTTATCCTCAAAGTACGGCGCGAAACAGTAGGTCAAACGCTGCCTGTAATGTACCGCGGCTTGGTCCTGGACGAGTAACGGGCCGGTTTTAAGTCTTTAGCAGTATGGTACCCAAATTTTTGTTAACAGTTATATAATAATGTTTTATAGTATAATTTTATACAACACTAGCTACTCTTGCGCGGTTTCACCCGCTGCTCGCAGCTCCATTTGATCGTAGCGTGATGTTTTATAGCCTATAGCACTCAGGAACATTGTATCTATCTATCACTGAAAGAATTTTGGCAATCCGACCAGCGGTTCCAAAGATTACCCCCTACATACAACTTACAAACTTACAAATTTTACCTCTTTATAATATTAGTATAGATGATTAAAATTTTGAAGTACATTGCTTCTAAAGTTTCAATTACGAATGCCGTCAATCAAGACTACACACTTAAAATGTGCCAAAACAATCGACAATAAAGTAAAATTAACGCGCAAAAACCGTTGAAAAATGAACAAAACATTCGATATCAGGGCTTCCTTATTCAAATCGGTAATATTTAAATTTGTCCTTGTTGATGGTCAGATAACCCTGGCCGAGTAATTCCTACGTAAATAAAAATGATTTGATTCGGTAAAAAAAGAGAAGTTCGTATGCAGTGGTGATTGGCCGTGCAACTCCAAGGAGGTTGCAAGGGGAAAAGGTCCTTGACCCACATTGGGTCGCCTGCACATCTCACGCACTTATTTATTTTAGTGTTTAACGACGCTATGTAGGTCTCCTTGAAATATCTATCTGTAAGTACTCATGTATATGTATGTATAGATAATGATGTCACTTTGTCCCTACCACCATAAGTAAGATAACGTAGGTGCATTATGCGTTTTTTTGTGTTTTTTATTTGTTATTGATGACTTAGTTAAATGCAGTGTTGTACTTATTTATCATTCATATGATACCTACGTAAAATCTTAAGGTGTATCATTCTTCAAATATAGTTGTTTTTCTTCGAAGATAAAATAATATTGGAAATCCATATGGTAATCTGAATTATTATAATATGAATCTTATGTAGAACTAGCATCCGCCCGCGGCTTCGCCCGCGAGATATGTAGATAAAAAGTATCCTATGTTCTATTCCGGAGTGTTTCCTATGCCTGTGCCTAATTTCATCCAGATTCGTCCAGCCGTTTAAGCGTGATTAACAAACAAACATCTGAACATCGTTACTTACGCCTTTATAATATTAGTAAGATAAGAAATGATATTTTAACTATTTTAATGTTTCAAGTATTGACAAGATTAAAACACATAACTTCACGTCTTTGTATCGAAAGAGAATTAGGCAGAGATCCAGATATACTTTTTTTATAACATCTACTTTTCATTAGGTGGGTTATGCGACTTATGCGTAATCTTTAGTTCCATCTATATGCGTATTTATTATAATGACACCAAATATATATAGAAACCAATGGCTATCTAGAGTAGGATTGTGAAATCAGCTGAAAACCCCCATGGGCCTACCCTGTATAGTGTATATGTTCTACTATTAAAACCCAATCACCTGTAATGTGATTGATCTAGTTTACAAACATCTGAATAGTCACATGACTGGTTGTTGCATCTTTGATTTCTGATTCGATTTTTGATTCTACTATATACATACTTTGTAGTGTAGGTAATTTTCTTTTTACAAAAAATCCTCAATGTTTTCTTCTAGCGAATAGCAGTATGGAGTTCCGTGTAACAACATCTACTGTACTCATGTGCATTTCATTTCTATTTGTGGACAGGTATAAATCACATCATCAACCTAAAGGCGCACTGCACAGCAAAGGCCTCTTCTTACATGGAGAAGGTTTGAGTATTAATCACCACGCTTGCTCAACGTGGATTGGCGATTTCAAACTTATGATTAGAAATTATATATACAGGTCTCATTTTCGTATGCCACTGGTGTTTTAATAATCTTGTAAAGTACATGTAAATTGGAAAGGGTCACATATGTACCTGCCTGGTTCCGAAACCTCATGCATGAGGAGCGGGCGCTCTAACCTCCAAGCCACTACAAAAGATAAGTAGACAGGTTAAAATAATTAGTTTCTTTTTTTTCACTTTTCTATCTCCATAGAGGCGTTTTGCTGGTGGAGGCCAGCTAGTCCAACGTGTTAGTAAGTTGACCTCGAATAGTCGATGACTGTAAAATAGAAGATATTTTATTCATATGATTACTGTAAAATATTAAATATTAATTTTGGTAGTAATATATTACTTTAGAATGAAAAATTTTCTAAATTTAAAATGTATAAGTAATTTTAGAACAATGGCACGGACTCGAATTCTTGAAGAGCTGGTGTTGAAATTTTTAGTAAATTTTTTTTTTATAATGTTGCCTATGATAGTTTGCATTGCCACATACAAAGCAAACGTCTAGACTATCACAGTATTTTGTTTAAAACCAGAAGAGTTTCATATCCCTATTGTCTAGCGATCGAAACCTTTACTCGATAGTTGTTCTTCGAAAAACGAAAAGCTATTTATTTGTTCAGCTTAAGTTTTTTAATCTTCATCTTATGGTAAGAAATCCGTGGTTCATGAATACATCAGAGGAGCTGCTACTGCGTTATCAGTCTTAATATAGGCTTTAAGTACGTTTCACACTAGCATAAATCCCTTTACATTAATGTTAAAAAAACAATCAATGAAATTGTTACAAACTGCATCGTGCCCTGCAGTTAGCGCCCGCAAACACTTAACTAACGAAGAGTGACATGTGACATTGGTCTAGAATCTAGATCATCTTTTAATAAAATGTTAACGCCTGTAAGGACAGAGCAGTTTCTAAGTGCCAGTGTATATGTAGGTATATTTATTCTTCGTTGGTATGTACGCATGTAATTAATATATCAAAATTTTGAAAACTTTTGGAGATAAGAGTTTCGGAAATTTAGGGATTGGTGAGGGATTGCGGGAGAGGAAGGATTGTAGTCACACTCACATGGCGAAACACAATTCTGTGGTTGTTTCTGCATGCTGCACCATGGCTCCGTCACATTGTTCATATACATAATCGGGAACTTAGGTGCAAGAGGACACATATTTCATTTAAATAATATTTTACCTTTGCGACTCATGTGATAGGAACCTTACACCTATATAGTACTTTCTAAAATTTATGAAATGCCACGTAATTCTTTGTTTGACTACGAATTTGAATTCTAGATCTTTAACTTGGCTTTCGTACTTGCAACCATTAAATCAAGCAATAATTTAATAAAGGGTGGTACTTAACACCCTAACTGCAACTATAGAGTTATCAGGTGCCGGAAAGGGTGTCTACGCCATTGTATTGTTTGGGATAAATCTTCGGAAACTGTCCGATGTAAATGGGTAAAGGGTGGCTCTCTAGCGGCGATGTCTTCCGTTTTATGATCCACTCGACTGCTTCTGATAAAGGTGGAATTAAATTCAGTGGTAATTGCTTAATGGATTAGGTGTGGCTTTGATTTCGTTGGTCGCAAGTCGTTACATCATTTCTGGGTTCGATTCTGATTTCGTATGGCAGATGTGATGAAGATCATACTTATGTATAAACCTTTACACACACCCTTTTGGATACGATACATATCTCAAAAAATGTTTATGAATTTTATGAAACGAAAATGGCTTGACAAATTATCAGAAAAAGTCAAATGCAAAATATAGCTGGCTGTCTTCATCAATACTCTATCTAAACAAACAGGTCATCATCCGATTAAAAAATAAAATATAAGGTATAAATATTTGTGCATCGACTGCTGCGCATTTTGAGGCATTCACGTTATAATGAACTGAGCATAGAGGAATGTAGGTATAATAAATACGTTTTGAACATGTATTTAAAATAAAAAAGGTTGAGTTTAAAAAATAAATATGTTTGTACTATCTCAGCTTTATATGACCAGTGTTTTAAGGAAGAAATGTCAACATGTCCAAGTTCTATTTAATTTTCATACTTGTTTTCTCTGAAAAGGAGTTTTCTTTTTTTGTTTAACATCGAAGTCAGCCGAGCACAACACACGAATGTATGTCATAAAAAATTTAACGCGACGAAATTATTGCATGCCTTTTCGTATCAATTATTTTCACCAAATCTGCTATAAGCCACTTCAGTGTTCCTACATAATTATGTTTCATAAAAGTAATAATTTAATTCGGTACATAAAATAAAAAATACTGCCCTTTACAAGGCGGTATCAATGCACCTAATTACTACAGCTCAGTGTTCGGTAAATGAACGTGACCATACACACCTAGCTTATAATTAAGTATCCACACAAGTACGTATGCGCTATAGCAATTAGCATCGTTGTCCTTGAATCGCGGACGACCTTAGGACGCGAGTTATGCATAAAGAATCAAATACTAAATTGGAGCTGAGAGCAAAAACTGGTTGGTCCAGGTCGTCGAGTGACGTCATACAGCCGAAACGCGACCGCTTCCGACCAGAGGACTTTATAGAAAACGACAGCAGACTAACTGTTGATACCCACAGCTTAATGGGTACAAGGTTGGCGCGTCTGGAATAGCTCTTTTGTTTTTAAACTGCACTACTTTTTGGCACCACAAAGTTCCGTCGCATTTTATTCAGTGTGCTTTTGAGTTCGCGTCAACGTGCGTCAATAAAATGCACGTAAATTCCCCTAAGTGGTACTTTTAACACTTCGTATGCTAAATAATAAATGTATAATTCTGATTGTGAGTACCTACGAGATTTGCTTTGGGTATGTTAATATGTTTAAATAAACAAACATTAAAAGCATGGTTGATGTATAATATGTATTAAAAAGTCTTATGTTTTTTTTATTTAAAAAATTCAATAGTCTCGAAAATCGCCATCTTTTAATGGCGCATTAGTTTAATGTCCGATTCCGACCAAGATTAGATAAATGGTTACTTAAATTATGTATGTAGCGTCCGGTTTCCGAAAATAGTATGAGCTGACATTCTGGTAGGCCTTTTTAATTATACAAGGAGATACAATATTGGAATTATTTGTGATAATTTGATAAATATTCGATAATTTCCGGCAATGTGTGGTCACCACGAAAGTGAGTTGAGCGGATTCTCGGTATTGTGAGTGGGGTGACCACGAGCGATGTGTTTGCAAATTAACATGTCATGACATGATTATCATGAGCACACGAGCGTTGGTTTTGTTAAACACGTTTCAATTATGGTCGCCTACAAAATTGTATTAATTTTTTTGTAAGTTGGTATAATTTTTACAATTCAACATAACGATTTCACAATTAATACTCATTTTTCAAGTGAATGAATAAACTGTCATTTTTCATAATCCTTAATTCTAATTTATTCCTAATTAAATTAACCAAAAAAGTCGGTGCATTTTAATATCCACATTCCAGAAGTGAACTATTTACACTATACAAAGGAGCAAAAAAATTAAAACAGTCAATCTATTTATCAGGACTTGTCCCAGACTGACAAAACAATATGGCGGCACTAATTTCGCAGTATTTCTCGCTTTGTTGTAAAAAACGTGTCGGTTACTCATAGGTCAGCAGTGCGAGGCCAATGTATTTTTGTTAGTTTTTTTAATATAATTTATATTTATTGACAATGAACATAAATCTTTGTTTTATTGGCACCGCAGTTCAATGACAAGAAATTATTGAACCCACAATTCACATTGATCGTGTTAATAAAGTTATCTATAGTAGCTTTCGTTTTCATTTAGGTATTTTTTTAAGTTTGATATACAAATCTGTTCGGTGGACTTACTGTGTTTAGGGTTGTTTTTAGGTATTATCGTTATAAAAACAAAACAATCCTCGTGAACTCGTGGCTGATTCCAGTGGGCCAGAGTTATACTTAGAGGGGTTATTTCTGTATTTTTTTAAATGTCGTACAGTAACGTACTAGTGCAATGCATGGAATTGACCTTGTAAGTGACAATAGATTCTTGTGCAATATGATCCAAATACGGTACCAACGAGGGTATCCACACTTGACTATTACAGGCTTCGCTAGGTTTACCAGAGAGCGCTCAGTCTTCATTGAATGAGTAGTCTTTTTTCTTCCTCCTTAAGGGAGAAGATGGGGCGTATATCTCATGCTAACCAAAAACCATTCCGTTTCTTCTACTGCACTGAGCCCCGGCCATGGTACACTATCACGCTTGCAACTGCAACCTGACTTAGTCAACTTGCTTTTACTTTTATTAAGCACATATTTTATTGCATTTTAAATAATTGAATTAAAAGGTTTTGTCTTTTTGTGTCCTTTGTAATATTGGCGCGATGTTCCCCACTGGGCCATCAATTAAGCCGCTACTCGACTTCGAGGATGCGGGTTCGAAGCTGGCAAAGACAAATTGGGTTTGATTGTTTTGCAATTTAACATGTTTGTGTTAATTTTTTTGTATTGTTCCGTGAAAAGGTGTTGTGTGTATTGACGATGACTCTAACCTTGAGAATGTAAGCCGTGTGGCTACGTCAGAATATGTATATTTTTCACCATTAACCACCATAAGAGTTATGGTGTGTATCCTTATAGCCGACCAAGTGTCTTTTCCAGCGTCTCACGCTGGAAAAAGACTGTAACAGAAGAAATAATCCAAACAAATATTCTAAATGCGAAAATAATCCTGTATGTCTGTCTTTTCTGCACGCCTAAACTACTGGACTGATTTGTGTGAAATTTGGTACAGACAAAGTTTGGAACTCAAAAAAGGATATAGGATAGTTTTTTAACCAAAAATCTGCAGGAAGTTACTATCTCACGCGAACGAAGTCGCGGACAAAAGCTAGTACATATTAAATTATTTGATCCATATAGGTATAACAGTAAATGGGTAGGTTTTTTATAACTACGTAAAGGTTAATAGTTAAAACTAATACATGTATGTAATTAAGCTCAATTTTAAAATAAAAATATTTATTAATCCATTTAAAATGCATGAATCAACTCTAAATAATAATTATAATGTATCCGAACAAAGCAAATGCATAATTATGAGAGATCAATCATATATCACGTTATTTCTAAGTATTCATATAAATGCATTATAAAACATGCAATTTGTATGCACAGGGTGTTCCCGAATGTAAGCTTTTTGACAGTGCACCTGTTGGTACGAAGGTCGAATGGATTTGATATGGAAGGCATTGGAGACGTTAATTTCATTCTCTGCTTGGACGAAATACTATCGGGGTTAAAATAGTATTATAATTAGTTTGTCAAAATATATCTATGGAAATTACATCTCCTTAAGATATATAAGGATAAATATTTAAAAAAATATGATTTTTTATGGAATAGGAGGCAAACGAGCAGACGGATCATCTGATGGTAAGCGATCAGCGTCGCCCATGGACATCTCCTGCACCAGAGCAGTCACAGATGCGTTGCCGGCCATTTAAGAAGGAGTTCGCTGATTTTTAGGGAACGATCAATCGAGCAAGTCTGATACTGAGCTACCTAGAACTCTATACCAAAATCGTGTAATGGTTTTTAATTTTAGACTTTTTGTCAATGTGAATAGAAAACAGAATGCCTTAAAACACACATCCTATATGTAAATTCTCATGTCCGTATACATTTTATTTTACCTAACCGAATTATAATTCAGCGCCGGTGGTCGGCGGCCCGTCTGATGTCTCACCTTCAAATATCATCCACCAATCGACTTCCACACAATTTGTTCACAAGACAACTTTACGCAAATATCTATTTGATTCTCAAGGTCAAAGGTCAAATTCTCATGATTACAATCAAAAGTATGATATTAATTTGTTTATGCAATGTAACGGCCATTTTCATTTGAAATTGGAAGATAAATACTCTTTGTCTTATTTTGTAGCTCATTTCTGGACTGGCTACTCACGTTGGTCAATAAAACACAAAACCTATTATTTGTTTTTTCGAAAAAAAAATTGATTCAACAGAGAAATCTCGTAAGTCTATTATGCTTTACTATTTCAGGACGTAGTTTCGAAAACTGACCGTTGTTAAAAAATATACATAGATTTTTAAGTATTTGGTAATGCAGATCTAACTATTCATTATATTATCAATAGCGACATATTTATTGAATTTATTAAAAAATAATATGGTGAGGAACCCTTTATATAAATCTTTCCCAAAGGAAAGTCTTATGGATTTTTTGAAAAAAAAATATTTTTTTCTATGTAATACAGAATTAAATTCAAAGCCATATAATGACTACTAAATAAAATTTTGCTGTGTAAGGATTAAGTTATTTTTCGGATTATTTGTAAAAATTAATTTATTGTTTCATTATAACATGAACTTTGTTGTTACCATCGCTTATTTGTTCGAGCGATCCCAAGTGCTCGTCGAGAGCGTCTCGATTATGTGTCAACAGTAAAATTTGCGTGTCCGGCCAGGGGTTTGTATACCAGGATGGACAAATTATTAAGACAATAAACAATTCGAACTAACATCCTGCTGGACCACACACAGCAAGACCTATCAACACTGTAGTTCGCTGTCGCTTCGGGTCGTGGTGGCCCTGGGATTAATGCAAGTAACAAATTGACGTTTTGCGAGTTATACGTACATTCTCAGATTATTTAGACAATACTGTCATACGTATAGTGAAGCATTGAGAGGAAGGCTTTTTTGCATGAGGGGAAGTTCATCAAATAGTTTCTCCTGCCCAGGGTGGGATTTAGTGTCAGACACTAAACTGACTAAAAAACCACCCCTTTCCTTTTTCTGCTCAAGGCCGATCGAGAGGAAAGCTAGACTTATAATTTTTGATTAAAATTGTGAAATCACCAATCCGCCTTGAGCAAACGTGGTGATGAATGGTCATACCCTCTCACATATAAAGGCTGGAGAAGATGAAGATGTAATGTAGTTTTGATCAACCTGCTTTTTGCTATTTTTTTAATCAACAATCTGTCATAGATTACTGCCTGATAAGTGTGAGGGGTGGTATGTTTGTTGGAAATTGTAGTTGGATAATTTAGGTCTATCAGAGACTGTTGCTCGGTATTTCTAATGGTAAAAATGTATGCCAGTAAACGCAAATCAATCTAAATATATATGTGCAACAAAAAAAGCTATTTCGAAAAACAACTATTAAAAATTGCAACTTTAAATAAATCCTAATCAATTAGGTGGTATGTAAAATATTCCGTCGAGGCGGATAAAGGTTTCCAAAACATATTTATTACGTACAATAAATTTAAATTAAAGAAAATCGTTTGTGCATAAAATATTTTAAGAGGTCCTTGTAGTTTATTTTTCGCGGTCACGATGCACCGACACAAAGATATATAAAGACCCGTTTTAGATACATTTGAACCAATTTAGTTGAATCAAAAGTTGTTATTAAGGTAACCACGAGTTCCTCGGCAGTTAGGATTTCCTGAAATTTTATTCTCAATTCAAATTTTCGGAATCGATCTTGGAGTTTCCAATGCGTAATAAGATTTTAATTCTGTTGTTAGATGATTAATGTTTGATATTGGGAATGATAGGTGTTGTCATGTAGGGCACATTTGGGTAGTTTCCTAGGTCTAAAATAAATAAATTTGAAAAAATTGCTAAAAAATATCTAAAATTCAGTGTAAAATATTGAAAAATAACTATAATTTTAATTACCGATCGATCGATACACTGAATTTAAGATATTTTTTGAGCAATTTTTTAAGAAATAAGTAAACTATTTGACGGAAAAACACTATGACGTCATAACTCAGTTTTTCATATAATTTTTATAGAAAAGTATGGTTTTTGACATTTGGATAAAAATATTGAATTTGTCTAGTTGGAAAGTACCGTATTGTTTTAATTATTCAGACTAGGCAAATGGCATTCGTTTAGATCAAATTTTCATAATAAATAAATTACAATCAGATATAAAATTGTACCAATTAAAAATAAAAACATCAAAACAGTGTTCAACTTTGTTATGAAACTAAAAACAAAACATAATAATATCAATATCTTTTATAGAATTCACTAAAATAAATGAAGAAACACAAGGTAAATACTTACTGAAGATATTTAACGACTTCATCCCAAGTTTGACAGCAACTGCGACGGATTTTCACACCGTTCTGATGTTAATTTAGTTGCAAGACAAGTTCAAGTTCAAGGATTAAAGGCCTGAGGCAAATATCTAAAAGTCGGATTATGTCGGATAATTTCACGATAACTTGGTCAAATTACTTTTACTAATATTATTAAATTATTTGAGTGTTTAGGATATTGTAAAGTGATGTTTTTCTTGCTCTCGTATCTAAGGTAGTAGTGCTTTAATAAATCACGACCTTTGTAACTGTGATGTCCAACCTACTTGATTGCTACCTGGAGATTATGGCAAAACCTGGACTGCTTAGAATATGGGATCATTTTCAGCAGTGCTCTGACACATGTTCTTGGTGAAGATATTTTTAGAAATTATAAATATTATGTTATTACCTTACTAATATACATTTTATTTCTAAAATAATAATATTCTTATTTAGTTTGTACCTATCTTAGGCATAACAACTAAATTAATTATTGAGTAAGTATACATACTGGGGCTAAATATCTTATTCTAATATTCGGCGCATATTACACACTAAACTCATTTGCCATGTTTGTGAGGACATTTTTTTGCAATAGTAGATTATGTTCGGTTCGTTGAACTTTTATGGTCACCCTAAGCCCGATAGAAACGCAACATCGCGTGGCGTTGCACCGATGCGATAATTGTTGCCTCAGGACTGTTGCACGCTTCACTTTAATTATTAATGCCAACTTACAAATTGCAAGCATTTGTGCCGCATAATATTGACGGCTTATGCTTTTGATTTTTAAGAATCAATTATATTTATTTGATATCATTCTAATTGCTTAAATTAAATGGTTTTGTATTAACTAGCATTATTATTTATTTATCATTACCTTGAGCTATTTACCATAAGTAGTTATTGTTAAGATTATCTAGTACTTATGTAGTTAGTAAGAGCCAGATGGCGAGCATGCCCCGTGATTTTTTTTTTCGGTCGTGGTCTTATGACAGTAATCCTCAGGTGCGTGACACATTTTCTACATAATACAAGCAATTGATAACATAAAAACACATCATTAAGTAAAAAAGAAAGTCGTAATGGCAGCTTAAAATTAAATACAACTTTATTAAATGCATATAAATTTAAAAGTGTTTAAAATATTATAAGTACTTACTTGATAATAAAACGCGAAGCTAATATTATGTAGGTACTGTTCTAATAATAAAACGCGTACCCGGCACGGAGTTATTAGGCATACTTCATAGTTTATAGCGATAGCCCGCGATAGTTGCTACATGGTCTATGTTAATGAGCAACGTGCTGAAATATTACGGCGGTGTAAACTTTGATTAATTTATATTACTTTACGAGGTAGCCATTTTGTATTTGGTGTACACCGGCTTTATTCGATGGTTTGAACATTCGTTTTAAATTGATTGTCACTTTTTTGTTTAAACTTTATATACGTATTTAAATCATAAATACATTGGGCGTCCATCGGTACCCAATTAGTTGTTATAAATGTTGACAAATTAATACATATGCATGCCAAATATTTATAGTAAAACAATTTTTTATCAACAATGTCTATCAATACGAATTCTTATTTCATTTCCAACATGACTGGGCAATACGTTGTTATTATTACAAAAGGCTATAAATAAACACATTATGTTATACAAAGGCAATTATCAATCAAAGTACGTGGTGTGCGTATTTTTGGAGCGATCGCACCGCATCGCGCGGTCTCCTTTGTAGGGGCAGCGCTCGCCGTGCCAACCACAGGGTAAAGTTGCCGGTACACTGAGACCATATACATAATATCACAGATGCTAAAGTGTGTTATTTGTGTCGTAAAAGTGTCTTTCTTTCATGTTTTTAAGTATGAATTTTGCTAGAAATGAGACTTCTTTTACAAGAAACAAATTGATATTCACTATCCATAGTACCTACTCAAGTACCTACTTAATGAAAACTATCTCATATTTTAAATCTGTTGCATCCTATCTCTCCATCTGTCTTAACAATGCGATGCAAGTAATCATTTCATCTTGTATATCTTGTAATCTTTTTCAATGCCAAAGATCAGCATCTGAAACAAAATGCAAAAATACTTTGTTTACTTTTTAGTAGGTAGCATAAGCTTGAAAGAGCTAAATGTTAATTTTTGGTCAAGGTCCATACGTTTATTTTAAAATGCTAATTACAATTGACAGTCATTCTGTACAGTTAGTTCAACATTTATTCAGAATACAAACAAACTTGTGTTTCAGTTGTTTTGTGTTCATCAAAATTATTTATTTACATATGTATGTTTTTATTACTTAGTTATCACTTTGAACTATTATTATCGTGTAACACACAATACTAAAGTATTGTGTTGTTGTTACACGATGTTCGCCCGCGTGGTATGGTGATAAAAAGCAGCCTATGTGTTAAACCTATTCACATATCGAATTGCAACCAAATCAGTCTAGTCGTTTTTGAGTGAAAAAATAACAAACATACACGATGTATGCTTGTTACATTTTACATTCTATTATCTTATATTCTTTATATTCTATTTATAATATTCGTAGAATAAACTGATCTACTTTTTATTGCAAGTGTAAGGAGTTATACAAAATTATATTAGCAAAATAATCTTTATGTGAACTGATTGTGTTGCCATCTTTACTTGTTCGTGCTACCCCTGCGATTATCTAGACCGCAAACATTTTGCTCACTTAGCTGCCTCCGACTATTTTACACGATACAGAATAAAAGGTAACAAACTGAATGCACCATAAAAATTGCACTTCAGCTGTAAATAATAGCTGAAACTAAACTTTGAAGAAACTAGAGCAATAAAAATGCAGATTTTCAGGGCGTTTTATAATCAATGTATTGCGGTCTTTTGTTGGTCTACGTAGTTTTTTGAATTTTTGGCAAAAGTAATCTTTGAAAAATATTTTAGTATTAGTTTGGATTAACTTTTTATATTTCTTATTTACTTTTTATTTGGTTTTATGTAAAAATATTTAGATCCCAGCTTCTGCCCACAAATTTGTCAACGTGAAATATTAAGTTCTGCAGATTTTTGGTTTAAAAACTGTCCTATGTCCTTCCTCGAGTTCCAAACTATGTACCAAATTTTACACAAATCGGTTCAGTATTTTAGGCGTGAAGAAAATTCAGAAAGACAGAGTTATTTTCGCATTTATAATATTAGTTTGGACTTTGATTATTTATCTGTCACTTACTGTTAAAATTAATTCAATGCCGGGACTTGTGTTCCAAATCATTTTCCATAGCTAGAGTATAATAAATTAATATTTGTTTGAATATGTTGTTCATAAAGTAATCCTATATACTTCTTAGTCTTCTTGTTTTTTCTTCTGAACCATCCTAAGCTTAACTGTAAGGGAATACTTTCAGGCGTTAAGTTCGCCATTCACTGTTATAAAAATAATTTAAAAATGAGTCATAAAATATGATTTTGCTTATGAGAATTTACTAGTATTATCTGTAGGATCTTAAACATCTCTCGTCTATTACTATTTTTACTTAGTAAGAAGTTAAATACCACACCAAGTAACACATACCAAGAAAAAAAGTAAACAAATAAAATAATATCACAAATACAATATAACCACAAAATTATTACAACACAACGGCCATTTTGTACATTGCTGTAATATTTAAAAAAATTAAAAAGGAGACCACCCTTAAACAGCAATGTTAATAATAGACAAACAAATGTATTTCAAACGACAACGATAAGGATGGAGAGACACAAAAATAAGGAAGTGCGAAAGGGATGGCAAATCGTAGCTACAATATGGGTGGTCGAAGATTTTTTTCATTGCAATTTATGTTCGTAACTAAGTTTTAGAAGACAGCTTTAGGTTGCTATCAATTTGAAAATGAATTGCTTGTTTTGTTTAGAATTTAATATCTAGATTGATCGTTATCAAACTCTTTATTTCTTCAAGTACTTAGACGTCATAATTCCTAGGTTCATCAATTGAGATTTGAATACTTAGGGATTACTCTAAAATACTGTCTTTATACAGCAAGTAAATAGGTCATTGACTTACACTACAGAGTAAATATTTAATTTCCCTATTAAAATGTCTTAAACGCATTAAGAATTTATTGTAAGCAGCTAGGAACGCTTGCGAACTCCTTAGTAGTTTTTTTATGACGTAGGTTGGTAAATCAGCAGACCGATTACCTGATGGTTAGCAATCAGAGTTGCCCATGTGTACTCGTAGTACCAATGGAGTTACTGCAGTGCCATGCCGGCCTCTTGTGGGTTATTAGGGATTTAAGGATAGGGGATTTGAGTATTGAGGATGGGGCGAGGAAGAATTTGGTCTCCAGTAACCTCACTCACACGGCTAAACACAACGTAAGTGTTGCTTTACGCTGGTTGATAAGGCCGTGGTATCACTCCGGTCGAGCCGCCCCAATCATGCCGAAGCATGGCTCTCCCACACTTATTATATAAGTTTATCTAGGTATTTACGAAAATATGAGATTGTGAGGCTTAAAAGTACTGGACATACTGTATTCGTTTTGATGAATCTCGGCGCAGAGATCGGTTAACAATATAATCATGTTGTTGCTTTTGCGTAAATATATTTTTGTACTTGCTGCCGCTCTAAGCTACATAAACAACAAATAAGTGTAGGTCCTTCTTCCCGTAACCCCAGTTTGACCTCAAGTATGTTTATGTTTCTGATTCTCTAATAATCGGAATATTACCTACCGGCAACAGTGCGGAGTTGGTCCATGCTGATTTTAACGTCATTATAGTTGTAATAAGGGTCAATTTGGAATATTTTTTTCTGGTCAAGCATGTTCACTGATAGGTGATAGTAGCTTTTTTCTATTTCGTAGTACGATTCCACATTGTGTACTTATGTGGAATTGTACTACGAAATAGAAAATAAAATATTATATTAGGTACATACGAACATTATATTTAAACTATTTCAAAAAACGATTAAACCCAGATAAAAACAAATCTAGAATTCAATAGTTCGATGGAATTATGTAAATACTGGCAGAAAACTGAGGAGCGTAAACAATTGAATATTATAATTTAAAATAGTTACCATTTGAAACACGACAATACAATAAATGCAAATCGTCAAATAAATTGTTGCAACGTTTTTGGTCATTATTTAAGCGTGGAACGCTGACTGGATAGTTGATTGGTTGAAATATCGACTGCTAAACGTTCGATGTAAATAAAGGTCTGTAAAAATAACATTGCTGTTGCTCTAAAGGGCAATTCAATTTAGGGCCCCCTAATTTCTTTAGATATGTTTTTTTATAGTATAGGGCTACTAACGAGTCCTCAGATCACCTGATGGTAAGCTGGCGATATCTGCCTAGGGATACCATTGCCAAAGAAGTTTTGTAGGTTTGAGTACGAAGTGATTGCGGATGAAGGCGATAAGGTCCGTGGGCCTCCGATTTCACTACTCTTACAAGGTGGAACTTACCGCACGTGTTGTTTTACGAAAGGTTTTTGTGAAGCCGTAGTAAACTCACTTTTAGAGGTTTATTTTTATTATTTGTATTATACTAGACTACGTCACTGGATCACATCGGCTTATAGGTTAACAGCCACTGCTAAGCAAACACCACTTCTCCAACGAAGAAGTACTAATCATCGCGCTTGTTCTAGGTGGATTTGACTTAAATGCGTTATACATATTAAATGTAGTATACTTAATTTTATCTTATGACAATACACAGAATAACTCGTATTGGTGCTTGCCAAGTTTCGATTCCCAGCTCCGATAAAGTGTTATACGATCTAGTAGAAATCTAATCATTACATATCATTACTTTCAATTGACTGTCCCCAATATTTAAATACAAAGATTCTATTCAAAACCTTTTTAAAATCGTATTGAAAGAAATAATTAATTGGAATAACTAATTGTGAATGCAGATTTGACGCCGATCAATAGTATCTACTAATGCCTGTTACCACATGGTACCTAAGTTGCTTTAGTACATTTAAAAAGTTCTTATAATAATTAACAATAACATTATCAATTATTTATTCAAAAATCAACACAATACATTACCACAAAAAATTGTGTAATGTATAAATGGGAGTCCCGCTTTGAATCTGAATATCCAGGTAGAGCAGCGGTTAGACAACTGGCCACAACACAATATGTTGCAGGTTCTAGCACCGCACTCCACAAGTTGTTGATCGACACCTTGATTTAAATAATTCACTTAGCTACAAACTTACGTCATGACGCAAAATATCAAAGATAAAATTCAATAATAAGTTTATCAACACAAGGATCGAATCCAATACATCGAGGTCAAACATCGCACTTGCAATCGCTAGATCAAAAACTCGTGAAACTCGTTTAAAACCTCCTTTACAATAAGAAAAAAATAATAAAGGGAAAAATCTACACTCAAAGGTATTTGACCTTAGAGCGGCAATTTAGCCGCTCTTGAAACTTAGAGGTAGCGTCATTTTATGTGCCCTATAAATAAACAAGATACGTGGAATAAGAAGTTCATATGACACATTCCAAGTTCAAACGGCTAGGTCTAGCATGAGGCTAGAACATAAAAAGTCTAGTAAACTGGAAGTGGGACACCTCGTGTAAGAATTATGAGCGTTTGTAAGCTCTAAGGCTGTGTGCATAAGGTCGATTGTTCTTAATTGTTATTAAAGTAAACGACGGTTTTTTAATTCATATATATTCAGTTGTTACTTAGATCTAGATACATTAAATTCACAAAACATAATTGTTTTTCGGCCAGGTATAATAAAAAGAAACAAGTTGAAGGTCAAATAAATTTTATTGATATTCTTAATATTTAAAAAGTTAAAATATTTGAGAAGCTCATATATGCAGCTTTGTGTATATGATAAAATAAGTATTATTCATGATTACTTTATAATTCAATGTGAAATCATATTTTTTTCATTGATACAATAATTGTTATTACTTAAATGGGATTATGTAGGCTGCTATGTTATTAGTCACGAAGTTTCCTATATTTACCCCTGCAAGGAAAAACTAAGCGTGAAACCAGATATGCCATATAAATAGAATACGGTAAAAACATTTAGTTATCGTTGCTACGAACAACGATCTCGCTACGATTTCCCGTAGCTCAGTTGCTACGCTAGGCTAGTACGTAGCAAATTAGAGAAGGGTAGATATTTCTGTTAAGTAAGTTATATAAATTTCAGTCTGTTATTACGTGTGGTTTGTATGCCTCATTGCATATTTTTTCATCGAAATAGTCGTTTTTGGTATTGTACTTATTTTTATAAAAAAATATCAAAAGTTTTTATATTTTCGTTTTTTGTTTCATTTCAATCCTTATTCGTTCGTGCAGAGCAAAAATCTTCCTACCCTCTTTTCTGAATATTGCTGTCTGCAGCCTATCTTTCTAATGGGATTTGTTAGTTTAAGTGTCAGTTTCGAAAAAGTGTGTATTGCTAGAAACATTTAGTTTTGCAGTATGGAAATACTAAGTTCAATCGTAGTTCTCAAATAAGCAAAATTTGTCAGGGTGCCCCTTTTTGAAAGACTTGGGGACAAGAGATGTTTAACAATTACAGACTTACCTTTACAATTCGACCATCTACAATTATAAGCCAAGCGAATTTCAACCGAAGCGTAAACGTAAAGAAATTAAAATAGCGTGAGTTTTATTGTTTGAACCTCAATGATGAACGTGGCTTAGGTTTATCAGGAGGCTATTATGATAGGATGTTCGCGCCGTAGTTCTACGGTAGACGACGACAGGGCGCGGTTCACGGAAAACGTACCACCCTCGCGATCAACCGGTAAACTTTTATTTATAAACGCCTTATTATGAAAGCAAATACTTCGCACTTTTCCCACACTTTCTATATTTACACTGGCAAAATTCTATGTAGCTAATTATGGAAGTTTTTTATACTCCATTTCTTAACGGCGTTGCGATTTTTTAAAGTAATTGTATTTTGTTTGATTGTTAATTATCTTAGTTTTGATTTGAAGTTTTTTGTTGCATTATCCATTTGCATGCATCGATTCTTTAGCCTGTAATTATAACGCTCGGATATGACAGGATAATCATCTATCAATTTCAGTTGTTTTTATTTGAAGCGGTTTATTTGAGAAGCAATGAGTTCGTGATTTTATTTTTGTTATGCTGCATTTTGCAAATTAGTTGTATAATAGGATTTCCGTGGTGGTTTAGTTTTGTATGCTATTGTGTTATTATTAATTACAATTAGCTGTCTAGTTTGAAATTGAATTATGTTTGGCAAATGCTTGCGTGTCGGATTTTTAGTTACCTTTTATGATTATATTTATTTGCAAACTTTACCGCAAACAACTTTTTAACATTTTTTTATTAAGATTATTAGTTTTTGCTTTAATGCCTATTTTTACCCTAATAACTTTTATATCGTTTAATATTTAAGTATATATTCGTAGTTTTGCATACCTATACCAACTAATTTTACAATTGAATGCATTTGTATTTAGTTTTTGTAATTTACATTTTAAATTGATTTGTAACCGTAATAATAAATATTATCGCTAATCTAATTAAATCTCACATGCTAGGTAATTAGCAAATAGTTTTATCGATTGCGAATTTTTATAACAATAATATGTTACAATAGGCGTCGTTCTTTTTTTAAATCCTATAAATATCAAAGTTGTCATGTATAAAGTGTAGTCTTTATCTGTTGCTCAGTAAAACCTCTTTTATAGTTTAGATGACGGCTGACGGCTTGACAACTCATTCATGTGTGTACATATTAGGTTTTATTGTAGTCACAGAAGTATTATACAAAATAACTATACTATTTTATTTTCTGGTTTCAAATAATTTATGTGTCATATTTAATTTCGGTATAGTTAATAAATATTTCTTCATTACTACAAAACTTACTTGCTTCTGTGACCAGCCTCGCTCGCGTTACCCGCTAATATATGTATAAGGATACTATGATATTCCAGACTATTTTTTATCTTTGTGCCAATTTTCGACCTATCAATAATTTCATCCATCCATTCATGCTCACAAATTATATAACTATAAAATTAATATGGACGTTGTAATTGGAATGAATACAATAGCTTAAAAGTGGGAACCTATAATCGGCAGCATGTTACGTAATTTGTTTTATAATTAATAAATGTTAATGCTGTTGGTCCTCCAAATAACAAATAAATAAATAAATAAAAAATAAATCAATACAAAAATACATTAGGATTTTAAACCATCTCAGAATTGGTTAAGCAAATGTAATTAACCGGATAAACGTATTTACTTATAAAATTTACAAAAGTACATCTACGGTTTATTATCTTTTTATAAGTATGTAGTGTTGTTTTGATATCACTGCATCGCATGCATTCTCAACATTCAAGCTGTTTGTTATTTAGCTTCCCACATCCATGTTATGTTGTCATCAGCCGAAATATTGATATAGTCTTATTGTGGGGCGTAAACATTATTATTTTGTGTACTAAGTTTACCTTAGTAGCAAATATGTTTAATTTATTAAAGATCTCTTTTAAAATACATGGGAGCTATGTCTTAGATAAATTTGAATTTTAACGAGAAAAGTAGGTGTGAACTATGAGTATGTGTCACATAAATGTTTATCGGGTACTTATACAAACATGATAAAACAGGCGTTAAGGCTGAAATTAACTAAATTGATGATGTACTTTTATAACTTAAAAAGAAAATTATATTAAAACATATATATTAAAAATATTTTTATATTTATTATAAAAATATTTGAAAAAAGTCGCAAACTTTAAATGGCAAGCTCATATAGGATTTCTTAAGAACGTGTGGGATTAATTTTAATTTTAAAACACCTAAAGACTCTATAGTCACCCATAGAGTCTTTAAGTGTTGTATTAACCTTAATATAATTAATTTTAAGGAAATCAATAAAATAACTTTAATCAGTTCTCCTAAAGTCCAAAAACCTCTAACACAGTCTCACATCATAGTGGGGCGCGATTGGCCTAAAGTCACGGAATCGTTTCTTGACCCCATAAAAATTTTACACCCGTGATGTCACTCCTCACTAAGCGACTTCCCGATCAATTTGCGACTAATATATTTCACATAGATATCGATTTTAATGCCTCCAAGGTAAACATGCGTAGCGGGCGGCCCCTTTGATGTCAACAAAGGCGGCCGACAAAAGGTGCCGAACATTGGGTTCTATTTTATAGTTAGAATTAACTTTACTGCACCGAGCAGTTTACTTACAGCATAGAAATTTGTTAAATTGTTTAATTAGTGTTTGAAGTTTCAGAGAACTGTACAAAAGTAAATAGCTGTTTTGTTTGAGCTTTATGTTAAAATTGTAGTGTAATTAAGTATGAGGGTAAAATTTGTGTTATTTCAGAGATTAAATGCCATTTTGTGAAGAGCTTGTTGAATGCGTTTTCTGTATGCAGTTAAATGTTATAATGATATCTGTTAGTTTTCAGTTTAACATAATTGTAGTAAATTTAACGATGTATTATTAAGTACTGATGAAACTTTACTTAACTAGTATTCAAATAAGTAGATAATAATAACCATTTATATAAATGTAACTATCCACTTCTGATCGAAGGATTTTTTCTTCTTCCACGAAGAAACTTTGAACATTAATCACCACGCTTGCACAAAGCGGATTGGCAATTTAAAACTTGTACTCATAATAAATAATTATTCGTCCAGCACGTCGATTCTATAAAATTTGTTTGATTTTGAATCTTGTTCGAGTATGAAGTGAGCGTCGAAGTGACGGGGTAATTAAATTTTAGAATGCCACTTTTAACGTCATCTCATACTTTATCTATCAAAATGTTGCTGTCAATTTGGTTCAACTCGAAAGTGTAGCGCTAGTGTACTAATACTCACAGCGGATTCAGATTTGAAGTTTAGAATGAAGTCTTACAGAATCACACCCCAGGTATCGTCATGGTGTTTTCCGTCACCGTATGATAGTTGCATCTGAATAATATTCGTAGAAAGTACATGTAACATGGCAAAAATCTTAGGGTCACCATGATGGACGATAATCAGTATAATATTTCTAAATTCTACCGAATAATAATTCGAATTATTTAGATGATATAGTTTCCCTTATTAACGTTATAAAATATATCTTTTATCGAAATATCTCTAACTAGCTACTGTCCCGCGGTTTCACCTGCTGCTCGGCTCCATTTAATCGTAGCGTGATGTTTCATAGCCTATAGCGCTCAGGAACATTGTAGCTATCTGACAGTGAAAGAATTTTGAAAATCCGACCAGCGGTTCCAAAGATTACCCCCTACATACAACCTTACAAACTTAAAAATGTTACCTCTTCATAATATTCTAGTATAGATTCAAAAAATATAATTCAAGTGAAACTTAGCTCTAACGTACTATATTATTTATTAATCTATGAAGAAACACAGATTGGTTTGTTGTTGTTTTATTATTTCATATGAGTATTGATGCGTTTAATTCTAAGCTTAAATTGTCAATCTCATCATCATTATTATCTGGAATACGTCTACTGCTGAACAAAGGTCTCCTGCTTACATCAACTTGCATGCTCAAATCTAACCAAGTACCAACAAAAATCTAGCAACACAATTTAGTCAACTAAGAAATTTACCCGAAAACCTCTCTTTCCACGAAGACTAGAAATAATTTACTGAATGAAAGGTCCTTACGTCACAAATCAGAGGGTGTAGTTCAGAAGTAACATATCATTATTGTATGTTATGGAGTAGTTTCATGATTGAGCGCCATATATCAAGGGCCCTATCGTAAAATACGATCTGCGATACGTGTATTGACACATTTATGGCAAAAATGTTCACTTGAACCGACTGTGTTTGGTTGAAAACTCAAATGTAAGTTAATTTGTAAATAGTTCTAAGAAAATGTTTATTTTTCTAGTCTTCTTGTCCTGTTCTTGTTGTAACAATAACCTACCGTTAAGAGTAGAGATTGTATGAAAGAGTATATGAATACGAAACACAGTGAGGGCTACGTTTAGCAGCTGTACACGTCTTGTAATATGGTGATGATCATGATGAAAAATATAGACCCGTGTGTAAAGAGCTCGTGACAATCTGAATTAACTTTATTCTCTAAAGGGGCAAATAAACGTGCATATAGATTTTGTCTTTTACTGAGAAATTTATGAAAGTTTAGAACACGCCGATTGTTAGTGCTGTCTAAATTAAATTAGAAATTCGATATAACTTGGAAAAAGTCACTTTAGTACTTGCTACGTTTCGAACAAGCACTCCTATACCGACAAGCAAGCGTTTTGAAGTTCAGGCCGCCACGTACCACGTTATTTTGACACACTGAATAAACTTGACCCCTTTTCAACATAAGTTTACATCATATCCAATAATTGAGATGGACAACTGCAAATTCAGTTCTTTATATACAAGATATAACTAAATTGCTAAATGTACATACATATGACATAGTTAACACAAAATTTCGATGTCATAAATTAATGACACACTGATATTTTATTGAGAATGTCAAGTAGCCGTTTCCTGACCTTCGGCTCCAGGATGGTTAGAATCCGGGCAGTGACCACTCGAATTTGTAGCATTGAGATTTCGTGTCCCGTGAAATAAGAATTTCAACCAGTCCCTAATTAAGATGGTCAATTGGACCTTGATAATGTTGACTCGAGCCTGTAGTATGCTCTCCCGGGCGAGTGTACAAAACAGATAAACTCATATGAATAGAATATTAAAAGTAATTGGTGATTAGTTTCATTGTGACTCTTGTCAAAATAAATCCGGTAGAATACTTTCCCGGTTACCGAAAAGATTTATTGGCCAGTTAGGCAAGGTTATTGTCCAGTAACATGGCGTATTAGCTCATTAAACGTTTTATAAAAATACCTTATAACATTTGTTCTGAACGTGAGATGCCAATAAAACCCAGCCCATTGCTTTTTGATCCACTTATGAATGAGGCGACAAAAATATTAAGCAAATAGCATTCCAAACAGCAAAAAACAACGAATAATTTTTATTAATTTAACCTGCAGTATTATGTGAAAATAGTTCAACAATTCTATTGTATTAGAGACATTAAAAAAATCTGTCATAAACTAATGTTCGTACAAGCCGTCCCTCAATTATTATTTGTATCAAATAAAATAGTGCACCAGAAACGTCCATTCAATTCTCTGACGTATTCAAGTCGCTAGCTGTATCATGATGTCTAGAGAACAATTTGTGAAAGAGACAGCGCTACACAGTCATGTGAGACAACATTTATAATTCCCACAACGATTACCTTCACCTGAGATTTGACAGGGATGTTACGAATGCAGGAAGTATCGTTATCGATAGGTTATTATTATGTTATTATTGGAGACTACAAATTCACCAGAAAATTTGCTTCGTGTGTGAATTCTTGGATTAACAATATTTTATTGATTGTAACACTAACACACACTGAGCATATTATATGTTCAAGAAATACCAAAAATAGATAGTTTATAATTTGAATACTGAAATTAAATGAAAAAAACTTAAACAAATTCTATTAATGGATTGATGCACCAACTTATGGTTGATAAGTATGTATAAAATGAAGGTAAATTATTTCAATCACGTGTAAGAATCAGATATATCGACAAAAAACTATCGACGCTTCGCTCATCACTACTAAGAATGCACCTTGACAGCACTAAGGGAAATGGTTTTTTTTAATCACATCAATCTTCACAATATATCATCCCTTTATTTACTCGTCGCTACATATTCGCGCAGCCGGCTTTGTCTGCTTTGCGATAGATTTTAGAGCAAGGGGGTCTTAGAGCCGGTGTATTTTCTAAAGAAATAATCACCACTGATGCACATTGCATGCTATGGCACAATAAATGATCGTTACAGAACAACTGCTTCATTACGTGTATGGGAACCATTTTAGAAGTATTTTAGGTACCTCGTAGAATGCTATCTTAGTGAATATTATTATAATTAATCCGATTTAAATCCTATATTTTGGTTGGCAAACGATAAGTTTTATGATAATTGCCTGTAAAAGAACTTTACATATTGTGTTTGAAATCTTTGCAAATAAAAATCAAAATGGCCGCTCAGAATTTTTTTCACCTGTCTTAGACAATATCACATAATTTCTAAACACTTCGTTTGGTTTGAAATATATACCCATAAATCAAAGATAAATAGTTAATACAATACGTAAAAGGCGTGTCGTTCTTTTCAAATTGTTCTTCTCTGTCCAGGGGGTAGGCAGGCATTGTGATGAAAATCGCGACGCGGAGATGCGGATGGTAGTAACTAAATGTATTTTATTTTTGACCTGCTTTTGTGCGTTGACCCAGAGGCAGGTTGTATTGTGTGGTCACCTTGCGTGGACAGGGGTTACTAGGTTGCAAGTGCTCCATTAAGGTCGGGATTTCGGTAAAAACAGGTTTTTGGTGCACGTGGACATTGTAAAGAGAACGCATGTCAAATGTCTTTTGATTTTGAATGAATGAAGTTTTGTTTGACAAATCTCGGAACAAGAGATTTTAATATAGGTGTTTTTAGAATTAGAATAAAATAAATAACTAGCTATGGAAAATAAACGTATAAAGAAAAATGTGTAGTAATAAACCATTAAGTTATGACCAACGTTCAAGAAAAAACTCTGCAGACGGCACAAACGCTGTACTCAAAGCACCAAAGTAATTATTACTTGCTTCGAAAAAAAAACTCTACTGAAACAGTACATTTTTGTTAAAACAACAATTCTTCTAACAAACAGCCGAGCTTCCATTGTTTCTTTAAATTTTTCATTCTAAACAAACCAGGTTTAGTTCGTATTGTTAAATCAAAACATTCTCCACAGTTTGGTCAAGTCCATTGTTCGAGATTCAGAGCTTTTCACAAAACTTTAGACTTTGTTCAAAAGTCATCTTAGAGTAACACGATTAGCTGTAATCGGTTTTAACCAAGGAGATTGGAATTTGAACGTAGTTTTTATTTGATATCGCCGTTTGATTACTAGGGTGATTTTATCTTCGCCATAAGACAACCGGGGGACAGATGGCCTATTCTCAATTTTGACTGGTGACGCATCCGGGTTTAGCTGTGCTCATTCTGCAATTTAATATCTTCGATCATAAAGATAGATAAAAATGGAAATATTAGCTTCTTCTATTACTTATCGAGTTGTAGATGTTATTAAGTGGGTTGATAAATTTTCAATTTTTCGACACAGAGTACATGCCTACAATAGCAAATAGATATGTGTCTTGCCTCGATAACTCAAAATGTTAGGATGAAATAAAGGTAAACATAAACTAATACAAAATAAACAATACAAGTCCTCAGTGTTTATAAATAAACTAAAAATACAAATAAAGTTTCCTTCGCACGATCCGGACACATAGCGAGACAAAAATGTGGCCCTATTTACGTGCCCAACATTTTAAGCCTGTGCCCATAAATACAAGCAATGTGCATAATTCCAACATAAAATTGGAACTAATAACTAATGTGCAAGACACAGTCACGCGCACGGGTTTGCTCACAAAATTCAACAGAAATCGTATTCATATCGTAGTCCGTGCAACGTGCATTTGGCGCCTATGAGATACGTAGCTTTTTTTTCAATAATTATGAAGCTTAAATTCCTCAAGTATACTCATACGAAATTAAACTTTATTCAACTAACTACAAAATCAAAAATCCCATCAACATTTTCGGGTTCTGGATGAAATCTAAGTTAATCGTTTTACAAGAAAGGGCTTTCCTAATCTCATCGTTAATGTTTCAAGTTTAGGGTTGAAGTTGCCGTGGTTTCGTGGTGTCCTTGTACCAGGATAATAATAATGCATTTTTTTGTGATCCAAGATGTCCGTGTGCGATGCACCGATTTGTGTGTTAGTGTGCGTCTTGTCTAGCAGCTGTGCCTATTATTTTGGCGTTGTGTGCGAGACTTGAATAGTGCAACTTGGTGAATTTGATACGTTGCACTTGGGTTCAGTGCATTATTGTTCGTTTCTATGGCAAATCTAGGTTTATTCACTAATACAAATTTTCAATATGCAAATATTGTATTACTAGTTCACATTGAACTGTTAAGGAATACAAGAAAATATTTAAATCGGCATTGTAAACTGTAACCGATATCTGATAAAGCAGTCCTGTCATTTTATGTCCGACGTCTCTAGCGGCGTTTCCTATAATACGACGTGGAAAAATTGACGCTACGACAAAACGCAAAACATTCAAGGCTGATTATGTTGTACACGTTTGCGTGACAGGTTGACATTCGACTTAAAAAGTATAGTTTATGGGATCCGACGAGTTAGGGCCAAATGTGTTTATATTCTGTTTTCTAATTATGCAAAGCGATGGTAATGACTCTGTCAAGTCACGATTAAGGTATATTTGACTTTTTTCAGAAAACTTTTTTCCGCATTAATGTTTATGGATGTAGCGAACTTGTTAATTTTTAAGCGAACTGGGTCAGACTTCACACTGCATTCATAAATTATGCCGGCAAGAAGTCACGCATAGTCTTACGCTATAATCGCATTTATAAATCATTATTCAAGTTAATTTTGCATACTGCAGTTTTCAACTATCAAAACTTTTTGAGCGCACAACAAAAATAGAAAGAAACTTTTTTTTGCATCGTTGGCAAAGCCATTCCCAAGAACATGTGGACCGCTACGTTGCTAGATCAAATACACCATCCTGCCGACATTGTAGTTCCTTTATCAATACTTTCCTAAAAAAAAAACTCTGTAAAGCATCTGTCTCGTTCAAATCTGTTATTTAAAATGCATGAGTGTGAAAAGGACGGGTATAGAGGAACATCTTCAAACATAATTGCTTTCAAAATGAATAGATGTTAGACAATAGTCTTAAGAAAGAATGACAAAACGTCCCGCGAAGTCTCTTCTGACGGTACAATTGCCAATTTGAGCTTAACACTTAATTTATTTTTAGACAATACACTTCTTAAAATTGTTAGGCATATTTATTATTCGACGTATTTTGTGATTAGTGTGACGAAGACAGTTTTTGAGTAGTTATAAAACAAAAATTTATAATTATTTAAAGTCTATTTATATTATGAAACACTTTTGAGGACTTAGTGTAAAGATAACTTAGTGTAAAGGTACTAGATGAACCTGAACTTCATTTTCAGTCAGTTAAAAATACCTAGCACACATTTTAGTTTGTCAGTCACTGGCGTGATTACCTATTTACAAATCAACATAGGACCGATCTGAAAATAGAACTAAACTACGGACATTACCATCGAAACATTGCGAATACCATCGACAGTCGAAATAATCCAACGATAATACAATACAGCTTACATACGAATCACATAGTTACCAAATACAGTAGCTAATAAAGAACACGGTATACCTCTATAGCGCGCTTTCGTTCCGTGTTTGACCTTGAAACATGGTGATACTTCAAAATATTATAAACAATACTCAGCCAACAAATTTCATAAACACAATAAAATGCCTTCCCCTATATACTTAATCACGAAAGCTAAATTAATTCAAACTGTTTGATTTGACCTTGAGTTACCTGTGAACTGCAGTTAACCCGACTTTGGTGTGTTGAACCTTTCAGTTTGTTATCTTTGTTGTTAGTTAATTTAAGATTCAGTGGGTTATTGTGCAGGTTAATATTGTAAGTTATTGTTTAAAGACATGCCGAATGCTGAACGAATTATTAGTGGAATATTCTGTGGAACTGGTATGCTGATTAAGAGTTTTACGTTTCAAAAGTGCCTTTTTAGGGTTTAATTGAAATAAATGATTGGATTTTGTCCTTTAGCTTACATATTTAAATCTAAGGCGAATACATTTGTTTCTTTGTTTTTGTCAGTGTAGAGATTTCGACCAAAAACCCTTAAATGCAGCGTGCTTGATGCTATAACTTATCTTTAAGTTTTCGAGTACACTTTTGTACAGGGCAGAGATCTGCGAGATCTGCGCTTGATACTTGTATCGAACTAAAATACAGATGATCTTTGCTTTGACACAATACATTGACGCCTGTGCCCTTGAATACGTAATTAGGTAATGATTTGCGTTGGAGTCGCTGATTACATTAAAATTTATTGAGTATAAAATGAAAGACATGTGAACTGTAAGGGTGTGTTTAATAATCTGTTCCTTATTGTTACAGTAAAGGAAAATGAAGTGTGCAAAGCTTCACTTACAGCAAAGGGTTAAAGGGAAGCTCAAAAGGGATGATACCTCCACTCCAGAGAAACCTAGACGATACTGTCAGAGAAAATTGGTGAACCCAAACCACGAAGAAGATCCTAGGTGGATAGACATCTTTGATAGGTATTTCTTAAACATGTAAACCATGTAAAAAAAGTCTTAAATTTTTCGAAATTAATGTTTGCTTACGGTTTATTATCCAATGACCACTGGTTGTATTTTGTATACATATTTCTATGAAGATTCGTGGCTATGATGTAAGTTCTTAAACTTAAGAGGTTTTTTGATTCAGTATCGATTAATAATGTTTTGTCGTAGATTCCACGTGAATACGAAAAATGAGGAATATAGTGATGTGGTCGACAGCGTACGAGTTCCCCAAGAAAATGAGGATATGGTTCTAACTGTACAAACCTTAAAGTTTCAAGGTGACGTGGATCAAACCACACGACCCAGAACCAGTTTCAAATACAAAAAGAACACAGACGTAAACAAACACAGAATGTTTGTCAAACAACCTGTTAGCGAAAATGACTTCAGTGATGATGATGATAGGTCATCGCAGCTCACTTACTATTACTTCGATGAGTATTTAAAATACATATACAGCACTGATAGATCAAGGCCCGCCTCCAGCATTTCTAGTACGTTCCTAAAAGGCTTCAACAAGGACAAACAGATACAAAATAAAGCAACACAAGTGGAAACATCCTTGAACGACACGAAAAAACCCCGAAGAGTTGAATCTAAAATTAAAAATAACGTAAAGAAATATTCTAAAAGACAAGTAACAGACGAAATTAAAGACGTCGCCGAAACTATAGAAAATACGAAAATTACTTATCAAAAAAGTGGGAAAAGGAAAAGTCTGACGATATCTCGCGCTCAAAGTCCCGAGACAGTTCAAGTAATTAGAGTTGATGTTGTTTGTAATTATACAAACAGTGCTACATCAGACTATGAAGATCATAAAAAAATTGACTCCCCAACAGAAAGGTTGGAATCAATTAAAGAAAATGATAATATTATTAAGAAAAAATATTTCTCAAATAAGTACAGTAATCATTTTGCGACAAAGTATCTTTTGACGAACACAATAAAGTCTCTAGATGAGAATCTGTCGGGTGGAGCTAAGGTGACACTTCTCTGTAAGACATTTAAGTTATCAGATCGCCTCATACCCGAGAAGCCAGAGAGAGAAAGAAAGTTTCCCAAAGCAACTAAAGGAAAAAAGAGTTATAAATTGAAAAGTAACAAAATTAAGCATCATAACATAATTTATTAGGGAAAAGTAACTACGTGATGTTCCAACTTCATTACGTACTACTTCAGTAAATTAATCTACCTTATTTATTATAAGCTGTAATTTTTATTAATTTGTACATCTTTCTGAAACTTCAAGTTAACACTTTACTTAAAGTATGAAATATAAATAGGTATCATCTAATATGATAAGCCCTTTAAATAAAATTATCTACTTCTTCACTTGTTTGTATCTATAAACCAATTTTTTATCTCAATCCGAACTGTAACATTTCGCCAATCAGCGACCGTAACGCCATCTAGTCCGCCTTGCGAGAACCATCCGAAAACGACAAGGATGTTTAGAAGTGATTTAAGTTATAATATTTTAAAATGATTAATAAATATATAGTTATAGTATAAAATATTAATAATCTTAAATTTATCACAAAATTACTCTAATAGTATAAGAATTTCGAAAAGCTTAAATAAATACTTGATGTGTTTTAATAAAGCTGCGTTATCTTATCAGCTGAAGACTTTGTTTGTTGATTCGAACGAAGTTATCGCGGAGGCGCCCTGTTGAATATGCCGTACGATTTAAATAACTAGCTATTTTTAAATGCATTAAAAAAATCTTTATAAAATTCATTTTCGCCTTAATATGTGTGTAGGTAAATTAGGTACCTAATTTGAAATCAAATATGCATAAAGGAGTATTTAAAAAGATCATGTTAAATTGGCCTATAGTTTCGATATTTGCTTTATAATAGGGTAAATTGTTTGGACAATAGATAGTAAAACTTCTTTTATATAGTTACGTCAGTGGCGTCCTGGTGTCGTTGAATACCTGCGCGTAAACCTGTCGGCATTCTGGCGCCACCCTTGCAGGGTCCAGTGATTGTTAAAGATTTCTTTTTTTTTACTTCTGACTGTAATCCATAATTGTTATTGGTAACATTTCAATGTTTTTTTGGCCAGTTACATAGTATATATGGTTTCAAGCAGTGCTCTGCAATCATAACTCTGCGAAAGACAAAATACGTAAAGGGTTCGCGATAGACTTATTGCGGCAATATTATTTAATTAAATTATTTTTTTATTTCATTATTTCTATACCATATTATATAAAGTCTAAAATAAAGACCTTGAAATGTTAAGTTATAGAAATGTCAACTTTAGGTTACTTTTATTAATATGATAGGTAAGTACTTACTAGTTTCAACTTTTTTACCTACTCATATTTTGGTATTTTTTTTTGAAAAATGTTTGGCGGTACCTACATGCTACAGCTACCCCCGAATATCTATTCATCTACTACCTTAGTTGTAAAAGGTAATACTTATAGCTCCCAGATTCGTTCCGCTGCAGAACCAAAGCCCACCCTAAAGAGCCAGTAGACCACCAGTTAGGAGCAAATGCAAAAGCATGATGCCAAAAAAAAAACTTTGAAAATCGCTGGCATATGCGCAAAAAAATTCAAATGTATAGTTTTCACGATCCAGTGATTTAGTGATACGATGCGCATGATTAAAAAAAGAGTCGTTTAATCTATAACGATGGGCCAACTTAGAAAAAAAAACAACAAAACGTTGTGTAATCAATCTTCTAAGGTTTTTGCGGAAAAAATGACAGATAATTAACGTAATGCTTATAAATTAGAGGACATCGAGTTTCGTGAATTAACTTTGATTTTAACTAATTATTATTATTATAAATTCTATTCAGTGAGTTTTCAAAACTCGCGGCATTTTACGAATGCGTTTTGGTGATCAAATCTCAAATTTACTAAGTGACCTGCATCATGGATGGAAAAAAGGGGCAGCCCGCTATGGTAAAAAGAGTAAAAGCCTCATTGTACTATTGGTTACATTACTATGAAGAATAATAATCTATTATCACAGAATTAGGTCGTCTGTGTATATTTGAATAATAGGTCATCAGTTATGTTTTTAATAAAATTAATAAAATTTTATAATCTTATTAATTACAGTAATAACAATTACTTAACTTCTTGTACTTCCTTACATTAAAAAAGTTTATATGTACTTTTACAAAATAATAAACTAATTCGTTTTTGATATTTTGTATGGTTCCGTCTCAATCATTGGTTAAATTTAATTTTCTCCGTGTTGAATGTTCATCAAGTTAGAAAAAACAGACTTGGAAAAGTATAAGTCCGTGTCAGACACCGTTCGGACGGACTTTGCGCCAAAACTGTAACTTAATTACTGGCGCAAACTTGCGTGATGATCGCTTTGAATTAAGATTGTACTGCCAGCGCCATCTAGAAGTGGGTGGGGGAAACTTGCCTGGTTTGTAACCGCGAGCGGTGCAGTTTTACTTTGAGCGTAAGAATTTTGATTAACGGCCAGTCTTAGTAGCCTGGACAGCGCAAACATTATCATTATCCTAGATTTTATTTGCTTCTTCACTACAGAAACATAAAATATTAATTATGGAACTTAAAAACAACTTCAATAGAATAAAATAATTTATAGAAAAAAGTAAATTGTTTTTTAGATATCGTAATTTGGTTCGTTTGTTGAAATAAAACAGTGATGTGTGAAGGTTACTTAATGTTTTGTTAATTTACCTAGTGCTAAAATTTTTATTAAAACCAAATAAACGGAAATTTACTTTTAAGACCAGTTCGGCCGTCGCGTAGGCATCAAATTGATTAACGACTTATTGACTAATTAGAGTATCGTTTTATATTTCTTATTATTAAGTGTGGGCGAGCCATGCTTCGGCACGAATGGGTCGGCTCGACCGGAGTTATACCACGGGCTCACAGAAAACCGGCGTGAAGCAACCACAGTGTTGTGTTTCGCCGTGTGAGTGAGGTTACCGGAGGCCCAATCCTTCCCCTTCCCAATCCCTCCCCAGTTCCTAAATCTCCAAATCCCTAATCCCCAAAAGGTCGGCAACGCACTTGTAACTCCTCCGTTACGGGTGTCCATGGGCGGCGCTGATTGCTTACCATCAGGTAATGCGCGGGCCGTTTGCCGACCTACTACATAAAAAAAATAACTACTAGTCTACAAATCATTACCACCGTCCACTGCTGAATAAAGGTTTCTTCTCACACGAAGAAGGTTTGAGCATCTATCAACAAGCTTGTTCGAGACGGGTTAGCAATTTAAAAAATATTATTAGAATGGAAGGTTTCCTTACGATGTTTTCCTTCACCGTATGTCAATCGTGTCTGAATAATCTTCGACATTGAAGAAGGGGAGCATTTTTAGTAACTAAGAGTCTGACTGAGTTCAAAAGCTGGCAAGTGCCAACCTTTATTAGTAGAGTTATTGTATACTTTCTAAGAGATTACTTTATTTTGACACCACTGACATACGGTGAACGAAAACATAGTAAGGAAACCTGGATTAATATTTCTTTTTTACGGAACATGTTGCAAACAGATCACCTAATGGTAAGTGGTCAGCGCTGCCTATGGACACCCGCAACACCAGAGGAGTCATTATTTTTTTATTTATTAAGTTTGGAATGACCAATTAATTCGTCTTGGGTATCATACACAACCATCACCTTTATAATACTCAATCCCTTTCCGTGTCAGATAAGGTCTCTTTTTGATATGACGGCTCACCAGCATGTAGACGTGACGTCAACGCCCTTTTTTTTTGTGAGGGGAAAATCATCAAATGTCTTCTCCCGCCCAGGGCCGAGGGAGGGAGTGTCAGACTCTTACTGACTAAAAACCCCCCTGTTCCTTCTCCTGCTCTGGCCCGAGGTCGCGGTGCCACATTGCGCTTACCCCGCAACCCCGGCACGTCAAACGCCCATGGACATTCGCGACACCAGAGGAGTTACTAGAGCGTCTCCCGCCTTTTTGGAATTAGAATAAATCCGAGATTTAGGGATTGGGGGAGAGGAAATGCATGGGCCCCTGGTAACCTAACTCACACGGCAAAATTATGTTCAGCAGTGATGACTTATATGTGATGGTGATGAAGAGGTGCTTAAACAAACATTAAATATAAATATATCATGTTGGCATTTGTCAATTTTCAACCCGACACCCTCTTGCGTGAGAATCACCGCGCCTTAACCTCCGGGCTACCACGACATAAGTCTACAAATAAATGATTCAATTCTATTTTCTATTATTTATTTTTAGTTTACGATGAGACACGCAAGCAGCCGATGAGTTTTATATAAGGCGACATTCGCGTCAGGCGTTTGCAACTGACAGTGAGTGAAACGATATCTTATGTAACACTGAGATAAAAATCTTAGGTACATTCATTAAAATTATTATAGCTACTTATATAGCTTATATAGCTACTTATATTAATTTGAGTCTGTTAGGCCATAGCACATTTCAGCCGGGTTTGTGTTCAGCCGGGGTTGCGGGTTAAGCGCAATGAGTCACCGCAGCCTCGGCCCAGAGCAGGAGAAGGAACGGAGGGGTTTTTAGTCAGTAAGAGACTGACACTCTCTCTCGCCTTACCCAGGGCGGGAGAAGTCGTTTGTTGATTTTCTCCTGACAAAAAAGACCATAGTACCTTCTATATATTGTAATAAAATAATTACGATATTACAATAGTCAATTTGACTGCAATAGCGTTCAAATATGTATAGCTGGACTCTTTAGTCTTTGGACGTCGACTTTGACAGAACTCAAGTAAAAAGTTGTTCTTAGTCAGAAACGACATCAACTCTTTATCTATACGAATACCTATTATAAAGGGGTGAAATTAGTAAGTTTGTATGTAGGGGATAATCTTTGGAAGCGCTAGTCAGATTTCCAAAAATCATTTGCTGATAGATAGCTACAATGTTCCTGCCTGCTTTCGGCTATAAAACATCACGTTACGATCAAATAGAGACGATGCAACCGTGAGATAAGGTAGTACAATATGTGTATTGTGTATACCAAGACATACTAATGTTACTAATAAGTGTGGGAGAGATAAACTTCGGCGAGAATGGGTCGGCTCGACCGGAGTGATACCACGGCCTCACGGAAAACTAGCGTGAAGCTACAGCGTTGTGTTTCGCCGTATTAGTGAGACAAGCGGAGGCCCAAGTTCGTGTAGTGACTGGGCAAATAGCTACTGTGCAACGTGTCGCGAGTTCGATTCTTGTACGGAACAACACTTTTCGTGATTCACAAATTGTTATTTCGGAGGGGTGGTTTGTGTATGTGAATTTTTATGTTCGGAAACGCACCCACGACCCTAGGAGAAAACTCTAGTGCCGGATATTTTTTAAATAAAACGTTTGCGAATGTTTGTCATAATTTTGACTTTGTCTTATTGTCAAAATGACTTCGTCACTTAAATGTAGTAAAAATAAGTATTGTTATGTTATTTATCAACAATTTTCACTTAAAGTTTGTATAATATAAAAAAAAATTGGTTCTCTTCATAAACCTTCTTTAATTTCGGAACAATTATAGTGAAAAATAAAAATAGTTTTTTTTTTTTTATGTATAAGACACTTAAGCACGAGTCATCAAAGAATTACAAAGGCATTGATCAATAATAAAAGTTTAAATAACATTAAAAAGTAGTGTTTCAAATTTTCTATTTACTTTCATGATATTTAAATCGGTAATCTTAATTATGTGGCACATAGTTCATACAAACAACGTTCTATTTTCAAATAGGTATGTCTGGCTGTTTCTAAAGAAACAGATATAAATCTTAAGTTCGGTTTAAAAAAATACTATTCTAATATCAAATAAATTAATTTAAACAACCAATGTTTAAACTTTAGGGCTACTATAAAGGAAATAAAGTCAATAAGGTTTATTTTTTTTTATTATGATGCTCGTTTTATTTTACTTTCATAATGTACCTATATTTTTAATTTTCAACCCTAAACTTTTTTCCGTTCGCGTATTAATGACACAGTTAGTTAAAATAAAAATATTTGTCCTTTCAATGTTTATGGAAATAAAAGTATGTGACATGGCAAACACGTTCACTTCCGCATTTGCCTAGAGCTTGTTTGTAAAGGGTCGCATTGCAAAAACTTTTTTTATAGAATGGAATCTTATACTTTTCATATGCTTGAGAACAAAATACCTCAGCAAATATGACAATGACTTGAAGACCCTTTGATTATATTATTAAAGTCTTTTATTGTAAAAAAAACTTGTAAAAAAAACTTGCCTGAACTAAGAATCAGCTGTTTCTATTCTTTTTAGGTAGTTTGTTTCCACTACAGTTCTATAAAAGTTGCTGTCTTACTTTTTGTACTATGTCACGTTTTACATAATTATTTCTTTACCAACTTTTTCTATTAAAAAGTTACTTTCAATCCCATTATGACAAACTTATACACAAAATATTACATTGTATTCGAGGCCTCAAACCCTATGCGTTAGCGTCCAATATCCTGTTACATAACTTTAGAATGATTGTGAAAAGCAATAACACAAGAAGGGTACATAGCTCGCTACTTGTACCTAAAGCGAAGGTGTTGTACATAAGCGAGATCACTGGCAGAAACGGCAATGATTAACGATAGTAACGGAAACGTTTGTGAATATTAATTTGTAGTGGAGGTCACCATTGCTTGCCAAGTGTGACGCGCCGAAACGAAAGGATTGGTGCGTTATAGACCACCCCTCCTTCCCTAGGGGTGAAATGTGTGTGCCGAATTTATAGGTGTGAGAGATGGAACTTCAGGGTAGCTAAAGGGTGAGGTGGACTTCGGACACCCTCACTTGGGGGGGTTTGTAAACCCCCCAATTTGCCCTAGTCCGGCGCCCCCGCCCGGGGCTCCCGTTTCTGTCCAAGCGATAAGAGGGAAGAGGGGAGATCGTCAAATGGACGTTTTACGCATAATTTAGAGAACAAATGGATTCGAACAGTATCCTCGCAGCATAGGTAGCTACATATATTGGTGCGAGTAATGCGTCGATCATGTGAAAAATTAGTCGTGACGTATTCACTGACAAAGTAACCGGTATCGCGGACCAGTTACGAATTCCTCTTTATTTTTACGTAACAGGAATCTGATATTACTTTGTAAGAGTTTTTATCAAGACAATAAGGGTTAATTTTTTTTTAATCGTTCCGTCTCCTTTATAGGGCACTCGTCACATACAGCCACAGTTATTTTAGGAGGTATTCAATGTTATTCTAATTTTTTGCGAAGAATTATTTGTAAGAAACAAGTTTTTCTTTTCAGATCTTTCTGTTAACTCTTGGACTTCATCGCGTGGGACTCGGCACGCTTTGTTCAATTTTTTTTAAATGCCTGCTCTACGTCTTCACGGAATTGAGTGACTTTTTTAATTGCACTTTAAAGAATTTTCAATAAAGTATATTTTATTAGGAAGAAGAGGGTTGCAAATACATATAACTTTAGCTAGGTTCCTTTACAACTTTTTATGTAGTCGTCTAGACAACAAGGTATCCAAGAAATTTAATTACCGATTGGTTCAAATCATTGCCGTGTAGACCGAACTTAGAGACACATCAAATAGTAATGTCCTTAAAAAAGTATAACTTGAGCTCCGAGAACTTTGGCTGACAATAATTACCGTAGCTCAATGTTGGTTGGTCCAATGTTTAGTCTGTAAAAAGGGTTGGCGTTGAAAAGAGGTGGATGTGCTAAAGTATAAACCTTATATGTATGTGTGTTTTTGTTCTCGAAATTAACTTTCTAGAGTGGTGAATGTTTAAATGATACATTTAAATTGTGTGCGATATAAAATATGTATCATTCAACTTTGTATTTAAATTAACTAACAAATGCTTTTAAGTGTTATAATTCAATTTTCGAGGCAACATTTTCTCCGAAATAAATACGACAAAATACTTTTAAGATTTTTATTTACATGTCTTTTGATTGTTGTTATCTGTCTTATTCATTAGAAAATTCGGTGGGTAGAGCAGAAAAGTGTGGACCTCAAACTGGCTTACACAATAACAACATCAAATAAGTCAAGTTCTCACAGTAACAGGACAATATCATGCACAGAGTTTATGATTTCTTAGCAACATTAAAAATGCGTAATTTGTAAGTCGGATGTAATAAATGGATGTGAAATTTGTTGTCACATATGTGTACAATAATATGTTAATATTTATGAGCTTTGAAAACAGTAACTTTTGTTTGAAAAGAGTAACTATGTATTCTTGCTTGTTTTTCTTCATTCGAATCTACACTTTAGAACGAGCACTTCGCTTCGTCTATTTTGACGTTTCAAAAGTACCTGTTGTGGTTTAATTGGAATAAATAACTTTGCCTTTAAAAAAATTGGCACTGATATCTAGTACTAAGTCTTTTTTTAAGAGGGAAAAGTATTTTATTGTAGAAATAGTAGCGAGGCATTGCAGCAGTGACGTATGGACAATCCCCTTAGACGGATTTTTCACAATAGACCAATACAAATCAACATTTAAAACGTCAATATAACAAATACACATCGAAATACGCCCGTCAGTTTGACAGTTAAGAAAGAGAAGCCAGCAAAGTGTTTCTAAGAAAAATATTTCCATAATAAGAAACCGTTTGCTTGAATGTTCAATGTCACCATTTTCTTGGACGCAAGTTTGGCAGTTACTGTTTCCACGTAAAAGTCTTGGCAAGCGGCTGGCCGACTGCCAACAGCGGTGTAATGTGTTTTTATAAATAGTGAGGCTAAACAGCTTCGTTCCAATTTTAATAATTCCAAAGTTTTAAGAGGTGTAGAGAAAAAATGGTGGTATTTTTAATGACTATGAAATGTTTTTATTCTGACAATGGTTTTGTGAAACTTTACAAATACCTACAGCAGTAAATTTTTATCCAATTCTGGACCAATACTCCTTTATGATTTAACTGCACATTTGTGGCGGGGGCAGGGCAGCTAGTCATGGGTTCGATCCGTCCACTTTGTGTGATCCACAAATTGTTGGTTTGGATCTGGGTGTAAAGTATACGTGATTTTTTATGCAGAGCAAAGCGGTGTTTGCTACTGCATCCACTTCACAGAAGAAAAATTAAAATGCGTGGGGAGTGGTGTTCAAAATATAACTATTACTGGTGAGTAATTGATTTGGTCACAGTACAGTCAAGAACAGTTACACAACAAGGAATGAACGCAAGACCTCGTGAAAACTCGAACTAACAACACTTAAAAGAAATAGTTTTATTCTGTGTCATCTACTAATACGACATCCTGTACAAACTGTTATACGCCATAAAAATGATATTACAAAATAAACATGTTATTACACCACTTGAAGCTATGAAAACGTTGTAAAAGTAACCCTATTTACACGAGATAAAGTACGAATTACTTTGTTTGGGTACGACGTAACAATTGTTCAAAGTTTCCTAGGAAAATAATACAAATAAACAGTATTACAGAGAGGGTTTTGGTATGAAAAGTTTGCAGATTTGGACGTTTTATAAACATAGGTGTGTACTTCTTTTTGGTTATATAGAATAAAAAGTTATTATTTAATTTGCTTGAAAATTGTGGATGCACCTTATTCAAACTATAATAATTCCAAAATATTATAAATTCGAAAGTAACTCTGTCTGTCTGTCTGTCTTTTCTTTACGCCTGAACTACTTAACCGACTTCTGTGAATACATTTGGTACAGACATAGTTTGGAACTCGAGAAAGGACATGAGATGAGTTTTTACGCCAATAATCTGCAGGAAGTAACTATTCCACGCCGAACGAATTGCGAGCAAAATTAATTTTATAATGATAGGCAAACGGCAGCATTGTCCTCTGAAAAAACCTGCTTCTTTTAATCTAATGTAATTTGATTCATCACCTGATGGTAAGTGATCAGTGATCATCATTCTAAAAGGTTGGTAGCTTATCGGGCCCTGCAAGAGGCACGACTACTCCAACAACCACTAGCAGTTGTAGGCAGCGAGGGCGAACGACATCGGCCTGGATCGTGCGCCCTTACGCATTCAGTCGGGGACAGTGAGATGACCACGACGACGACGTATACTAGAATGATAGAAACACACCATTCTTGTATAGGCATTGGGTCTAAAAAGGAAAATTGTCATGTAATGTATTTTTTTACCATTATAGGTTTTATTTTTCTGTACTTTTAAGCAGGTGTCTTTTTGATTTGTTTTCATTTAATATAATGCAATGACGTTCGGCTACCACGTCTCCTGTTTAGTCATAAAGCAACTAATCTTACGAGACGTTTAGAGGCCCCTGAGTCAGCAGTTTATCTGCAGCACCAATAGAGCATATCCCATCCCACGACAAACACTAATAAAAACAACATTATGAAAAAAAAACAGAAAGTACTAAGTATAATATAAAAGCCAGATAGCTGGAAATTAAATCATTAAGTAAGGCAATCCTTACTCTATATTTTACTGCAGAATAGTGTTTACTCAATATTTAAAAGCAATATAAGTATGTCGCAAAGAGGTGTCCAATAAAGCGTACATAAATAAATAACTGAGTTACTTTATTATAGTCACATTTTCCTTCACCGTTTGTCAGTGGTGTCTAATGCCCGGTTCCTATATTTAACGAATCGTCGTTGTATACGCATTACGACCAAATGACATTACGAATAGTTATCTTGACCGTCTACTGACGGTTAAAATATTTATAGGAACACCACAGACACCATAGATCTCCATACAATTCGCTTACCGACATCCGTTAGTTGCAAACCGTCAGTAAGTTGCACGACGAGACGTTTGTTATAGGAACGGTTTTAGCTTACGAGTCGTATATAAAACTACTATTCGTAACTAAAACGGATCGTTTCTCAATTATAGGAACCGGGCATTAATCAAAGTCAAAGTGGAATATGTATACTGCCTACATAAATAATTTGTATAAATAGGTGTAAATTCTGGCTAGGCCCGATTTGCACTCTCATCAACGAGAAGCACAAATAAATATCACCAATCCACCCCGAGCGAGCGTGGTGATTCATGCCTAAACCTTCTCCATGTGAGAAGAGACTTTTGCTTAACAGTAGGAAGGTCTAGGCTGGTTTAGGCTGATAATTTCGCAATTATAATTGACAACCAGTACCGAGAGGAAATTTTCAGTAGCAAACTCGATACCTAAATGGAATTGTACTAACCGAAAATTCCACTACAATAATCGGTTTGGTTGGTTGTTTTCGTATAATATGCTTACTGTTAGATATTTTATTTTCGTCCCAAATTTTTAGGTACCACGGTACCCACCACTCGTCCTACGAAGAAATCTTGTCACTATTCACAAGCATTGAAACCCTTTTCCATAGGTCTGGAAACTTATGCTATTCAACTAATCTGCCAATAAAAAGATGGCTTCGTTACCTAGCAACGGTTGCGAAGCTACCAACCTCCTTCTAAATATACAAAATAAAAATTTTCCTAAAAAAATCGTTAAATTATTGATGTATTTTCGGTACAATTATACACTTGAGTTTTTACGTCCATATGTTGTTTTTCTGTTTAACTTAATAAGTGCCTTTGATGATTGGTACTTCACAGAAGAAGTAGCATGATCGGAAAAATATCGAAATAAAAATAAATATATAAGTGTTCGGTCAAGGAGGTATTTATTTGTTTTTCCATATATTATTTCAAGTGAGGTATTCGAGAAATACAAGCCGATTGGAAAATTTTTAGTGTTGAAAAAAAGCCTTAGCAACGCTCGTATGTACCAGAGTGTAATTAGGCCGGCATTGTAATTTGTTTTTGGATACATTTCCAAGATTCATGTCCAATCCGTGCCAGAACAGGCAATTGGTAGTGATAAAAAATAAGGACTGAAATTCTTAGTAATCGTTGTCAAATCTTATTCAATGTTTTCCATAACACTATACATTTTAAATGACACTTGAGCGTGTTTCTAGTGCAGTTACACTCTAGACAGTTTAATTTTAATACACAGTTAAGAATATAAAATGGGCTCAATTCCGAGGCTATTATTACAATAAATTAATGGAAGTCACATCGTTAGCCTCAGGAGCTAACTAATGGTGTCTCTACCATGTTGGAACAGTTTTAATATAAATGTGATGGGACATCAGCCGGCAATTATCCCTGTATGCAGTATAAAAGTGCACCCAAAGACAATCCCCGGTTGATGCAGGACTATTGTGAAATTTGGTAAAAATTGATAGTTATGGGTATGGGTTGCTTAAATAATAATTTTTTTTAAGGTAATCAATGAAAATAAGTTTGGAATCCCTAATGCTTACTGATTAGCATCCAGTAGATCTTAGATGCAGTTGAGTTTATTTGAACTGAGATCTAGTCCAACTCCAGTTCAGTGTATAAACATCGGCCGATACACTAAGAATAAAGTATATTTTATAGCCAGTCAGGCAAATTTATCAAAAGAACGAACTACAAAATAAAGTAGTATTTCATAAATAATTGTCACACCCCGCGTAGATAAAAGAGACAGCATAAACAATGCTTGCATTATTCAAACAAAAAAAAAATATTCAGACAAAACTACATGTTCAACTTTAAAACTCAAACTGCCAGTATAACTTTTGTCGAAAACTAAAAACAGGAGCGTCGACAAATAAAACCTTTTTCGTGGGTTGTATCCACGTATAATCAGCAATAAAAATGTGTCGCATAGCTAGACTGTTTCTAATTCAAGGAATGGTGCGAACGCGTTATAATGAGAGATGTATTTTCCTAATAGAACTTTACTTCAATTGTGAGTGTAGTCGCCAACGATTGTGGTAAAAAAACTATAATATGTTATTAATAATTACCTCTTTTAGCAGGTACTTTTCTATTGGAACTTGAGTCGTACCTACATTAAAGTAAATCTTTTATTTATACTTGCGAGCATTTCATGTTTTACTTTATGGTGTAATATTAACTTTAATTAGATAATAATGAAATAAGTGTTTAATTTGTTAGATAATAGTATCTAACAAATTATTCATTAACCTAATAGTAATTTATAATATACTGGTGCAACAAAATAAAAGTATTATATATTATTATAGGTAATGTAAATAAATTATTGTTAAAAATATTAAAATTTTTGAAACGGATATAAATAGCAGAAAGAATACAGAATGAAAATTAAGTACTATGTTTACATAAAATAAAGAAAAAATATTTTAATATCAAAAATCTGAAAATAGCGATTGTACAAATTCGTTCTATGTTTAAGATACCTGCAAGCTCCACTCTTATCCGTCTACTGTCCATTATAAAGACATTGAGTTCAATCTGATATTTAACATACATAATAGTAAAGTTATACAAACAAGTACAAACAGCAGTACTTTAGATAAGCAATATCTTATCACTATCCTCTCCCATCACCGTCAACTAGGTTCTAGGCTAACTCTTCCGGAATTGCTTTATGCGACGTGTGAGAAACTTATATTGGACATTGCAGACGATATTTCAAACATTCTTTATAGTGCACGCGATATTGAATACTTGCTCGGCAATATCATTGTTTATAACTACATAGCTGTGCCTTTGTGACCGTGACTTCGTCTGTACTGCGAACAAATTTGATTTTACAGGACATTTTCCCGTAACATGTTCAATATTATTATTTTTTTATTTAAAAAGTCTAATATGTCAGGTGTTAGAACGGTGAAAATACGTGAAGAAACCTTGACTCATTATTTCTAATTGTCATCAACATTATTAGCCTTGAAGTACCCACTGCTGAGCAATGGCCTCTTCTCACACGGAAAAGGTTTGAGCTTTAATCACCACGCTTGTTCACGCACGTGTGTGTGTGTGTGTGTGTGTGTGTGTGTGTGTGTGTGTGTGTGTGTGTGTGTGTGTGTGTGTGTGTGTGTGTGTGTGTGGGTGTGGGTGTGGGTGTGGGTGTGTGTGTGGTTGTGTGTGTGTGTCTGTGTGTGTGTGTGTGTGTGTGTGTGTGTGTGTGTGTGTGTGTGTGTGTGTGTGTGTGTGTGTGTGTGTGTGTGTGACAAGAGCCAGTGAGAGTCCAATGGTGCATGGATGCTGTATGCCTTATTTTGTGAGAGGACAATTATCAAATGACTTTTCACACTCAGGGTGAAGCGAGAGGGAGTATCAGACTCTTGCTGGCTAAAAACTCACCCGTTTCTTCTGCTTTAGGCTGAGGCCGAGGTACCTTGTAGTACCGGCCTTGTAGGATCCCGTCTGTGGGTGTATATTGGCTCTTTGAGGCTTGTAGCGTTTCCTACGCTCGGGTCTGGCCCTGGTCGGGCGGCGAGCTATCCATGCTCGCTGTACGCAAACCCGCGCTTACGGTGGCCGGAGATCATCGCTGCATCCACGATGCGTAGAGAATCGATTACTGCGGCGGTTGATGTGTGATGAAGATAGTTGTCACACTTGCACCTAGTAATTCACAAGACATCTTTTCAGATATTTGTTGTACTACTGACAGTTATGAAATATTAATGAATTCTGAAAAATGTTAACAATGTATTTGAGAAAGATTTTTTTTCACTCACTCAACTGCATTGATGTTCTGATATTCACTTAGTGGCAACTAAGCCGAATCTTTCGTCACTAAGAAATACTTGAATTTCTCATTATATATCTTTGAGTTCAGGTAGCTAGAAACGTAAAAATACCAATTAAATAATAATAATAAAATGTTTTATTTGTTTCGACAAATTACACGCGACTTATAGGGACACTCTTTAAAGTTAAATATACAAGTTGACAGTAACGAAAGGCAACAATAGGAAACAAAAAATCAATAAGTACTCATAATAAAAAATTTAAGGAACCTTATGCGGCACGTACATTGCATTCAATTAAAACTACTCTAACTTAAACAAAGCAGAACAAACCAGAAACAAATAACGACTACACTCAAAACTAAATTGAAACTTTCCTTACATTTCACTAAAATGTTCAACGTTGTAAATAACGTTAACTAAGTTATCTTAAACTAATGGTTTAACGTAACATTTATAACTAAGAGTTAACCTTTGTTCCTGTATTTTACTACAATAGTTTAAATCGAGGTTATGTTTTACTAGGAAGCTGTGAAAATATCGGAGTAGTTTACTAGACCTACTTTAAGATATGTTAATAAGATTAATTAGCTACTCTCACGCGGTTTCACCCGCTGCTCGGTTCCATTTGATAACAGCGTGATGTTTTAAAGCCTATAGTACTCAGTAACAGAGAAGCTATCAATATATCAGTGAAAGAATTTTGGCAATCCGACCAGCGGTTCCAAAGATTACCCCCTACATACAAACTTAGAAATTTTACCTTTTTATAATATTAGTATAGATTTAAAAAAAAACCACCGAGGAGATCTGCTTTCGTTTTGTCATAACTAAGTACTTCACACTTCACCCCTTTTTCCTATTCTATAGTACGTTGTCCTTTCTTAAACTGTATTAAGCTTAGGTAGTTTTTTAAGTTTTCAAGATACTTTTGTCGATATTATAAAAATCCTATTTCGATTACTTCTTCTATTATTATACATACAGTCTTTTTAATTAATTATAAGTTACGTAGTGTAAGTGGCTTCAGCCGTTCTGTTTCAACTGTTCCGTTCTGTTTAACAATAAATAAATATATTTTAAACAATAATAATACACCTCGTAAATAATAGTCGACATTTTTTTATTTTGTTTGAAACAAGTAGTAGTACTTAAAAACTTTAATTGTACATAATGAAATCAACTAAGACTAACATTATTTTAATTCACACAATTTTTAAAAAAATCGCCAGAACGATAACACCATTTACTTTTATGTTTTTTAGTTGACAACTATTCATAAACATTAATCAAGTTCTAATTGATTTATCATACAGGTTGTATTTACAGTAGTTATAATCGTTACACTTGTAGATACTATATCATATAAGTCGTGTCACAGAATAAAACCCTCGTCAAAATTACACTTTTTACAAATTTACATTGATTGTCAAAACTGAGTTCGAAATGCCAACAATAGGGCCAAAGTCTTGAACCAAGGAAACGTCCATACACGAGTATTCGTAATATACGTTCACACATCTGATGGCCACGAAGGTGTCACCACTAACAGCCGTGACGTCAAAAGTTAAGCTGCCTATTGAATTTTTAACCATTACGTACCCTTTTCAATTACCCATCGAAAATGGGGTTGCTTCACTGTCCAACCTCGGGTGACAATCCTTTTTGCGTTGTTTAATTATTTACGAAAATTTCTTAATTTAGACGTGCGCGTTGAAAGCGCTTTTTAGAGCTTTAAGTGCAGATTTGTGATGCACGGGTACAGGTAGTCAGTGTTTAAAAATGTGCTTCGTTGTGGTCGATTTGGGACGAGTTAATATTGCATGGTGGATTAGAAACTAATTGGCGATTGACTTTATTCGAAACATAACAATTATTTAAAAAATTGAAGCTAGTTATAATATGGTACTAATAGCGCCCAATAATAACGCTATAGCTATTTTAATGGTACACGCATGCATATAATTCAAGGATTTCACATACTTACACATAAATTAAACGAGGTTTAATATTTAAATATATTAAAGTGAAACGTCTTTAAAACCCGTCCTTCGTAGCCTCGTAGCAAGAGAGCTACGATGTAGCTGCGTAGCTAGATCGTAGTGTTTCTGCTACGAAATAGAGCCGTAGCATGACTAAGTTACGCCGGAGATAAAGTGTATCTATCTATATGGGCTGAGCATAAAAGTTATTTAATATTAAAACATACATATAACAATATAGGTAAAATAGTAATATCACTAGAGGTACCACGGCTTTCCTGAAAACCTAAGTGAAACAGCATGCTTTCCTGAAAACCTAAGTGAAAAGGCGTGCTTTTCGTTTTGTAAGGTACCGGAGGTTGACCCTCGTATCTCCAATCCCAAATTGCAAGGCTAATCACCTCTGGTGCTGCAAATGTCCGTGGAATTTGTGGATGCGATCAGGTGATTCGACTTTTTGTATTTGATCTACAGTATAAAAAAAAATATTCATCATAGCATAAATAAATTAAGTTATCTCTTTTGTGTAATACCAAATAAGCAAGATGGAGTGGAATTTATCCTTCAGACTTGTTTAAAGTTTTAAGTAGTTAAGGATTTACCTACTTACAAAAAATATTTTAATAAGCAGTAATTTTATAAAAGTTTCCGATGGCTGGAATTAACATTTACTCGTAAAAAATTTCTTAAATAAACATGCGAACTAAAACTAAAATATTTTTTTACCAACCTATGTTTTACATCCAAAGTCTTGACGTGTAGTGACTTTTTAACTCGATTTAGACAAATACTAACATTCAAAACTTACCACATTAGTTATACTCCTAGTTAACTGAAAATTATAATTACTTGAATACGTAATTTAAATAGATGTGATTAAAATTAAAATAAAACATTTACAACTTCAACATCTAATTAAATTGTTTTTATTTATTTAATATGTAATATTCTCTTATTATATCTTATCTTATATCTTAAACTATTGTATCTTTAAGAATGTTTACATATTAATTTAATATGTTCATATTAACTTAGATGTCTTTTAAATCTATAATCGAAGTAAAAGATAATAATATTGTATGTTCATCTAACTTACATTTCATTGGTTAGTATCCTGGTAAAACAAAAATTAGATGTTAGTGATGTTAGTATACCTCATATTCAATTTTTTTATATACTTCATTATTATGTATATTTATAACGAAATAAAAAAGAAAGAGTTGACTACGAATAAGTGGGAGGCAAACTAATTTATTGAATTTATTTCTTTATTATTTTATATTGAAATTTTATTTTAAATAGAAACTCTTTTTATTTGCCCCTCTGTAGTTTTCTCCTCGGTTTATAAATATACCCACACTTTATTAAAACTAAAATTGGAATTGCCCATACATAGTGTCGGTTAATAAAATGTTATTAAATACGGTACCGTTCCATGTGTTCGATTTAAATATTCATAATTATTATCATGACTAGAAAATGGCTAAGCACTAAATAATGAATACATTAAAAAAAATAAGCCATCATTACCTATAATCAGTTATGTCAAGTTCAGACTAAACATTTCAAAACAAAGAATTATGAAATTGTTATAGTTCTCTACTTTGTTCCTACATTTCATTTGCTGACGTCTATTGTAATATAAATAGTTATACAAGTAGCATTTCATAAAAAAATTCTTAAGGCATCGTTTCTGACTCCTACATATAAATGAACTAACATATATTTCGGAAGTAAATATTTATATTTATAGTTTATTCACCAATCCGCATTGGGTCCGCCTGGTGGATTTTCGCCCAAGCCCTCTCCTAGAGAGGAGGCTGTGTCCCAACAGTGGGAACATTAAAAGGCTGATGATGATTATAGTTGGTGTTTTGGTCATGGTTTTTTTTTCATTGATTCCAAATATTTGGACGAAGGATTTTGCCATTGGTTACAGTTTTTATGAAAAACATTTGAACTGTACGTAATGGACCTATTCCCTAATATTATAAAACAAGAATTTTTGGTCTAGGTTCAAACCATTGAGTCAGGATTAGCATTTTGAACCTTATTTTTACCTACCTTCAATTCGAAATTATACAAAACTGGCTCAATGGTGTAGACCTAGACTAAAGAAAAATCTCGTTTTGTAATAAGGCCGTCGTCTTAGTCGATCTAGAGAACAGAATTCCAAAATGATTGTCTTGATGCAGGAATTCAGATAGCAAATATTATTAGGTTACATCTCTTATTAGGTACTTATAACAAATTGAGTTACATAAATTCACGTAATTTTATTATAGCATCATTTGTATTAGAATATGTATGCGTAGTAACGTATAATACGTCACGAAGTTTGAAGTAAGGATAAATCGATACTGCCCAGTATCCGCAGTACCTCGAGATACGAAACTACAAGTTTTAAGTTTGTGTTCAGACTTCATAGATTTTGTTTAGAACTTTTCCTCCTATTTACACTGCCTAAATTCCTTCTAACAAAAGTTAATTAAGTCTAAGAATGTAATAGAGTATTTTTGGAAATTCATTTAGACGTTTTTCTATTTGTTGTTAATCAAACATCTAAGGAGTGTGAAGATTTAAGTTACACATCTGTAACTTCAAGGACTGAACGTTAGGCAGTGTTAATCACTTACCATTAGTTGGGTCGCTCGCCTCCCGCTGTTGCAGTAAATAACATCTAACTACATTACTGCTAATAGAGCCAAACATCGTTTTCAAGACATTATTATAAACACATTTCAGGAAAATAAAATTCCAAATTATCGAGATAATAAAATCAAACAAAACACGTTTCGGAATTCAAATAAACGACATAAATATATTCTGGTCTCCGAAGTCGTGTGCCCGTTGTATTTTTACCGTGGGCTATTAAAAACTCCCCTTGCCGACCACATAATTACAGCGAACATCGGTTGGTAAATCCATGAGTATAAGATACATATTAATACGAAAATTTAAGCCGGCCCGAACGTCGCAAGTACTTTCCCCAACCCCCAATAGCCACCTAAGTCCGAATAGGTACCTTTCTCGGAGATTGTGTATGTGTGTGTGTGTGTCCATTCTTGTGTGTGTGCACAAATTTCATAATAGGTGTGGCGTTGTGCTCGGCTCAAATTTTACATCTCACATCTCATACATACAGGCTGTTTCAGTTTTGTTTTCTCAATGTTTAAAGTTAAGTTTTCTCGACGAAAAAAGGGAATTTTTCTTTTTGTTAAAAATAATCATAGTAATTACTTTTAAAAAGTAAAAATAAGTCATCAAATAAGAAAAACGTCGAAAACTGAAGGAAGTTGTCGATTTCTGGAAAAGAGTTGACGTACTCGTCGATTTTTTACAGAATAAAGTGTGAGTATAAACAGCTTAGATTTTCACGTCTTGATTACGATGTATGATGATTTATATTTTTACATTTGACTACAAGAAATATATAATAATGACCTATACATAAGTCATCAGCAAAATAAGGTTCTCTATCATTTTCGATTAGTTATAATATCATTAAATTAGTGCAAGTACTAAACCTCCTTAACTAATTTAATTATACAAATCAGTGATATTTTGTTAACATTAAGAGTCTTTTATACAATATTTGGATAGCCTAGTACTAGATAAAGATGAATATAGAACGTAATTTTCTTAAACTAACACGAGGAAGCCCCAAGAATACTTGAGAAACTAGCAACACAACTTTATAGAAAAAGGAACACCCTTGAACGCGGTACACACGGACATGCGTGCTATATCTATCCGTACCTAGGTAGGTGGTTTATTAATTTATCTGTAGATGTGAACTAACCACAGCCGGCCCTACACCCTCGCCCCCTTGCCTCGCTGTTTAAACATTTCCAAATGAGTATGCAGAAGATTTTGCTTAATACATGACCATGCGTAGAACGTACCCTGCCCCTCTAAATTACTTCAGCCTTAATTAAAAGCCTAGCATTCTGTTCATGACAAGTATTTTAAGCGACCTACGCATACTATACTAGTGAAAGATAACTAGATATTTTTGAGTTTACAACTTTGTTTTTGGCTACGCTATGTGGGTAGTCAGGTAGTTGAATATTATTTCATTAGGTCAAAACTGTTTTTGACGGGTTTTGTATTGTTTTTTAAATACCTTGATCGTTGTTTGTTGTTGGTGTTAATTTTTAGAGCGTTTTTTTGTACATTGGGTATTATGGATGTGCGGTAGTTGGGCTGCTTAGAAACGTGTTGTGTTTTCATTATTCCTGTACTTTAAAAATCTTTTTTCGGCATTACGTTGGATATAGGGATGTCCGTAGCTAATACGTAAGCCGATGCCGACAAGGAACCGGTCGAATGGTAATATAAAAATGTCTAATATGTAATTTGCTATAGGTCAATGATCTATTATGATTCAAAAGCAGAATTGTATAGTCAAAAAAGTGATATAAATATACTTAATGATATAAATTACTTAATAGTGTAAGGTACGTGCGTGGTGTGATTGTATTTTTTTGTAGATTCATTTAATGCTTTTAAACAACCCTAATCCCATGGAGAAAGTCTTAATGACTATATCGGGTTTTAATGACTTGAGAACTCAGCACAATATGGGTGCTGAATCTTTAATCGCGGTTAGTAAAAGTATTAAATAATAATACTTCTTGGTTCATCAAAGCTCTTCTTCCCTACAGCTCCTAAAAAGGTACATTTCATTTGGTGTTTCCAGTCTGTATGCGGCGTTGATCTGATAGTTTTTGGCTAAACCATAAAAAATTGAACTGGTTCTAAACGAACTAAATACTTATAACCTGAACAAAAATAGAAGTGCGTGACTGTCACTGAAGCAGTTATTACTATGTATATTTTATAGCCAAAACGTAGTAGGTATTTAATTAATGTTCTGTATTATATAAAACAGGTTTACGACATGCGACTGAAACTGACAATTAGTCAGGGTAGTCGAAAAAGTACAAAAATGGCAATGACAGAAATAGAAAACCCGTTTAAAAAAAAACTGTTATTTACGAATTTTTGATTCATTTCCAAATTACAGCCTGCTCTCATGAGACATAGTATATTAAATATGTTTAACGCCTCACGCACTCTATTGATGGACGAAATGACTCAACCGGTTTCAAATAATATTAAGGGCTCTTAGTCATGATAAGCATAGACTCACATTATTAAATTAGTCAAATATCTAGAAGGTACCAAAACTATGGGATTATTGTATAATATCTAAATATCTCCTTGCTTAAAGGAATAGAAAAGGATCAAAATATAGGTGTTTGTTTCATGAGTAAATGTTTAACGCCTCACTCACTCTATTGATTGACGAAATAACTCGACCGGTTTCAAACAATATTGAGGGCTCTTAGTCATGATTAGCTTAGTTTTGTTGTTCCGGGTTTGGGTATGATGAGCATGTAATCTTCTATTTTTGTAGACGTACCCATAACACAGAAGAAACTCATAATGGAGAGTAACGCAAAACGTACGAATTTTAAAAAAGAGATCTGTTGTTGATTTCAACTTAAAGAAGAAAGTAGCTTTATATATAATTCACAGCATTATTTTTTTGTGAGGGGAAAATCATCAAATTACTTCTTCCGCTCATTAGTGTCAGGCTCTTACTGACTAAAAACCCCCCTGTTCCTTCTTCTGCTCTAGGCCGAGATCGCGGTGGCTCATTGCGCTTACCCCGCAACCTGGCATATAAGTTATAGCTACCAACATATATTGACACCAACTTATTATTGTAACTTACACCCGGTTTCCGAAAGGCTTGTCAACGCTAAAATTAACTAATCTCCTGTTGTACCAAGTCATCTAATTGGTTGTTGATAATTCAGTCAACCAATCAGATGACTTGACAAGAGATTAAATTGATTTTAACATTGATCGGCCTTACGGAAACCGGGTGTTAGTCTTGTATTTTTATCATTCAAAAGTAGAACAATAGATAAGCCTGGCATTAAGTCCATCATCTTCTGTGTGTGTTTGAAAGAAAATATAAAAATTAAACCTACTGATTCATATATAAATGTAAAACTGTAAGGATGTATGCTTGTTATTTTTTCACGCAACAACGGCTAAACTGATTTGGTTTATGAAGATAGCTAATTCCCTGGATTATCAAGATACCATGCGGGCAAACAAAGAATTTATTATGCCAATTACAAAGCAAAATGAAAATAAGAAACATGTATTTCATCTAAACTACATAATTATATAGGTACCTACAGGTACTTGGGAAAAGTCGATGAAAATATACTCCGTTACTGATTTTGCAGGTAAGTTTCTGTGAAATCGTTGTCTTAATGTTAATCCCTTCTTAATTCTTTAACAATAGGCTTATAACTAATTAAGGCAGATTACGACGAGGAAAAAAACAAAATAAGGATCCTAAAAATCAATTAAATATGCCTAAGATTCTTCCTGGGATTATATTTATTTTTTGCCATTTGACGGTAAATGAGCAGACTGCTTACCTGATGGTAAGCAATCGGTGCCACTCATGGACACCCGTAACACTACAGGAGTTACGAGTTCGTTGTCGGCCTTTTAGGTGTAACATCATCAGCCTATGTATGTACTGCTGAGCAAAGGCCTTTTCTCACATGGAGAAGGTTTGAGCATTAATCATCTCAAGGCGGATTGGCGATTTCAAACATATAATTAGAAATCATAAGTCCAGGTTTCATCACGACGTTTTCCTTTATCTTATGTTAACGGTCTCATATTCAGCCGGGGTTACGGAGTAAGCAGCCGAGGTTGCGGGGTAAGCGCAATGAGGCACCGCGACCTAGGTCCAGAGCAGGAGAAGGAACGGGGAGTTTTTAGTCAGTAAGAGTCTGACATTAAATGGGCGGGAGAAGTCATTTGATGATTTTCCCCTCTGAAATAACCTTAGAAAGTACATATAACTTGGAAAAAGTCATATCGGTAATTACTTAAACTTTGGGGGAAAGTTATTGAAATTAAAAAGAGCAATCTATGGATTAAAACAATCTTCTCTTGCATGGTATGACAGAGTTAAAGATTTACTTTGTAACTTAGATTTCAAAAACAGTCAGTATGAGCCTTGTTTGAGCTTTCGAACCCACACCCTCATGCATGAGGAGCGGGCGCCTTAACCTCCAGGCCACCACAATATACATATCAGTTTCAGAGATTTAAAGATTGAGGAGGAATTGGGGGAAAGAAAGAAACACAACGCTGTCGTTGTATCACGCCGATTTTCTGCGTCGGCTTCACAGAAAACCGGCTACCGGCGACTACACTACATTATTAATTTCACTTTTTATGATCATTATTTTATTGAGCTTATGGAGCTTAAAACCTGAAAAGCACTAATGTTACATTTTCTAATTTATATGTTGTGCTTCTACGTGTATTAAGACACCACTGACTTATTGTGAAAAACCTGGACTTATTTGTATGTATGCCTACATACATAATTATGTTTGAAATTTCAAATCCGTCATCTAGTAGTCATTAGTGCTAGAAACCATACCGTTTATTCTCCTGCTCCATGTCTAGCCGCAGTACATTATACATAAAATATTTCCAATAAAATAGTAATTAATTTCGGTTGTAAAGAGCTGTTTTATTTTAAACAGAGTATAAGAAGCAAACAGACTATCGGATCATCTGAGATCGTCCGAGGATACCAGTAATACCAGAAAAGTTACAAGTGCCTTGCCGCCTAAATATCTAGTTAAACGGTTGACAGACGAATGGGTAGCTGAACTGTTATTTAGTAATAAAAAATATTCTATTGTTCACTGATAACCTAATGTAACGAAGTTTTAGAGTTTTTAATCTGCGGGACTACTAGTTGGAATTGAACAATTATTTATGCATCCTGATAAGTGAAGTATTCAAGTTTACTTATAGGGATATAGCCTTTGGGCTAGTTTTACAGGACAGGTGTCATATAACTACTTAGTAGATTTAAAAAACATGATGGATTATGTTGAAAAAGTATTATCAATGTCCTAATATTCTTTTTGATATCGTTTTTTTTAATATGTTTCAGAGTAGATCTAGTTAATAATAGTCTAGGCAATAATAGACCAGGGCAAGATTTTTCTGAATTTATTTTAATTAAATAAATAAATAATAAAAAAACCCTCATTTGCTTCCCGCAAATGAGGGTTTTTTTATTATAAGTTTGTAACTTTCTCTGAGAGTAAAATTATCATGAAGAACGAATTTAAACGAAGTAAGTACCTAACTTCGTTTAAATAATAACTTTTTTTAACTTAACTATAATATGTATTAAATTGAATGCAATAAAAAAGGACCTACATAGTAAGGAATATGTATTTTTTATTGTATTTGCGTAAATGACCGATCACGTCTCACGTCGACTTACGTCATGGTAAGCACGAGCCTATTGAAAAAGAGCACGATTAGTTTCACGAGTTATTTCAAATCAATAAAATTTCCTTTTGAAATTAGAATTCATTAATTTACTAAATAAATAAAGTTTAATTCTGATTAAAATATATTTTTAATTAACACATCCTAGCGCCATCTAGTGACGAAATATGAGAAACAAAGTCAAGAAGTGGGATTTCGAAAACTTCAATAATGAATGTATTTATTTGGTAAAATAATGTTTATGAGTAAGTATAACAACGTGTTTTAATTTTAAAAGACTAATTGATTGGCTACACTTACGAATTACAGTTAAGTTTTTTGTTCAGCCTTAAGGTTTGGAAAGATGTTAATAATTAATTAATGTTTCAGAGATATCATAGTGTGATACATCTGTAATTACGACGTCTTGGATTATAACTAAACATGTAACTGACGCGAAATAAATTTAAAAGGTATAATATTTTTTTAAATATAATATAATTCCATTATAAATATTCTTGGATGGATAAACGTTTTAAGCGGTTTGATTTGCAACTTGACAATGATAAACTAAACAACCCTACCCAAATTCTGTAGATAAGAACATATCAAATAGTTGTAATGAGTCAAGCATTTTTGACTTTAGGATCGCAAATTAAGATATTTTTAAAGTACATGAAAAAAAGTACCGAATTGTGTTGTTGTGTCTGAATTGTACGTACGTACGTAGTTGTAAGTACTGAATTGTGTTGATGTGTCAAGTGTTACATTATTTTTACTTATCTACCAATCTATAGAGTATATATACCAGTGGAATCATTAATTTCCTCCTCTCCCCCTCAAAAAAGCAGTTGTTGCAGCGACTAGTGATTCGCCTCTAGGTTTTTCATCTGAACCGCTATGGAGCGATATTCTTTGTCAGAGTCTGTGTTTTGTAGTTTGTATACCTGAGTGTCTTCAAAGCCTAAGAATATTTATTTGCAAATGTGTCGATAAACTCCTTCGTAGATCGCATCATGGGTTATCACCAGCCGAGGTAGTGAACAAATAAATAAAAAATGTATTTTATACACCATTTCGAAAACTGTTAGACAGCTAAATACGAAAACAAATAAACCACAAAAATATTCTAGTAGAGTATATTATACATATCACAATTTTGTACCCATTAAACTTAAGTGTAACTAAACAATGACACAACTATCGGTAAACTTACAGTTACAACATAAGTTGTAACAGAGCAAAACTTACGAAATAGAATCCAACGAAATTAATCCGAGAAAGTACACAAATACTTACTAAGAGTCGCGGTGGAGTTCGCGAGGAAATGAATAGAAAACAAAAGTCAACGGCCTTACCGATTTGTTCGGAACAACAGACTTAATAACTTTGCCCATTCATACCGACCTTCGTCTTCAAGACGCGGGAATTAGTCGATTATGTGTGAATGGCACAACTCTATAAATGCGTATTATTATTTTTTCACGTACTATTGTGGTGTTTAGATTAGTCGAATAATTTTTTTATGGTGCTGTTTCGTTTGTAATTTTTACATGATATAGGTAATTAATTAATTGATAATCCGTGTCAAAAAAGTTGTTGTTGGTGTAGTTGGTTAGAACTTACTGAAAATATATCTAGTGTGTGTTAACAATTTTAAAATTATGTTAACTATTAATTATTTACAAGTTTAAAATGTTCATAGAATTTGCTGGATTATAGTTTCGCTATCTATCTTAAGATTTCTTAAATTACACATGATATCAATCTAATTAATTAGCAAAATATATACGTATTAAAATTTGGGATTTCATACTCTAAAATACAAACACAAAGTTAAAATAATAACACTAAATCAAACTATTAATTTGAATTTACATTCGAATGCAAATGACCGTTCCTTGCTTATCTCCCCTACCCTTATGCAATGCCCGCTACAGATGAGATGCGGTAGAAATTGAAGCTGCTATCGATCGATTCACAGCTGACCCCTTGCCGAGCAATCGTATCTTTTTAAAGATATATATAGAGTTGTGTTTTTTTCAATGAATTTATTTAAGGTTTGCTAAATTTCTAACTCAGTCTTGAAATGTTTTGTTTAGGTACTTTTAAAGAGTAATGTTATGTTTCTGTCATTAGTAAGTAATGCATATTTAATTATAAAGATACAAAACATACAGAGGCTTAGAGAGTGGAGATTTGCGTGTACCTTTGTATTGATTTTGAAATTCGTAGTGATAGTTCCAATTCTATAGTTCAAATCCGCCTCTTTGGTACCTAGTTGAGAATTCTGATATTTTTGTACATGGGAGTTTATACTGTTTTAAAAGTATATACAAAAAAAAAGATCTGGCTGTTGACTAATTTATACGCTCGTATTTGAATTTATGCGCTTTTATAAACCAGGGTTTCCGATGTACGATGTTTAGCAAGAGTTTATTTCTTTTTAAAATCTGATTTAACGGTATTTACAAATAGACATGTGACATCACTTAAGTAAAATATTAATCGCCTTGTTACATTAATGTAAAAACAATAGAAAATAATAAACTGTTGCTGTAATTGTATTCTACTAGAGAAGTTATAGCTACTAAACAAATAATTATATTACTAGGTAAGTTTAAAAGCCGTAGTTTGACCTATGTAATGATAATTAAATGTATTCATAAAAAACTATTTTGTTCCATATTCAATTGCTGAGGTATAAGTAAAATACTAATCAATTGATTGATTATCTAAATACATTTTCACGTGTTCGTAATTAAATGTACTATTAACACTAAAAGTTAGCGTTAAATTGTATTATCAATTTATTTTACTTATTGTCTATATTTTGAATGATAACATGAACAACAACATAAAATGATACATTCGTTTTTGAGTCGACAGTTTCCTGCTATTGTTAAGGGAAAAACAATCTTTATTTTGAAAATCGAACGAAAAGTTTAGACAAAGGCCATTCGAATACTAATTGTACACGAAACGAAACAGAATGTAGGTTTCTAGGTGAGTGAGGACTTGTCATATTTCGTTTCGTTTTCGAGTTAGGGTTACCACTAATGAGAAAACAGAAACATGTGTGGTGTGTGGACAGCGTTCGACGCGTAGACTAGAAATTGTATAAAATGTGGCGGAGCACATTTCCATCGTCGAGGGAATTTGCACAAGGAGGAACAAGGAAGAAGCGGGGGCACCCCTTTCTCTGGGGGGTTTGGGCCGTCCATCCGCCCTACATACGTACGAGGGATGGCTGTTTACAACGAGCCGGGCACGCACGCCGCTCTCTGTTCTACAGAATCAGGGCTGCGCGCCGGACACCCAGGGCTGCCACTTTACACTTCTTATTTTAAATTGCCTTTCTTAAATTATTTATTTAAAATGTGTGGTATTTTTAAGAAATTGTAGTAGTGTCCTAAATTCGAATCTACGTGTGTACTTAAAAGTAGTGAAATAGAAAATAAATTTATTTTTTCATACATCAAACGAAATAAATTGTTGCGTGCATGTTTTGCGATATTCTTGTTACACTAAATGTAATACAGGTGTTGTGCAAATTAATGTTAGTATCTAAATGTTGTATGATATTGGGTTTCAAGCCTTTAGTACTAACCAAAATGATTAAATAGTTCATATCGCAACAATTTCATACTCTATTTATTTCATGTACATGAAATAAATAAAATTTTTAAAACAAAATGAATTGCCCAGCAAGTATTGCTTCCAGTTTCAGAAAAGAAAACTAGAAATCAATCCAAAAAGAAAACATAAAAAACTCAAACCAAAAGAAAGAAATTACGAAAAGCTTTCCTTATTTTCATTTAAATAAACGGCGCCAACTTTGTAAAGAGAACTAGAAGCTAGAAAAAGTTTAAAATATATTTTTAAATATTCAAATAGTCTTGAATAGTTCGAATTAACCCTAGCGGGCTGGTCGCCGTACTAGATGACGCAGGGTGGTCGAAAGGGCCGTGGGGGTGCGGCGAGCGATTCGGGGGTCGCGCGGGGTCGGGAGCGGGACGCCGTCCCCGCACCCCGCGTCCCCCGCTGGCCAGGACGCGGACGGTAACACGAGTGCGCCTATGCGAGGCATGTATCTTGGACGAGCAGATATAACAGAGAAGTAGCCCCCAGTACCAAGCTTCTAATCGAACGCAACGGAGTATGCTCTACTTACTTTATATTTTTTGAAGAATTGTTTTTTCTTTGGTCATTGATACGCTTTTACTGTTAACCGATGACGACGCAATGTGGTGTATGAACTTTAGTTAGACACACAACACAAACACTTTTTTAAGGCGATTATCGCATCTTCAGCATGTAAGTGTCCATTGATAAGTCTCTTCGCATACGCAGAAGGTTTGAGTATTAATTACCATTCTTTGCTTAAGGCGGTATTATATTAGCAATTTAAATCCAGGTTTCCTCAAGATATTTTCCTTCACCGTATGTCAGTGTTGTCTAAATAATTAAGTAGAAAATACATTATAACCAGGAATAAGTTACATTGGTATTTGCCAGATTCCGAATCCCCACACTCGTGCAGGAGAAGGAACGGGGGGTTTTAGAGTCGGTAAGAGTTTTACACTCCCTCCCGCCCGACCCTGGGCGAGAGAAGTCATTTGATGATTTTCCTCTCACAAAAAAACCCTAATGCATGAAAAGTGGGATTCTTAAATTCCGGAAATGTCATGCTTTTTTAAGAAATTTTATTAGCTAATGTTCTATGCAGTTAGTTACTCTGCGTTAAACAAGTACCCAAACTACATAATCTTAATTGATAATAATTTATTTATATTTTAACGTGTGTATTTTACTAGGCTTTTATCCTATGCCCAAGGTATATTTACAAATTGCCACTGCCCTAACCGTGCAGTCATCATTTGCAAAATAAAGTATACTACAATTTAGATTAAATATTTTTCGGCTCCTGAATACATATGTATTAATTAATTTCTGAAGTAAAAGTGCTTTGAAAAGTGAACGTGGGAGAGAAAAAAGGGAGATTTGATTGGATTGATCCTTTTTTGTGCGATGAAAATCGTCAAATGACTTGTCCCGCCTAGGGTCGGGTGGGAGGAATTGTCAAACTATTACTGCCTAAAAAAACACCGTTCTTTCTCCTGCTCTGGGCCCTAATTGCGCTTGTCCTGCAACCCCGGTTGAACATCAGCCGAATAGAGCCCCGTCTGTGGTGGTCCATTGATCGGATTGATACTGGGGTTTCACAGAAGACCGGCGTGATATGGCTCCAATCCCAATACCGGAGGCTGACGACGCAGTTGTAGTTCCTGTGATATTACAGGTATATATTTGCTTTTATGCAAGAAACGCATTTGAAACTCCTATACTCTATATAAATTGGGGAGCACAAATATGTATTGATACTTAACTTCTCATGACATAAAATACGATTAAAATGGTTATACCATCGCATATTTTGGCCTTGGTCTACCCAATGTCTTAAAAATGTTGTGTCACGAACTGGCTTTTCAAGGTTGATTTTCTTTTTTAATTATTAAAATTTTCTTTGCTCAGACATATTTATTATTGACATGTGACTGCGATGGCATACCGGAAAACAAAATTTTGCCTATGACTCTTCGGTATTACGGCTATCCAAGAGCAGCACTGATTATACATTGCTGACGCTGCTGACGTAATGATGATGATGATAAAGATGATGATCAGACTGTTTGCCTCCTATTCCATAAAAAAATCGGAATGTAAGTACTTGTACTTATTCTTTGACTAATCTGAGCAAAGATGGTACCTTTTTTTGAGAAAGATATCATCATATCATCAAATTTTACCCAGGGTACTGCGAGTAGGAGTTTTTTGCAGACTGAAGAACGACCCGGTCCTTTTCCAGGCTGCAGTACTTTATTAAGTTAGAACCGCAACCTCCGCTAGTTATTTCGGTACTTAATTTGATGAAGCAAAAAAAACAACAATATCTTTTATATTAACAATTAATGGATTAAGTAGATGTTCCTTTATACATACATCATAGATGACTATAATGTATAATCTACTTCACTATTACTAGGTATTGAATTCGCGTGAAATAATTGTTAATAATCATACATACAACTAACTCCCATTAACTAAACCGAAACTAAAATCAATAAAATTAAATAAATATTTCAAGTAGAGCAGCTTTCCTGGCGCTCGCAGCTATTTTACATGTGCGCGGCCTATAGCCACCGTTCTATCGGTAGGTACCGCTAGTCTGAATAGCATCCCAGCGACTCAGAACTGAATATATTCCGTGAGGTCCGTGTTCCTCCAATACCCGGTTTATACCCGGTTTTTCTTCAATCACGGTCGATATTTTTTATACCCGGTATTTTTCTCTTTTTCGTCAAATGTCGGGTGATTAAAACGGACGGGTTGTCATTAAGGAGGTTTAATTTTCACTTGCATTGGTTGGGCGCTTGGTTTTCGATTTGAATACGTTAGTAGGGTTTGGTATGGATTTGTTTTTTTTTACGTACATCTACTATATAGGTTTGGTTTTGTTATGAACTTTGATCTTACTTATATTAAAAATGGGAAAATAGCGATGGTTGGATGTTTTTTACTCAATCACGCCAAAACGGCTGGACGGATTTGTATGAAATTTGGCACAAGCATAGGATGCACTCCGAAATTAGACACAGGTTTATCATATCATCTATGATACCACACGAGCAAAGCCTCGGGCGGAAGCTAGTATTTGATAGGGTGTTAATAGGCAGATTTCTATTATCTGTTTTGTTATAATAACTATCGTATCTTACGAAATCAATTTTAATTAAAACACGTATGGTTGCTTTTATCCTCATATATTATTACAAGATAAAATTCATTTAATATTGTCGTAACAAACACCTTATATAATAATAGCGACACCACTAAACGCAACGGACAAATGCAGTAAAACAAAGAAAAAAAAAATCAATAGAACCTCTCTATTTCCGTAATGCGAAAAAGTCCCTCGTGGTTCGCCAAACAAAAATAGAGGATTCAAAATCAGTACGAAAAAACCGGACAATTTTTACAAACACGTAGGACTTTGGAAAGGGGTGTACAGCACGTTGATGGACCGGATACGTCCCTGGGGACTGGACGGACTCCTTTCTTGATTTTTTATAAATATTAATACGGTCATCTCTAGTTTTGTTTCCTATTGTAAAATTTTTCTATTGATTATTGTGACTGTTGACTGTAGCTTTTAGTAAAAGATGACCTTGGTATGAGGTAAATTATACAATTGTAAATTTGTTTTTTGTAATTAAACTTGACTTTTGCTGTTAACGTGCAATTATTGAATTTTTTTATTTGTTCTATATACGTGTGAATCCTTTAAAAAATAATTAATCAAACAAGTTTCTTATAACAGGGCGCGCACGTCATACTCAAAAATAGGTTCTTGCTATTTAGAAACCGGGGCTCATAGATCGTCTTTGCGTAGATTGCAGCCCACACAAATGTAACAGAGAAAAGGTTAAAACAAAACATTTTTTATTTCGAAATCGTATTTTTAACTTTTAACTTCCTCGTTTCAACATCGTAAGTTTTCTTAACCATTTAGCTATTTTTATTTTCAAATTACCACTTTTTTATTTGAAAAATTTTTTATTCATTACTACAACCCCTTTTAGGGGTCCTTTAAGTTAAAAATAGGTAAACAATTTAACGTTACTTTTGTTCCCGTTTCGTAATAAAAAAACATGTAACTCTGTTTTGGAAAAAAAAACATTTGTTTTATTGTTGATCGTGTCGAAATCAGGATATTGTTATAATTTTAAAATAGGTAATAATATTTTTATTGTACCTACTATTTACGCAACAGATTGACGTCCATTTTAAGTTAAGTACTTTATTTCGTAAATAAAATATTTCTGTAAGTTTTGCAATTCCGCAAACGAAATGTAAAACGGTTTGCGCCATAATTAGAACCCTTAATTTGACCCTTTTAAACTGTTACATAACTAAAAAAATACGGAATTGAAACACAAAACAATAATAAAAGTCATGAAAAAAAAGTACTTTTATTTCTTTATATATTTGCCCATGTCGAAATTAGGTGGTAGTTGGCCGGGTTTTCCTCACAAAACGAAGATATAAATGTAGCAAAATATTAACCTACATAATTTGCTTACTATCAGAAAACACTTTCAACTTTCCTTTTGGAACACTTAGGTGTGCAGTGGTAGGGGGTGACTGCGGACTGCAATGCATCCGAAAGGACGCATGTACTTACACCATACTCCTGCCACCTAAAGGGGGAGGGATGGTAGTAAAAGGTACGTGTTTGCAGGTCACTTTCGCTTTCGTTGCATTCATGGATCCACGAAGAGGATGGGGAGGTGATTGCACTTTCTCTGACCTTCAACCTCCCTAGCTAACATAACATTATGACAGAGCTTAAAGTAAAGGGACTTTCCCATTTATAGAATGTATGCTCACTGATATTAAAGAAGGAAAGGTGCGTTTCTTTTTTGTTTTTGTTTTTTTACGTAGCAACGTTGTTATTATTTTGATTAGTATGATTGTTGTGGATAGTGATCATTATGAGGTTGATGACAAAATTGCCGCAAATGAGATCTAATTTCTAATACATCATTATATTTGCTTTTAATCTTACACGGTTACGGTAATCTTACACTACCATAAGATAATGTGACGTTTTTTTGCTGTTGTTTTTGATATCTTACACCGCATTGTGTGTCCTCGGTAGTGGGACGTAGGTACCTACAGAAGTACTTCTGCCATGGACACCCGTGTACCTATTATTCTGAAGATAATTTTCGTTGCTCTGATCGAGATTATGAGTATTGCTATGTATACAGATCAGAAACGGCATGAACTAAGGATTTTATATTTAAATTAGAAAACCAAATAAATCAATTGGTGTAATTTTATGGCTAAATAAAATAAAATAATTTTGTGTCACTTCAATTAACTTTTATTAAAGTAATTTAAAAATATTATTCAATATTTTGACGCTTGTGTAGATATTGTTATATTTAACTGTATTGAGAAATAAAAGGCCTTTTTCAAAGGCTGATAATCTACAGAGCAATTAATTTAAAATAAACCGGGATAGTAGTGTATATTTTAATTTAAGTATGCTGAAGTTAAAGATTTGCATGAAAAACCTATGTACTGCTTAAAATTGGGTCAATATTGGATACATACCTGTTTATGGAATGTGTAGCAAACAACGACCGTATCGCCTGATAACGATTGCCGGGAATAGAATATAACAAACTTCTTGACTGAATTGTTGCTGATGTGCTACCGGTATCCTAACTTGAATCAACCACTTAAATGATGAGATATTTACTTTATAGTGTTTCGAAATCGAAACTTCTCGAAAATTAAGAATGACACCTATTAAAATTCCAGGAGGCCTCGAGGTCAGCCGTAAACTTACGCAGACACTAAGGCAAGAAAATTCTCCTGAAGAAAGTTCTAATTACACTGGTCACTACATAGATGTGTAAATGACCAATGTATTTAGAGCTCTTCGTTTGTTCTGTTTTTTTATTTGACAGTTTTTTCACTTGTTTTCCTTGAACATTTTGTCAGTGTTTTGGAATTGTTTTAACTACGTTCAGTGCATTTTCTGATATAGTTCAGTCACGTTTCGGTGGCAGGCACCCGATTTAAATAGTGATCTTACTCACTTACACTCGAGAACACACGTCAAGTGAATTGGTAGGAATCGGTGGCGTGTAGTTTTTTTGGATTTTGAGTTGGACGTTTAGAAAAGTATCGCGTTACATTAGTATAAAAAGATCAGTTTGCTTACTTATTTGGAACGATTGAAATGCACATTTTTTTATTAGTTACCTTTATTATATTTTCAAATTATACTTTAACCAAAAATAGATAACGAAATACCTAGTACAGATTAATCCTAATACCAAACCGATCCAAATTACTTTCGCTTAGTATTGTTGTTTACGAAAAAGTGTTGAGTGGACTAGCGTCGTGACGTCATCAAATGAGAACGACCCAAAGGCCACTAATAAGTGGGCCAACGTGGATATCACAACGGTCTTTTTTCGTCCCAAACTCTTTGCAAAGGGCAAACGAAAAATTCAACAAAATATTATTTAACTTAGATACTTATCCATTTTAGCATTCTTGTTTTATATTGTTAATACTGATTTATGTAAAGGATTGATTGTACCTTAATCTCAAAAAAGAGATTATTTGTATTCAGTGAATTTTTCTTGTCGTGCTACTCAATGAGGAAGTGCACTTACAACCGTTTCAATGTAATAAACCTGACTTTTTATCACTGTCTAAAGTTTATAACTGGCCAATGTAATTAGTTTTTGAAGTTCAACGCGTCTATATTACGATAGTGAAGTAGTAAAGGCTCAATTAAATTATTTTCATTAGCAGTAAACGTATACGTGTTAGTCGCAAACTAAACCTAATGAGTCCCATAAGGCTCAAAACGACTCAGAGGCTGGAACTTCTTATTAATCGTAACCGGAAAACTATTCTTACAACATAATCAACTTTCTTAGAAATCAGTGTGGTTCCTGATTACCTCATTATTGTTTTATTCTACTTACATTTAAATAAATAAAAAAGTTTATAAATAAATAAAAAGTTATCGAGAACATCGGCGCGGCTCGTAAAGAGTCGTAACGAGCGGCCGCAATAAACAGTGTAGGTACGGGCGTGCGTTCCGAAAGGCAAATCTGTAAATTCAATTAAGGTTCGAGCATTTTTCGGACACAGGCGTCCGGAGCGAGCCACGCAGCCCTTCCGCCGCGGGCTCTCGCCCCCGCATTGGAAAATTTTCTCTCGAAAATTGAAGATATTTCGTGCCTTCTCCCTGGGGGCGACTCGTTCCTCGACACTTATGGTCGGCGTCCTCCGGGTGTGCAGGAGGCTTTTTACATAAAGTCCACACGTATAGGTATCGATCGTGGGCGGCCGGACAGGGTGTACGCAGATGACGGCCCCCAGCGGCTCCCTCTAACCCCCTCGCTTCCCCCTTTCATTATGTAAGTGCGTACCTAACGCGTGCTCGCGCGGACCTGATTAGGGGGCCTCTTTTTTAACTGACCCCCTCACTTGGTGCGATTAAACTTAATTTGAGAGTGTCCTGCGAGAGGCGATTAAGTTTCACTAACAACTAAGCCTTGAAATATTGTTCGCAATTTGTTACGCTACGCCAAATGCGACAATGGACCGGCGTCCGCCTACATATATTACTGTCTGATCGGCCGGTGTTGGTCGTTAAGGAGACTTTAGTGTCTAATTCCATTTAAGTAACATTGATTTTGTAAAACAGGTTTGTAAATTCATTAATGTTCAAAAACAAGATTCAGTTCACCACACTGCTTTAACAAAATGAGTTCAGAAGAAACTCTTTTCCTTGAGTATTTTAAAATAAAATGTTCAACCCATCCTATTGTAGTCGTTCAATTTACCTGGCCGCACGCAGAACTGATCCGTGCCACATCGTCCGAACTCCCAACAGAGCATAATTTCCACTGGACGAATCTTAAAAGAGCCCAAAACTTCTCGGAAAAGATGAAAAGGGGTATGTCTACATTAAGTATTCGAAAAGTGGAATTGTACAAGAAAAGCAAAGTCTTGTTTTAAAGGAGGACGGGGTCTTATATCGAACTTTTCCAATGATCGGACAACGAAGAATTTTTCAATATAGATGTTTGGCGCATCTTCTATCATTTATATTTTAGTATTCCGTTAGGGAGAACCGTGGAGCTGCCTTCGTCGAGTTTGTTATTCAATCAAATATTAAATGTTGTACTTTGTGAAGTTATGAGCCGAAGTTGGCAATTTATTAGTTAGTTGTTACACTGTACAGAATTTAACATTACAAAAACGGTTGCATAACGTCAACCACATCCCAAATTACTTTGTGGGTAGACATAATAAGATTGAAACTATTTGATTAACTATCTATTTATTACACAAAGCCAAGTAATAGATAACATTTTTATGACGAAAACCTTAAACTTCTTGTATAGCTTTACTCGTTTTACCCACAATGTCGTTAATGTATCTATCAGTAATTATTCTTCCTAGAGTTCACGGCTTTCACCATCACCGCGCGAAAACCAAATAAACAGACCTAGCTATTAATGTAACAAAGTGGAATCGAGTCATCCATCCGATGTCATTCATAATAATTATAATTTAATTATTTGACAGAGTACTTTTTGTTTTCAATTTTTTTTTCTCAAAGCGAGTTTAACTCCACTGACGTCGTTGTTCTCGGCATCGCCCGAGTTCGTAGCCGGTATACCTACTTACTATAAATAGTATAGTTGCTCTCGTAGATTTGGACAAATTAAACATCTTCCATTTGGTAGGTACCTATTACTGTTGCCTACCCTCCGATTAGCCTTCGGGCAACAGATCTGACAGCCCTCGATAAAGAGTTATTAAAAGCAGATTTGTAAATTTAAAAATAATTTTCCTTTACTTAGGATTTGATTGTGAATTGCTCAAAGATGTTCATTAGGGATCTGTCTACTTATACGTAAATAGGTAAAGTTGCTTTAGTATTATGATTACAAACTTATCAATACTAATCTGAACTCTTCGATACAGAGTACAACAAATTCAATAGCCACTGATAATTTCATATCATCAGCCTATAAGAGCCCACTGCCGAGCAAAGACCTCTCCTCCCACGAATTAATCACTACGCTTGCTCTTGCTTATAATTAGAAGTATAAGTCCAGGGTTCCTCATGAGGTTTTCGTTCACCGTATGACAGTGTTGTTTAAATAAACTTAGAAAGTACATACACCTTAGAAGAACTCACATGGTACTTGCCAGGTTTCGAACCGAGAAGGTGCACCTTCTCGGTTCGTTGTTCTCGTTCGTTGGGCGGCGCTGGTATCTTACCTCTGCCGACCTATTAGGTACATAAAATAATAATTAAGACTATTGTGGGTATTCATTGATAATATCTAAATATTGTATTTTTATTAACTTAGTAAAGATTTTATTAGCGTAACTTACATCGCGCGTCGTTTGTTATGTCATTTATGTACGAGATTATCACTTTGCGCCATATATTTTTGTTGTTCCCTGTATTACACACTACGCTTGTTTTTCAGCCGTGGGTGCATTTACAATATTACATATTGTATGTCTCTATTGTATACTCATACTAGAAACAAACATTTGCAAATCACACATAAAAAAATAATATATAATGTTAAATAATAAAATGTTAATTAATAATTAAATATATAATGTTGTTCAGTGCTGGAATCGATACCAGTATTCTAAAGCATTTATGAAATCAATCATAAACATACAGATTAAAGCCTCTTTTCTTTAAAAAAGGACAGGTAGACTTATTAAAAAAAAAAGTTAATGGTAGCCCGCCTAATTAAAATTTTGTTGCTTTTGAGTACATATTGATCAAAAAGCAATATTGTAATAGTGCAGAAATGTTATCGATATACCTATTCAATTTTAAAATTAAATCTGTTGTACAAGAAATATCTACTTCTTTTCTAGTTATTGGCGGTTTAGGTGTTGTGTTTATCATCATTAATTATAATCAACAGCCTATAAGTGTCCACTTCTAAGCTAAGGCCTTTCCTCACGGAGAAGGTATCTATAATCATAAATACGATGTTTTACTTCACCCTTTGCGAGACTTAGAAGTTATTAGATCTAACCCGAAAAAAGCCACATGGCCACATTATAAACCAACTTGCCACTGCAGTTACAGATATAGCGAATACTGTTATCGCAACCACGGCGTTATTTTGTAGTCTTCGTAACGATGTTAGCAAAACTCTTGCTTGATCATATTCTAAGCAGCCAGTTCATGTATGTCCAACGTTGGACCGATATGACCAAGAGGTCGTATCGGTCGTATCATGTCTATCGTATCGGACGCACCGTGTCAGTCGTGTCGGATTTGTCGTGTCAGTCGTCTGAACCAACTTCAGGTTTCACATAAAGTAAAATAAAATAATTGTTATATTAAAAATTCTTATTTATTATTAATCACAATATAATTACAATAGAAAAATGCTGCGTGCTAATATTGAAAGATTTAATAATATATAAACTAAACTTATTATAAATGTGACTTTGAAAACTGCCCCGGAGTATGCTCGTGTTTACTTGTACTGTTGCTGCTCTTTCCGCCTGTACTGCTGCGTTGTTCAACAGAGGGCCATTAACGAAAAGCCCCACTGCAATTGCAGCTATAGCAGATACTGTTACTGCAACTACGGCGTCTTCAGAGCAGCACTCTCGATCATACTCTAAGCAGTATGTTCCTGAATCTGCGTAGTAGTAATAGCAACGTTCTCGATCATGATCTGAACGGTAGTAACCCGATTGCAAAGCCAGAAAATTGTTGCAAAACCTGGTTTCGAACGAGCACCTTCATGCATGAATACGACTTAATTATTGTGTTAATAAGCCTGTAAATAAATTCATACCACATATGAACCGATATCGACGTTGATTTAAGTAAGTATACCTATCAATTTGACCAAAACCCTTTAGCTTGATTCTTCAATATAGATTATTGTAAGGTTACCTAAAATTATACGTCTGGCGATGGTATGAAGATCCGAAATAAGGAAAAGGGTTGATTTTCTTTAGATTAAAATTTTAAATCATTTGTTTAAATGTTGTAAACATATTCTGCAAGTTTAGTGTCATCAATTACGTTAGTTACAGCCTCCAAGGACTCCAACATAGCCACGAAGATCTTGGCATAGACACTTACGTTTCTGTAGCTTTCCTTTTTTTTAATTAATGTAAGCTAAGCAAGCTAAAGTTGTTTTGCAAAAGTAAAACTACTTTTCCAAATTTGTGTTGTTCCAAACTTTAAAGGCAAAAATCTTTCTTCGATCTACAAATCGTTATTGGTATGATGGTTATTTTAAATATTGTTTGTAAACGTCCCTGCGACACAATATCAAGTCTTATAGAGGGTCAACGGTTAAAATAAAATCATCACTATCAAACAATTTAAGATTTTATACACTTAAGAACAGCGACATCTGTGCTATAAACCTAGAAGTATTTCATCTTTTGTTCATGAGAGCGCGTTGCGTTGGATTCAAGATTAATGTGACCACCACCCAACAGATGGCGTTATCTTATATTTTTCACATTACATTATAGGTACCACATTGTTGTAGATAGAACTTCTAGTATTATCTGGTAGATGGCGAACGAATGTGTGATTTGCGCGATTATTAATTTAGTATTTTTCAAACCTTATTTTATATTTCTAAGTATAATTATTTATTGATGATCTGTTCATCAAATTACCGAACCTTTTCATATTTTGTGTTAGATCAAGTTTTGTCATTAAGTCTCTCTCTCCTCATCTAGAACAGGACCGGACGGTATCATTCATTTGACAACCGAAGATAAATTATCATCGAAATAAAAAAGATTCTATTAAAATTTACTAGGTATCGCCCAAAAAAACAACCTCGACTTTGGACAATTATATTTATTTTAATAATCATTAAGAAATGGAGCCCATAAACGGTCCTCATAATTATCCACTGTGCAAAATCACTCTAAACACTCCCGGGTGGGAAAAGCAAAAAAAGAATAATAATGAAAAAATACTTAATTAAGTCACCAAAATGTATGAAGCCGAATGAACTCCTTTAATCTTAAAAATAACATGTTCATCAACTATTTGCTGCAAGATTCTTAAAGTTTTTAACTGACTTGGTATTTATTAAGTAGATATTTTCGTAATTCCTGCAAATGATGTAGGTATTGTGATTTGAAAACGATAAGGCATATAATGACGATTGGAGCACGTATTCTACTTAATTTTAATATATTCTAAATACCAAATCAGCCTTAAATTAGCTACTAACTTAAAGAGAAATAAATCTAAGAGGGTAATTCCGAGTCGGGCTACTCATGTCAGCATCGAGATTTGCCAGAGCTGAAAACAAGCAAAAAAGTCCATTAATAAAAGCTCACACTCAAACCGTTTTGTGAGGACTATCTAGAGGATACGGTGGCGGTATGCCCTGCCTGGGCTGAGCACCGCCGTGTCCTCAGGGAAGTGATCGGCGGCGGCGACCTCTCGCGCCCGGCCTTAATCGAGGCCATGGTACGAAGTGAGAGGAACTGGGACGCCGTCTCCTCCTTCTGTGAAGCAGTTATGCTCGCAAAGAGAGAGGCGGTCCGCGAGGGAGTAATCCTCCTCCACACGCCCCAGCTGCCGCAATAGGCGACACTACGGGCGTCGGGGATCAAGGGACGATCTCCGGGCACCGTAAGCGCGGGTCTGCGGTTGGCGAGTAAGGGCAGCTCGCCGCCCGACCAGAACCAGGCCCGAGCGTTCGACGCGTAGCGTTCCGCGCGCGCCTCAAAGAGCCAATAGACCATCACAGACGGGCCCCTATGTTCAGCCGGGGTTGCGGGGTAAGCGCAATGAGGCACCGCGACCTCGGCCTAGAGCAGGAGAAGGAACAAGGGGGTTTTTAGTCAGTAAGAGTCTGACACTCCCTCCCGCTCGGCCCCGGGCAGGAGAAGCCATTTGATTTAATCTCTTGTTAAGTCATCTGATAGGTGGACTGAATTATCAACAACCAATCAAATGACTTGACAAGACATTTGACACCTAGTTAGTTAATTTTAACATTGATCGGGCTTTCGGAAAGCGGGCATAAGAGTAACACAATATGACCAAACACTATAACATTTAAAAAAAAACTTGGATCTGCGGACGGCGAGTAAGGGTAACTTAGTCAGTAAGAGTCTCACACTGAGAAGTATTAAGACGATTTCCACCTCACAAAAAAAAAAATGCAAGAAACAGACCGATAGTTTGAGTTACAATACTAAAAACATCTTACTTTAACTGCCTCAGTGTTTTCCTTAATATATCCAAAAATATTTCAGCGTGCTTTGGTTGGAAAATAAGAGCCGGTCGAAGACGAATTGAAGACACTCCACATGCTCCTCCAAGCACACCTGTAAAATAATGATACAGAATATTAATTATATTATATTGTGACGGAAAAGAGTCATCATGACGTCTATGAATCGTTGTCAAACGTTGCCTTGACAAAGAGTTCGAGTCCCGCCGTAAGCATGGAGTTTTTAGTTGATGGAAATTTTGTGTAGAACTTTCTGAAAGCTTTTGGGTGAAAGAAATGGAAAATTAAAGAGCGAGAAGGAGAATAAAAAAAAATTATTATTAAAAAAACAAAATACCCGACTGCACACTAAAAAAAGAGTAAAACAAGCCCCACAATACAAATTTACTGAATATAATTTATAAATGTTGATGGAAAGCATCGCAGGTGGGGACCAACAGAGGCTTATTTATAGTCATTTCTGTTGTGCACCATTTAGCAGAATTTTCGTTGGTGGCGGTCAAGGTGGTCCCCGCCTGCGATGCTTTCCATCAACATTTATAAATTATATTCAGTAAATTTGTATTGTGGGGCTTGTTTTACTCTTTTTTTAGTGTGCAGTCGGGTATTTTGTTTTTTTAATAATAATTTTTTTATTTATAACTTTTTAGCTGTTTTTATTTAACGAAAATGTTGTAGATGTAGAAGACTATGTATTTGTAAGTACCATTTTAAATTATTTCGACGACATTTGGCTTTAGATTACGAGTGATGTTACTCCGCAACATATCCGCACCGCGCCGCGCGCCGCATGCCAGGCCACGCCCTATCTTTTTGCTTGCTAACGCATGAGTTGCTTTGCGTTGACGCAGAATTAACATGTTCCCGTGGGAATTTTGAGAAAAAACGTATCCTATTTTAATTACTCCCGTGATTGAAATGAATCTAATGATACCGCATACATATTTTTTTAAAGGGAAATTTAGAAAAAATATTATTATGTCTTTATCCCGTGGGACTTTTAGGATAAAATGTATCCTATGACACTCCCGTAATCAAGACAAATCTAACGATACCTCATACATCAAAATCCATCAAGCCGTTTAGGCTACAGGAGGTCACAAAGGAAAAGACATACATACATACTTACATACACTCGAAAAACATTACCCTCCTTCTTTGGCAGTCGGGTAAAAAATGAATAATGAAATTAATAATGAAAAGACGAACGAAATTGAATGTTCCAGAACCTGACCCATACCTGTATATAAGCGGAACTGCGGCTCACCGCTGGCAGTTGAGTTCTAAGAAGCGATTCGGAAGAAAAGGAAGAAGTGAAAAAGAAGAAAAGTGAGTGAAATAGTGAAGTGCAGTGAAATAGTGAAGTGCCGTGAGTTAAGTGAGTTAAGTCAGCGTGCACTGTGAGCGGCAAACGGCAGTCTGTGTCAGTCGCCCGGACTCTGCTGGAGAGGAACGCCGATAACTTAACTCCGTGGACGCTGTCACTTAATTTCAATAGAAAGTCTGAAAACCGGTATTAGTGTTTAATTTCATCCAATCCCCTAACCTAAGCCCGCATAGTCAGGAACGTGACGTCAGGCACGTAACAATATTATATCATAATTTTCTTTTCTCTTGCGTCGTGGGTGCGTTTACAAACATACAAATTCACAATACACAAACGACTCATTTGTGTAAGTATGTGACTGAGTCGTTTGTGCAACAACACCGTGTTCCGTACGTGCCGGAATCGAACCCAAGCCACGTTACACGACAGCCATTTGCCCTGCCATGCTTAGTGAAGACACAAATAAATCGACGGCTCTATGTGCATCAGTTAATTAATTTATCAGAACAGACTTTGACTGCACTGTAGGCGCGGTGGCTGGGCAACTGACTGCCGCGCAACGTGTCTTGAGTTAGTTCCCACACAGAACAACTCTTTTTCTGAACCACAAATTTGTCCGGAATTTTCAAATTGTTCCGGGCCTGGGTGTGCATGTGAAATTGTATTTGTAAACGCACCCACGACACAGGCGAAATCCTATTGTAGGGCAAAGTCTTTTTTAGAATAAATGATACGCTGTTTACGTATGAAAACATAAAATAATTATTAAAATTAACCCGAATATTAAGTAATCTCTGAAAATGTGTAAAAGAATCAAACAATCTCTGTCTATGTACATTCTACCGGTTCATTAAGTCTAAACTAAGGATACCACTATTGATGATAAGTTAACAGATTGCAGTCCAAGGTTAAAAATACCAATACCAATAATAAATAGGTATCATAATAATATGATCAGATCTTGAAAATAAAAATATCTAAAGCTTACCATTTTGTTTCATAGTTTTGATAATATTATCCCTTAAATTTGGTTTGACGACATTGAATGCCAAAAATGTGCCTCGACCACGTACGCTGTTCATCATTGCTGGGAATTCGCATTCTAGTTTATACAGACCACATTTAAGAACCTTCCCTGTCTCTTCGACTAACTGTAGAAGGTTATCATTTTTTATGACCTGGATAACTTTTTCCAAGAGAATCAACTTTGATGGATCTCCCATCCACGTGTTGAAAATTCTTAAGGGTTGTGGTGGCCTGATAAAAAGAAAAAATATAATTAGGCGCTTGTGGGCACAAACACAATTACTTACTTGAAGTGTAGTTGTACTTGTGGCACTACCACAAGTAGTTCATTCTTTTTAACAGACTTAAACAAAAGAGGATCTAAGTTCGATTGTTTGTATGTATTCATGTATGTATGTTTCTATGAAAGTAGTATTATGTATGTATGTTTGTCCGCGATTATCTTGCGTTTGGCTAAAGCTATTTGGATGGGGGTTTCCGAAAAGTATTTGTTACATTCAAGAGAAGTATTTAGTGTTTTATTATTAAGTAGCTCTTCAGATTTTTAAATACCACAACCTGAAATCTACAGTACACATTCATTTTACTCAAAGAGTAACAAAAACTTACATATATTCCGGTTTGAAATAAAATCCTCCTGTTAACATTTTCTTGCTGAATGTGACCAAGTCAGGCGGGGAAGGTAAATTGAAATGTTCGTGACACCACATTTTACCTGTCGGCCCACATCCAGTTTGTACTTCATCCAAGATCAAACCCACTCCTCTCTGAGAGAGAGACAAATATTTGCTAATATTGTATTTGCTAATATGATTTCTAACTACATAACACACTTTAGCGATTTGTCAATTATAAAGTTATAAATCATTTTATTGACAAATGCAGTGTGTGCGGAACTTAGTGTGGGATAGCCAAGCTTCGACACGAATAGGTCAACTCGATCGGAGTGATACAGATACAGACAGAAAACCGGCTTTAAACAACCAAACCATTATGTTTCGCCGTGTGAGTGAGACCGGAGGCCAATCACTGCCTCTCCCACATCCCTTTCCAATCCTTAAATATCCAAAACCCTTATCACTAAAAGGCCGGCAACGCACTCGTAACTCCTTTAGTGTTGCGGGGGTGTCCATGGGCGGCGCTGATTGTTTACCATCAGGAAATCTATTCGCTCGTTTGCGAACGCTCGAAAAACTGTTACTGAACTGTTATTTACTGTGTAAAACTATAGAGCTTTTCAAATGTCTCCCATGTAAAACAGTTTCCTTTCTAACTACCTCCATAGGCGACAAGGTTTTGACTTGTTAACAAAGCTATAGGTCAATTGAAAACAGTCAACGTTGGTCAACAATGAATAAATAAAACTTACGGTTTGACATATTTTCTGTAATCCTTGGAAAAACTCCGGTGAACCTTCGTTATCACCACCTTCCGCCTGAATAGGTTCAATGATAACACCAGCAATAGGCTTTTTCTTTTCCCACCTTTCGAATTGTTCTTCAACATTCGCGAGACATCTTAAATAATTGTCGATTATATTATTAGAAACTTTGCGATAATAAATCATATAAATTATTATATAATTAATTTATATAGGTTATCAAAGTACCTATACTTTCAAGTACTGAAAAGATAAATTGAAGTATAAAAGAAAAAGACAAATAGAAAAATGTAAGGAAACTATCTCACTCTTTGTCTTCCTTTTCATTTTCACATTTAAACTCTTCTAAAGGATACTTGTATTCTGGGAATCTAGCAACTGGCCACTCAAAACTTGGGAAGTCCAGTTTGTGAATCGCTTTCGACCTTGTAGTTGCCAATGCCCCAAATGTACGTCCATGGAAGGCTCCGTTATTTTTCAAACCCTGAGAATGACAATCGTAAATTATTATTTAAACATAAAAGTACCTACTCTGTAATTAAACAACACGACAATTTAGGGATTAAATTGAGAATGAAATGCATTTTTAACACAGGCCATTCCTACATTCTTGTAGAGGAGGTCATTTCCCATTGTTAACTTATATTTTTATAACTGGAGACCTAATTCTTCCCCATCCCTACTACCTCCTCAATCCCTAAATTTCCAAATCCCTTATCCCAAGAAGGTCGTCAACGCAGTCGTGCCTCCTCCGTTGTTGTGGGTGTTTATTGGTGGCGTTGATTGCTTACTATCAGGTAATCCATTTGCTGAATAAATGTATAATACATTTTAATAATTGTGAGTAAAACATACTAACTTTGAATGACAGTATTGATAAATTTGGTGCTCCTGGAGGAATATTCTGAAGAGCTGACTTTATTTCTTCATCTGTAAATGTTGTCTTGCCTCCACGTTTTTTAATACAATATAAAATGAACGCTGCTTTAAATGCATTTTCATTGGAGCAAGCTCCACACATCATGGTCATGACATGCTGCAAACCTGGTGGTGCAATTGACAATAGAACATCTCGTAACTTTTGAGGCCAATCGTCTGAAGGGAATACACCAAGAGCAGGACGATTAACCAAAGCTCTCTGAAAAATATATACAATATTTAAATGAATATTATGGATGGTTAAGTTTATTTTTATTATAATGCATATTTTAATGACGATTATATTTTTATTAAAATTGAACATTTATTATTGATAAAATCTAATGGCGAATAACATGTGAAATGATTCGGAGTTACAAACCACATCACTATCACAACAGAAAGCATTTAAAAGAGCTGGATGGTTGTATCCGAGAGGCAATGAAGATATCTGCGTGTAAGTATCCAACAGGAGATTTCCATCTGCGTCCGCCAAGTAATTCCCAGCACATCTCTCAAGGTTCGAAAATAATTGCACTGATCCACATTGCTGAAACAATAAAATACGCATCTTGGGAACGAATTTATGTAGCTCAAAATATGAAACTTGTCCTACATCTGCCCTACCAGAAGACCTAAAGATACCTATCTTTCAAAAAGAGAATAATTCTACTAATGTAACATAAAAACTTATGATACACTATTACCTCTAATTTAAGAAAAAATCCTGGACATATGTGAAATACACCTACGTGGTGGTAAAAGCTATTATTGCCTAAACTAATACGTTTTAATATATACTATACATAGTCACTTACTTGAATACCCATCATTTCTTTAAAGAGTTCCTTAGATTTTGGACCTGGGATTTCTGTTTTTATCTGTGGACACGGCGGCTCTTGGTGCTCCGTGCAGTATGAAATCCCATAGTTTCGACGTTCTGTGTGAAATAATAAGTTTAGGCTACAAGGCCTACAGATGTTCGTTGAGTAGGACACAATATTTTTTGGTATATGTAAAATTGTAAATCTAAGGTAAAGATTTTCATAGTTGAACCAAAATCAAAAAGTAGAAAAAAAAATTTATTAAGCGCCTAGCTTTAAACGTTTAAAATTTCTAGAATATCTAAATTATACATATGTATAAGTAGTAATTGTTTCTTAACCATTAGATTTTAAAATGGCCAAAAAATTACATTGCTCTAATTGTATACCAACATATAAGTTCACGGTACCTACCGCGACCCTGTTTGCACTTGGGTAACTACCCAAGTTAAGTAACGTACTTACTTATTGATCATTGTGGAAATACTTGTGCTATACAATCAATCGCATATAAAATTTGTTAAAGTGTTAGTAAGTAATTACGTGAACAAACACACCGTGTTAGCCATGAATATTATGTCTCGAGTTATTAACATTTTATTAATCGCAAAAGAACCGGTCTTTCCGTACACTTTCCTCCTACCCTACACAATTGCATATTAGTCCTGCCTAGTATATGTGGGACAGATGAATAATTTTGAAGTTAGTGTTAAAACATTAAACAACGTACCTTTTGCAAAAAGAGCCGTTAAAGATGACCTGCTCAATAAAGTGAAGCGTCGCCGCATCTTGAAAAGAATAATTATAAGAGGGGTGAAAACCTCAAATGCTGCCTCTGGATGGTGCGAAAGGGAGTGTCAGACTCTTACTTATTACAAAACCACCTAGTCCCTCCTCCAGCTACGGGCCCGGATTATTAGAGAGCTAATTAAAAGATTTCATCATCAGCCTATAAGTGCCCACTGCTGAGCAAAGGCCTCTTCTCATACGGAGAAGGTTAGAGCATTAATCACCACGCTTGCTCAATGCGGGTTGGCGATTTCAAACTTATAATTAGAAATTATAAGTCCAGGTTTCCTCACGATGTTTACCTTCACCGTAATATGTCAGTGGTGTCTAAATAATCATAGGAAGTACATATAACTCGGAAAAAGTCACATTGGTACTTGCCAGGTTTCGAACCCATACCTTCGTGCATGAGAAACGGGCCCCTTAACCTCCGGGCCACCACGACTTCCTTAAAAGATTTGTTCTGTTCTAAATAGTGTGAGAAAATCTTTTTACAACACAACTTGTTAATAATTTCTCATGTAGGTAATAACATTGAATGCCACTGCTTTTTATTTGCATTGAATTTATTAGACGTATCTCACGAAGATATGCAGCTTGGTTTACCTTATTAATTCTAAGGGCTGTTTTTTCAATGGTTAGATAAAAGTTACCTGCGGAATAATCATGATGCTGTCGCGTCATAATGTTTGTATAATACAGTGACAGCAACAATTTTATTCCTCAGAAGATAACATTTATCTGAGTATAGAAAAATCAGCCCTAAAAATAATATTTATCAATAAAGTGAGAACAAAAATTGTTACCGAAATATGTGAAGATTCCGACGCTTAAGATCGCGGGTGACGCAGCAAATACCTCCTAAATGATAATTATTTTGAAATTGGTATCAATTACTTACTTAGAATACAATAAGCTCGATTATAATAAAATAAACTTTTTTCATTGTGCAAAAGTTAAGCAATGTAGTTCTATTTTTTTCATAATTTTCCTCGTAGTGTAAAGTTAGGTTAAAACTATTTAAATATGACTTACGTTTCTATATAAAATATGTTCTTTCAAAACGTAAATAAAGCGCACTTATAAAAGTAATAAGTTAAAACACACTTAAGTATATCGATAATCACTAAACCCACCAAGATGCTGTCATGTTAGTGGTGTCATTATATCTATATTTTTTCTGTTTGACATAAAATAAACAGTCACAAAATAGGTTTTTATAAATTGAATAGGTATGAAATAAACTCTACGTAATAACTTCCTAGTCAGAAATATATTTTCGCTCTGAGTTTATATACGTAACTAGGAGATGCCTGAATCAAAAAAAGTCACCAGCATAACAGAAAAACTGTAGCATGAAGATAACTATTTATTTCTTTTTAAACCCTGCCCGCACTTTTGTTATCTTCTATGTAAAGGGTACACAAACAAGGTAGAAAGCTAAAAATCGGTATGCAGGCTATTTTTTTACTAAAAGATAGGATGAAGTTCCAAAGGGGAATGAAGGGAAAAATAAACCATTTCGAAGTTGTGAAGCTCATAATCACAATAGTTACCTACACAAACGCTGTTTCCAACGAAAAATAATTGCTTATTCTTTTTTAATATTATGTAAATTTATGCTACCTCAAATTGAACGCGAGCGAAGCTGCAGGCATAAACCAGTAAAATAGTTTTCATTTGGAAACATCGAAGTGTGGGTGCTTAACATGCTTCGGCACAAATGGGTCAACTTGACCGAAATTATATCGCGGAGTCACATTAAACCGACGCGAATAACCAAAATGTTGCGTTTCGTCGTGAAGGTGAGGTGACCGGAGACTCAATGCTTGAGGGAGCTTCCCATCCTTGCAATGAGGGAGGAGCCCTCAATTCCTCCCTAATCTTAGGGATTGTCCATAATCCTAATCCCCTAAAAGGCAACGCACTTGTAACTCTTCTGATATGGCGAGTGTCCATGGGTGGCGCCGCTTGCCAATCGGTAATCCGTCTGCTCGTTTACCGACCTAACACATAATAAAGAGAATATTTTAAGATTGACGAATTTAAATTTGTAATTTCTTCGATGATGAGATGAGACTACGACTTCTTTCCCTTTTTGACATGCATTGTTTGCTCATTTTTTCATTGTGATTTTCAGATTAGCGTTTTTGAACGTTTCTGAAATATTTAATAAATTGTTGTAGGTAGCTTTAAGTCATTAATATATATAATGTAGGTGGGAATAAAATTATCCATCCTTAACCAATACCCTAACCCTGAACTATCTTTAGGCAAAATTGTTAAAACAATTCAGGGAAAAGCCGACAACAATTAGATCTTGTTCGGAGGTGGCTGTCTCTGTTTATGTAAGACAAGTGAGAGTTTTGGGCATGTGATCATAAGAAAAAGCTAGACATGATTCCATTGTTTTCGATGTATTGAGCAGAAAGTCCAAGGGGTTTTGTCATCTTGTTTCAATGCCCTTTTGTCTTCATTTACCAAATCTAAAAAGACTCGTATCATTATCCTGTATTAAAACCTTCTTAAAGATTATAATTGAAAGATAGTTCTTGAGGTATTTATTGTGGCGAGAGTTTGAGAACAATGTCACCTATGGGCACAAACTTGGAGCACATCTGAGCTGCAAGATAGAGTGTGTTATCGCTTGCGATGCTATTTGAGAGAAGTTTAGAGTTAGATACGAATACTCAGCGGTTGGTTTGTAACTTCGGACGAACTTGTTGTCATCTCAATGCGTAGTTCAGTTCAGGTCTTAATTAAATTGTATAGGTACGTTCTGTATTCCAAGTTGGTAAATTCTAGAGTGAAGTCTTTTAAATATGTTAGACATCAGTGAATGTTTACTGTGTGTTAATTTTGTAGATTTACATGGGTATCCACTTATTTATTTTGGTTTTAAGAATGAAGGAAATACATATTACAAATGGTTATTATTTTGTGAACATTATTGATATTATCTGAACAATAATTGGTATTGACCAAAACAGATAACTATTTTTTTTATTTTACGCATTAAATTGGTCCTTTTTGTTACTAGTTAAAGTTTATCTTAATACGAAATTGAAAATAACTACTAAAACAAATTTAAAACAATTTCATTACAAAATTTATTAAAGCGCCATCTTTCCTATTTTATAGGCAACTTTAATTTAAGTAGTTTAAAAACTCACTGCTACGTTGAGCTAGTCGTGAATTTTTCTTCATATAGATATGAACAATGAAAGTTGGATAACTATATATTAATAAAGCACAATGCTCTTAGATCATTAAACTTAATACACTAAAACCATGCTTAAAACAATTTCACTCAAATACTAAGTCAACCGAACGGTTATAGCAAAGCTATATTGTATGTATAACAGTGAAACAAAAATCTAAGTAAGTATAAACCATTCATAACTATTACCATATTTCTCTTTAGGGGCAGATATAACAGATATATTATTAAATTTGTTATAATCACTTTTAACATGATCTTGGTGAACCAAATTAAATGTATATTAGTACTGCCCAGTCTCCAGGCTCGAGATAGACCAAGTTTTTGAAGCTAAACTTTCGTTATAAAGAACCTACAGCTTTGCCTTTGATAGAATATCTAACTTCAGGACAAAGATCAGCTTTTGTGTTGAACATTGTATTATGAAATGTATACAATACTAAATAATGTGCGAATACAATCTAATAATTGTATTTATACATCTTTTTTATGGGACAAGCCCGCCACGAACCTCCGAAAACCGCTGCAACTCCTGGTAAGCCATGATCTACAGTAGATACAACCATGAAAACACTGGAACATTGAAATCCAGCGCGTCCCAGGGACCGAATTAGTTTCCACTTCCCTCGGTAAATTTAATGCAGAAGACAGAATGACTTAAGCTTTAAAGGCACGGAAGAGGCTGTATAACTGTATAAAAGCCCAGTCACCATACGTCTAATGTATAAAGGCAGGTGTTTGGTTTTTATTTGACATCTTTTTAATTTTATAGAATCAGATTGATGACATGACTGCACGGTTGGTGCGGTGGCTGGGCAACTGGCTGCCGTGCAACGTGTCGCGGGTTCGATTCCCGCACGGAACAATTCTTTGTGTGATTCATAAATTGTTGTTCTGGGTCTGGGTGTCTTGTGTATGTGAAATTGTATGTTTGTAACAGCACCCACGACACAGGAGAAAATCCTAATGTGGGGCAAAGTTTTTAAAAAAAAACAAAACGATTTGGAGCATGTGCAGTGCCCACAGTTTTTCACACAGTTTTTTTTTATAATTTCACACAGTCAACAAAGTGTCGTGAATCTATTGTGGCTGAATTACAGGGATCGTTTCTGGGAATCCAGGTCTAATACTTTTTGAGGGGGTAGGAGAACATCTCCTATCTTTTCCAGCTATGTGTGGGGCGAAAAGGTATGTTCAAAGAAACGAGGTACCAGGTAGGAGAGGTCCTACTGCAATACGAGCCGCATAGTACATCGTTGCGCGTGACAGTAAAATATTGTTGATTCAAACAAAACTCCCCATTCCCCAAATTCTCTATCTCCAAATCTCAATAAAAGACACCAATCTGCTTGTTCGTCGTCGAAGTGTATAAAAAAAGACAACTATGTAGTCAACAACAATTAATAAATTGTTGGCAATACGGGCTTTCACTGAATTGATTTTTGAAACGATTCGAATATTTGAGTTTATTGTTGAAAACTGTTTGGTAACTTTGTTTGTGACGATATTGTTGAAGATTTGGTTTCATGCTCGTCGTTTTGTTCTTAGTCTATGTTCCAAAATGTTCGACGTTGGATTTACTTACCTACCTATTTTTATACGTGTGACGTCAATATGAAATTATGAGAAGACTTATATTTGGCTTATAAAGGTGGTTTGGACTTATATCGCCATTTGCCCGAGGCTAGAAAGTAATACTGATTAATAATTATTTGTAAGTACGTGTGATAGTGAGTTCTGTATATGTAAAATGTTAGAACACATCAAGTAGTATCTGGTATAAGCTAGCCGAAATGATAGTCGGGTTTTGTGCAGCAGTAAGTACTGAGAGAAATATATTTCGTTACTCTTGACTATTTAAATAAAGAGGTTAGAAGCTTTTTAATGGACAATTGGACTGTGGGACAACTCTCGAATGATTTTTGTATTATGACATAGTGAATTATCCCAAAACATATAAGTAACCTTACCATAATTTGCTAAGATCTCTACATATTTTTCTAGATGGTTCTTAATAAGATTTTCTTGTACATGTGGAACCACAATCGATGAGACATAACAAAATAATATCAAATGACTGAAAATAATTATGAGTGGAAAAACATGTTGTTTTTTCTGTAATTAGCTGGTGGCGATGTAAACACAGATCATATCAAATGATAACGTGTACGAAAACATCAACAAAATATATTACATAAACAAAAAATAGCTGCCAGGCATGAAAACATATACTTAACTACATAGAAATGAAATGGTTGCTTTATTTCTTAAGGTACCTACAGTCCTTTATTATTACCAAGTTCTTTCTAGTAACAGGCAGTTTTGTGTAGTTTTGAATTTTTATATTTTACTTTAATAAAGGGTTTTATATATTCGACATAACTACTATTTACTAACTCACCTAGGTATAATAATAATGCATAAATAAAAAGCTCCTAATTATTATTTCTATAGTAGATAAATTGTAAATTTGCAACTAAGTAGTTAGTCCATTGCTATTAATATAATTATTTTACATTCATCATGAGCTATTTTATTGCTATCTGCCTTAGATGTCTCGATAATGATCCTATCAAAAATCGGACCCTCTACCCATTTAATACGTTCTTAACCTTATTACAAAACGGTTTAGGTTGAAAATATGTTACTATGACATTTCGGGCTTCCCGTAGAGTGAATTTAACCCTGCTGGATCTAGATGGCGTTACGATGGCTCAGTTTGAATGCATGGGGCCAAATTTACGATTCTAAAGCGGCATCAGCCAGCCAACGATTTTCCATTCTCTCAGTAACAAATACGAGTCATCTGAAGTTACTTCTGATTGTGATTTGTTTGTGTTGACAATTTTTATGAGAATTTATCGTAGTGTGTACATGTGAAATATAAGTGTAGTACCAGATTATAACTATACTAGCTTCCGCCCGCGTGATATACTCAATGCTCGGTATCTTTACTGCTTTACCATAAGTACACACAAAGGTGGTAGCAATTAATTTTGTGTGAAATCAATTATGGACCCTGTGGGGCACAGCAAAATAGGGTAACAGGATGTTGAACACCTATGAGTTAATCCAAAGTATCACCTATTATCTACATACGAAATTTTAGCCAAATCGGTCTAGACGTTTTTTAACGTAAAGAATAACAAACTCACAAACTTTCATATTTATAATATTAGTAGGCTAGCTAAGTGTTTTAAAAAACCCAAACAAATCGCGAACAAATAGAAACGCACATACATACAAAAATGTTACACCCCCCTTTTACAGCGTGGATTAAAAAAGTATATAACGAAGAAAAATGTGTATTTGAGATCAAACGCAGTGACGTTTCGTTCATATAAATTACGTAGCGAGCGAGTTTTGGCCCATATTTTCATGAACGCTAGAACTGATTTTTTTGAATGAAGTGTTTATCTAGATTTAAACACAAATGTTAAGTTGAATGCGTTGTGGTGACTGAGAAGGTACGACATCCACTTCCGATGCATGAGGTACCCTGCAAGAAACAATTTGACTTTGTCCTACTAATTTATACTTTCTATTACAAGATTTTTCTGACACCACTAACGTACGGTAAAGAAAAATATCACGAAGAGACTTCGACTAATAAATTTCTATTTATAATTTTGAAATCGCCGAACCGCCTTAAGCAAGCATGGTAATTAACGCTCATACCTTCTCCATGTGAGAAGAGGACTTTGCTTAGCAGTGGCCACTTATGTAAGCTGATGAAGTGATGATTATGCAATTATGTTACCTATACCCTCAATAAATAAACTGACCAAAACGATTTATTCTCTACAATGGTTAGTACGGATGAGACCCGAATGCACATCTGAATTTTTCAGCTCGACTTACTTAAGACAAGATGTGTGCTGGCTGACGCTTCGTCTCATTAGTTCTGTGTCTACCGTACAATGAAACAATCAATTTATTTTTGCAAATAGACCATAAAACGGCACTCTTACACGTCAAATTATATGTTAAAAAAACTAGATAAACCCGGCATTTCCTATCTGGCTACTCTGAGATGAAATGCCAAAACAAACTCAGAGGTCCGTCCCTTTTCAAGTCTAGACAATGCAAAAATAATATAATGTGAGAGGACCGTGTAAGTTCATTCTGTAGTGGTCTTTTGAGGTAAGAACTACACCACTTTAAATGGAGCCGCTTTGAAGACAGGTTCGCAAGTGTCAGTTTGCAACAAGTAGGTATAGCGTACGAGGCTTGTGTCTGTAATTTTAATTTTTTTTGGACAAAGTTTATTGTATTGTTTCGTTAATAAAATATGTAGCTTGTTACATAGTAAGATAGAGTCTATTTTAGATAAAAGAATATAGATTATTAGGTGCCTTTCATAGCAAAATCAATGGTAGACAAGGACGACCTTAGATTTTCTATAAATATGACGTAATAACTAATTACGGTCTAAATAGAAAAATCGAGACCTAGTTTCTACGCCTTTATTTATGTTCTTCCCCGAATTGATATAATACTGATATCACTTGGTTATTTTTATTTTGCCCTTGTAAGAAGGTAGGTGTTCAAATTACAAATAGCTCTCTAGGGTTTATAAATCTCCACTGATGACTTGTGGCAAAAGCCTCCTCCTTTTACTTTTATAATAAAATCGAAAAATGGAACACTAATTGAATTCAACGATTAGTTGAATTTACTGCACGGTTGGAGTGGTGTAGTAGTAAGGGGCAATGTTTTCAAAATTTGATTACAATTAAACAAACATATATTTGCATAAATTAGAATTGGGAGAAAAAACATTGATTGTAGAGACTGTTAAAACAGATATTATATTTTAACTATCATATAATGTATTGCAATCTAATGTTGTGGTGGCCCGGAAATAACTTACTGGAATTATAGGTTTGAAATCGCCAATCTGCCTTGAGCACCTCGGGTGATTAATGCTTAAACCTTTTCCGTGTGAGAACAGGCCTTTACTTAGCAGCGGGCCCCGGGTACTTATAGGCCGATGACAATGATGGCCAAAAGAACACTGCACACGGCGACCTGACGATCGCTTTTGCGTGTTTCACCTAGCAGCTAGGACATAAGGAGTAAGTGAAGAACCAGTTCATCACATGCTCCACCTTCTGCTTTGCAATCATGGTTGCTTCACAGAAAGACTATTTACTTAAGGTTAGCTTCTCGCTGTCCATGTTTTGTGAATTTCTCTAGCGAAGCCGATGACGTCTACCACCAGACATGACCAAGACCACTATAGCTTCCATTGCCATAAAGTCATAAGTACATAATATAAATTAACAAAGTAACATGAACATTATAAACCCTTCACAAAACCATACCTTCTATAACGTTGCTTGAGAATAATCTAGAAGTACTCCACTGTATTCAATTCATAAATGAAATACAGAAGCTTATGCACGGTATACTTCAGTGCAAGCAAAAACAATCGTTTCGTCTTGTTATTATACGAGCCAATTTCGACTGTTAATTTTCCAAAGCTGCAGTAGCAACAAATGGTTGGTACTAATTAATAAGATCATTTCCTTTGGATGCTAATGAACACTCCAGCCATCATAGACAAAATCGTAACAATTCTAGTCGAATGACTGAATAGAAGGGTTTTATTTTTAAGCATTAGGATTTTCACGAACCTGTTAATAAATACTTAATTCAAGAACACACCTAATAGACCACCAGAGACGGGGCCCCATAGGGCTGATGTTCAGCCAGGGTTGCGGGGTAAGCGCAATGAGGCACCACGACCGGCCCGACCCTGGGCGGGAGAAGTATTTTTTTTTATTATTAAATAAAACGTTGCCCCACATCAGGATTTTCTCCTGTGTCGTGGGTGCGTTTACAAACATACAAATTCTCATGCACATATCACACCCAGACCCGGAACAACAATTTGTAAATCACACAAAGAGTTGTTCCGTGCGGGAATCGAACCCGCGACACGTTGCGCGGCAGCCAGTTGCCCAGCCACCGCGCCAACCGTGCAGTCGTATTTGATGATTTACCCTCACAAAAAAAGGATCAGCGGTTCTTATTAGGCACTATAATGTTTAAAGGTCTATGGAATGAGAAGGAGTAATGTATAAGCCATAGGCAGCTTAGACCCTATTAGTAAGTTTCCGGTTCAAACTTCAAGAGGTATAATAATATTTGCTCTGAGTTTTCGATAGAAGACTCTAACTGAAGCCTAACGATATTCGAAGACATTTAGACGCCAAATTCCTTAGAAGTCTCTGATTATTATAAGTTTAGAATAAAATTGAAATAATGTGTTTTTAAGCTTATCTTTTCTATTACAACGATGCAGGTTAGATTATAAAAACTCCTGGGAAAGTATGAAATGTAATGTATTTCGACAGAATAATTGAATTTCATAGAATATCGGTATGTAGCGTTTGTATTTGTTTTTTTTTCTTTTTCGTCGCTGGTATCTGTGCATTTTTTGTTATTTTTTTTTAACTGAAAATATAAGGTTGGAGAGTGATACGGGCCAGTTTTTTCAGCCAGTACGCGGATGACAGTTCGTAAAAATAATAAAATATGGTTATTGGAGGTCCAATCTTTCTTCTCCCCCTTTCATCCCAAATCCCTCAACGCCCTTACTCCTTAAAACCCTGACAGGCCGGCAACGCATTTTGCTTATTATCAGGTCATCGGCGAGCTCGTTTGCCGACATCTATATCTATATCTATACTAATATTACAAATGCGAAAGTAACTCTGTTTGTCTGTCTGTCATTTCTTCACGCCTAAGCTACAGAACCGATTTCTGTGAAATTTGGTACATACATAGTTTGCAACTCGAGAAAGGATATAGGATAGTTTTTATACCAAAAATCTGCTAGAAGTCACCACGCCATGTCACGCGAACGGAGTCGCGGGCAAAAGCTAGTATCCCATAAAAAATAAATATAAAATTGGACAGTCATTATTTATTGTAGAGGGACCTTGTCGCGACGATATTAAGTCACCTCCAAACAAGGAAATAATAACCGATGTTTAGCTTGCCCTAATTAACGAGCAATTAGAAAGAAATGAACGAAAACAAGTTTCATGTTATTTCTGCGGAAATCAAAATAACAAGCAGTTATTATTTATATATCAATGTTACTTTCGCCCCTTGTTTTGTCCGTGACACGAGGGGAAATTCTTCTTCTAAAATTGTTATCTGGCTTTTATAAAAAAAGAATCCAAAAGAAAATCGACTTCTCGCCATAATCTTTTGTGTTAGATTAACAGTGTGTGTGTGCGTAAAACTATAATAATTATTCGAAAATATATTTGACCTATGCCAAATAATTTCATCATCGGCCCATGCAACAGTACTATACACCACACCTACAATTTTACAGTTAGTAGACAATGACTGTGATTTTTGCGAAACTTTTTTCCTCGCACAGCAAAACTGTGCAATGTACTGTCAATTTCCAAAACGATTCGACTTTCTAAAACCTTCGAGAAAAGACCATGTTTTTCTTACATGCCTAGTTTACGACTTATAAGTCATTGAACCACTTGTGTATTCATTATTTTGAATGTATTACTTTAAAAATAATTTTTATTATAATGTAAGTGTGTATTATAATGTAACCTTAAAATCTAAGAATTACTGAAGATTCTGGAAAAAAAACGGACACAAAACGCCGTTTCCCTTGGCCTCCAGAAATTGCATTTTAATAAACGGACGCCTTAAAGGAAGTGGCTGCAACCTGTTGCAGTTCAAAGTCTACTTACTAGCCCTATACTATTAAGTGCAAATAAGGATCTAAGTAGGTCGTAACTAAGTTTAATTTCGATGATTGCAAACTCCAATGCATACCTATACTTTGATAACTAGGTGAAACGATGGAAATGACAGGAGGGTGCATAAACTATTGCTTGTTGTGTGTGGGGGAACCGTGTTAGCATGATGTTTCAAGGATTATCACTGCAGAGTCCACCTATGACTTCCCTTGCGTGAAATCGACTGTCGTGGCGTATCGCATAATTTATGGAAGTTTCACTGTAAGTATGTGTTAAAATAACAAACAAACCAAACGAATTTTCGTATTATTAGAGCTTTTGTTTTAATTATACATTATTGGAAGCGAATTTCTTGTTATGGTTAATATGTAATATGATCGTGGACTTGGGAAAATTTTAGCTATTTTCGTCCTGGGAACAGTCGCTGGGAGAAATTTATTGATGTTATTGGCATTACCTATGTGTGATTTGGTTAGATTTAGTTGGGGTGGGTGTTGCTGTAGGTGTACAGTGTAGATAGATAGCAGTAGTAATTTTATACTTTCAGTAGGTTAGTAATTATAAATAGCATGAGATAAGTATATAAATAGATAGTAACTTAGAAAGAGACTGACCTCTGAGTTTTTTTTCGGCATTTCTTCTCAGAATAGTCAGATAGGAAATGCCGGCTTCATCTAGTTTTTCACATATAAATTGACGTGTAAAATTGCCGTTTTATGGCCTATTTGCTATATGTTTCATTTTTTATTGATAGATAGCAAGGTAAATGATTTAATTAGTACGAGGAAATTTTGCTAAAAAATTATAAAAAATAGCAAGTAAATAATTTAAAAAAAAAGTGTCAGGTTGTTTTGAAGTAAAAAAGAAATGACATAATATTATTTAATGCAACTTATTAATTTTATATTGAAAACCAAATTTTTCAGGGAGTATATATATTAGTACTTTAGAAGTTAGTAGTTAAGTTGACTTCTTAACCTCATTATTTCTAGACATTTTAAAATCTTTTGAGCCATCTGATACAAGTGATGAGTTTTCTTTCGACGGGGAAAGCTAAGGGGATAGCTTTTGTTCAACAGTTGACGTATGAAGATGATTTTTAGGACACTATGCAGTTGGGCTCGGAAGTTATTTTCATTGTCTTCGCTACTGAATCGATTTCAATCATCTTTCACTAGAGCAGTGTATTGATGCATTATGTTTAACCGGAATGCTATGCGACGCAACGCTTACGTGGTCAATTGTTTGTGCTAAGAATGTATTTGTTTCGATGTGACTTGAAAATGAGTATTAAAATTATAAGCATGTTTAAATATTAAAAATTTACTTATGCAATTGAAATCTGTTTGGTACTCGTTAGGCAGTGTGTGTACTAACTTGAAACAGTTGTCACATCCAGCCTATCAATGCCGACTGCTGAGCAAAGTCATCTTTACATGTTGGTTGGTTGGTTGCACGATTGGTGCGCTAGCCGGTAGCCAATCGTGCAACATGTCGCGGGTTCGATTCCCGCACGGAACAAATCTTTGCGTAATCCACAAATTGTTGTCTGGGTGGCTTGTGTATGTGATATTATATGTTTGTAACCGCACCCACGACACAGGCGAAAATTCTAGTCAGGGACATGTTTTTTAAAAAAAAAACAAAACAATACTTACATTACCTTGCTTGCTCAAGGCGGATTGGCGATTGGATTGTGTGTATAACACTACAACATATCGTAGGTTATACAAATATGCATACTCTTAAGGATATTTTTTCATTATTATTTTTAACTACATTTAAAATATTATAAATGTATATTAACTTAACAAATTATATTACTTATATGTAGCTCTATATCAACAAGGAAGACTCTAACGTCTCACTAATTAGTAGTGTTGGCGTAAACTTTACAAATATCTTGTTGCCGAGTGCATATTGTTTCTCATTTTGATAGTACGTATAAGTAGGTTCAAGAACTTTTAACGACGTTCATACTAAGAGGTATTCAGGTGTACTTTAGAATCGTTAATGAACCTAACTTGCCAATGTCTTTAGTGAAGATGATCATCCTTTTTTGTTACCGCTATACTAAAAATCGATAATTAAACAAAATTCTATTCACTTGAGAATAAGACTCAAAATATACATGACATTTTTCGTAAACTATTAACCTACCTATGAATACTTCTGTATTGATTGGTATTTATAGTTTTATAGTTTACCAATCAATACAGAAGGTACATAACATACTTACATTAATAAAACACTATAAACTACAATATACTTTAAGTTTAACGTTTATGGGATACTTTAAGTTAATGTTTATGGGAGTAGCTCTCTCTCTAGCTTCTGTTCGGATTGGATTAATACCACGGCCACACAGAAACCAGGCGTGAAATTACGCTTGTTTTATGTTTTGATTAAGGTTAGGTACTAGCCCAATCCTCGTCCACTATTCCCTATATACACATCCCTAAAATACACCTGTAACATAGTTCACACTTCAGAGGCCTTTGACCAGTGTGTCTTTATATGTGAACCTGTATCTTAGCTACTTTTTTAAACTACCACACCAGAATTTTCAAAATTGTTTATCTATGTGGACCATTTTTTGTCAGGGGAAAATCATCAAATGACTTCTCCCACCCAGGGTAAGGCGAGAGAGTGTCAGACTCTTACTGACTAAAAGCGCCCCCATCCCTTCACCGGCACGGGGCCGAGGCCGCGGTGACTCATGGCGCTTATCCCGCAACCCCGGCTGATCTATCTGAACCTTGAGGTTACCCTTCACATTAAATATGCGTTCGCAATGACAACATACAAATCGGTTAGCTTTCAGCCCTATATATTTCTTAAAAATATTTTATTACATGAATTGATAAGTCTTTTCGCTTGTCGACCTGTTCTATAAAAAAAGTATTTAACTAAATTTCGTCAAGCAAATAGGTATAATTAGGATTTACTCGTGCACATAATTTAACTTGGCTAGCTTAAAGCTTGGTACATACATACATATTATATACATTTCCAATTTTCCTATACAAGTGTGACACAGACAGTTGGAATTCAATCTACAGCCAATGTAATGTAGTTGCATTATGAACGGCATCTGCTCAAACCGTTCACTGCTCTCAAGCTGAAGGATTCTCTATAGAACATTTATAGAGCTCTGTCTTACCAGAAAGAGAAAGACTTGAAATGTATTATTACAGTGTCCACATGTTGTGTTGTATGTGTGTTGCATTGCATATCCGAACATTAGCCTATTAAGTGCGTACTGCTGAGAAAACACCTCTTCTGAAACGGAAAAGGTTTGAGCATTAATCACCACACTTGCTCAAGGCGGATAGGTAATTTTTATGTGTTATTAAACATTACAAGTCCATGTTTCCTTCAGGAAAGAATTTAATTATCGTAATTTGGTGAACCATTTAATCTTAGAAAGTACATATATCTCGGAAGAAGTCACATTGGTACTTGCCACGTTTCGAACGCGAAGTTGTGCCAGTCTTCGGCCAATAATACTAGCTTTTTTGTAACTCGGCAATGAGATCATATTAACAGTCAAATACAAAACAGACAACCATTTTTCAAACTTTTTTCTTCTTACAAGGTAAGACCCGAGCAAGGAAAAGAATTACCGAATTACGAACCACCAGAAGCACAATGATACCCACCCGACATCTTGTGATACCCCTGTGTCATCCGATATCTGTACCGTTAAACTCTGAACAGGCTTTAAACAGTATTATCGTACATTTTGTCATCCCAATGGTCGTATTTTGATTTAATCGGATTCAAATGTTGTGTGACATATCGGAAACGCAGTGAACAGCATGTAAACGGTTTAAATCGCAAACGTGTGAGTTTACGCTTTCTAAAAATACAAACAGTTAATATATAATTATCCAGGTGCTAAGCAACTGGGATTTATCAAGTGTAAGTTTCTTTGTCTAGTTTTAGTACTTAAAGAAATTATATTATTATAATTTACCTTTCTCAAAAGTACCAGTCAACAACGTCAGAAAACAAATCACTGACATAGTCAATATCAAGAACATTTATTTATTTTTGTTTATTCCGACATCAGACTGTTATACATCAGATGAGCTTACCAGAAAAAATGATGATTAAAATGAAAAGAAGCTACACCTACTACACCTACGTTGTCAATAAAGCATATAATTCTCAAGCCATACTGTTATTCTTGTAACCTAGACTATTTCTCCATAAAACTCATCAATACTTACCGCCAGTTAGCACAAAAGCCTATTAATTTCCTGCAGACTTCAGTTCAAGAATTTAATTAAAAACGCATTTCAAAATGGCTGCTAAAGTGACAGGTCTGCCAATGGCTTCCGTTGAAACACGTGACGTTACATCCTATGAGAGATAAACTAATTATCATACCGAATATTCAAATATGGGTAATTAAATCATTGATTAGCTGCGGTGGCCCAGTGGGAACGGTTCGACTTACGATTTTGTATTTAGGTCATGAGTTCGACCCTATACAGCGATTTTAGCTAGTTTTGGTTCATAGGTTGGTAAAATATATGTTATAGTTTAATAAAAAAAAGCGCATAATTCTGCTGTTGCTCAATATAATCACTATCACTTTCACTGTTTATAAAGTGGGCAATGAAATGTACAAATAAGTCTTATTAGAAAATAAAAAAGCGTTTTATGTGTCTTTCCATTGATCATATAAAAATGACTTATCTAATTAACATCATAAGAAATTATAATGTCAAATTTAAAACCATCTGCCAAAACTTATACTTGTGATACAGTGAAGTTTCTAAAAATATCGCATAACAATCTTTTTCAAGGTTAATCATGATACTTACCCTTGTATTTAAAACAAAGGGCACTTCCATTTAATGTCGATAAGTCTGTCCTATATATCATGATGACCGGGCTTCAGCCCCTTTCTAGTAGGTTAAGTTGATTCATAATACTTTAAATTTAACTACTTTAAATTTATAAAAATAATATGATTGTTATGGAATTTTACTTATGTTTTAACGCAACCGGAATATTCAGGAGTTGAAAAAATAGATTCTGAAGATTTTATTTCATTTTTAATAACCTAAGACAAATTAATAACTGAGCAGCCTTATGTTTAATCTCTTATCCAGTGACGCGGGCCCGGGTAGCGCAGGGTCTCTCGCCAAACAGCTACTTGTGAACACATGTCTTTGACGTTTTTGGTAGAGCAACCACTCATCCAACCCTTATTGCTTGGTGATTTTTCATGGTACTGTTTAGAAATATTGTACATAGGTCCTTTACATAACGATATTAGATCTGTGTGTCGCATAAGGGTATATATCGAAAAAGGAGTAAAATATTCTGTAAGTAGTGTTCTATCTATCTCTTCAGGAATTTAAGGTGACGTTGTCTTTACATTTACCATTTACAAATGTACCCCACATTATGATTAAATTGGCAAGTTTTTTTAGATGAGAATATAAATTCTTATCTAAAAATAACTTTATTTAATTGTAAATTATAATAGAAGGGGCGGGGGAGGTCGTAGATAAATTCATTCATATGAAATTCTCATGACAGATTTCCGACGCCTCCCGGTTAATGTATGTGAATGAATAAATAAATAAGAATGATAAATCCTTTTATACGTCATCGCCATACAATTTAGGTCATGAAAAATGACATCAGGGTACTAACTTAGAAGATGGTTCGATAATATTATATCACAATTTTTATTGAAAGTTGCTTAAGGTATGAATAAGGAACACTTTACCAAATCAAAAACATATATGAGACACGTGAACTAAGTTTAGTATTTATGCGATACGCCATGGTTGTCGAGTTCAACACAAAAAAAGTGATAACTAAATGGGTTCCAAGTTCAGTCATTAGACCTGAAATTTAAAAAAAAATCTGTTAATTTAATTGTAACCGAAGTTCTGACTTGGATAGTTCTTATATAAGAATTATTTTGTTAGTGTTTCTACCAGAAATTAAAGTTTTTGAAATGCTATTATATAATTCGTGTATGAAAACTAGCCAAGTATTAGTTTTTTTTTAATTTTGAGGTTACTGAGGAAGTTACTGCTTTTCAAAAAAATTATCAGTTGTGTAACTTATTTTTGATTATTTACTTACTTTTGTTGTATATACTTCTGATGATGATGACTGACACGTTGGTACTAACTTGAGTAAAGGTTTAGCATCGTAACTCAACCTCGTAATGCTTATAGTATTTTAAGCACCCTAACTCTCAACCACAATGACAAGTTATTTGATGATCTTTAGAATGATTCGATGCACCGATTACTATATTTGTATTTTTATGCCAATAATTTTGACAAAACTTTTTAGCAGAGTGCAAAAAGTTAGAACAAGGTCCTTTAATATAATTCAAGTTTGGGTGCTTGCTTCAGCCATAACGGGCACGAAAACCAGCATGAAACAACCATATCATTTTGTTTTCCCAATCCTCAAATCCTCAATCCCAAAAGGCCGGTAATACAGTCGTTACTCCTCTGGCGTTGGAGTTATTTACGAACAATGCTGATTGCTTTCCATCGGGTCCTCATCAGATGAAGTGAAAACTATTTCATGTATTTTCCTTCTCAAATAATATCTTCTGATTTATTGCTGGATCTTAAATTTATGCGGATGTCGGAGTTGCAGCGGTTTAGAAGGTTATGGCTGGTTTATCCCAAAAACTTCGACCGAATAGACACTATATGTAGTTAAGGTTATAGATAAGTACCTATAAGGTCTTCTCCGGAATAAAATCTATATTTAATAAATCTGTAGAGAGGTTAATTCTGTACATGAAATATACATATTTTCATAATAAGGGGGTAATTTAGTGATCGATACCGATGCCAAAAATGTAATCTGTAAAATGTTTGTCTGTCTGTATGGTCTTTATAGGAACAAAAACTATTCGACAGAATTTAACAAAACTTGGTACAATTATTTTTTATATTCTTGGGCAGGTTATAGGATAATTTTCATAATGCTATAATTAATAGGAGCAGAGCAATGAAGGGTAATGTTTTGAGAACGGGAAAAGTTACTCGGGAGATTTTTTTGTTCAGCTTCGTTTCGTGTACAGCCTGAATGGTTAAAATTCTAATTAGAAATCATGTAATATGGATTTTCTACATAAAATTATCCACAAAATATCCTTCAACAGCATGTCTATCCTTAATGGTAGACTCACAATAACACGTGTAACTCCTGATAGCTTACCAGTTCGGAGCATTCTAATTATATTTTTTTACTCTAAGTTTATAATACTCTTACTTATCCCTAATTAAAACGTTTATATTATTACCTATTCAATAAAAAAAGAATGATAGAAATCAGTAATATATACTGATTTTTGCGTGCACCTTTGCCGACGCCTTACTTCAAGATAAATAATACTGTGAGTATGGGTCGTTTAGTTACCCTCTATTTTTAGAGGTACATGTACGATCGTACCTTAAAGTATAATAGCATCCATAATGTAGTGAAGAAATTTGGTTTCAGCATTGCACCCGTGCGAAAACGGTAGTATTAAATAAATCAGTTGCTACTTTATTGACGTGGTCGCAAATACGAACTTAGCGAGGGGGGTTTCAGATGTGCACTAAATTTGCCCTCGTGGTATTAGAAAAAAAAAAACAATCATAATTGGTTCAGCAACGACAGTTGAAAGCCAAATGACATAATTTCTTACAAACCTCATTCGCTTTTTCTATATTCATCAATGTCATGTCTTCACGAAGGTACATATGTTCGTCACAGAAAGTGGTCGCACTTGATTCTAATACCCGCAACCTATTAAAAATGAGGAGAAGATTATTAAATTCAACAGGTTTCGAGCTAAGAAGAAAGTAAAAGAGTTTATTTTATATATACTTGCGGCAATTATATCAAGCCTATCTACAAAATAGAACTACTAAAAACTAATACACGTATAGTTTTTGTGCTCTATGTATACTTTAGCACTAGCCATCCTGATTCAAAAAACATCCGAGTAAGTTAAATGACGGGTCTTTAAGTGTGGGAGAGCCATGCTTCGGCACGAATGGTCGGCTCGACTGGAGTGATACCAGGGCCTCACAGGAAACCGGCGTGAAACAACCACAGCGTTTTGTTTCGCCGTGTGAGTGAGGTTACCGGAGGCCCAATCCTTCCGCTCCCCCGATCCCTCCCCAATCCCTTAATCTCCAAAACGCTAATCCCTAAGAGGTCGGTAACGCACTCGTAACTCCTCCATTGCGGGTGTCCATGGGCGGCGCTGATTGCTTACCATCAGGTAATCCGTCTGCTCGTTTGCCGATCTGTTACATAAAAAAAGAACTCGATTGTGAGTTATGCTACGTGTTAATTCGTGGTTGAGTGACCGTTTTGGAGTGTCAGACTCTTACTGACTAAAACCTCCCCTGTACCTTCTCCTGCTCTGGGCCGAGGTCGCGGTGCGGTTGAGTGACCGTGCGACCATTAGTTACTCGTCGAAATTGTCCCATGGCTCGAGAAGCACATAGTTAAGAAATATGCATATGGTGAAGTTTGACAGAAATGCTGAAGGGTTTCGAATTTGTAATTTGGGGCTTCCATTATTATGAGGTGCATATCAGGTATTATAGCAGAAACGGCATTACTAATTGACGACTTTTATGTTTTTGTGAAAGATAATAAAGTAAATTAAAGAAGTCACGCATCTGCTTGTATTTTTGTAGCGGTTCATAATACGCTGACAACCATCTAACACTGTCAATTAACAAAAAGATCCATTAGAATTTCGTATTATTAAACTAATTACATACGTAATGCTGGTATCCTCATAGTACAGTCACGCTTGGAAACTAAATATACGAGTAACTAACTAATAAGCATAACTTATTTCAAGAAAAACATTGAAATACAGGTAAAGTAAATAAATATTTGTCGAGCTTTGTTGTTTAGATTCTGAGAGTTAGTTAGAATTAATAAGTTTTGTTCACAACTTTGTCACTTCGATTTATCGAAATAGATAATTTGATCCCACGCAATATAGAGCTGTTGTTTCATTACACAAATGGAACTTCATACAAGGCACGTAATAACAAGGTACGACACGATTCAAGCGTCACACTGTTAGATTCAACCAATTTACCGCTACTTGTTCCCCGACCCTAAACTCTGTCTTAGTAATTTCCCGATTTCCTCGCCTCGCTAGTCGCCTCAACATCTAACTATACTTCAGGGAGATTTTTTTGTTTTCGGTACTTTGTGAAGTATTTGTAATGCAATTATTATTCATCACGTGGACATCGATCGAGGCATAGCTAAGAATAATGAGAGATGAATAGTCAAAGCCTCCTCACAATTTCGGCAACGTTGTGCGGTAGGCGGGCGCGGTGGCGTATTGGGCGGGCGGGATCGGTGTGCGCGCGAGGGGAGGTCGATAAGCAGTTTGGATCGTGAGGTCGAGGCAGACGGTCGCTTGCCTTGTACGCGGAGCGGTCGACACGCTCTCCACAACCCTCGCTCGCTCGGTTCATTCCGCCCCTCGCGTGCACCCGCGCCGCTCGTGCCTGTCGCTCGAGCCGCCGCTCGCGCTCGCTACTCGGATCGTCGCTCGCGCTCGCCGCTAGCACCCTCCGCGCGCTCTCGCAGCGCTTTTCTCTACCTTTACCTAATGTAAGTATTTTTCCAGCCTACCTGTGGATAGCCGCATCGTTCTCCGGGCCGCTTTATCTCGTATATATTTTTACAGGTTTATTTTTTAAGCTTCCGGTTCGGCTGAATATTTTGGATCGCTGCAGAGCTCTGCTGGTGTCGACTTTCGATCTCGATATACTTTATTTATTTATTAAAAATCAAGGCTGTACGGCGCACTAAAATTTTAGTGCCTGTTAACGCACTGGTAATAAAGTCTGGCACTTTAATAATAGGTACTTCGGAAATGGTTTTTACCTATCAATATAAATCTTCGGTTCGTACGTGACTTCTGTATTGAATGGGTTTTGATGGACTCAATATTGTAGGACATTCTATTTTTTAACTTAACCAGAGCCTTACCATTTTGGGTATTATATATTTTATACTACGCTATGTTTTTGGTCGCGCAGTAGACTGTTTCTCTTTAACTTCTGTTGATTTAGGTCTTTGTTTAAATTCGCGTATGTTGGTGACATTGTTTGAGAAAGCTTGAGGTTACTCAGTTTTCCTCTTATAGATAAAATATTAACAATGAAAATGTTAAATAAATTCTTCGGTTATGTAACTTCCTTTAGACGTTTTTGGTCTTTAATAAAACATTTGAATAATCTGTTGCGAGAAAAGTTGGTGGTTAATGAACGAAGTAAGAAACCTGTATGTTATCGCGATAACGGCCAAAGTACGAATTATGCAAGATTTCAATTTGATGAAAGAAGCAATATTTTAAATTATGGACCATAGGACAATTCGACAGTGAAAATAAACTCTTTTGTCATTTAATTTCGTGGATAAAATTGTTTTTTTTTAAGAATAACATATGAATACTGGTTAGAAACCTTAATTTAAAAAAGAATTAAATATAAAAATATTAATAAAAAAATTAAGAGTAAGTCTAGGTAAGAAAATATATTTTATGCTGCCAGAAAACAAGTCAGTTGTAATTTGTACTTAAAAGTTAATATAATATTGAAAACTTGATTTCAAACGAAAATAAAATTCTTTACATCGAATCGATAGATAAGAAAATAATTATATGAATACGCAATATGTAGTTTAAATAAATTAGAAAAAGTAGGTCATGTCGTAAAAGACAAAGTAGTTAATGGCCCGATGCTTCAATGGTGCTAAATCCCCATATCGTGGGCGTACGCTAATATCTACGGAATTATCAAAACCAATATTTTTTTTGTCGCTGACAATTAACATAAAGTTTTTGGATAAGGAAAAGAACATAAAAATAATAAAAATAGAAAAAAATAAAGTACAAATGATAAAAAGCGCTGAAAAAAATATATTTAATTTAAATATTTTTTAGAATATTCGCACTACCTACGTATTTCGTTTGGAGAATGCTCAGTGTTCATTCACGCGGTATAACAATGGGAATGGAAAACAAAATTGATTATCTTTGGTCTCCGACCTCAATATATATGTACGATATTGGCGTTTTTATATTCCCACCGAGTCCCTCTGAAGGGAATGTTAATATTTCACAAATCAATTTATGCCAACACGTTCTTTTTTTAAACGAGAGTTTAGGAATTTACGAAATTGTTGTGGCATTTGTTTTAAAAACGTTTTTTAGTCTCGTTGTGGTTTTAAGTCGAAGGATACACATGGGAGAGCCATGCTTCGGCCGGCCTGAAACAACTACAGAGTTGTGTTGCGTCCTGTGAGTGAGGTTACCGGAGGCCCAATCCTTCCCCTTCCCCAATCCCTAAATCACCAAATTCCTAATCCCCAAAAGGTCGGCAACGCACTCGTAACTCCTCTGTTATTGCGGGTGTCCACGGGTGGCGCTGATAACATACCATAAGGTAATCCGTACGCTCGTTTGCCAATCTATAACATAAAAAAATTTACAACATACTAAAAAAAATCAAGTTTATGAAAAGAATTGATTTTTAAAAGTAATTATCAACTAACATAAAATTCAACGATGAATTTTCAAAGAAGGATTCAAAAATCTAATAATGTAGTTCGAATAATAACGAACTTACGTTCGTTATAAAGGCCGGAAAATAAAAATAAAAAATAGAAATATTGCCTACGATATAAATAAATCCCTTTTCTTTCCTTGTATTTCTATCTTCGGTGGCAAAAGTAATCAGAGTATTTTTCTTTCAACCGTTGATCGAGATTTAACTTGCATTGACACCTCCTATATTGCCTATTATATTCGAGAAGGTTTTTACCATCCGAATAGATCTCCATTAAAGAATGCCTAGTTCGGATTTGCTTTACGTTAACTTGATAAAAACGTAACTGCGTTTAGCTTGTGATTGGTTCGATAACTTGCACCAGGCCAATCAGAGAGCTGAATGTCATAAAACATGTAGATGTCATTATCGTAAAGCAAACTTGCATAAAACCCTCTGAACTAAAGAGAACTACTGAAGTCTCCGCTCTTATTCTTGAGTAATATTAATATCATACTTTTAATTTGTCGAAAGAACAAAAGATAGTCTTTTTATGCGATAGGACAGAAAACGCGCCACTTGATTAACTGATGGTAAGCAATGCCATGGGCTTCCGCAACATGATATTCTATTAAGTCATTTAATTCACTGCATATCTCACACACTGGGTATGAATACAGGCCGTGACAAAAAAGATTAGGAAGTTGTAGAGAAACATACTGTGTCTGTACTTCTACCATTGGATTAATGATGCGATGTTAAAAATTATCAATAGGGAGAAAATGCATTAATTAGGAATAAAAGGACTTCATAATCCGTATGGCACAAAATGAAATGACTGCACGATTGGCGTGGTTGTTGGGCGACTGGCTGCCGCGCAACGTGTCGCGTTTTCGATTTTCGCACGGAACAACTCTTTTTGTGATCCACAAATGGTTGTTACGGGTCTGGATGTGATATGTATGTTAGATTGTAGGTTTGTTAACTCAATAGCGATACTGGATATATCCTTTTAAAAAAATTATATGTCGCATTGTCCTACACAAGACATACCATTTTAATACGTATGGAAAAGTTATATAAGTAATGGTTTCGAAATGTACCAAATATCTAACCGAAATATTTCTATATTCTACAAATCCCATATTCAGAGCTAGGTGTGAACATTTCAAATACAACGGAAATGTTTAATAATCACTTCGGTTTTATTTCGAGTTACGATTTCCACACGCACTTTTGTAATTACGTTAAAATAGTGATAGAAACGTTTGGTCTGGTCTGGATATAATAATATCGTACACTTTTTTTAAAAAAAAACACGTTTTAGATTTTTATTTTAAAGTATAGGCTGGCCTTTATTTTCTTACGTGAAACAAGTCAAATTATTCCCCGTATATTGGATATTTGGATTTCTATGACGTCACATTTAATAAACGTCCACTGACAAAAAGGTATATTTTGAAACAATAATATTATTATCAAATACAATAAAATATAAGTTAGGTTTTCATACGTACTTTTAAAAGATATAAGAAACTAGCTTTTGGCCGCGACTTTGTTCCCGTGGACTTCCTGCAGATTTTTGGTTTAAAAGCTATCCTATGTCCTTTCTCGAGTTCTAAACTACGTCTGTACCAAATTTCACGCAAGTGAAGAAAAGACAGACGGACAGACAGAGTTATTTTCGCATTTATAATATTAGTTTGGAAGTTTGAATTTGTAACAGCATTGCTACACGATTTTATACTTCTACCAAATATGTAGTAAGCATATCAAGTCTTAGGGGTAACCCTAAGAAATCACTCAAAATAAAAAAGAGAGAGATCTTGTTATGTGAACAATTGTTACGTTCTGTTGTCACGATGCCCTCGTCACAATTCGCTCTCTAAAGCGCACGATGATAAGTGTACAGAATTATTTAATCATTTTATTGATCTACCACCTTTCAACACGAATGTACGCGCGAGGTCGCGCCACCAAATATATAAAATCAATTAAACTTTGAAGAACGCTTATCAAGACTTGAGTTTTGAACTTTAGATTCTCTTCGAGTCTTTTGTAAATTTTTTATTGTTTTATTTGTACCGGAAATTCGTGTTTGAACTTAGCAGCGAGTTATTCGGTCATTCGAGCGATTGCTTGCTATCAAAGTTGTTTAATTACTGCCGCTTCTCATGCGAACTTAGATCTATTATTTGGTACGATAGTAGTCTTGAGTCAGTCGCTAGTAGTTATTTCAAAAATGACGTAATTAATAATATTTATTAATTCCCCAATATTTTATATGTTGCACAGAAGTAGCATATAAACGACAGAATATCTCCTAGATTTTGTAGATCAATACTATAATATGTAAAAAAAATGATTATGTTAGTGACAGGCAGTTCTTAAAAACTAGGATATTTCTACTAATATCTGGTTAATATTTCCAAGGCTTGTAATCGCAAGGTCAACAAGGTAATCAACGATTTCGATTTCATGCTTACAAACAGTATTTAATTTAACTAAAATTCGCGGGTTACTCACGTGTAAATGTTGAGAAAAGCTCTACTAGTTTCGAACCACAGAGGGGTGCACGCTGCTCATGAGGAAGAACCCCTCTGTGGTTCGAAACTAGTAGAGCTTTTCTCAACATTTACACGTGAGTAACCCGCGAATTTTAGTTAATTTAGTATGTCTCACGATAGTTATTATAAAAACAGTATTTAATTTTGTAAAACGTAACTATTAACTTTAGCTTAGGATTTAAGAATTACTATCCACTTTAGCCCTTACTATTATATTACACTTAGGTTACCCTCGGGTGAGCCATTTCGTAATTTTATGACTAAATCTATTTATAATATCATTTGCGATCAAATTATTTCAATTCAAGTAAGGCTTTATGAAACATGAGAAGAGTTAGAAATCTGCGTAGATGTGCCTTTATGTTTTAATATTTATAAGAAAACTTACCCGAGAGGTAAGCTGAGGTGTCTTTTACTTTTTCTGTTTGTCATTGATAGTGTGAGCCATGAAATGAGGTTTTAACTATTGTTTTACACTAAACATACCTACTTTGAGAGGCCTTGCTTCTATCGACTATACATAGGTATTACTTATTACTATACATAGGTATTTATTGCTATACATATTTATTACTATATACATAGGTATTAAATCATTATATAGGTAGTATAAAATAAAGTTACTTACATTGTCCCTATATGCTTAAATTTTCAAAACCACGCGACGGATTTTGATGCATTTTTTAATAGCTAGATAGAGTGAGAGAGGAAGAGAGAGAGAGAGAGGAAAGGAGAGAGATAGAGAGATTAAAGAAGAAGATTTTATATGAATAATAACATCCATTAAACAGTGGAGAAATTTAGTATCAGCATTGCATCTGCGCGAAGCCAGGGCGGGTAGCTAGCTAATTATAATACGAATATATAATACTTCAAAATAAATGCTGTTGCTTGTTACTAAAACGAACATAATGTTCGATGCATCGAAAATAGCAAGCAACAGTCTGCTATATAATTAGTCTGTCTGAAATACGTACGTACCTACATACATACATGAATAATGTACATGCTTAGAAGTGAAACAAAATTTCGAATTTCTATTTCCGAGAGTTTTAAGATCTTGAACGTTTACCGAAATATTTTGCTTGCTACTGACAGTTTTAAAGTTAAATCTTCTTTCTTACTTATGCCATTTTAAAAGCCGCGTGGCACCGAACCGGACATTGAAATAGGATGGTTCGTGAAGCGATTGGTCACGACAGATACAAACACATTTGGTGTTTTATAATGTGGCTTTTAATTTCGAGAACCAAAATAAAGAATTTTTTTTAAATAAACGTTGTCCTACATAGGGATTTTCTCCTGTGTCGTGGGTGCGTTTACAAACATACAAATCCACATGCACATCACACCCAGATCCGGAACAACAATTTGTGGATCACACAAAGAATTGTTCCGTGCGGGAATCGAACCCGCGACACGTTGCACGGCAGCCAGTTGCCCTGCCACCGCGCCAACCGTGCAGTCAAAGAATACCATTGTCCCAAATACAAAATGTACTTCCTTTATACTTAAGCAAAATATGTTGTAGGTATTAAAATAATGACAACGGTATAAAAAGGTTAAGGAAGAAATAAAAACTGAAGAGATATTATTGAACTTCCGTAGTGAACTGACGATCAGTGAATGTAACAATCCTACTAGATGCGATACTAAATGTGTAATAGCACTATTAAATGAGCTAAATTCGCAATTAAGTCGGTCTTTTTGGGAATGCAAGCTTTAGAGTGTTGTACGACACCGGTTTTTTTAAACCGATAAGTGTGGGAGAGCCAAGCTTCGGCACGAATGGGTCGGCTCGACCGGAGTGATACCACGGCCTCACAGAAAACCGGCGTGAAACAACCACAGCGTTGTGTTTCGCCGTGTGAGTAAGGTTACCGGAGGCCCAATCCTTCCCTCCTCAATCCCTAAATCTCCAAATCCCTAATCCCTAAAAGGTCGGCAACGCACTCGTACTCGTAAATCCTCCGTTGCGGGTGTCAATGGGCGCGCTGATTGCTTACCATCAAGTAATCCGTCTGCTCGTTTGCCGACCAATTAAATTAAAAAAAAACCTTAATAATACCACTTCAGTTGGATCAGACACATTACCGTATAAAGATACGACATTCTTTTTAATAATATTCGTAAGTATCTCATTTCTTTCAAAATTTGCTCTTTAAAATCGAATCGCTGAACCTCGCTGTTCCGTGAACGGAACCTACATAGTTTTAAGATCAAACGATTCTATAATTTAATTCAGGGAGAATAATCGTTTTCCAATACCAAGGCTTGGACAAGGTACCGTCGCGACTTAAAACCTACATAATATTAAATACTGTGAAGGTTATTTTATGGCTGGTTCGGCAACATATTGTTTTGTCGTTTCCTCTGTCTGTGACGAAATTGATTCTTCGTCGGTCTTTTTAATTATTTTTATATATGAGATACGATTATGAAATTTAATGACGACATAAGAAAATTGTTATGCTGAAGTTATATGCGGGGTAACGGTATTTTGAGATTGATTATAAATGATATACCATTGGTGTACAATCTTAGTAATGTAGTGTCGATTTTCAACGGTACCACAATTTATTTAGGCTGTGAAATGCACTTTTTAAATAAGAATAATTGAGACTTACGTAGAGTAAAGCGAAGTAGAAATTAATTAACGAGTTATAACTAGTATAAAACTAATAGTATACTTGTGAACATAATTCCATTGTTGCAGCATAAAACCTGAGTTTACGAGTACAAAATATAATGCATAAAAAAATTAGTATCCCGTAGTAGTAAAAGTTGATGTTTGGGAATGATCCCAACATATCCAATCCAAATTAATCGAGGGTGACGTAATTGTTCTAACAATAATTACGTTAGAAACAGCCTGCGTAGCTATTGCTACGAGATTGCTACGCAAGTTCTCTGTAACGACGCTACGCAAATCCATGCTACGATGCTACGAGATATACTACGCGACGATTGAAAAGAAATACTCCGTTTCATATTCGTTTTTGAAAATATGATTTTATTGAATACGTGTCCTTGACACGAAAGCGGAAAAGAAGTTGTAGCTCGACTTAGAACTTGGGTCAAAAGTGAAAAGGAAATTTGACATCGTAGAATTTTCATCTCTTTCGCGGATTCGACCTAAATATACAAGCTGATGCTTTCAAATCGCTTAAGTTTAAATAATTTAAACTTTGTGGGAATATTTGTTCAATTTTGTGATAAACGGACTATTAATTCGATATTTAATTCACTCTCTATATCCATTAGATAACATAGTGAACTTTCCTTAAATCATAATATTCAACCTGGTTCCGAATGACATCTCCGTTTTAATTCATTTGTTCATGACCAAATAACTATTAAGAATAACAAAAGATAGATTTGGGTCTAATTGTAGAAAAACAAAATGTTCTTAATGGAACTGTAATTACCCACCACTCATGAAAAGTGGAATAAAAATAATCGGTCACAATTACAGTATTGTTAAAAAATGTGTCAAATCGTGAAACAGATTATTTACGCTATGTATGGCGTGAGTGCGTCATCAAATATTTGCGGCTAGTCTGCCAGACAGTAGATATTTTCTATGGCGAACTATATATAATATTTGAGTAAAAGTATTCGATTATTCCAGTTCATACCTTTTTATATTTACTTGGTCCATCGGGGTAGAACAAATAATATTTTTAAAAGAGTACCGATTGACGTTTTATGACGAGCACCTAGCTTCACTGACAAATTCTTTGAGGAAGTATCTATTTTAATATTTTGTGTTATAATGAGATTTTTAACCCAATTATCCAAAGAATACTTAAAAAAAAACTTTTGTATGTAACAATACTTAGTTTTTTGCAGTTAAATTGAGTTTCTTGTTGTTTTTTTTCATATTGGAATACATCAATCAAAAGAAGTTTTTGGAAATTTATGAGGGTAATCGCTGCCATAGTTATCAACTAGGAATAAGGAGTAGTGTCTGCAGTAGAATAGTTATGTATAGTATTGGTTAAACCTGTGGCTGTACCAATTAATCACAAGTGGTCCAATCGGTCATTCGGTCAGCTATAGATGTCCCTGTCAGATGCTGGCTTATCGTCTTACGAAGGGTTTGGAGTGTGGAAGACTTGTACTCATTAATATATGTCCGCTCGTATTGTTGTGATAGACACAGCCATTGTTTATACAATGTAACAATGCTGAGTCATAATGAGTTTTACTTTTATTCAGTTATATATATGATTTACTAACTGACCCAGCAAACTACCTATCGCCTTAAAGTAAATTTATAGTTCAAGAATGAATTACGACAATTTTATTTATTGTGAAATATTGAGTGCCACTTCGGGTTTTACAATATGTTTAAATACCTGAAGTAGTTAGTATCTTAGTGAAACAACTTTCTTCTGGATTGAAGGCTAAACAGAAACTTTTAAATACACAAGCAACTTTCTATATTCTGGTACCGTGCACAAAGTTGAAACTAGTGTCAAATATATTTATCTTAAGTACCGTTTTCGATTTAGTCAATAACCACCATCGAAGGCTTAAAATATTAAAATGTTTATTCAGTTTATTCCTGCATTCAAAAATATATTTCACTGTACTGAACGGAACGTTTTAACGATGTCATCATTTTATGATCCGAAACAGTCTCTATGCGTTTAAAGCAAGGTTTTCGTATTAAAAAATCGCATTATATTGTACGTGCTCATCCCTCACTGAAGCGTCGTGAAGATACGATTTACGTTTTATGCACGACGACATTTACATAATGGGCCATTAGAATTTATGTTGTGATTTTCTCTGGTTGTGTAACGTTTTTACTATGGATACAATTTCTTTACTTTGTTTGTAGATTTAGGATTTTTGTGTGTCTAGGCGTTTTTATAGAAGTACTAACTTCGAGCACTGGCTTCGTTCGCAGTAAAAGGGTACAAAGTAGCCTATGTGTTGTTTGAGATTAAAATCTTTACCCTTTTTTATACTAATTTTTCTCTTTTCTTTAAAACAAAAATTGACGAAAATAATTACATTTTAATTACCTTTGTTTTTTGCCATTTTTAAGTATCCATGTCATAATAAAGGCGAGGGAACGAGGCGACACAGGCTTTTTAAAATTGGGAAGGTACTAGTAGACAATTGTAGAAATCAAAAGTTATTATAATATTACAAATACTTAAACCAATAATATGCTATATTTATATCATTCCAATCTATAACATATCTACCAGATATTTCGATAAATTAGATACTTACCAAGAAATAACTGTGACAAGGTGTAGAAATAACATAATTACCTAGGTATGGAAACTCCATCTTTTCTCAGAAAAATATTCCTTATACGAGACAAGATAATGGAATTTATTGCTTCGGAACATAAACCAGCTTTTTTTTTCAATGCCACCAATTTACTCTCTCTGCTTCAACTGAATTTAGTCAGCCTACACATCAATTTTGTTTCGTTATTTAGAGAACCTCCGTACCTTTTTTTTATTTATGTAAAGAGTCTTTATTTAAGGTAGCTACTTAACATTGTCAATATTATTTAATCTTTAATGTGTAAAGCAGCGTATTTTTGATGCCAATTATGATGATACTTTCAGTACTTGACTGCGTTCTATTATACACTAATTTTTAAAAAAAAAAACTTAAAATAATTATATATTTAACTAACTATTTCTGATCAATAGCCAGTTGGAAACTAATTAATTTAATGGTAACTAATCCATTTGAGGAGTCAAGAAATTAAAGTATAAAATAAACGTTCCTAGAACAATTTCAAGAGCTCTATCATTACTACAAGCCAACGAAGAGTTAAACTTGATTCATTGATCTGTAAAAAATCCTGTTTAACAATACAACAACAAATTTTAAAAACTTTCCTTTTTATACAATTCAGCGAATCTTGCAGATTTCTGAGTTCATTTCAATGGAAATATCTTAGACAATAAAATAAAAACTAGGTGTTCTAGGCTACGGTACAACGGGAGCTTTTGCAGTTAGAGCGCTTCTGCACTACGTCCGAACCGAAACCGTAAAAATACAGGTCTTGAAAACGTGGATAGAATTTGGATATTCCTGGACAGAAATTTTGTTTAGAATTCATTGTCACATTTCTCTGCATCACTTTTGTGGTTAACTACGGTACGGTATAAAAAGCATTTCAATATAAAGTCTACCTTCGTACCTATTATATAAAGTGTTAAAATATAATAAATTACGGATATAGTGCGTTAACTACGATTGCAATAATTGTGCGACAACGATATACCATATTTTTCGGATATTCGCTGTTAAGCAGTTGTTATAATTATTAATCGGTATTTGGAGTTTTCTTTAAAAGATTTCATGTTTAAACTATTTTACAAAGGATTTGGTTATGTTTTAGGAAGCGATAAGGGTCCTATTTATTTTAGTAGAGGCGAACCTATTACCTATGCACCTGATACAATTTCGGATTCCCTTATACTATTGAGCATTTTGGAAGGTTGTAATTGAAAAGTGACAATAACAAAAATACGAAATAGATGTGAAGAGACTGGCGTTTACGAGCCTTAATTTTTTCAAGAAAAGAAAGTACTCAACTTTTAATGGCTGACTATCCTCACGTGCCTGTTCTAGTTTGCAGGTGTCCATGGACGGTCATAACTAACCAATTAAAAAGGTTTTACAATTTAGCAACATTATGAGCAAGTTATGTTTAAAATGACTACCTTTTTTTGGAAACTATCACAACATAAGTTTTATTTTTAAATCATTCAATGTGTTCTTACGCTTTGGATGGGGCGAACAGAGACTCTTACTGACTATAAATAACATCGTTCCTTCTTATGCTCCGGGTCTCGGCCTCGGTACATTATACCGCTAGTATGTGCTACCCCGGCTGATATTTAATACCTTAAAATACATTTTAAGTCATTGCACTACGAGTGAAATTCCAAAATTAGTTCACTACCGTCCGAATAGGTAATTGCACTTAAAACACAGGACAGTGCATTAGAGGACTTTGTTAATTTTTAATTATTCTAACATAGATATAGCGATAGGCACTACGTGTTGGTCGCGCCACGTTAATTTTAATTATGTTCAATATACTCACTATTTTAGATTATCAGTATGAAATTTTGATTTGATGAGTATGTAACCCCATTATTTCTATAAATATTGCAAAGTTTTATACACATCTTCAACCGCTTACATGTTATTACTCTATAAGCACATCTCTTTGTCATTACAAACGAGGTTGACTAATACCTCTTTTTGCTTAGAAAATAAGTAGAAAATCTCAATTTGTTATCAATGATTCAGATTTCATAATACATATCCTAGGCTTGAAATCTACCATTACCCAGTCACAAACAATTTACTTCCAACTACAATAATGAAAGCTATTTCTATGACCAGTGGAACTAATTTCAAAATCGATAAACCGCTCTCGATTCCATCGCTAAGATTCTTATCGAGTGTTGAACGTGTTAATTTTGAATCGATATAGCTTTCCTACGCAGGGTTATCTCGGATCAAATGCAGAGACTTCAATTAGGCTGAGGGCCCTCCATTCTCTAGTCCATTGGAGATAGTTTATGACTCCAACGGCCTCTCCGTCTGGTGGTCTCTCTAAATTCAAACTTGTTCTGTGCAGCCAGAATCATTCAACCTATCAAATACGTAAATTGTAAACTAGGTATTCTGCCATTAAGGATAGGTACTGATATTATTACCTCCTGAGATAATAATCATAAATAAAATATTGATACCGAATAATAAAGGGACTTACTGAAATTAAACACGGAATCAACGAATAAAAAACAGAAAGACGCACTTACTGAAATGGTACCAGTTAGATACATATTTTTGCTCATCTTGGTAAAAGAATGAATTTACTAACAACTTGACGAAGCACTGTATAGCTAAAAAAGCGAAAGCCTTACCTTTTTAAAAAAAAACAAAATTTTGCGTTACAAATATCACTTGAACCAACATCGCTTACAATAAATACTATTACTACCTAATCAAATATGATTTCTACTACTTTAAAAATAAGATAATGATAGAAGATACAGTACACAATAGCAAACTCTCTCAAAATACCAACAAGCTTGAAACTTATGCAAAGACGCATTCAATTACTTCCCAACATTCTCCGTCTGATATTTAATTGAATGTCTAACAATAAGAATTCTTGAATAGTTCTATACGAAAAGATATGCCGTTATTTGCATTTCTGCTTCGGAAGATATGCAAATAAAAGACAACGAATCCAAGGCACACTGGATCACAAATAAGTTTGAGTTCATAATATCATCTAAACGTATATAATACCAATATATATTTGAGGCGTGACCTAATCCTGACCTACTAATATAAAATTTATTAATCAGACTTTCGGGGACCGTTGAGTCGCAGACAATTTATTTTAAACTGACGGCCCCCTCAACTTACCACTTGCTCAAGTATGTTTATTTAATGCAGTGGATATTTTATTTATAAAATGAAAGAAAGAAAGAAGTTTGGAAAAGTCAAAGTTAAACTATATAATGTTAAAGTTTAAGTTAAACAAATTGTCCGTCATTGAATCTAGGTGCTTGTAATCAATAAATTTCTATGAATGTAGGTTCACCATAACTTGTAAAATAACCCGGAATAAATAAAACATTTTAAAATAAAACGCATGAATTCTATCTTTAATAAAAGGAGTTAAAACACTTTAAAAAAAAGGTTGATTGACACTGAGCTCTGATAAAATCAATTCAGTTGCAGAGGGCCTAGACAAGTGGCACAAACGCTAGTAGAATAGAATGGTTTATGAATGAATTGACGTCATGAAATTTGATCTATCGTTTCGAACGTGTAATTGGTAGCCAAGTGTATCACGATTCTATTCCATTAAACGAAACGACAATGTAATACGATATTCTCCATACAAATGCGTAGCCAAGTGGCACATTTGACAAGCGAATTCGACTGTAAACGTTTCTAATGTACGCTTACGAAGCGAACGCTAGGACCCTGTAGAAAACGCTACGATACACTACCCAAGATGGCGATTATTTAAATAGCTGTTAGATACCGGTAGTTGTTTTTGTGAACAATTTCGTTTAAATTAATAAAATTTGTACAAATGCACGCACTTATATTATTGTGGGCGGTGTCCAAGCCGTACGTACGGCTTGGGCGTCATTGAAGAAATAAATTTCGTCATTTCTTAATGCAAATTAGTGAAATACCGGTGTATATGTCGCAGTAAGATAGATGTAGCCATAATATAGTTATATCCCTAGGGATATAATTATATACTGGAACATAGTTATACGAAAGCGATTCATTACTTTCTCACTTATATAGTTATAAAATGGACCAAGTTTAGTGATATACTTATATTACTAGATTAAGTGTAGTGAAATAGCTTTATAATAGTTGTTCGGTGTTCACTTCTAGTTTTCGTGCATGTGCATTTAATTGCTACGCTTGCTTAGCATTTGTATTCGTTTTATAATTGGTAATTACTTGCGCCAGCCATGAATTAAGATGAAGAAATGAATGCAGGTGGCGTGCGCCAAGGGAACGTCGGCCTTGCCCTTCAGGACATTGCCAAGTATCGGAAGAGTGCTGGGACCATAACCTTGGGGGCTCCCCTAGTTGTACTCAGCACTTAACCCGTTCTCTCCACAGCTTCGCCGGCCGCCTAACCGCGAACCGGCGCATAGGAACCCGTTGCACATTAAGATTGGTAGCGGAATTACTAGCTTAGGGAACACCAATAGATACTCACCTCCCTCCTCTCCTCGGCACACACCTCCAAATTCACCTCTTTGAAGGGTTAGAATTATAGAACCCCTCAGGCCAAAAGGCACCTAACCACCAATTTTGTTCGGGTTTCTTCTTCTTGGTGATAGGTGCTAGGAAGATACCCTAGGAGGGAATATTTTGGCACCTGCCTGCTGGAGGAGGCATGCATCCGGGGCATCTCAAGCAAAGTTATTGTTGTGTTGTAGGAACGTAGGCCCTCTTCATCATGGCCCTTCAGGCCCTGCTTCTTCGCCTTGTTAAAAGGCTGAACAATAGTTCAACACTCCAAGCTAAAGTTGAACCTCAGCTTGAGAAATTTGTTCTAGACCTGATTCCGGAATCCCCGGAATAAACTTCAGCCTCCCCGGCTCTGCCCTAAACATCAGCCTCTATGGCCCCTCGCTCCGCAACCACACGAAAGGCCTCCCAACACCGCCATAAACGCAACCAACCCCTTTCACGCCGCGGGGGAGGCGCACACTCCGAAAGCTATTTCACTAAACTTAATCTAGTAATATAAGTATATCACTAAACTTGGTCCGTTTTACAACCATATCCCTAAGGATATAACTATATTACGGCTACATCTATCTTACTGCGACATATACATATAGATTCCATAATTTCATTAAAATATATGTAATATCCCTTAACGAATCAAGATATTTCAAGAATAAGACAAGAGTAAGTAATAATCAGTACAAATATATTGTTATCATATTAGTATGTATTAAAAAATAAATCAGCAGTATGTTAGTGTTTGATGTACCTGACTTGAACTATGGTTGGTTTTAGATTCCGAAGAAGATTTAATTTACCGGTTGTTGTATGATGTATTGACTGCACTCACGTAGCTATAATGAAACCAAGTAAAGGTGAGCCCCTTTTTTAATAGAAAAGGCTATCTCTCATTGAATCTACAAATATAATTTTTCATTTTATTCTATTACATATCTATATACATTTATCATCTATACATTTCATTCTATTTAAAGGAAGTCTTCGGCTAATAGGGAAAGCTTCGGCTTATAACTATTATACAAAAGTTAATCAACATATTTTTTCAGGCTTGTGACCACAATTTAAAAATATTAAATATGAATTGAAAATAGGGTGGGGCCACACACGACTCTTTTTAAAATGGTCATCCAGTCATGTGGAAGCGATTCATTCATGCGGGAACTACATATTACATCATAATGGTAAACAAACATGACGACTATTATTTATTTTGTTATAATCCTTTGGTACATAGCTTAAGACAACTACATTGTACTCTTAAATTATATTGATTTAAACTCCATGTTTGTAATAACTAAGGTTCCAAAATTTCTTTTATCATTAAGGGTGAAATAAAAAAAAATCTGTTTCAATAAAACTTTTTTATTTTTGGTTACTTTTTCTGAACATAATTACTTTGTTTTCAAACTTAAAATTAGCATTCACATAATCTTTCGTATGACAGTCACATTTGGTTTCGTCATCATGTCGTTAAGGTTGTGCCAGGATTAATTTTATATACGTCTAGAAAGAAAGAAAATTTCAAAATCAAAAAGATAATGTACAATAGCCTATCTAATTACCAATAAAATTGCATGCAAAGCCTTCAAAGGTTTTGTAATTTCACTATATTTTCCCGTGTATATTTACCACATTTTATTACCTTATCAAAACATAAAATAAAAATTTTTTGATTGCTAGAAATGCAGTAAAACTCTCAACACAACAACTCTCGTTCATGAAGGAACCTGTCACGCCTCTCCTCGAATTCACGTCGGCGGAGCTCGACTTTTACAAATTCATTTGTCGTTCTTTCGAATGGCTTTAATCCTCCTGTTCCTACGCGTCCACAATTAAGAACGACGATTTGGTGTTATAGCTGCCGAACGCGGAGAGGCTGACGCCTGCAGTCTAGGCTTCTTGCCGGACAATATCGCGGCGAAGAAGGAAGGAGAGAGGCGGACTAGGATGGTGGCGTAGCTGTCTCTCGAGCCGGTGCCAAAGTTGTACGTGGTCGGCTAACTGCCTATATCATCTGAAAATAATATTTTATCATTACTTTTTTATATTCAATGAAATTAATCTTTCAGTTGCTTAAAGACAGAATTGCTTTCATAATATTTATGGAATATTGATATGGTAAGAAACAAATAAAATTATTACAATCAACTTACTGGACTTTCTCTCTCCTTCTATGGTATTATTATATATGGTAGGTATTTCACTAGTGCTGCCTCCTGCCTGGACCAAGTGCAAGTCATTTGATGGTCTGAAATAAAATCATTTGTTATTATTTATATCTTAGAATTTTGCTTTATGTTTACTATATGACTACCATTTTTCATCATATGGAACATAGTTCAATCAATACATAATAAATATCTATTCAAATTGATGACCTGATCCTGACAAGTTTTATAATATTAGATACAAAAGATACAGTGTGGTCCCAGTTTATTAAATACTTACATTGAATCCAGCAGATGCCAGCTTGGCCTGCCACAGCAGACACTCCAAAAACTGCAACCAGTCTCTCTTCTAATGCAGTTAAAGAGACCCTGCTGCTAGGCCCACCACCACCAGAATTTTGCCTTATTTAAAAATATTTGGTTTTAGTTTTTGTCTTCCAGTCTGCCTACACCTAAAAATCACAATTAATAAAAAGCACTGTGTTAAATTATACTATCCAAAGATTTTAGATTCATAAAAAATAAATATAAATAAATATTTAATTTACTGAGGTCATCATTATCGAAATCGCTAAGGATATTATTTTTAATTCATGCCATTTTCTAGTTATCTGCGGATTTTCGAAATTCTTCTACCACCATAAGAATTTAACATACTCGATAAATCCTGCCACAGCTGATATCCCTTTAACTGATCTTTGAACAGTCGTCTAGGGTTTCGACATATCGCCGCGCTCATAAAATAAACAAACTGTCTAAGTGGTATATTCCTTTGTTGATTGTGCAGATTGACCACGACATTGTTGATATTAAGTTTAATCTGAGTGAAGATATTGAAATATTGATATGATTTTACGAATTAACTTTCCATAAAATCTATAAGTATTAAGAAATGTTCTGGACTAGCTCGAAACATCGGTTCCATGTAAAAATTATAGTATTCCTAGTAACTATTTCAACAAGAATATTAAACACACAAACATGCCGAAAATATAAACATAACTAAAGTAATTTAATTTAGATTATCACATCATACTTATTTACAGTACTCACCGTCTTAAAATCGCTATTCCATGTATAATTTCACTTAAAAATTCATGAATTCATCACTTCACAACTTAAAAATATTCTAGTTTTGCGGCGACCCATTGTCAAACTGACATTAGCGTACGACAAACCATAAAGAACAATTGATGTTTTTTGTAACGTACGAATAGAATGAGCGTTCGACAAGTGGTTGTACACTTGGCTACCAATCGAAAAACGCTAACGCCCAAGCGTTCATTTTCAGTAGAATAGAAACGACTCCGAGCGTTTGCCACTTGTCTAGGCCCTCAGATCTGTTCGCTTGTTCACGGTTCACGCAGCGTCGGTTTTTAATCGTGACGTTAACGAGTTTTTTTTATAACCGAAGTACGCCACGAAATATGGTTTTACACTGCATCCTTTATGGTCTTTTAAGTCTCGTTACACATGGATAAACTTGATTGATTAATCTTAATATTAACATAGATACCTATAATCAAAATAACGTCTTTTCAGAATTGTCCTAAAATAGTCTGGTCCTTTCTCGTTTTTTAATCACACACCACATAAAAACAACATCTAATATATAAATTGTCATTCCGACGACATTTTAAAGCCGTTTGTAGACTAACCATCTCAATGAAAATGTGCAAATCACCCCCGTTCTTAAAGTATTGTACCGTAAAAATAATGTGACATTAGCGTCAAAAAAAACATATTAGATTATTTTTGCTTCGACCAACTAGTGTGGTATTTTATTTAATAAGTTGGTCTGCAAATAAAATTGAAATTGAGTCAATCGCAAAATCTCGAAAACTGCTATACTAGCAATGTTCAAGTTATAGATTGTAGTAGGTAAACATCGGTTACGAAAGAATTAATCGCTCATCCACATAGTCGTAGTACAAAATAAATGCGAATGAGCAATAACAAGAGAAGTACTGTTTCAATGTATTTACAATGTTTCATTATTGTCCTCTTGTTCAACAAATATTTCTAACCTAAAGATTAATATACCAAGCTGAATCTTATAATAACACGTAGTTCCAATTTATCTTGGGTAACATCTTAATATCTTTAGTATTAATACAGTAGGGGAGAATTTTCAGCGATGAAATATTAAGGAAAATGGCAATAGTCAACATTTCTTAGTACACTTTGGTTCGAAGTAATTTCGTCCTTTGACCAGAAATTCCTAACGGAGTCGGTCGAGTGCGCTTTGCCCAGAACGAGAAATACGCCCTGCGAATCTTAGCTCACCGGCTCTCACCATCAAAGGGATATCGAAACCAAAGTTGTAGAATTGCATCGGCAATAGATTTACACAAGTCTGAGTTTGTGTGTGGTATGCCTTTGATGCTTTAAGAGGAACCGTGCTTAAGGACTGTCCAATTCAAATACAAACGTCAGCTATTGATCAAACACCCGGAGGACATGGTGGAACATTCGGAGGTAGTGTGCCCAAATTGAGCTGAAACCTCCGGCTTTAGGGGAGCGATTGGCGGCTGTAATTCCTCGCGCTAGACTCGGCTGCCCAGCTAAAGGAACTGGCAAGCCGTCTTTTCCTTCTGCGAAACAGCCACCAAACTACCACAAATGGGGCCTACTAGAGCCAGATGTTCAGCCGAGATTAATGCACTAAGACTAGGTCGGAACAGGATAAATAACGGATTGGATTTTAAACCCTTATCAACGATCCTAATCAACGATTCGTAATAATAATTTGAATCTACCATTCGCCCCATGACGTGTCCATGACTTTTTAACTCTTGTTTTACCTTGCCATTAAAAAGTTTTAGGGCTAATTTTCCAATGGTTAGATAAAAGTTATCAGGGGAATAATTATGATGCTGTCGCGTCAGAATGTTTGAATAAGACAGTGACAGCAACAATTTCATTCCTCATTATTATTCATGTAATTTTATTCCTTATTAAAAAATTTGCCCTTACTTATATTTAGAAAAATTGTTACGTCTATAATAAAAGCGTGACAAGAAAATTCCTATCGACTTATTACAGTCCCACTGATCTCTGACAAAAAGGTTTGTTATCAAGGATGTTGAGTATTGGTTTATTTACGAGCAAGTCACACTAAGGTTTCAAGGAAAAAGATTCAAACTATAAGCGTCAGCCTTCTATAGAAAAAAAAACAAATCTAGTAACTAATAATCACAGTCGCATTATCACATCACCAACCTTTAAGTGCCACTGCTGTGCAAAGGTCTCACACGGAGAACGTTTGAGCATCAATCACCAAGCTTGCTCAAGATTGCTGCTTGCTCTTGCTGAACTTATAATTAGAAATTATAAGTCCAGGAAAGGTTTCCTCACGATTTTTTCCTTCACTGTATGTCAGTGGTTTCTTAATGTTCTTAGAGCTCAAAAAAAGCTTCGCAAGCGAATACAAGAGAAGTGGGGCTGAAAAAAAAATTGTGCATAGACAGTTCACAACGTTATGACAATGTAGGAAATAATTTTAAGTTCGTATTCCATAATGTGTGGGAGAGCCATGCTTCCGAATGGGTCGGCTCGACCGGAGTGACACCACGGCCTCACAGAAAACCGGCGTGAAACAACCACGGCGTTGTGTTTCGCCGTGTGAGTGAGGTTACTGGAGGCCCAATCCTTCCCCTCCCCCAATCTCTCCTCAGTCCCTAAATCTCCAAATCCCTAATACCTAAAAGGTCGACAACGCGCTCGTAAATCTGGTTGGCGGTCAAGCGCGACGCGGAGCATCAATGAATGTAAAGTACAAGCGAAAGACTTTGTAGAAGTATTAAAAGTCATTATATGAACATCATTGTATTTGTGTAACATCATAATCAACACAAAGAAAATCTTTTCCTAGTGGTATGATTTTAAATCAAAATATAATCGACAATTTTATTGACCCGTGTACTAAATAACAGCTATGCTTCGAAAAAATACAGCACTGGGTCATCCCGATAAAAATGTATGTTCTTAAATTATTTATAACTCGGATTTTCAAATATGTCGAAACAGGGTGCTCATTGGATTGTGTCTGTAAACATTAACGAGCCAATTAATATCGTAATGGATATTAATTGGCATTTATACGTAAATTTTATTTATTTATCTGTACAAGAAATTACGAAACTATTAAATATTTTAAATTTATAAAATTAATGTACGTAGTTTGTTAAATATATTACCTGCTGACTATACATCCAGAATATGTCGGAATTCAAATTTATAGTCAGATCCGATTTGTCAACATGGTGCTTCACTGTCGGCAATATGATGACATGGCATTGTAAAAAGTGATTGAAAAAGAGTAACCATGGAGTTTTTTGCTCGTTCTTCTCTATAGGAATCTACACTTTGGAACGAGCAAATATCTTCACTAGAGCACAGACGGACAGACTGACACATATAAAGTTAAACCTTATGATATCTTTTTTGCTTGACGTTCAAAAGTGCCTTTTGTGGTCTACTTGAAATAAAGAATTTGATTTGATTTGACAGTCTTAGAGATAATCATATCTCCATAACACATCTATGAAATGTAAATAACACTGAAATAATATAATCCTTAAAGTAAATATGCATATACATCTCACTAAGCAAGTAAATTGCATTTTGATTAAACTTCTGTCTGTTTACGAAGCTCATATGAAAGAAAATATAAGGTGAACATTTTCTTTTACGTGAATTTTCTTAAAGGGATTTAATTCTGTGATAATTTGCATATGGGATCTAGGTTTACCTCAGTGGATATGACCCTCAATCTGAGCTACAGACTGAGAAAAATCACAACAGATGTATTACAGCTAATATACCACAACATTCACAATAACGCGTTGAACTATTGGACGTCTACTTACTCAACTTTAAACAAAATAATCAGCAAAGTTTACAAGATCTTGATCTTGATCTTGATTCCAAAGTATTTTTTCCTGTGAAAATGTTTCGATGCATTCCAACTTAAAGTGTAAGCACTGAATATTGAGTTTAATTTTGGCTGAATAGAATTAAATTTCCAATACCATATTTGTGTAAGATTGACTTGTGTCAATATTAAACAAAGTTATTACTTTAAGATATCGCTCGAAGTAGCACACTCAGCGCCGCGTCTGCAGATTGCATATTTGCCGCGGTGCGCTTCCAAACGTGCTTTGAGCTTTGATACACTACATATTTTATATTTTAATTTCCATCTTATCAAATACCTGAGATAAAAATGTTTTACAAAGTAAAAGGGAAATGGAAAATGTTTTAAAAGAAATCCCTTTGTGGGTTATACTTCTGTTGGTATTTGACTAGTAAAGTAGTGCTTTGTAAAATAAATAATCTTTTTAGCTTTATACTACGAAACATCTAGGCAGATGGAGTAGGTTAGTGGAGTAGTTGCTTTATAGTTTTTTGTAGCCTCTGTTTTTAATAATATATTTTAAGAAAATGTTAGCTTATTATGTATGTACATGCACATACATGAATTAATTGCATCATCAGTCTACCTTTAATTTTCTCAGGCTCCATATCTAATGACCCTTTTCAACGTTTCAAAATCAAAATATATTAGTACAAGTAAAGAGCCTTCGACATCAGAGTGCAAACTACCTCAATGTTGGATAGAAGCTACTACTTATATATGTAACTAAGAAATAATTAGTTTGCTGAAGATAGATTAGCAGTTTTAATAAAAATATATACTACTATGGACTACATACTACACATTAACAAAAGAATGGTTACATCCGAAAATCTGGAATTCTGTATTTAAAATGTTATTTACAAAAATGATCCAAAAACATTTATTTTGACGAAAATTTGAATTAAAAATCTACTTATAATCACTAGGTTCGCTTAATTACTGACAAGAGTGAAACATATGAGTTTACCCCAACGTTGCCCCCTGAGGTTAACGACCTTTGGAGGATAAATTACCATGCGTTAGTGGTATCACAATTTAGTAACTTTTACGGCGTTTGTGCGTCGTCCATTAATTTGTTGGACGTTTAAGTTATATTTTGTAAATACATGGACAATACCCAAATTGGTTTTTAGATAGTAATTTGTTAGTTATCAAGTGTCGAGAAATTATTATACAAAGTCCTCAAAACTATAACGCTACGCTACACTACGAATACAAATAAATTGGAACTTTCCAATTCAAAAAACAAAAACAAAAAGGCAAATAGTTCTACATAAAACCTATTGTAATGGAAAGGGTTTAATCCTGGGTACAGTTTGAACTATTTAACGTATTATTTTAATACAAGAATGGTCACGTACACTTGGATCTCAATGAAAATCTCTTGAACATTTCTGTTGCCCTAGTACGCTGTTATTTACACAGCAAAACCGTTGAACGTGTCGATCTACAGTTTACAAACGTTAATGATAATTGAATGCTATGTACAATTTACATATTATTCATCACGCTTTTGTTAGAGACAACAGCGATTGTCTACTAATTAATGCAATGTTTTTAGTTTCGATCTCTGAGTGTCACAGTCAACAAAAGGTTTTTTCTTTGTAAGATACATTGATCTGTCATTTGCTGATTATACTTTAGATGGTTGATAAAAAAACTGCAATATAAACATTGTAAGATCAATTATAATATTATAAGGCTAATCTTATATGGCTTACGTAACTAGTTTAAAAGACAACTCTAACGAATTCGTGTAATGCAAAATACAGTCAAGAATTTATAGTCTTAAAACGATGCAGATCACAGCATATGTCAATATGTTGATAGTTTTTATCACTACCCAATACATGCTATGCAACGGATTTTGATATGGTTTTTTTATATATTGGGTTGTTGAAGAGGAAGGCTTAATATGTAATATAACTTCCAATAAATAGTGGAGAAATTTAGTACAAGCTTTGCACGGATGCGATGCCCAGTCTGGTCGCTAGTATTATAATAAAATCAAAAAGAAATAAAAGTATTTTAAAGGAAAATGCATAACTAATATTTTTTCAAAGAACGCGCTTAAATTAGTGGCTTAAGTAACTTCAACATTACTAAAAATGTACGCTATAATGGCGCCTAAAACAATTTAAGTTTTTCGAGTAAATTGTTTAGTATAGTTATTGAACTCTATTTACACAGTTAAAATCCAATTAATTCTGGCTTATGGTCATTTTTAATTGGTATGATTTTAGGGTGTCATAAAATAAGCATAAATATTTATTGTAAACTACATGAGGATTTCTACTTACGGATTACCAACGGATATTCGTTCATACTGATCTGTTTAGTTTCACCATAGGATACTCACAAAAATGAAAGAGTTACGAGTGCATTGCCGACCTTTTACAAGATTAGGGTTTCGGAGATTTAGAGATGGGAATGATAACACAACGCTGTGGTTATTTCACGCCGGATTTCTGTCAGGTCGTGGTATTAGTTGAGTTGAACCAGTCGTACTGAAGCATAGCTTTCTTGTATATACTTCAGCCTCATTTTATCCGTCATAACATTAACTTTGTGTTGATATTTTTTCTCTGAGTACTAGATCGAAACAAATTCAGTGATGAAATGAAACATTTCACACACCTAATACCTATATGTTATTCAAATCCGTAACTTACAAAGTAACACGCAAAAATAATTGCGAATAATTTTCTAATTCAGCAATATTGATCTCGTGAAATCAAGTGGTTTGATAAAACAGCACTAAAATATATTTAATAAAAATATTTAGAAACCAGCATTTTGTATTAATTCCAATTAAAATTCTAACCATGAAAGACATTCGAGGAGGGTTTTATGGCTCTTTTCGAGTCTAAAAGCATACAAAGATGTCGTCAAGATAAACTTTATTTCCTTTGACAAATAAAAGTACTGTGTTGAATTCAGTAGCATCTCACTTATACTTAATACGGTGGTGGCGACGTAGCTTAGTCCATGAATAGTTAACTAATTTTAATGAAGATCTTGCTGCGAGGGGTATTTCGTATCCCTATTTGGCTTGTTAAATATTTTACTCACGTTACCTTTTTATAGATCTACCGTTTTATTAATAACAAAGAGGTAGTACTAAATATATATACATATATATCACGAATGAAACAAAAATTCACAATGAGGATTACTTATTGTCTCTATTTTCCTTTTTCAGTCATATATTTAATAATAATCAGTTATAGTTATAACTTAAGAAGTATATTATAAAGAGTGTCAAAATAGAACAAATTGTTAAAAACGATACTAAGAAATAGCTCCTGCTTTTCTTCTTTGTGGTGTAATAAGTATTTCCAAGTAGAAGGTTCTTTGAACTCTATTCTATATGAAAATGTACTAAGAAAATAAACTACGCACATGATAATTGGCTGCCAATTCTGGGAATAAATAGACAGACCATATAGATATAAATTACATAGTTTTTCTATGAAACATGTTATTACAGTGTAAAATATAATTATTGTTTAACGTGGGTTGACGTATCATGGATCGAATGTGTCATCGAGAGCAAAGTTATTATGCCGGGTTATCATGATTCTACACCGCTGCACACAATTATTAGTCATAGCATAGACACCCTTTCACAGAATATGTGCATAATAATTTTATTTATCGATAATTTACATGACATCGACTAGTCACTACATATACAGGCCCACGCTTTTGTTTGTGACGTGAATAAATTAATGGAATGTTACGATAATGATTTGTTTAGGCTGTACTATCAAAAACGACCACCCCTACGATTTTTACAAACTACTTGCATGCATCTAATACACGTCATGCGTGTCTTAGTTTAAAAGAACCACGTGTTTATCAGTCTTCAGATCAGTAGTCGCTAAGCCTATAATTTGTATATCCTAAAAAATAAAAACAATGCCTTATATACGTCAGAAACTCAACTAAGGCACGCTAGACTGTACGAGTCTCTCTAGTAACTCATAGCCTTATCTGTTCAGCTGAGTTCTAGTTTCTTCACAACAATACTTATTTAAATACACTTACTTTCGTGAACTGACTGACAGTATTGTCCCAGAGGAGTAGATAGCTGGCAACTAAGTGCAGATCGCCCACAGTTGTTTTCTGTTCCTTGAGTTGCTTGGCATATGCATTTTACAGAAGATTTTATAATAGAATGTGTCTGTAGAAAGTTTTCTTGAAATAAATAATGAAATGTATATAAACCACTTAATTAGACAAAGCCATCAAAATTATATTACAACCCTAAAGTAATTAAGGTTAAGCTTCCTTTTTTGAAATACTTTTTTTAAAACTGGTATTTAATTTTATTTTTTTATTCTTATATTATGACATTAGGATCTCAGAGTCTTTTTTCAAATAAACTTAAATTGTACGAAATGTGATGCTTATCCGTAAGCAAAATTTCTTAGAAAGGGTACGAAGTTTCGCTTTACGCATTCTAATGTACTTAGTTGTGTATCAAAAGAGCGAAACTCAATATCATATTAAAGAAAACCAACTTTCTTGTGGAAAGTTAGAAACTGCCATTAATCCCCACACAGCGTGTATCACGGTGGAAATTAAAAACTGTCCTAACTTCAGCTATAGCCGTTTGCTGAGAATTTTATTAAAAATCTTGACAGTAATAGATTATTTTGTTTCTGTATACCAGACACAGATTATCTTGTTATCATATTTTTAGAATTGTAAAAATAAGATAAAATACTTTGCCCGTCGGACAAAATACATATTCGAAGAATTCCATGCCATTATCCTCAAAAACGAGGAAAAAAACATGTCTTCTGTGTGAGAATACAATTATTTTCTCTAGCATCACTTTTTTTTCTAAGTAAGTTTTGGTTTATTTAATTATCATGGTTGATGATATGTAGCCAACAAAATGGCGAAAATTATACCATTAGGTTCCATTTCATTCCTTTAGAGATGAAACTAAAAACTGTCATATCGCGTGAACGAAGCTAAGCTAGGAGGAATGTAGTCCAGCTTACTCAGTAAATAGGTCAACTGTGTCATTTTTATAATACTCCTCTAAATGCAATAGAGGTTATTACAGATTGCCACGAAGAAAGCTGTGAGAAATGATGTTCCTCACACGTGTTAAGAAGATAAAATGGTGTATTTGAGATAAAAATAGATTATTGAAGGAAGAAACGATTATTGTTAAGTTTATTTTTCGTTTTTATTGTACGACGACTTTTCACTTGTTTTCTTAGAACTTCTATTGTAATGAGGAATCTTATTGTCAGGCTTGAGGATAATTCTAGAAGAAATCTAGAAAAAATTCTAAATTTATTTTTAAGGAAAGTAATTGTTAAATTATGATTAACTGTTTGGTAAAAATGATCTCCAGATATCATTGCACTGTAATTTGTTCTTTTTTATTTGACTTAGTAAAAATAAAAAAGAATAGACAATTTTTTTGATTAATTTATGAAAAATACAAAAGTTTAAACCATAATATTTAAAATAAAATATTATTCTATAAGAAAAGGATTCATTCATTGAAAATATTGTGACGGAAAAGTGGTTCAAACTCTTTGACATCATGACGTCAATGGATGGTTGTCAAACGTTGCCTAGAGATTGTAAATTTCGTCGTGAATTGTCAATACGAGTTGGTGTAATTGGTAAGGCGTGTGGATTACACCACAGAGACCCCGAGTTCGAGTCCCGCCGTAAACATGAAGTTTTTTAGTTGATGGAAGTTTTGTCGAACTTTCTGGAATTATTGTGTAAAAGAAATGAAAAATTAAAGAGCGAGAAGGAGAATAAATAAAAATGAATAACGAAATTATTGGAAGGTTCTGGAGGCATGACGATCAAAAAGAATAACGAAATTGAATGTTCCAGAACTTGACCGGGGGTATATAAGCGGAACTGCGGCTCACCGCTGGCAGTTGAGTTCTAAGTCTAAAGCGATTCGGAAGAAAAGGAAGAAGTGAAAAAGAAGAAAAGTGAGTGAAATAGTGAAGTGTCGTGAAATAGTGAAGTGCAGTCAGTTAAGTGAGTTAAGTCAGCGTGAACGGCAAAGTTGTGTCAGTCGGCCGGACTCTGCTGGAGAGGAACGCCGATAACTTAACTCCGTGGACGCTGTAACTTAAGTGCAATAGAAAGTCTGAAAACCGGTATTAGTGTTTCATTTCATCCAATCCCGTAACCCAAGCCCGCATAGTCAGGAACGTGACGAGGCACGTAACATTTGGTGTCAGAAGTGGGATTGGAGAAAAATGCCGCTAGTGCCGCAGGACGTAAGAGGAGTGAGTACCCGTTCAATGTCAGAAGCGCAGCGTGTGAGGGAAGAGGGTGCTGCAGCTCAAACCAGCGATGCAGAAGCCAAGCCTGTGCAAGTGGATCTTCTGCTACAGCTGCAGCACATGATGGCAGAGCAAGCGCGCCGCCAAGAAGAGCAAGCGCGCCGCCAAGAAGATCAAGCGCGCCGCCAAGAAGAGCAAGCGCGCTATCAGGCAGAACAGCTGCGGGAGCTGAAAGAAGAGCAAGCGCGCCGCCAAGAAGAGCAAGCGCGCCGCCAAGAAGAGCAAGCACGCTGTCAGGCAGAACAGCTTCGGGAGCAAGCACGCTGTCAGGCAGAACAGCTTCGGGAGCAAGCACGCTGTCAGGCGGAACAGCTACGGGAGCTGAAAGAAGATCAAGCTCGCCGCCAAGAGGAGCAAGCGCGTCGCTTGGAAGAGATGCATAAGGATTTCACGAAGGGACTGCAAAAGGCTGTCGAACGGGTACAAGAAGTGGAGGAAGGGTTAGGCAAGTTGGAACATCGCGTCATGGCCATAGAGGAGAGAGTGGAAGAAGAGATCTCCAAAATCAAGCAGGAAGTGGCAAGCCCAAGCCCTTTGAAGAGCCGAAGCCGTCTTGCAGCCGTTTTTGACACCCCAAATGTGGCCTCAAGCGCAACGAAAGGGCTCAAGATTCCCCATTACGACGGAACAACATCCTGGACTGCGTTCAAGCTACAGTTTGAGACACTTATGGAGGCTTATGGTTGGACTCAGAAGGAAGCACAGTCAGCCCTCACCCTGGCCCTCCGTGATCAAGCGCTCTCAGTGCTGGAAGCTATCGGCGCAAGTGGGGATCTCAGCTTTAGTGCCCTCCTCGACGCACTTGAGGCACGTTTTGGAGACAGCCACCTCGAGCACGTGTACAGAGCACAATTAAAAGAGCGTACTCAGCGTGCTAATGAGAGTCTACAGCAATGGTCCGTGGAAATCGAGAAACTTGTGCGTCGAGCTTTCCGGTCGACTCCGTCAATGATTGAAGGCACGCTTCTCCAAGCATTCATTGACGGTGTTCGGGATCCCGAAGTACGAGCTGCTGTTCATCTGGGCCATCACAAGAACATGAAAGAAGCTCTGGCCCATGCATTGGAAGTGGAAGCCGTGCGTGGTAACTCCCGTACCTTACGTCTGCGGGAAATGACGACAACGGAGCAGGTACCTCCACGCCGTCGGAACTTCATGTGCTATGGATGCGGAGAGCGTTGGCACATGCGGAGCGACTGCCCGAAGAAGGTGAACCGCCAGGACGCGGCGGTCTCAACTTCTGACCAGCTAAATCTAGCCAGGGCTGCGGGGTGGGCGCTGGCCGGTAGTGGAATAACCCCAACAATCTACATCAAGCAAACTAACGATGGAAATACTCTGGTGATAGACGGTCAAGTAAATGGGAAAAACAGTCAGCTAACGTTAGATACTGGAGCTTCAAGGACGGTGATGAATGTTCGGCTGCTCGGGCAAAACATCAGGAAACATCTTAAACCAATTGTTGGCCTACAAATGAAATCAGCTACCGGCCAGTGCATACCGATAAGTGGAAAACTGCATGTAACAATCAAAATTGGGGAACGTGTTTATCGACATGAGGTTATTGTGGCCAAAATTCTGGATGACTGCATTCTGGGACTTGACTTCCTGCAAGGGCACCAGTGTAACATCGACCTAAAATCTGGAGTTTTACTATGTGGAACTGAGGAAATTCCGATGAAGGGTGGAACCCTGGGGAAAGTTTGCTGTTTAAGAAGAACTGTTCTTGCACCAAAATCACAGACTCTCGTACCAATTGGATTACCTAGGAGGAGGGAAGGAAGTTTACCTCGAAGGTGCGCTGTGATTAATAAATTGGAACACGTAAACTCATGGCTACCGGCAAGAACTGTCGTGGGGTCATCTGATGTCAACCGCATTCCGGTATTCAACTTCAGTGATTCAAAAATTACGATTGAAGAAGGAGAGCCTGTGGGCGTATTGGAAGAAGTGGCCTGGATAAGAAAATGCTCGGAAAATCTTGTGAAGAAGGACAGTACGGGAATAGACTTTGTAACGAAAATCTTAGACGAAAACAGAAGTCTGACAAAAGTGGAGACTATGAAAGCTAGAAATTTACTTCTTCGATTCTCTGATGTGTTTTCAAGAAGCGATGGTGATATTGGCCGAACTGGTTTGGTGAAGCATAAAATAAACACAGGTGATACAATGCCAATTCGTCAAAGGCCCAGACGTATACCATTCGCTCGTGAGAAAGAGGTTGAACAAATGATTGACGATATGAGGAAAAATGACGTGATAGAGCCCTCTTCTAGCCCTTGGTGTTCACCTGTCGTGCTTGTCAAGAAGAAAGATGGTTCAACGAGGTTTTGCGTAGACTATCGACGATTGAATGATGTTACCAAGAAGGATAGCTACCCGTTACCAAGAATCGATGACACACTTGACACACTGAGTGGCATGAAATGGTTTTCAACGCTCGATCTGAAAAGCGGCTATTGGCAGGTGGATTTGGATCCCAAGGACAAGGAAAAGACCGCATTCTCAACTGGGAAGGGACTCTGGCAATTTAAGGTGATGCCATTTGGATTATGCAATGCACCGGCAACCTTTGAGCGTTTGATGGAACAGGTGCTGGCGGGACTGCTGGGCGAAACCTGCCTAGTTTACCTCGATGACATCATCATTGTTGGACGGGATTTTGACGATCATCTAAGAAAATTGGAAAGGGTACTCGAAAAGCTGCGTGGAGCAAATTTAAAGTTGAGTCCAAAGAAATGCTCTTTCTTTAAGCGCGAAGTGAATTATCTAGGCCATGTTATTTCTGAGAGAGGAATTGAGACTGATCCAGCCAAGACTGCCGCTGTTAAGGAATAGCCAACACCTAAAGACAAAACGCAAGTTCGGGCATTTCTTGGATTATGCTCGTATTATCGGCGGTTTGTGAAAGGATTCTCGGACATTGCCAAGCCATTGCATCGATTGACAGAGGAGAAACGTGCCTTTATATGGGACGAGGATTGTGAGCAAGCCTTTCGCGAACTAAAAGAACGGCTTTGTAAAACGCCAATTCTCGGATACCCCAGCGCGAAAGGAATATTCGTAGTTGATACGGACGCCAGTAATATCGGAATAGGAGATGTCCTTTCACAACGCGATGGTGAGCAGGAGAAGGTTATTGCTTACTTCAGCAAGTCACTATCCAAGCCGGAGAGGAATTATTGCGTGACCAGGAGGGAATTGCTGGCCGTAGTCAAAACTCTGCACCATTTCAAGAAGTATTTACTGGGACGGAAATTTTTAATCAGAACTGATCACGCTGCTTTGAAATGGCTGCTTCAGTTTAAGGATCCTGAAGGCCAAGTAGCCAGATGGTTGGAACAACTTCAGGAATTTGACTTTGAAATCGAACATCGCGGCGGAAGAATTCATGGCAACGCAGATGCATTATCGAGACGCCCATGCGTGGAAGATTGCAAGCATTGTGCCAAGAAGGAAATTGCTTTTCTTAAGGTGATAAGGACTGATACTGTTGACGAGGCATGGGGAGATGATGCGATGAAATTAGAACAGGAAAGAGATGCGGATATCAAACCAATACTGGAGTGGCTAAGAAGTGGTAACAAGCCAAGTTGGAGTGACGTCGCCCAATATAGCGCGGTAACGAAAGGTTTATGGGCACAGTGGAAAAGCCTTACGCTGCATAACGGACTTCTGTGCAGGAAATGGGAATCAACAAACGGCAAGGACGAGCATTTGCAATTGGTGGTGCCTCGTTCAAAAATAAGGGATGTATTAAAAGCGTTCCATGATGGATCTTCTGGAGGACATTTGGGAATTAGGAGGACTTTGGTGAAGATCAAGGAGAGGTTTTATTGGTTGCATTGCAAATATGACGTCGAAGATTGGTGCCGGAAATGCACTAGTTGTGCAGCTGTCAAGGGTCCACAAACAAGAAGCAGGGGGGCGATGAAAATCTACAATGTTGGTATGCCTTGGGAGAGAATAGCCTTAGACATCGCTGGACCATTTCCAATCACTGATTCGGGCAATCGCTACGTTTTAGTGGTTATGGATTATTTTACAAAATGGCCGGAGGTCTTTGCCATACCGAATCAAGAGGCAGTAACTGTAGCCACGAAGTTGGTAAACGAGGTATTCACCCGATTCGGAGTGCCCTTGGAGATGCACAGTGATCAAGGACGGAACTTCGAGTCCCAAGTTTTTCAGGAAACTTGTAAACTTTTGGGAATCCATAAGACTCGAACGACTCCTTATCATCCACAGTCAGATGGAATGGTCGAACGTTTCAACCAAACATTGGAGCGACACTTAGCAAAGGTGGTTGACAGCCATCAGAGAGATTGGGACACTTACATACCTCTCTTCTTGCTTGCCTATCGGACTGCTGTACATGAAAGTACCGCAAAGACGCCTGCATTTGCAAATTTTGGAAGGGAATTGAGATTACCGGCAGATCTTGTATCGGGCTGTCCACCTGGCGACACTCGCACCGAGTTTAACGATTACATAAGCGAGTTAAGGGCAAAAATGTTGGACATTTACGAGCAGATCAGGGAGGCCGGTCTTCAAGCTAGTGATCGCGCAAAAACGCGCTATGATCGACGAGCCAATTCTGTTGGGTTTGAAGAGGGGTCATTGGTCTGGCTTCATAATCCAGTCAGAAGGAAAGGAAAATCTCCGAAGCTGCAACCGAGTTGGGAAGGTCCTTATGAGATAGTCACGAAGATCAATGACATTACTTACAGAATTCGGAAGACTTCAAGGAGCCCTTTGAAAGTTGTCCATATAGACAGGTTGGCGAGGTATTACGGCAGCAACGATGCTCGGGACGAGCGAATCTAAGAGGGGGGCAGTGTGACGGAAAAGTGGTTCAAACTCTTTGACATCATGACGTCAATGGATGGTTGTCAAACGTTGCCTAGAGATTGTAAATTTCGTCGTGAATTGTCAATACGAGTTGGTGTAATTGGTAAGGCGTGTGGATTACACCACAGAGACCCCGAGTTCGAGTCCCGCCGTAAACATGAAGTTTTTTAGTTGATGGAAGTTTTGTCGAACTTTCTGGAATTATTGTGTAAAAGAAATGAAAAATTAAAGAGCGAGAAGGAGAATAAATAAAAATGAATAACGAAATTATTGGAAGGTTCTGGAGGCATGACGATCAAAAAGAATAACGAAATTGAATGTTCCAGAACTTGACCGGGGGTATATAAGCGGAACTGCGGCTCACCGCTGGCAGTTGAGTTCTAAGTCTAAAGCGATTCGGAAGAAAAGGAAGAAGTGAAAAAGAAGAAAAGTGAGTGAAATAGTGAAGTGTCGTGAAATAGTGAAGTGCAGTCAGTTAAGTGAGTTAAGTCAGCGTGAACGGCAAAGTTGTGTCAGTCGGCCGGACTCTGCTGGAGAGGAACGCCGATAACTTAACTCCGTGGACGCTGTAACTTAAGTGCAATAGAAAGTCTGAAAACCGGTATTAGTGTTTCATTTCATCCAATCCCGTAACCCAAGCCCGCATAGTCAGGAACGTGACGAGGCACGTAACAATATGAAAGCATTCCTTTGATTCATCAGATGTGCTTTGGGGAATTTATTCGCTTTTTGTTCCTTCAATAAATGTGTGCATAAAGCATCGTGGGATGGTGGTATTCTTTTGTTCACGCTTTTATATATTATTATTAATTTTTATTATATCTACTGACTTTAAACTTTGTATTGACATTTAAAATCATAAATACATCGAACGTCGTAGGGAGGTTTTCCAACTATAATAAATCCAATCCGCAACTTATTCTAATATTTTTTTAACATTTTTTTTACTGTGTATTTTTAATTAAAATCTTAATTGTTCTGTTGCTCATTATAATATCTAAGAGAATTTATCCTCTTGTCCTTAGTAAACTTATCTATTATTCATTTTTATTACTGCTGGACATCGCGTTGAATGTAATAATTTATCTAACTGTAAGTTTTTATAAAATCCGAAAATGCAAACTTTAAACGAGGAAATTTTCTTGTTAATAAATATATAATAATATATTCACAAGATCTAGTTAATTTTGTGATACGATAAACGACGTTGTATGAGACTAATTTTTACATATAGTTTCGTATTGGTATGTAAATGTAATAAACGAATTCATATCACGTACATACACGTGCAAGGTTTATAACAAATACTAAAATAAGCTTCTAGGTGCAGATTCAATTGCATAAAAGTGGAAGGAATAAGATAGAAGGGCACTAATACAATAATGTCCAGTCGTGGGTAAGTCCTATTGTCCACTGTCCAACTCTTAACGTAGCAAGCGAAAATAAATGATATTATTTAATGTGCGCTGTATTATAGTGTTCTTGTCTAACGTGGCGTGACCAAAACTTGCTTCGACACGAGATGGCAACGACTGCGTTTCTTTAAAATAATCAATTGTCCGCTTGTTAGTGTAGAGAACTTTGATAACAATAATAAAATTCGATAAGTCTCACTCTAGGTTTCAAGTTCGTCTTTCCTGTGTTAGATTTTAACACAGACTACAAAAAATAAATTCGATAAGGCTCAAAGAAAAACCTAGTAGACTTTTCTTTGAGAAAAGAATATCATCACATCAAGTCAGACTCTTATAAACTAAAAACGCCCATCCTACTCTGAGCCGGAGCCGCAGTATCTGCACCCGCTGCCCTACTCTTGTGTATGTTATTGTCTATATTCCATAATTACGGGAATGATTAAAATTTTAATTTTATATAATAATATGTGTAGAACATCAACTTTTAGTAGCAGTAAAGTTTTATGTTTGGGATACACGTATAAGCAATATAGTGTCAGCTTAATACACGCTCATCTCGTCGAGTATCCCAAAGAGTTTCCGAAAACATCTTGAATTTAGTCTGTTGTCTAATAAGATTTCTTAAAATACAGGATACTTGGAAAGCTGAACGACGAAAGTAATTTGCTGCAACGACCGGATGAAGAAAAAAATATAAAACGGCTTTCATCAGTCTGCTTAGCAAAAAACGTAGATCCGAGCGTTTTACTAGAACCAAAAAGAATTTCCCTAATCGAATTATTGTCAGTTAGTGGTTGCAGACCCAGTAACTGCATTTGTTGAACTCTTTTTTCTCGAAGTTGTAAGCAATATACCAACGTTAAATCCAGGCTTTGACTTAAAAAAAAAATATATTAATTGGTAGCTATTGCTATATACATAATATCGTATGAATATTAATCAAACGTTGAAACATGACGTAATCTGAAAACAATTTAAATTAATGATTGGATACTTTTATCGTCTCTTAAATGGATAGTTAGAGTTAAATCAATCGATGACCGAAATAAATTGCGACAAATATATTTATTAGATTTCCATTTTTATCTTGCCACGTTGAAGCTCTTCAATTTCAAATGACAAAAATATGGATAGGTAAGATGAAAGTAGAAACACGAAATATTTTACGTCTGAATGTGAGACGTTAATAAAATCAATCCAATGTTCACGACCACCTGCACTATAAATGTGGACGTCAAATATAAAACTCTGAGGTCTTAATTTATTTTAGATTTCTGGCTGATTTTTTATTGGTTAAATAAAAGTTACCTGGTGAATAATTATGATTCTGTCGCGTCAGAATGTTTGCATAAGACAACAAATTTATTCCTCAGATAATATTTATCTGACTATTGAAAATCAGCCCTTAATAAGTTAATGTAGATTTCAGCCTTTTTTACTACCACAGAGCTCAGAATAATAGTTTAAATGACGATTTCATACAATATAGCTGAATTGTTAAATTCCTCATTTGAATTTTCTTTGTCATGTCATTCGAATTGTCACGTACTGCCAGATAAATTACATTTGCCCCACTAAAATTTCCAACTGGATAATTTTCCTATTACCAATACCTGTTGTAGTTCACCTTTAATATTTTTCCTATACTCAATGAGAAATCTCCAAGGAAGTGGAACTAATTAAGCATCCCGAGCTTAATACCGGACTCTTCGGCGGAAAACCTTTGAAAAACACGTCATAATATTTTATAGAAATACCTAGGTTTTTATTTTTGCTTTGAGACGAGGGATGGCTTCGACGAAAGGTGAAAATGCATTACAAATAGAAAGCAGAGGACTGGATATTTAATTAAATATTGCTTTATTAACAACAGACTACAAAGACAGTTAACCTGGCGGTTCACACAAGGCGTTTTCCAAAGAACATTTTTAATGTTGTGTTCAATTAATGAAGGTCAATTTAGAAAGGATAGAGAGCGGAGATTTTTTAGAACAATTTTTACTTCATTCGTTATGTAAGTAAAATACGTACTAATTAAGTTTGTTGTACTAATTATGGCGCTTACGCTTTGAGGTAGCTTTTTTTTCACTTTTTAAGCTTGTTTTTAAGGTTTACTAAGCTTAGTTTTGATAGAATTACTTTAACATAACAAATGTTTATTCACCTATATAGTAGTTGTTGTATGTATGTTCTTTTTTAAAAATACTTCATTTTCATAAAAATAATGCCATCCTGTTCAATAAATTATACCGTAATCTACTTATTACACAGACACTATTTTGTCTTCAAAGATATATATTTCGAAATACGAATCGAGACTCTAGAGGAGAAAATATTCCAATCACAAAAAAGCCTCACCTTTTACCTGGCAGCATCACATAGTACCCTTGTGACCGCAATATTAGAATTTCATGGCCCTCATCCCTTCGCCTGTACAGCGAAATAGGGAACTTTCAAAACTATTTTCAGTCTCCTCGTATCAAAGTCAGGTAACTAAGATTATAAGTGGCCAAAGAAATTCAAGGAATTTCGGCTATACGAAATTTCGTAGCATATTGCCTCACATAGTAAACGCTCTATACAAACATAAATATATATCATAGAGGCTCGATATTCTACAGGAATTGGACATAATTGATTAACGAGGGCTGAACGTTACGGAATTGTAGCAATAATTCGTTCGTGGATGGATTTTGGGTGTTAGAAATTTCATTTTGATGACATTTTCGTGAAGGGTTTAATGGAAATTATGATTTATGTATTGGTATTTAGATTAAAAGTTACACAACTGTTCTGATAATACACACTATTTTATAAGAGAATAGAATGATTAAATTACTACTTTACTGAAAAAACCGCCGGAATAAAAGGAAAAAAATATCTTCAGTAGATAAAGCACGTAGCAAATTAAAATTTGACTTAAAGAATTGAATTTGGTCTCGAGCGATGTCAGAGCCGCAAAATTTGGCACTTTTTCAATAATTTCGCTACCCGAGTACATCTAATTTTAGCCAGAATAATTTAATTCCGCGTTATACAGTACCCAAATGTACTCGGGTGGTTCCTGCTACGAATACCGTAGCTGTGTAGCGGTTTCGTAGACGTTTCGTAGCATTGTAGTAACGATTCGGAATAAGGTATTAGCACCAAAATTCAATATGGATTGAAATATTTCTTAGGTTAATATTAAATATTTATTAAATATGTATTAATAAAGTTGTTTTGTAGTCGAGAAAATACTGTTTACATCATAAACTAGAGCAGGTTAGTACTTGTATTTTCATCAATAAAATTAATTTACGATACACCTAACACATCGTTTTTATTGCCCGCCCTGTTACCACACCTAATACGAAGTGGTTTTAATACAAAGTGAATGAAGGTGCTCTATTTTCCATAGAGCACATCAACGTCAGATATCGTAAATTGATGGCACTTGCAATGTAGATTATTTCAATTTCTTTAAAAGTTTTATTATTAATTGAGTAGTAGGTAGTACGTCTACAATACTACTACGTTTACGATGTTTTTGTTTACTATGTCCTTTTTGCCTTAGCCTTACTTTTTGATCAACTTTTAGATGGTGCATAGATCTTTGGACTTTTTTTGGAACAAACAAATAATAAAACACAATAAAATAATACATAATATTAACTATGATAATTTGTTCACTAAAATATTTTTTAGTGTTTTGAATTTTATGTTAATGTCGGTATTCTCTTAAGACAGAATTACTTATGCCCGGTTCCTATAATTGAGAAACGATCCGTTTTAGTTACGAATAGTAGTTTTATATACGACTCGTAAGCTAAAACCGTTCCTATAACAAACGTCTCGTCGTGCAACTTACTGACGGTTTGCAACTAACGGATGTCGGTAAGCGAATTGTATGGAGATCTATGGTGTCTGTGGTGTTCCTATAAATATTTTAACCGTCAGTAGACGGTCAAGATAACTATTCGTAATGTCATTTGGTCGTAATGCGTATACAACGACGATTCGTTAAATATAGGAACCGGGCAATAGTAGACATACATATCTAGAATTGAAAAGTAAAACCATTTCGTGAAAAGAAGTATTTCTCAAGGGCAGCTGAAAGAGCCCCAGACAAAAGCACTCAAAGTAACTCAACATAGAAAGTAAAGATACTCCACCGGAATTGTTTGAATAAAAATACATCTTTTTATTTTTAGATTTAAACATTTTCGACGAAATTAAATAACCTTCATGGCATTTATAGTAATTAGAAGTTCGTTCATCCGTTTGATAAATATTCTTTTACGAGAAAGTTTTAAAGTTAATACTTTTAACATAAGATTTGAATAGTGTTTCTTCCTTGAAGGAAAGGTCCACTTTTATAATGCAACATGTACTCTTTGACACATTGACATTACACGACACGAGTCACAAATACGTCTTTTTTACTTATTTTTATTTTTTTACCGAAACTTTATGCAACAAAACATAGGCAACTTAATGCCGTAGGCATTCTTACCAGTCAACCTTAGGGTGATGCAGAGAGAGTAAGGTAGGTGCAACAATAAGAAAACTTTGAGACAATAAATTAAGATTTAACAATACAACAACAAAAACAATAAAACAAATTATATTAGTTTCAGGGTTGTTTAGTGTTAATCATTTTATTTTAAAGTAATTTCACTTAACAAGAAAAAACTAAAAACAAATTCGATTTAAATCTTAACTTTTGTTATGGCCAAATTATAAACTATACTAAAAATCCATCATTTTTAAACATAACAATAAAAGCTATACGTTATATTTGGACGACGGTTGCGTGATTATAGAACGTAAACTGATGCTTCGAAACATTTATCTGTCTGTCCAAGCCATTTTTCGAATTGACTGAACCGATTGTTATTATATTTTTGTAAAAAATAAGTGGCAGGTCTGTATAAAAGTAATCTGGCGACAAACTTGATCTGGATTGAGAATGAAAAGACTTGTTAGAACTATTTCGTAGAGTTCTTTGTGTAATCGGACATATTCAAACTTGAATGATAGGAGACATGTGAAATAACTTCTAAAAGCTATCTCCAATATTCCAAATATATTTTGTGTCTTCTGTCAAAGTTAGACTTTGTTAAGTGACCTTTTCAATGTAATTGTAGTGATTGACATTGTTCATAGAAGGTTTCTTTAATCTATTCTTGTCTTTTGAGTAAATAAATTATTTTGATATTGAACTAATATTTAAATATTCATATCATTGTATGTTGTTTTTTTTTATAAAACTAAGCAACATATCTAGGAACAATAAACACAAAATTAATAATCAAATTAACAAAAAAAAAATGATAAGAGCAATTTAAAACCTGAAGATATTTCGTTTTGTCAGGAAATAACCTTCCCTTTCTATACAGATATTCCCGTGAATGCATCAGCAAGCATCGTGCGTTACCGTGCATAGCAAAAAATAAACATTCCCTCCGTTTAAGTTATAGGTCAATGAAATAGTCATTGACCTATAACTTAAACGGAGGGAATGTTTATTTTTTGCTATGCACGGTAACGCACGATGCTTGCTGATGCATTCACGGGAATATCTTAAACAACATCACACGTCAGATTCCAAAACGTATCAAAGCTGACCTACTATCGGATACTCGTTCACCCGTACCATTCGTGTACATAACAACTAATTGAAAATAAAAAATACCCTATTTCGAACGCTTTTATAAAACGTGTGTTTATGCACACAACGAGTGCCGCTGTCGCAATGCAAACAAGGCTTCGGTATCGAGCCAGTATGCAAACTGCAAAACGTTTAAGCGAAAGTAAATATACGGTAGATAAACTTGACACCTATTTAAATTGAACTCTACGTGTACGTAACTAAATCATTTTTAACTTTCGACACCGAATTTGCATGTTTTTTTACAGAATCTCAATATTTTTTTCCCGGCCGAATCGAGCCCGACTCCTATATTTGCCGGTCATGCTTGTGATGTCCATGGAAAATTGTCTGTCCTTAAATACAATAAAGCTATACTTGACAATATATTATATTAAGGTAATTGTAGTAAATAATTATTTATTCAACTGAAGGTTTTCGTCGATATTCTAATCACGACATAGCATTTCGACTTGAAGTTGAAGCAACATGTGCTTAACTTAATGACAATCGATGTACTTATTTGAATTTTACACATCCTTGTACTCTACTACTCATTTTACTTACAAAGAGACTGATTGGTAAAAAAATATAGAAACTAGTTTTAAGATTGGAAATATAAGTTTCTGGTATGAAGCCAAATAAACTAAACGCATACACAAAAAGTACTGGAAAGAACCCTATTATTATTGAGGGGATCGGTCGGTGTATTATGGCTATACACAATTCTGCAAAAAAATCTCTCTGGCCTATATGAGGTTGTCTGAGAGACATGATCTAAGATTAAACATAGTTGCACCTTTTAACATACTTTTTTTATTATTTGATAGGACGGCAAACGAGCAGACGGATTACCTGATGGTAAGCAATCGGCGTCGCAACTGTTGCCGACCTTTTAAGGATTGGTATTTTGAGGATTTTGGGGTAGGGGAAGGATTGGGCCTCCGGTAACCTCACTCACAAGGCGAAACACAACGGTGTGCTTTAAGCAACACAAACTATACAAAAAACTTCCCAGTTTATTTTTATAAGATTCGTAATGATTGATGGGATCGTGCGCTTCAAGAGCAGCTTACGTAGACAAGAGAATAAGATTAAATTTAAAGCTGTACGAGTTTTGACCCGAAAACCACGCACTTAGCAAAATTTACAAGTATTAATAAATAGGTGACTTGGCTTACTTGAATTAAGTTCCTATGTCCCCTAGGTGGGGCAGAGGGCTTCCACAGTATTTTTCCATTTGGACCTATCTTGGGCTATGTGCTTAATTTCGGACCAGGACAGTCCTATCCTCTTTAGTTCCGCCGCGACTGTGCGCCACCACGTTTGCCTTCCTTGTGGTGTCCACTCTAGAGCTTGTCTCGGTATGTGTGTGGGACCTACTCCTGAGAGTGTGCCCTATCCATGACCACTTTCGGCGTGTAATTTGCTTGTCTATTGGCATTTCCCGGCACGCCTCCTACAAGCGTTCGTTCGAGATCTTCTCTGGCCAGAAAATGCCAAGTATTTGCCGAAGGCAGCGGTTGACGAAGACCTGGATTGATTGAGTGATATCCTTTGTTACCTTCCACGTTTCGCACCCATAGAGTAAGACGGACTTGAACTTCGGAATAAATAGGTACTCATTGCCTAATGATATGAATTGACTAACCTTTATTTTTTCTTTTTTTACAGTCAGCCTACTGGGTTCATGGCTGCGTCTCCCTGCAATGAGCGAGTAAGTAGAATTTATTTATTTACATAATAAAGCGCTGCCCTTTGATCAAACAATTTTCTGTGTACATGTTTATAATTATGTAAGTATATATTATATGTATATTATATTTTGTGTTGGATAAGTGCACGATTATAAGTTGATGTTTGTTTAGCAACTGTAGTACATATCAATCGCTGTCTTTATTATTTTAAGTTAATAATGAAAAGATTTATGTTACTTAGGTTCTCGTGCGAAATGTGTTATCACTAGGTAAGAAATAAATAAATGTCAATATTTTACGTATAGCGCTTATTGTCTGCTCCCTATGACTCGCTTTTGGCGGTACAAAATTTATGTTTAGACTTATTGTCCGATCCGTCGGTTTCCTTGATGTGCAAACAAATCCCTTCTTCACCCTACATCTCGAACAGTACTTACGACATTCTTTTTTAGATCAGCTGTCCGACTTTTCGGACTTCTGACTACCAACTTTCTATCGTCGATGTGTAACAAACAGGATCCAGAACAATTCCTTACGAGGCACAGAAGAATATCGAAATGGTAAGCACAGAATCTTATTCCTTAGCCGAACTCAACAAGCGTAGCTTTACTTGAGATGGGTTGAAACTCAATATAAAACAGCTACATACATCAGCTGATTTTGTATTTAAACGAAATTCAAAAAACGCAGAACCTCAAGACATTCCTAAATTCCATTGAATGTTTTTTTTCAATTGGCAAATTCGTTTTCCACGGCTATCTGCGTTCTACAATCAAATAGTGGATACAATTTTGAATTTCACAATTCAAATATGTAACGAATTTCAAAGAATCACATACATCAATAAGCTAGATGAATGTCTGATGTGAAACTTTTAAACTCGAAAGTCTAAGTCTGTCGAAGTTTATAGCAAAATAATTTATTTTCATTAGAACTCTAAGAGGCACTTTTGAATGTCAACAAACATGTATGTAGATAAAAAGTGTCAGTGTCATGTAGCTATTTCTTGGTTACAAAATTGAGCGAAAAGAACGATGCAGGATGTATATATTTTAAATAAAATCTTTAAAAATTTTTAATCAAATTCACAAACCAATTTTTATTACATTTTATTAGTTTGGTTATGTGAGAAGAATGCATTCAACTCAAATACACAAATTCAATTCCTTATTTCTATACTAAATTTTAAAATTAATTACTCTATTTAAATGTAGATTTAAGAGTAAAAATATTTTTCTCAGCACTGTACGTAGTTTAAATTTGATTTGATTTATTTACTTTTAGTAAGTAATAGTTGAAATCTTTGGTTTCCCTTACGTTATTTTTGTACAACTACTTTTTATTACATTTTAATCAATTGTGTTTCAAATTCCCATATGTGAAGAAGCGACTGTATTTTTATTTGACTACAAGTCCACAAGACACCTAGAAAAGGACTCATACAAATGAGAATTTCGAAGTATTATAATATCAGAAAAACGCTTCTTACTTCTGCACACACTGCAGTAAACGTAGTCATTTGTTTTTCAAACATTACACTTCAACACATAAAACACTTTTTACGGCAAAACACATCTATTCTACAGCAAAGGACCAGTAAGCTACATCAGTTATGTTATCAGTCAAAAATTGAGTATCATTAATGTCCATGAATCAACATCAATGAAGAATTGACGAAAAAAAATTTATGAATTTCGAAAACGAAAAACCCAATACTGCTATTCCCAAAGCTCTGGTCATATTGACGGTCATTTTTTATCATGCAACCAACCGAATATGTCTATAAGTTTCTTTTGACATTGAAAAGTCAGTTTAGAAGAAAACGCTGAGCGAATTTTGCACCAGTGGTAACATCCGCTAAATATTGTGAAACAAATGCCTAGTTGCCAAAGATCAAGAAGAAATGGAAACGGAGTGCGTAGTACACACGCGCCCTTTTCATCTTATGAAGTAAAGCGAAGCTGGTGTTGTAAGTACAAATGAAGAATACTTACGGTTCTTTGATGAAGTATCATCAGTGGTGCGTTTGTTACAGCTTCATGGGACGCTTCCAGCAAGTAGATTGGGGTGTAGTCAGACGTGACACACACATCCTCTTCACCAAGCTGATCCGGACTAAAGACCCTCGCGAAACGGAAACCAACCAAGATGGAAACGCGCCTGGCAAACAACGACTATCGGTAAGTAAAATTAGCAATAGTCTTTTTATAGAATACTTATTGTAGTTAAATCGCGTCGCTACTGCTTGTTACTATTATTTGTTTACTCGCGTTATATCCGTCCATTCAACCGGACGATAAACTTGGCAACCTTAAAGTTAAACAAACTTTAGTCTCGACGCAAAATGGATGGTTGCGTCGAGAAATAGTATTTTATTTTTGCGGCATGTTTATCGCTTGCAGACGGTGTATTACATGTTTGAATATCAAAGAATTGTAAATTAAAATGAATATAATGAAATAAATGATCATGTGTAATTTATTTACAAAAATTCAAACAAAGCCGTTTGTTTGTAGTACGTACTAGTAGTGACAAGATTGGCATTAAATTTTTGCACATATTTGCTTACTTAGACACCAAAATGTACTCTTCAAAATTTATTATAAAGCAAAGTATTTGCTACTAGCGCTTTGCCGACGGCTTTGACACATTCCCAGAATAAAAAACTTTTTTAAACCGTATTAAACCCACGTTTGGACCATCTGTTCTCAAAATTCATAGAATCCTTAAAGTAGATTTGTTTCGTTGAGTAAAAAATCACCTAAGCATTCTAACGTTGGCACTAATTAGTAAAATTTTCATTCGAATATATGTAGGACGCAATCCACATTCCCGAGTACTCCTTGCGGTAGTATTTTGGACTTGCCCAAGCTTGTGGTGCTAGTAAACAAAGTTAAATCTCATAAAGTTTTCACAGTAAACAACATTTGAGTTCTAGAAGTGACATTGTAACAAATGGTACTTCTTACGAAGTACCGTCTGCTCCTAACGTTAATTATCGTCTGTCATTGCAAACTTATTACTTGCTTTGAGTACATTTCTTAACCTCGTTAGTTATACATTTTTATTGACATATTAGTTAGACCCTTTTATTCAACTAGGGGTAATTTTGTATCCGCGTGGCGCTGTTAATCGCTTTATCGAGATTTCAAAGCAAGCGAATGGTACGGTAATAATATGTTGACCCAGTGTTAAGAAAAATAAGGTAAGATGGTTTTAAAGATTTATTTTGAAACTTTTTGTTATGATTGGCTAGTGTTCATTTAAATCTTCTCCGTTTAAAAAAGTAAGCTGACTTGTTGGTTTGTATACAGTATATCAAGAACCTGGGTTTTGATACCCGGCTGGAGAAGATAGGAGGATTTATCATTAAACAGTTAGCATGGCAAGAAAGCGCTTGAAGCTGCTGTTTAAGTCAGATTCTGATCGTATCGGAATACCACCCAATGGAATTATTAGGACATATCTTGCTTTCTTAGCCGACTACACAACGCAGAAGTTTGGCGATCTGCTCCTACACATTGTTTCATGGGTTCGATTCCCACTCGAAACAAATATTTTTATGATTCGCAGTTGTTCCAGGTTGGTGAGTTATGTACAAGTGATTTGTCTTTAAAACTTCACACAAGAAGCAAAGATTTTTTGAACTATATTTTTTATTATAAACACCTAAGAATCTTGAATTGAAGAAGAAAGGTCGTAGCGAAGAATTCTCATGTTTAAACTTGGTAAGTAAAAAACAGATATGCGCTAAAGCTTAAACAAATCCGACCTAATATAGGCATGCTCACCTCCAAAGCAAAAGCTTTAAACGGCATAGTTCACTACACGCTTTAATTTGAACCATTTGAACTAGTAGAAGTAGTTTGCAACTTCAATTTACCTCTATTCTGTATTGAAACCTAATTTGATGTTAATAAAGATGGAAATATTACATTAATTGCAATTGCAAGCTACTATTGTTATCATCATCATCATCAGCCTCCAATTTCACACCACTGATCTCTATGTCCGCTCTTTTCATCTAACCACAGCTAGTCACCCTGCAGATGTCCTCAGTCAGCTGGGTTGAGTGATGATATCCCTAACTAGCACTGACATGCAGTGGTTGGATGACAAGAGCTGAACTTTGAGCTCAGTGGCGTCCAACTGGGGAGGCCTATGTCCACCAGTGGACGGAATCTGGCAGATGATGTTGATGACCTAGCTGAATAGTCTTAACAGTCCTAACAGCTACCCAATATAATTTATAGAAATTTCAATTGAAATTAATGTAATATTATTATATTTATTTATTTATAAACATACATTCTTATTACAGTGAAAAAGGTAAGTAAGTGCTTTGATTGTCGAATGTCGGTGGATAGTGGTGATTGTCCCTACTTTTAAGTATAAATTATTTAATTTAATTTTTATCTTTTATAAGAGGTTTTATTTTTATTTTGTGTTATAGTGTATAATTTATTTTTAATGTGTAATAATAATAATAACAGGTAGCAAATCTCTGAGTCAAGGTTAGAACCGTCGCACAATATAATTGTCAAAATAACTTATTAATCCTGATAATACTTCTAAAACTGTCGTTTTTAACCTAAATGAATTAATAAGTTGAACATAAACCAGCGAAACGTTTTATTAAAAATAACAAATTAACGTTATAATAAAAAACAATGTAACTAGATCTCCAACGTTGCAATTCTGTTTTGAAATAATTATTCCGCAAATACTTTCAGCGGGGACCAGCCACCAATTTATATTTCAAAAGGTGGTAAGTCTCGCTTTTCGTACTAATGCTACTTTTAGCTAATTCCGGTCCTTCCGATGAGTTAATATTTAACAAATGCTCGCTAGACTGTGGGAACTGAGGCCGTGGCCAAGAATAGACTTGAATTCAATTTATCATCTAGTTAAGTAAACATTTACTTTGCTTTTTGTCCGATTAATTTTATTCTTTACCTAAGTCTAACGCTGTGTTGGTATTGGTTGATCCTCTCTTTGTGTAAAGTAAGCGCCGTGTTTTTATTCATGATAGCGTCTTCAGCTCCTTGTTAAGGATAACAAAATAAGGTTGCTTTTCATACAATTTTCTGGTTACGACTAAGCTCATAATAACACGACTGAAACTATTCACATTAAAATATTAAATTCATAAAATTATCGTATAAAGTTTAATAAAACCTTACCTCGTCGTAACCTAGATCTCAGTTTTATATAACCTCTCAGCATTTTCTGTAGAACATTACCTTTCTCTTAAAGCCTTTGAGATCACTAACAACGTTGCGCTGCTAATTAGCAACTAAAACAAAGGATAATTACAGGTTAACTTTCTTATTAGTAATAATTTCCTTTTGTAAAATATACTGTCGTTTAGAAGAAGTGATGCAAAATGTTTCAGGAAAAATAAACTAAAAGTGTTTTAAAATGTACCACTATAAACATTTTTTATCTGTCTCGTCTGAAGCTGCGAATTAGTTTTTCCTTTCAAAGACACCACCCCTATACGTACCCTATAGTGCTCAATCTGCGTAGTAAAATAACAACCGTCTCCAGCTTCGCCTAGTTTCCCGTGAATGTAGGTATAGATTTTTGTTTAATAATTTCTTGTCCGAAATTAAAAAATCGACCGTCATTCCTGTCGAATGAGCGTTTTATGCAATAGGACATTTTAGTGATCAATGATTATTTATAACTAGCATCCGCCAGCGGCCTGGTCCGCGTGCGGTGTTTATAAAAAGCAGCCTATAGCAATAGAACAAAATGGAAGTATACATGAAATTGGTTATTAATCAGGGTAAATACCTTATTACTTACTAAGTCTTCGCTATCCGTCCATAGATAGAATGGTACGGATTTAACTAATAGGTAAGTATTAGGTACAAATATTTCATAAAACCTACTATATTTTATTTTATTTATACCGCGTCGCATCTAGCGCGGCTCGCGGTTCACATGCGATGGTGCGATGGCTTATTATCCAAACTGCTAAGCTATCAGGAGTAACACGTGCTTTTGTGAGTTAACCATAAAAGATAGACATACACTGTAAAACATTTTTTTTAGATAATTTTATGTAAAATATTTCCGTCATACATAATTTCTATGTAACTTTAACCCTAAAGGCTACACACTGGATGGAAACTTAAAAAAGGGAGTAATTTCTCCCGTTCTCCCAACATTTCCCTTCACTACTCGGCCCCTATTATTTGTAGCGTGATGAAAAGTATCCTATATACTGCCCAGAAGTACAAAGAATAATTGTACCAAGTTTTGTTAAAATCCGTCAAGTAGTTTTTGTTTCTATAAAGAACATACAGACAGACAGATATTATATGTATAGATTATCTGCGTCCACATTCGTTACAGGCCAAAATGATTGACTGATTATAATAGAGAACTGCAGGAAATCGGGACTTTAATAAAGGCATCCCCATTTCTCTCTCACAATCGAGAATTGATTACAGCTGCCAAACTCTTGTCCCGTTTCATGTATTTCGTCTTCCTTCAGCATCGATCAAATTCTTAAATGTTGATTCCAACAATTTTCCTTGTGTATTTCTGATAAAAATTCGTTAGAAATTGTCATATAAATTGATATCAATCATGTTACCCAATTAGGCTAGATATCTGAAAATATTCCTGTACTTTGCGCCCAGTAAGTCTTTATTCTACCAAAATAGAATCATAGACGTTGAAAGCAATAATATATTACCATAATAGAAGAAACCAGCAAACGCGGGTAAAGGTTCCGCAGACATTTTACATGTCTGTGAAAGTCCACAAGAAATATCTTACTCGGCACGCCTCGTTATTCTTTAAAACCTGAGTAAAAGGAATTGGAAATTCTTCGCATTCGGCCACTACTTATTTTCAATCAAGCACAAATTCAATTGATACTATTTATTATTTGAGTAAATCGTTCGAAACATGTACTGGACTTAGAAATTGTTTTAACAGGTTACGAAAATATTTTATTACGTAAGTAATAGAAAAAATATATAAACAAAAGGCGGAAATTTTCATTCAATTTTGAAACTCGTGTTGATTCTAGTTACATGCTAGTCATTTCTTGCTACAACTTGTACGAGTAGTAGCGTGACCAACGTCAGTACCTATAAGCACGTTTACTAATAAAACTAGGTTGAATAATAATATGTAGAGAATGAAGCTAAAAAATAAAATCCTGCTGAGTTGAAGTAGTGAAGTACAAAATATTCAAAGGTACCTACTTCGTTCATTATTTACGAAGTATAGGAATCTATAAAACAATTAGTTATCAATAATCTTCCCGAGTTGTAACTAATTTCTACAAAAAAGAACATTTTTTTTAATGGATTTGTGAAATAGGGAACTTAAAAATGACATCAAGTTATAAACAAAACAAATACCATTCGACAAAAAAATGTTCACTAACTGATTTCCTCGATAACTAACATCATATTTTACAAATAAATAATTTTATTAACTACTTAAACTTACAAGAGAAATGACATCGTGGCTAACAACAATAATATCAAGTATTTTGATCTCAGAACAAATTGAAAACATTGCCAATACATCTTGTAACATGTAGACTATTGTAAAGAGGACAAATAAAGCTACACGGAATAACTGAGTTCCCTCGGGGGATGAAGCTGGTTAGATATTTTTATAAACTCGTTTCTTTTGTCAGTAATACATAGGCCACAAGAAGCCTGCTTCGTGTAGCAAGCTTACAACATTCTACCGGATAGCACACCACACGATTGGAATTCCTCACATTGGCTAGTTCAATTTCTTTTATACGCGCTAAATATTACATACTCTCATTACCTGCGCACTAAAATAAAATCCTTTAGTATTTCCGACCGTATTGCTTACGATGCAAAGCTATCGTGTTTGACAATAAAGGATAAGTGAACAACTAAGCGTTTTGTTCAGCATTTCTAAAATTGCACCGACATTTATTTAATTTTGTTTGTTGCGGTGTCGCCTGTACGCTGTCTGGTCACCGTCAACGAAATGTAATTATATGCAAACTAGTTGACGAGCTGCGCTTTGATGATACGAAGCGTTTTATACTAGAACTGAGATATTCAATTTAAATAATAAGTAGAATTTCACGCATGTTAACGCTAAATGCGTTGAACTCTACAGCTTTGAACTTGTTGGACGTCTGCGGTTTGATGCTGATGTTGTTATTTAAGGGCATCTTGTTGGTAATTTCAGTTTGTAAACGAATATGATCATAATATTGGTTTAAAATTAAATTTGTGTGTGTGTTTTAACAAATTACCTTACTTAGCGTAATGTATTGCTTTAGTTGTAGGCCTGCTACGTCGTAGCGCACACGTAGCATGTTACTCGAACGAAAAAAACTAACTACTTTTACTAGAATCATGCAGCGAAAAAGCCAATTGGCTACATAAATTTCTGTTTGAAGTAAGTACTAACGTTTACGGTTCAAATATGTTGATTCTGCCAAAGAGAACGTTTAGCGCATAAAATAGTCGTTTAAGAATATATTTATGGGATACCAATATCCGTAGGAAATGTGCCGAGCTGTACGGAACGTGATTCCCCGAGGGCATACACTCGTATGTCATAACTACAAACTACCAACCGGCGAGAAACGTTTAAAACCTAGAAACGTAGGAATTTTAAACGATCAGTGCATTCCCTAGACTTTGTCATTTATTTCATTTCTGCATCCCGTCTCCTTTTATAGAAATAATTGAAAAAATAAGAGAAAACAATGAATGAAGTTAACACAATAAAATAATAGTCTTTTTTAAACAAAGACGGTATTGATAGCAGCCTCCTGGGTATCTTTTGTATACTCTGAAAATCCACTGAAGTACCGAGCTTATATCTCTGCATACATGAATGTAATGGGTCTACTTTTAAAACCTCATTCTTCCACATATATTTATACAAAATTTGGGCTTATTCAACCTTTCACCGCAGTGCGTGGGAAGGCGTGGGTCGACGCGGACGATCTGAGGTATTTCAAGTCCAGTTTTTATTCAACACATTGACCGTATACCTATTTTTTAGCATACCTATATTTTCAGAATATTTCTCCGGCTAAACGATGAATGAGTATTAAAATATTATAGAGTGGATTGATAAGACTCTAAACGTAAACACAAAGTATTTTGTATTAACATAAAATAATTTAGAATAATAGAAAGGTTATAAACAGAAAAAATCAAATTTCTAAGACGTCATAACTATATAATAGATACACTGTAACAATTTACCACTAATCCCAAAAATCAGTTCTCTAGCAAAGTTATCTGGATAACGACCTCTTGACTTGACCACTTACCGCAACAACCAACTACCGTCGCTATAATATATTATATCTGCAAACCAAAATCCAACCGTCAATATACATCCTATTATAAGTAATATACAAATAATTTAATTTTCATCATTATACTATTCTGAAATGCAGTTAGATACTCTTAACCACAATTAATGTTTCCACTGTAATTGCTACATTTTTCCTCAACCACGCTGCGAACAAGTTATATAGCTAGGTACAAAAATATAGCCGAGAAAAACGTTTTCATATTGCCATTCCTTTTTTTCTCTCACAAATAACGCAGCTCGAATATTTAAAAATGCAACCCTTTTTGCCGATGCTGAACAATTTTTCCTTCTCGTAAGTTAAATCGTAAGTTTAAAAAGAAAATCAAAAGGCGATCCACTGCAATGAATGTATACTTTCTTTTACAATTTCTATTGCAATAAAAATACAAGATGTATCTTAGTTTGTGGACAGAAACGCCTCAACAAAACCATTAATGTTTTTTATTTTACACTTTATTACAAAGATGTTAAAGTGAGTTTTCGTATGTGGCTAAGCTTGGCTACGTCTTTTGTGCAGCTTGTCCCAGCTACAGTTAGACTATATTGAGCAAAGTGAATTGTAAAGTGTGTTTACTTAAGGAACTTTAAATTCAGTTTCGCACGAAGGGAAAACATTGTTTAGTGGTCGACAGACTCTTTTAAAAGTAACGATGCAGCTTTGTACATTCCTGTTTTCTCTAGTACTGTCTCCGATCGAGCGAATGCGCTCGTGAGCAAAGGGTATTGGTTCTATTCCTAGACCGATCCATTCTTTACTTGGGGCGTTGCAGTTTCCGAAAACATCAACATTTTTGATTTCCATATTCAGTGACTATCCCTATTTTTTAATACATGGTTTGAAGCAATAGTATATATTAAAACAAAACTGGTGGAAACTGGATATTAGGTGCAATACATTGTAGAAGTGCACTTTTTATGTAAAACTTAACTATTATTAATCGTCACGTTAGAATAAATTTGCAATCAACCAGAATTGTATACCCTAAATCAGTTTATCACATGTCTAAATAAGATTTGAAACGTGTTTACAATGAGCAGCAATTAGTTAACTAATCGGGCTTCACCCTCGAACAATTGATCCGTTTAGTTATAACTGACATTAAATTTGTTGAGTCCATGCTATAAGTCCTTATATTAGATTTGATTAATAATTTAACATAAAAATAAGTCGGTTTCGAACTAGTCAAATTCAATACTTTTTTTACCCAAATGTCAAAAACTATACTTTTCTATGAAATTTATATGAAACACTGAGTTAAGACGTCATAGTATTTTTGCGTCAAATAGCGTACTTATTTCTTAAACATTAGCTAAAAAATATCTAAAATGTAGCGTATCGATCGATCGATGAATAAAAGTATAGTTATTTTTCAATATTTTATTGTATTGGACGTCGAATTAATTTATTGTTGACCTAGGAAACTACCCAATTGATAAATTCAAAATGATAAGTATTTTTTCTGATCAAAATAAAACACATTAAAATATTACTTGCAATAGTAACATTATAATTGTTAGGTAATTACATATTTTTAAAAGTATACACAGATGAAAAAAATAGTGCGAGTTGTGTCACGGTGTTAAAAAAAATAATGTTTTGATGTTACGTTAAATTTATGCAAAACATATTTATTGAGACTTAAAAATAAAACATTCAAAGAACAATTTATCGTTGGTATAGAGAGTTTCTTTGTCATTGAAGTTATATATATGAATGAAGAAAACTTTATTATCCAGCTTTAAAACCTTCCCAATGTTATGATTAAAATACGAGATAAATGTACCGAGTTCATCCAATCGTGAATCCGGTACACAGCAAAACGACAGCCATTTAATGAATTCATTCGCGGGACACAATGCATTTTGAAATACGTAGCCTTTAAGCACTTTAAGCACTGGGTATGATTAGTACATGTTACGGTATTAAATAGAATTTAATATAAAAATCTCTTTTTATTACCAGCTGACTTAAATCTAAAACTGCAACACTTTGTCTTTTATAACATTTTATTGTCACGTTTCATGTGCAAATTGCACTCCGTTGTTAGCTTTAAGGATCTAGACCATAGCTCATACTGACTCATAGATACTTAATTTTTGTCGTCAAACTTCGTCTATATTCATATCTTGTAGAAATTCAGAAGCACCTCAGAACTTCTGCTTTCAACTTCGATAGTCTTGAATAAATTAAATTAAAGGACTCATATGAATTGAATAGCAGTACGAGGGCTATCAATAAATTATCAACATAATATTAAAAAGTGCTAATTAATTTTACCCCCGCCTATCATAAGAAAGACCGAACTCAGGACACCATTTGATCTAATACATTAGATGAGACATTGGTAAAATGTTCAGTGTGAAAGTTAAATAAGTAGTTTAACAATAAAAGTTCTTACTATGTGCAGACCATCAGTCATATATTATTGGACTTGAAATTGCGAGACGTCTAATTTCCTCACAACAATAGCCTAGACAATTGAGTGCACGGCCTACTAAGTGGCAATCGTGCGATTCAATCATAGTACTGCGGTAGATAATGAACGTATATGACTATCTATGCTCTGTCTCGTAAGAACAAAAACCATTGTATTTAGATTACACAAGGAATTGGTCGCTAATGAAAAGATTACCTACCTTTCTTTTACATGAAAAAAGGACTTCGTGGAAAGAAATAAGTAAAAAATCGAAGTTCATTCACAATTCCGTTTGGTCAGCTAATCCAAAAACAAAAGAGTGCACCATCCTTTGTAAGCAGGCATTTGAAAGGTTCACTGATGGATTTTCCAGAAAACCACTGTCCTTACATCCATTGATATTTCTCATTGTTCGGTTTGAACAAATAGAATTTCATGCTTTTGAATGTTCTGTAATATCTGCGTCCTAAATTTGTCGTATGACCTAAGTTATTATTTTTGAAGCTTTTCATGGAATGGATAAATGTCTCGTCTATGTAAATTTTGCTTTGTGACGAATCTTCCAGTTCTATCATCCAAGTTACTGAATTTCAAAAAATATTTCCGCCATTACTTTTAATATACAATAGAAAATAGTCCGAGCAATTTTGTTCTTTTCATATACGTACATAATGTACATTTTCTTTTTTTACTCTTAACATCTATAGGTAGCATCAAATAAGTAATCAGTGGCTGTCATAACTAGAGGTTTAGTTTCCATAATTAATTTGCTTACAAATACCTCTCAATTAGTTGCAGCTGAAATAAACCAATTTATCATCCTAATTTCTAATTACTTATATGACTTGGTATTTAATCCAATGGTTAATTGATTATTACTAATTAGTGAGCTAGTGTTTCTCGCGCGTAATCAACGTCATTATTGCAACGTAGACTACGTTCAATTGAATTTCTTATTGTTGCCTAGCATAACATGTATATGCTTCTTTTAAGCATACATGCACACATAGAGTACCTCAATTTTTTCTTCCATATCAAAAATTAATCCAAGTATACCCTTTTTAGAGTATCGACGTTACATATATTGAAAATAACAACTCACTCACGTAAATTAACATACAAAAGCTCCACGGTTTTCAAGTCACAACGGGACTCTTATTTGTAAACAGCGCGTCGCGGTCACGTTAAAGTTGCATCAAGTGATAGAAATTGAATATTAGCTTTTGTTTTATTTTATTTTTTATTTGTCTTATTTTAATTAAAGTGTCTACAAATGCCAACGAAGGCAAAAAGAATGTTATGCTTCCTTAGTCGTTCTAACCTTGATACGAGTACTAAAAAAATATACTCCACTGTTACAGCTCAACTTTTAACATTACAGCAAATACACAATTTAAATAACATGTTTAATTAATTAGCGCTTTCTTCTACAGCGCTGTCTGTCTACATTGGACCTTACGTCGCTGGGCGTGGGGTCCTGTGTCGGCACGGGTATGTACCTGGTGGCTGGCATGGTGGCCCGCAAGTTCGCTGGTCCTGGTGTAGTTATTAGCTTCATCATCGCCGCACTCGCATCTATCTTTAGCGGTAAGTAAAAGAATATTTAATACTGTTTTAGAATGAAAATGAAGGCTATTGTTTTTCGTTCACTAGGTGGCGTTTATTTCTGTTTTATTCTGATACAATATTTGAAAGTATCAATGTTTGGATCATTATCTCTTGCTAGAATTGCACCATCTAGCAAAGTAAATATAAAAAAGCGTGGCCCTCATGCCATGAGGCTATTTACTTAGAGAAAGAGTAAACTTTATTTTTACCAGATACTCGTATATTTATGTAAAAAGTCCAAGTAGTCCACTTAGCAAATGGTGTAAGTCTACTGCTAGACTTTCTCTATCAAAGATGGGTTTACTATAATATTTATATTTACGAATTACGTTAAAATTGATGTCCTTAAGCCGATTCTTAACATATTCACGGCAAGTTGGTCACAAATGTATACTTATACGTATTTAAAATCTTACTTGTAAATATAAAATGGTACCTATATATTAATATAATTACTTGATGACAAATCAAACTCTTTACCACCTTTGCCTGGCCTTTCACGAATATTATCCAAATCGGAACAGCCGTTGTCGAGTTCTAGTTTTAACGAGACGAACTGCTATTTATAAAATGATGTTTATTTTCTAATAGGTGCTTGCTACGCCGAGTTCGGAGTCCGAGTCCCCAACACCACTGGAAGCGCCTATATGTACAGCTATGTGACGGTCGGAGAATTTCTAGCTTTTATCATCGGCTGGAACATGGTTCTGGAATATCTCGTAAGTAAACATTATAAACCTATTTATTATATTATAGCTGGCAGTACACGAGCTGACGGATTGCCTGATGGTAAGCAATCGGCGCACCCCTGGGTCACTCGCTGTACCAAAAGAGTTACTACTTACAAGCGTTTTGCCAGCTTTTGGCGGTTTTTTTTATGTAATTGGTCGGCAAACGAGCAGACGGCTTACCAGATGGTAAGCAATCAGCGCCGCCCATGGACACCCGCAACGGATGATTTACGAGTGCGTTGCTGACCTTTTAGGGATAAGGGATTTGGAGATTTAGGGATTGAGGATGGATTGGGGGCAGGGAAGGATTAGGCCTCCGGTAACCTCACTCACACGGCGAAACACAACGCTGTGGTTGTTTCACGTCGGTCTTCTGTGAGGCCGTGTATCACTCCGGTCGAGCCGACCCATTCGTGTCGAAGCATGGCTCTCCCACACTTGGTGGTTTATTGGGGATTTAAGGTCAGGGGGATATTTGAGGGATGGTGTGGGGTATGGATTAGGCCTTAGGTAACCTCAATCATACGGTGAAACACAACGTAGTGTAGTGTCACGCCGGTATTCTGTGAGGCCGCGATATCACTCCGTTCGGGGCGGCCCATCCGAGCCTAAGTATAGCTCTCCCCCACTTTAACATAAGATTATTGCTTTAAAACGAGGTCTGTACTGATGCTGACTACTGACTGATGTTCAGTTTGTATTTATTTGGTATGAATACTGTCAATATGACAATCTAATAGGATATTGCTTATTACTAGTTAGGTTCTGGCTAATCCAGTTTTATCGATCTTTGTATGTAGGTACTACATGAATTTCGAGGCGTCAATAATCTAATACTGCAAATTAATTATCTCACAGTCAAAGTATTTGAAACTAGCTTTTGCCCGCGACTTTGTTCGCGTGGACTAATGACTTCCTGCAGATAGGTTCAGTCATTTACTTTCGCACTTATAATATTAATTTGGATAATAAAACGCTATTACTTACGAAAGCTAGAAGACGTTGATGTAAGCGATTCAATTCCCTACGAAGGCCTATAAAAAACAAACGAAGAATTTTCGGATTTTACTGTTGTTCGGGTGAATCATATTTTAAGTCACGTTATTAGCATAGAGCAAGCACGATATCAAACATTTTCTAACTATGGCACCGAACGCTAATTCCAGTAGTAACATTCTTAACAAATAAAAATTTGTTACCTCTTCTACCTATTATATTTTTCTTACTATGCAACTGCAGTTTGTAAATACTCGATTGGATATTAATAAACTTAATACTAACCTAAAATCCGGCTGCAGGTTAGGAGAATGAATCGCACACGAAACGAAAATTTTCGTGTGACCTGTGAATAATAGCTGTTCCGGGTCTGTATCATAGATTTTTATTTACTTTGTTTTTGTTTGAGACTTTTATACCGAGTACATGTCAGTCCCTTTGTATCATCGATTTGTAACCGTATCACGACACAAGGAAAAACAATTTAAGTAGGAAACCACGAACAATAACATGTAAACGTAGTACCAAGCTTCGGCACGAAAGCGTCAGCTCGACCAGGTTGATACCACGGCCTTACAGAAAACAGACGTGAAACAACCACAGCGTTGTGTTTCGCCATCTGATTGAGGTTACCGGAGGCGCAATCCCTACCTCTTCCCCATGCCTTCCCAGTCCTTAACTTACCCCTAAAGACCTGCAACGCAGTCGTAGCTCCTTTGGTGTTGCCTCCTTTGGTGTGTTAATTTTTTTTTAGTGGATTTTAATCTTAATTGAGCAGTAAAGATAATAAGACATTATCTAAACATTGAATTCTATTTCGAAAGACTTTTTCTATAGACATATAAGTAAAAGGTTACATGAACTGTCGCTGAACCAATTATTATTGTAGAGTTTATTTACTAGTCAGTCGTCTTTTAGTCGTTTCATTTTGAAACAGATCATTTTATTTTTCCCTGAATAGATAACTATATTTTTTGAGGATTTAGTTCAAGCTTACCTAATAACAAAGCCTCATTGTACATTCACCTCTATTTACAGAAAGATTAAAAATGAAAAAGTTTAAACATGTAAAATTTACTTCTATTTTCAAACCACAATTAGAAATTAAAATAGTTAAATTGTACAATTAAAAGTATAACTATACAATAATTGTTCTTTAATAATAGTTTTATTTTGAGTAAATTATGAAATTTAATTTTGTCAACAGATCGGGACCAGTGCCTGCGCTAGGGCTCTGAGTGCTTGCTTCGATTCTCTCTTCGACGGTGCGATCTCAATGAAACTTGCTGAAAACATCGGAACAATATTTGGTAAGTACATACGATATTGCCATCTTTTAAATTACAAACAAAGGATCTCGTAATTGAATGAAATTTACGAAATGTTTTATTAGTAAGTACTTGATAAAATACGGAGATTTACGATATATAACTACGAGTTATGAGAAGTTCCGACTTAGAACAACTTTACATAATACAAGTCCTAATTATTTTAATCTTCAAAATGTATTATACCATTGGCATATCATTTTGATGATGCTCCAATATGAATATTAGTGTATGTCAAATGTCAGTATTCCATATTAAAAGCCTAATCCATATTTGATGACTTTCCTCTAATGAATGCTGGCATTCGAAAAATAAACCGATACACGTAAACTAAACAAAAATACTAGATATGAATTTTCAATTTAAAAAATATTGCATAGCACGATGCCGCAACGATAAAAATAGAAACTGCATAGTTATTGGAAGGCGAGCCTCAAAAAATAATAAAAACATATCCCAATGTTTCATATCCCTGTATGAATTGACAGTGGCCACAAATAAACCCCGGAATATGGAACTGAGCTTTTTTAATTCCATTTGCTTTAAAACCAAATGTCGAAGTTATACGTTCAAAATCAATTTGACTCCGAAACTAAAACGTACGCCGAACACTGATACATCGTGTAACAATATTTTTACTTTTTCTATCTAGAGCAACTTTTTAAAACGCTTCGCCGCTCGGGTGGAACAATTCGTAGTTAGGAACTTTAAGTGTGCAAAGTTTTACTGGTGAGATGCAAAAGTGATCAGATCAAAGAATTGATTTATGATTTGTTCACAACCAACTCTTCGAAACAAAAACTAAAGACAGTGTCAGAATCATGTTATTTGGCGTCCCATTGCCTCTGTTTACTCCAATAGGAGACGTACCTAAGAATATGTGTTTCTGTGTGTATACGTAGCGAACTAAGTTTTAGTTGTACATAAAACACGCGTAATAGCTAAAATCAGTCCTTATAAAAAAGCAGAACAAAATCATTACTTAGGAAGAGTTTAAGTTATCATATTAAAATGTGGCTTCCCACTTTTATTTTTAATCTCATTCCTCAAGACTTTACCTCATGTTTAACTTGCGGCCTTATCTTATTCAGGCACGTGAACTAATCTAAAGAATCTAAGTTTCCTGAAAGGGAACAGACACGTTGCTTCTTAGTTTATTCTGATCTGGAAGGAGTTCTCAACTATCTAGGAAAATTTTCTTGCGCTCAAACAAAGAGTTGGGTGCACCGAGCAAGAAACATGGCGTCGAACAAGTTGTACGAAGTGTACATCACGTGGTGACTTTGTTTGTACAAAAACTCCACGGTGAGGTGGAATCGTGACGTGTTTACACTAAGCTTAAATTCTGACTCGTCTAAAGTAAGGCATTTCGTTGAGAGGAAAAATCATCCGACGACTTTCGAAAAAACCCCGTTCCTGCTTCCAGCCAGAGTCGCGATATATTTGCACTTGCCTTTTAGTCAACGTTTTGTCTACGAAAAGTTCTGATGTGACCTCCCTTATAAAGTGTTCTGTATAATGTTCATGCTTTCTGGTATAAGTATATTTTATAAATAAAACTTCAAAGAATATGATTACTTTAAGACGTTATCAAACTATCTATCTCGCAAATGCATGTAATAAAATCCATGAAGGAACAGTGTATAACTAATTCTTCTAAATATATTGTCCGACTATCCACTAATAATAATTAAGGGAGGCGGTAAATACAAGATTAATTAACTACTGATTTGCAAGCTTGTTATTTATAAATGTATTGTTACGACTGAAGTCTTATTTGTTTATTAATGGCTTTTGAAATCAGCGTAGTTGCGTGTATGGTGGGCCGAAATGAACGTATCAAGTAGGGTCTTCATATGACGCATTCCATGAATTCTCAATGAAACTCTCCACTAATAAAAGGCATAAAAGGTTGGACATTTTAAAGCAATAAAGGACTACGAACTCACCGCCGATTATTTGCATTGGAAATGAAGCGAGAATTTCCACTATAGATGCCTGTATTACAAGAACTGTTTGTTTGCGATTTTCTTGTGAAAACAAAGCGAGCAAATTTTAATAATCAAAATTGATTCAGATATTAATAAGGCACTATTTCATCAACGTTTACTTATTTAAATGAAAAGATTTTAAGTAAACGAGAGGTCATTAATTGAGAATGTGAAAAAATAAGTTATCAATAAAATAATATTATAAAGTTAGGTTATTATTATTGGAAAAGGAATCTTCCTAAATCGTACACATGGCACCCAGACCCGGAACAACAATTTGTGGATCACACAAAGAGTTGTTCCGTGCGGAAATCGGAAACGCGACACTTTGCACGGCAGCCAGTTGCCCAGCCACCGCACCAACCGAGCAGTCTTCAGTGCGGTTTCAAACAATGAAAATCTCGTAACTGATACTATAATACTATATCCTTTACAATACTTTACATAAAGCACGAGTTAAAAGAAATTTCAATCCCTCGTATATCCAACTCCACTACGATTTTTCTTACCAACCTATATTTTCAGGTATAAATGCATAGTTTTTCCTTTGTTCGTCCCATTATGTGACTTAGAAGTGCACCTGCCGTTTCTTGAGGCGACAATAGACCGTCTCGGGGGATAAACGATATACTGCACTGCAATTTAATTCAGACAGTACTTGGAACTCTGCGCTATCTACTACTCGTATTTTACTATGAGTATATGCAGTCATTTACCGGGTTTCGTCGCCTTTTATTAAGAGTTTGCTTCAGTATAATGTTTATCTAAATATTTTAGACATTATTAAATGAAAAAAACCGAAATAGGTATCCGATCTAATATCCAAAAGCCTTATCCCTAAAATGCTGGCAATGGTCTCGTATACCCTTTGGTGTTGCGAGTATCCATTGGCGAGGCCGGTTGCTTACCATCAGGTAATCCGTCTGCTCGTTTGCAGACTAAAGTCCATAAATGTCTCTTCATCATCTGATGATGACGACATCATTTTCTAAGCTAAACTTCTAAATCAGACAGTCAAGTGATTTTACGGAGTTGACTGTACAATTCAATGATCATAAATATATAATGAAATGAATGTTGAAAAAATAATTTGCGGACTTTTTCTAAGTCTAGAGATCGCAGAGAAGTACAAAATATAATACAGGTTTGTTTTAACTTGTAAACTGTATAAAATGAACATTCTTGCCTGGATCTGTAGCTAGCCGGTACTTGTGACATGCAATTAGGTGAACTAGTTTTCATTTGTTCCACTATCTCCGTAATGGAGTTAGCTTTCTCTTGCCATTTTAGATAATATGCACATAGAAAGGATTAAATTAGAGATTTTTTTTACACTTAAGTGAATTATTATGATTTTAAAAATGTCGACTTGTGAATGTTGTATGTTATACTCCAGTGAATGTAGTTTTCTCTATTAAGTATTATATTATATATATATATACCTACATATGATATGTGGTGGTGGCCCGGAGGTTAAGGAGCCCCCTTCTCATGCATGAGGATGTGTGGTGTGGGCTCGAAACCTGGCAAGTACCAATGTGACTTTTTCCGAGTTATACTCGTCTGTACTTTCTATAATTATTGAGACACCACTGACATACGGTGAAGTTAAACATCGTGAGGAAACCTGGACTTATAATTTCTAATTAAAAGTTTGAAATCGCCAACCCTCATTGAGCAAGCGTGGTGATTAATGCTTTATCCTTCTCCGTGTGAGAATAGGCCTTTGCTCAGTAGTGGGCACTTATAGGCTGATGATTATATTATACATACTGGCCCAGTATGTTATCTTTCAGTAATCAAATAAGTTTCAGTAATCAGTAATGTAATCTCTCTCAGTCTCTTTGTAATCTCATGCATTTTTACAAAATTTTGTTAATTACAAAAGGACTTGAGTTGGGACCGAAGATAATATTCAAATTATAATTTAAAAAAATATAATCAAGGGGAAGTTTTTCAAAGTCTTTCTTCCAGACTTTCAAAGTTATATTGTATGCAAAATATAAAAGAAACAAGTCATATTTCATTTCTAATTACGTAAGATTATGTAACTTGCCCCTCATAGCATAAGATATGAAGTGGATTAACATACATTCAGTCAACAAAGTATCGGGAATGAATGTTTTTTAAGGTTCCAAATTCGAATTTTAATTTTTTTTTGTTGTTGTTAGATTGGCATAACTGTTTTCCATTTTGGCGCGGAATTTGAGTTGCATCTGTTATTCATATTAAAAACAGTGCTGTTTTTAGTTTTATAATATCTAGTGTGTATTGCGAATTTCATAATGGACAAAAACATCGAACAAAGAGTTTGTCTTAAATTTTGCATCGCCAATGAAATTTCGTGTTCGGAGGCACTCAAAATGTTACAGAAGGCTTACGGTAAATCGACTTTATCAAAAACACGTGCTTATGAGTGGTACAAAGCGTTCAAAAGCGGTCGAGATGTGATGGAAGATTTGCCTCGTTCTGGTAGGCCATCAACGTCTGCAACTGAAGTTAACATCGCAAAAGTGAAGGAAATAGTGACTGAAAATCCTCATTCAAGTTTGAGAGAGATGGCCGCCGAACTTTCTGTATCTCACGAGTCGATCCGTACCATTTTAACAAATAATTTGGGTATGAAACGTGTTGCCGCTCGGCTAGTCCCAAAAGACCTGAATTTTCTTCAAAAACTAAATCAAGTCGCTGAGGACATGCTAGAACGAGTCAATACCGACCCAACATTCATGAAACGCATTGTTACTGGTGACGAGACGCGGGTTTACGAGTTTGACATGCAAACTAGTCAACAAGCTTCGGAATGGCGCCTTCCAACTGAACCAAAACCGAAAAAAACACGTCAAAGTCGATCAAAAGTCAAAGTCATGTTGACTGTTTTCTTTGACTATCGCGGTGTTGTGCACTCAGAATTCTTGCCCGAAGGTCAAACGGTAAATAAAGAATATTATTTGTGCGTTATGCGGCGTTTAAGAGAACAAATTCGACGAAAAAGGCCAGAAATGTGGAAAGAAAATTCTTGGATTTTGCATCACGATCGGCGGTCACGGCCTTCGCACAAGGCCATCATTGTAAACGATTTTTTGTCCAAACACTCAACAAACACCATCGAGCAGCCACCATATTCACCAGATATGGCTCCAGCCGACTTCTTTCTTTTTCCCACACTCAAATTACCCCTTCGTGGCACCCGTTTTCAATCGTTAGAAGACATAAAGGAGAATTCGCGGCGAGCACTGAACTCAATTCCGGAAACAGCGTTTAAAAAAGTTTCGGTGATTGGATTATTCGTTGGCGTAAGTGTATCGTTTCTGAAGGAGCATACTTTGAAGGTGATAAAATAAATTTAGATGAATAACAAACATTTTGTGTATTATTGACTTTTTCCCGGTACTTTCTTGACAGAGTAGTATATGTATGTACATATTTGTCGAAAAAGAAATGAATATCGCTTTTCATTGCATTTCTTCATTGATTTTTCTTAAAAAACATTCAGTACAACATTTCCTACTGTATCTGAACAGTCTGTATTTTCTTACCTACGTACCACATAACTTGCCAGATGTAACACAACCACGCGTAACACAATTTTAGATCTTCACAAATGGAATTAAAACACGATTTTCTTTGAACATTACTCTAAGAACTCCTACCACATGATCTTTATAATAATACTTGGCAATATTAAAGGGGAACAGAGCAATGAAAACATATAAATGCGAATTCCATCTCATAGTTTCTTCGTGACGTCTTCCCTCGTTCCCTTTGCCGTACAAATTAAATAGTACAAATAGTGGAAGTCAAGATGTCTTGTTTATTCCTTTAGACTAAACGTTTAAATATTTAAGTATGTTCGCGGAACTGTGTTACTTGAGAATACGATTTCGTTTGTATTTCGTTCAAATATTTCTCTAGTGAAGTAACTATTACTTATTGTTTGCATTTGTTTTTATTAAATGGTACTTTATGGCTTGTGAAGAAAAGTAAAGTTACATTTTATAGTGGAAATATTTTCTTCATTTTTTTGTTCTATTACTTTCTAGTTGATACTCTAAATCGGTTGTCTTAACCACATTTTTATTAATGATTCATGACAGTAGGTTTTTATGTACATATGTATACTTATTGCTGTTTGCCCTTAATACCTCAACAAAAGCAATATCTAGACTTCATTGAAGAATTATTTTTTTAAGAAAATGAATGCAACTAACGACTTGCAATATAAAAAACTTTTCACTTAAAAATGCTACACACCGCCTAGCAGATAACAGAAAATATTAAATTTTAAAAGGAAACAAAGAATGCTAAAGTAACATTGTAATACTAAATCATAATAGAATTTACATTGTATTTATTCATTCTTTTACTAAGTATTCTAAAGCAAAAGGCTTTATTCCCTCTTACATTTCTTTTGGAGACAAGTTCCTACGATATATTATACTTCCAAGTAGATTATTACTACGTAAATTGCAACTAGGTAACGTTGCGAAGGGGTAAACGTGCTAACATAGGAATAAACTGCAATAAAATTATGATGAAAATGTGCTATAATGCACTTAAAGAAGACGACGATTAAATAAATAGTATGAAATTACTAGCGAGTAAACTCAGTCCTTTGTGAGCCAGATGCAAGTTTATGACAGACGAAGATTATTAGAACTAGCCCTTATTGGTGCTTGATTTGAATTTTCAATAACGTTTCGGTATCGGCTTTGCCTCGATTCGCCCGGCTCGATCGGAATTCTAATATGGCTTCATTGAAAACCATCGTTAAACAAAACATGCATTGTGTTTCGCCGTGTGAATGAGGTTAATGGTTGAGGATGAGGGCATCCTCAACCCCTACTTACGATCCTTAAATCCCTAACCGCGAACAGGACCGCAACAGACTTGTATCATTCCCATGTTGTGGTGTCCACCGGTTGTTTCATCTGTTTGCTTGTTTGCCTAACAAGCCCACAAAAAACTTAATGGCAGGCGTTATCTTCTAAAGAGCATCTCGGATTGAAACAAATAAATATTCTGATAAGGAAAAAAGTGTTCGCTTTTCAGATATCTCTCAAAACTTTGTTTTACGACATCAATTTGACTTTCTAGTTATTTAACTACTAGTGGTAGTAACTAAAACTCCGAGCGCAGTTCTATGTTGTGTGATATTTTTGTTGTACTATTAAACAAGGTCAGTATTGTCTCACTCATTAATCTGAGAAAACCTACACAACGTTTAAGGGTCTACTAAACATTTTGATTTAACTGACAAAGCATTTGTCGACGGCTCATGCCCGACAAATTTAGTGTGATAAAACAAACGAAATTAATATAATGTCATAGATTATAAGGCTCCACACACAGGCAGATGCATGGATTACTCACTATGCCAGTGTAACAGTCCATGCGGAGCGTAATAATCTACCCTCATTCATATGCAAATCGCTATAGAGCAATTTACAAAGGGTTGATCGCAGCTAAGTGCCATTTATATCTATCGCTTCGGTTGCTATTTTTAAAACTTATCCGTTTACTGATATATTCTAAAATGTTTAACAGAAAATTGTTGAAGAAACTTAATATATTTTTTTTATTGTTATTTTTGTGAGGAAAAAAATCATCATTATAAATGGTTTCTTCCGCCTAGAGTATTTTACTAAAACCGGCGAGGGGGAGGGTTTAGTCAGAAAGTCTCTCCCCTTGTTCTTTCTCATGGTCTAGGCCAAGTGTGGTGCCATATTGCGCTTATCCCGCAACTCCGGCTGAACATCAGCCCTTTAGGACCCCATCTGTGGTGGTCTCTTGGCTCTTGCCGATGTTTTGTTAAATGTAGTAGTTTGTAAAAATGTGTGTGAGACTAAAAAACCTTTAAAAATATAAGTATATTGGGTAAAAAAAATATTTTAATAATCGAAAAAAGCTGTGTTGAGATAAAACAGTAATATTATGAAGTAATCATTAATCGGTTTGGTGATAACAATGCCATATTTAATGTAGTTAGGTCTAGTTCACACGCCATCCATTTTTTTTGTGTGTTAGAGTATAGACTTTCAGAGACCGAGTTTTTGGAGCGTGGAACGCGTTTTAAACCACATGCATGGAAAATTGTTTCCTTGTAGCTTTCGTAGGGTTCTTTTATATATTTCGTCTTTCGTTCCAATATTTTGTGTTTTGAAAACATGTAAATTTAGATAAATATGAACCTTCTGAAGAAGTCCGAAATATTATAAACTTCGAAGTTTTATATAAGTGACGCACACAAATATTAGGTAATATAGAAAGGGCCAATATCCATACACTGGAACAATTTCTAACTCGGTGCTATTATTGAAATACCAAAAGTCCTAACTTAGACCTAGCTAAGCATTTAAAATTACAATGTTAAAGTTGAACAAATGACTCAACAAGTCAGATAATAGACCAAAATTTTTGATTCAATTTATTTCTTCTACTCATCATAATTATAGATCAAAATCATTTTGTTAAACCCAGAATGCACGAATAATATTTATCGTAGCCGAGTATACGAGAGACGTGTGGGATTAAGTCGAGAACTTTAATGGAAATGCATATATGAATATGTAATGGACGGTAACAAATGAAAGGAAGTGAACAAACACAAGTTTTTGGTAACATTTACATAATATTTTTATATTCGTTTTTAGTTAAATTATTTGATTGAAACGCTTTCGCAACGTCCAATCACACATCATTCGCTTACAAGTGCACAATGCTGAGCAAAGGCCTCTTCTCACACGAAGCATTAATCACCACGCTTGCTCAAAGCGCATGGGTGATTCCTAATTTATAATTAGACATTATAAGTTCAGGTTTGCGCCCGACGTTTCCCTTCGCCGTTTGTCAGTAGTTTCTCAATATAGTTAGGAACTATATGTAACTTAGAAAAAGTCACATAGGTGCTTCCTAGGTTTAGAACCCGCATTCCAATACATGAGAAGCCCTGCAACATCCTGGCCACCACAACATCTTTCAGTTTGATTAGGTAAAAATTTGCAGAACTAATTAAAAAGAAAACTAAAAAAGTAATAAAAAAGTAACTATAAAAACGAACTATGTTAAACTTATGTACCTTCAAAATCATTCGTTCTCTTGAGACTTGGTCTTAGAAACACTCGAAGCTCGTTATTTGAACTCGATTTATTACCTTGAACGTCAGGACCGTGAACGTAAAGTTCAATTAATTGCAAATAAAGTCCAATGAATTGGAACAACGTCTAGAACCTTAATAAAACTAAGAAGCTAACGAGACTGACCGTAGCCAGGAAGATCTTGTTAAGAAAAATAGTAGTGACCTTGAACATAAGGAAAAAAAAGAAGGTAGTGACGCATTTGATGAAGTCTTTTTATTTACCCATGATCAAGCAGAAGTGAACATTGAACAATGTAGCAACTGATTAGGTACATTTCTAGTCATTGGTAATGCGTTGTACCCTTAGTTACCTAGCCAGCATTACCATGTGATGCATATGTGAAATACCTCTATGTATAAAATAAATATTCAGATTATCATATATTCTAATTTAAAAAAAGTATTTAAGTTTTATCAAATCATCAAGATAATAGCGTTCCCGTACGGCGCGTAGCGCTCCACGCGCGCCTCATAGAGCCAATAGACCACTACAGACGGGGCCCTATAGGGCTGATGTTTAGCTGGGGTTGCGGGGTAAGCGCAATAAGGCACCGTGACCTCGGCTCGGAGCAGGAGAAGGAACAGTAAGAGTATGACACTTCCTCCCGCCCGACCCTGGGCGAGAGAAGTAATTTGATGATTTTCCCCTCACAAAAAAAAGATAAAAGCGTTATTCTTCTTGAACGGCGCCCTATGTCTCAGAAACCCGAGTCCTCAAAAAGCAAGGAACGCTCGTAACTCTGAAGTTGTAAGTGTATATGGTCATCGCTGATTGTCGGCCATAATACGCCTGCTTGTTTGCCGCTCTATCATGTATAAAAACGCCGACAATGCACTTGAAACTCCTCTGTGGCGAAGGGTGTCCATGGGTTGACCACCACGATGGTACTTAAATCGGCTCCTATATTGTTTCACACCCCATTGGTTAAATCAAATTGTGTCGTCAAGACCAATATATTTTCTGTAGTTACATAAGTCTCTTAACAAATAAGTACACGTCAACTACCACAATTTTATCCACCTACATATTCTTTGTACACAAATTATTTCGAAAATATCATATTATAATAATACACACGCTATTATATGTCTAGACTTATAGATTTGTGATGTTTGTCAATACTAAGAAAAGTTAATCTTTAAATCCTATTGTAGTCCTTACTCAGAAAGTCCCTTTTGAGCTTAACTTTATTTACGTGACATGTTTACTTAAAGAACTGACTATTCAACTAAATGTATGTTTCCAACTGATACATCGTACAATTAAATGTATTTGCTTCATTATTTCTGACACCAAATTATTATTGTATTACTTAATAACTTTAGAATTAACTTTAATAAAACACATTACAAAATATATTTTTTTATTTTTGGTAAGACGTAACGTTTTCTATTCAGACTGCAAAAAAGCAAAGAATATAATCTATCTATCTTATTCTATCCCTCACGCTCGCCTGGCGTCCTTGTATCCTAACTCTAATTTATCAGTACATCCAATATCCTACCGAAATTGTTAATAAGTGTTAATAATTATTTAATTTTTCGAATTTTCCGCCCGAACTGAATTATAACAATATCGTATTTCACACAAAGTGTTAACAAGTGTTACTATATTTAAAATTTTGTTCTGTGTAACGACCGGTTTCTTGGAATTTATACTGCGACGAAATCGTAAAAGAATTATTAATCTCATCGATAAAAAATAATATTACTGGGCTAATATAATTCAATAAGTCCGGGGCTTAAACAAATAGATAAATTTATATGGATCTGAAATAAAATCATACAGCTAAGCATTTACAGTCACACACACTAAGCGGGTATACAAAATTACAGCTCAATCATCAGTTGTAAAAGTTCCCTTCACAACATACTTATATAAATTGCAAGTCAAATAAAAGCTACTAAAAATAAACACATTTAACATTGAACCTTTTTACAAATAGGGATATAGTCTAATACTTTGTTTTTACTGAAAACAATTTTATGCTGACAGATCAATATAGCTAACGATACAAAAAACACCTAAATCCTTATGAGAAAGTTTGTTAAAAGAAAATTTATAAAAAACGAAGACAACTTGTAGAGCAAGATACTTCATAATTACTTCTGCGCTTTTTTTTTAATTTTAAGACTAAACTTAAGCGTTTTCAGCGATGCTGGTAAACTTAGTTTAGTTAAACTCGGATTAATTATGCGGAAACCTAGGGGAATCCTTCTTGTGAAGGCTTAAATATTTGCATTCTAATGGCCGGAAAATACGTAGTATATGGTAAATCTTGAGACTCGTGAGCGGTTGAAATAAACAGGATACCTTAGCGGACGCCATTTTAACACAGGTATAAGTCTGTTAAAGCAAAGCCAGAGGCAGCTTGTACACATTTAAAATCATGCGTTTTTAATTATTTTTCCATTCAATAAGATTATTTTTAATGCTACAGTATCATATATAGCTTAGAAAAATTCATTTTAATAAAGCCTGGAAAATAATCAATTATTGTATTCAACTCAATTCGCATCGAAATGATTCTACATTTTTATTTAATAAGTATGTCAACAATGCTCTCATATGCCGTTAAGTTTCAAACTCTTTATATTACATGTCTGAAAATACTGGAAAGGATTACTAACGCATAGTGATTTACATAAATATTTCTAGAGTGTCCTAGTTCTAATGAATAGATATATTAGTAAAACATTAGTCAAATGATATCTGTATAACATAAACATAATATAGTAGGAAACACGGATTTGTCAATAACATTACAAATTGATGGATGTTTCTCACTACCAGTTGGCATTCCGTGATACGCCAAAACGCTAAAATTACTCGAATGTTCCACTCACATGCACGTTGGTAATTGCAGGCTCAATTCTGCAAAATATTTTCGGTACGACTCGTACCTATTGGAAATTCCTCAATTCATACTATCATTAGGTATTAACCTGTTTATGCTTGTGCTCGACTGATATTTGAAAAGACAACTGCTATATTTCTTTTAGTAAAAAAATATTAAAATTTGTTTAATCACTCTAGGGCTTCTATCGTCGAAATTCATGTTATGAAAGGACCTATACTCAATGTCAAAATCAAAACACTTATTATAACATCACTGTGAAAGTTTAAAATAGAATAATAGTCCGTCAGACTGTTCATCAATGAAGCTAGGTATACTAAGACTTATTATCTTTAAGACCAGCAATACGATCAATAAAGTTTACTTACCTACATATTTCGATTTTGGGGCTTGTCCATAAATATTTCTTTTTGAAGAATTCAATTGTGTAAGAAGCAGAGAAGTTTTTCTGGGAAAGTATGTGTCTGTAAAGGATCTATCTATTCATTTCATTTCTTACAAGATTTTGAGTTACTGCATGTAGTAAGAGGATAGCCTCAAAGCAGTTTGAGTTTAATACACTGGGAAATATATTTTTAAAACAAAAGTGGGATGTTTTATGCGTATGGATTATATATACGTGCAACAGTTAGTGTTGTGGGTTCATTTAGAAACAACAGTTTAGCATTCAAACCAATTCTATAAATAAAACTAAATTAGTAATTACATTAAAAAAAAATACAATAAATATCAGTCGAGTTTGTCAATGTTGATTAATGATGAATAATTGAATTAACGCTCCGTTAGAAACCACTAATGTTTAATACATAAGAAATAATTCGATTATATTTACTTATAGGTAGATTTATAATGCAGCCAAAAATAACAACAACATTATTAAATAGGAAATAAATGTCAAATCTAGCATTAAATATTTGGCAGTATTATAGTATCCTTTTAAGCTCATAAATTATCACAGTTTCAAAATCCGCAAAATCAATCATAGTTATTTGATTGGCAGGTCACAAGCTTTCGTTGATTGAATTCATTTGTAGCTACTTTGATGGATTTTAACTGGACACTGGTTTTGTTCGACGAGATAATGCTTTTATCAGTCGAGGACAGGAATTGGTATTGAATGACAGGTGAATTTCTGTTTATTTCACACTACTTAGTTATTTATGCGAGTGGCGTCGGGCGTGAAGAATTAAGAGGGAGGCTTTTGTCTACGAGTGGACGTCTTCCGGCCTCTAATGCTTACGATGATGATCAAACCAAATTTAGTTTCTATTTTCTAGTGAAATTATAACTAAACTAATTCCTACTTATTTTACAAAACAAGGTTTATCTTTAGTCCAGGTTCAAACCATTGAATCGGGTTTTGAATCTTATTGTCATCTACCTTCAATTCGAAATACGAAAACTGGCTCAATGGTTTAGTCCTAGACTAAAGTAAAACCTTGTTTTGTAATAAAGCCGAATTTAGTTTTACCTATTCAAAATATCTGAAAAGCAGCTGTGTATCATTTACATTTGAATACGGAATACGGAACTTTATTAGATACCTAAGTAGTAGTTAGAAAATAGGGCATCCAGATCAGAGATCTGGATACCCTATTTTCCACATTTTAATCTTCTACTAACATATTATTTTAATCTGTTTCTTGATCATAATATTCAGCGGTTAAATTAAATGTTATTGTGAAAACTTCATTTAAACTCAAACAAAAAACCAGACCAGAACTAATATCAACTTGTCTGTGTGGGAATTGAACCCACGACACTTCGTCTTTGTGGTTGAAGAACGTGTTATAATATTGCACTCAGTTGTGACCAGGGTCTTAACCATTAAGCCAAACGTGTCGTCGAATATGTAACACAAAATAGCGAACCGCTTCATGCACTTTGTTTACATTATGAGACGTATATTGTGTGACATCATTCATTCGATGCGCTTCCATATATGCAAGATTTCTCACTAACACAATTCTTGATGATGTTTTGCCACTTATTGACATATTCCCCCCCTTTCACCGCGTTCAAATAAAAACACTGTGGAAAATTTATAGCATGCTGCATCCAAGGATCATCATAAATTTCCCAATCTTCTATAACGCCTCCACATGAAAAACATGCTGCTTTATCATATGGATTATTTCCGTAATAAAAGAATCCAGCATCAGCCATTTCCATCACTAATCTTTTCTTTGAATTATTCGTCCCCCAGTAATAATTAAAGGATAATTCACGTATTTTGTATGCATTATACATATCATATCGAGGTTTATATTCAGTTTGAAACATATTTTATTTATTTGGTACTAGTTCTTGATGCTAATAATTATAACATAAAATGGACATTGCTTTAATGCTGCAAGCAATTTATAAACGTGATTGTACAGGATTGGGAGAGATAGTAAACATATTATAAAAAATTAAACAAGTTTTTTTTATTTCATAAAATTTTATTATCATGGCACCATTTATTTAAACACAATATATTTTTTAAAGCACATACAGAGTTATGATAAATACAATTATACATATCTTGCGAATGTTTATATTGATCATATAAATGTACTAAACTAGAACAACCCTTATCTTCTAAATAAATATATTACTATTACTATTTTCTAAAATATGCTTTAACCATAAAACTTTTTCTGAACCTTTAACATAAACACATTTATCTCTTAATATATCGGAAACCAAAGTCTGGTAATTGGAATAAGGTACAAAATCCTTCACTCCAGTATATCTTTTTGTTACGTTGAATCCAAAGAACTACCTTCTTTTCAGATTCCGTTAAATTTTAAATGGAAATGGTGGCTTAACTAAAACACTTGTAGTTTTTTGTTACACAATATAGCGATTTCTTTTAATATAAATTCACCTGCTTCTGTTCTAAATCCTTGAATATCAACAACAGCAATCATGATAATCTGCGCACAATGTTGCTGAGAGGTTTGTATTCCACAAGTCGATCGTTTATAATCAAACAATACGCAGTTGTCTTATCTGGTATTGGTGTGGAACATTCAACTTCTAACCGCACGTCCACTGGACCGGTTTTTAAACTATCGTTTTGTCTTGAGCAATCTAAGATGAAAAGGGGAGCCTTTTCTTTAAAATCTGTTAGATCTAGCAATGGGTCAACAGGACTGTTGTAATACGACTGACGAAATTTCACATACATTTCATATAATATACTGTACTTGTCTCAGAAAACTTTAAACTCAAAGGTTCGTAGGGATAATATTGCGAATTCAAAAGAGTGTTACGGTTGGTCACTTCACAATGATCGAATAGTGAACTGTCTTTAGTCCTATTATTTCTCCTATTAGTTTGCAAGCAAAATATAACATATCTAGGCTTTTCCAATTGTGAAGCTGTTTTAACTGACCAAGAATGCTTTGTAGTTTTAGGTAGCAAGGGATACTCATATAAATCCCAATTTCTAAAAGCCATCTGAATAGGTTTATCTCTTTCTAAATGTTTTAAAAGTGTTAGTCGTTCTCGATCTGACACTTTTATATGTGGCACCCTCCATTGGACTCTTTGTATATCTATTTGAAAATTAACAACATCATCAGTGAGAATAACACTATTTAAGTTAGAGTTGCTTCTACTCAAAATAAGTTTCGTGTTTACAATTTATCACAATTTTATGTAATCTTCTGCAAACCCTAAAATCTTATTCAATGGTATCACAGCACTAAAATGTCATCATTTTGGAATCCCGCTAAGTTCCAACCCCATAAGGCTGCAACTTTATTTTCTGCTTCATTTAATGAAATGTATGCTTTTATTGTTGACGTAATTCCTGAATTTTTAATACGGTCTATTTCGATACCATTCATTTCGTATCTGATGTCTTGAAACAAAGACATAACAGGGTTATTAGTGAACGTAACAGTTTTCTTGATCGGATTCCCATCTTTACCGAACAGCCTTGCCTGTCCTTCGATGTAAATTGAACTGGCTGATGGTAGCACGTATATATCTTGCTGATGTATGGGGATTCTGATTTCATCGTTTTCTCTAAAGCTGTTATTGTAGGGATTGTACGAATGGATTTCATAACTTTCAATCGAACTGTCGAAATGCGGTAATTCAGTAATCTGTAGCATATTCATACTTTAAAACCCAGAGCTTTAAGAAAATCTTTATTTGCTTTAGTCAGTTTCTTAATTTTTGTATTACGTCCTTTGCGCCTTAGCGGTTGCAGAAGAAATAAACCGATTTATTTTTACTGGAGTGCTTTATAATATACTATCATTTTGTTTTTCTTAAGTGCAGACGTAACTGAATATATTCTTCTTCGAAGTTAATACAGTGACCAATTGATCAACAATTTTTAACAGATATGGATGAAATTATATTTTTGTTCACTGGAAAGTAAATAACGTTTTGTGGTATTTCTTTATAAACCATGACTTAGAGCAGTATCTGATACAAATTCATGAATAAAATGTGTTGGTAATCCATTGCAGTATGAACCGTACACAAGATCACATTCAATTTTGATCACAGACAGATTACTAGTTTTAACTGAAATATCTGGTCTTGAATTAAATACTGAAAAGTATAGTAAACCGCACTCGTATTGATCAGATAAATGAAGAGGTGGTTTGAAAATACGAGACCAGTTCTGATTTATTTCCAGAGATGGTAACCGTAGTAGACATGCTTATATACTGGACTGTTATGAAAGATCCTGTTCATTTTATTGCTTCGTTGACCAAAAATTGTTTAAGAAGTGTAAACAAAGATGTCCACAGTTGAAGGGGTGATCACGTTGTATATTTTCATAATTATATTGAATGTTAGAACCTACATAATTTTACAAATTCCTTTGGTGGCTTAAGATTCCCGTAACTGTCGAAATACTCAACATAATCATTATATTTTGCATAGGCTACCCAATGAGAACCAGGATTTTTAGAACTATCTAAATTAATAACTCCACATTCTTTTTTATACGGATATTTAGGGAGCTCATCTCTCATAAAGACACCTCTAAAATAAGGAATTCTATTTTCCATACTTTAAAATGTCAAAGTTAGTTAAGGCCCGTTTGGGTAGCCGATATCTTAGTTTTTTTTCTTTTAATACGAAAATTCCAAGGACCACTTTTATGTGGTTTAAGGTTGTAGTCCTTTCCCAATACATAGAGCTTCCATTTTTTTCATTATGTCTCCTCGATTCCTCATACAGCTTTTTAGCCATTTTAAATTCATTTATGGTTTTAGCAATACCAGCTGCACCGCCTGCTAAAGCTCCCGCCGCTGATAACCCCGCAAAATAGGAATCAGAGGTAGTACTCCCCCAGTTTTTGGAATAGGAATAACGCGAGGGAGCTTAATCGATGAATCATAGCTAATTCTCTGGTAGCGGCAATAGCTAATTCTATAGCCATTTTCTTGGTCTTAGGTTTTAATTTTTTTATGTGTCTTTTTACTTTTGTAATAACAGTTTTTAATTTGCTTTTTAATCCTTTTCCAGATGTAACTTTGGGAGAACGCTTTTTGCTCAAACCAGAACCAGTTTTTAATTTTTTGCCGACATAGCCTTACCTTACTAAGCGTGCCGCGAGTTTTTCGCCTGTACTGGCATCGAAAGCAACCGCTCGCTGTTTTGCCATTTTTAACAAATTAAATCAGCCTTATGTCGATCCTTTAAGTTTGATGACTTGTGATATGCAATATCGTGATCTTTGCAATATTCGTCCAACTTATTTACACCGTTATCTCCTTGTGCAAGTCTTTTTATTAATTTAGTACCAGGACCACAGTAATTATATCCTGGTAAATGTAATTCAAATGGTAAATTATTAATAAGCCAATTGAGAAGACTGCTCTCTCCAAAACACATTATAAGACTGATGGTTCCGGTTTGAATAATTTAATAAATAGTTATGCGATTCGAGTTTGTTGTTAATATTATTTTATTTATAATATAACATTCGATTTATCAATCCAACTGCTTTCAGCTGAAGACAAACCTAGCATTTTACTAAAACCCTACTACCTTTTCTTCTGAGAACTTTCTCGACTAGATATACATTGGGATGTTTTGGTTTTTTGAAGTTCTTGTGTATAAAATGCACCTAAAATAGGCTGACCTCTGATAGTATCTTCGATTAAGTAAGTTATAGGAGTTGTATTTTGTATTTTACGGATTTTAAATATTTCTGTTGACCAGTTGGGAGTATAACCTTTTTCAAATGTTCCTTTGTATTTACTGATACGCACATAATCACCTACTTTGTACTTGGTTTTTAAATTATCATTTTTTTAGCAACTTTAAATACCTTTCTAATATCGTTTTTTTTATTATTATTGTCCACATTAGCAGGGATTTCATTAATAGTGCGATGGTGAGTGTGATTGTATTTGTAAATAACATCATTGAGGGTATTATTTACCCAATTGTAATTGCCTTTTAAAACTAAATTCCTTATAGACTTTAGATTTCAATGTCCTGATAAATCGTTCAACTATTGAAGCCTTTTTGTTGAGAAGGTTGAATAATGGTTAATATGATACGATGTCATAAGCTTCTGAAATTTGTTATTATAAAATTCTGTCCATTATCCGTTTGCAGATTTTTAGGAACACGCCCTTTATCCAACAAAGTTTTGAAAGAGTTACACACATCTTCTTTGGTTTTACTTCTCATAGGAAAGGCCAAGCATATTTCGAAAATGTATCAATAAACGGCAAGAATATATCTGTAATTTTTTATTTCTTTTGAAATTGATTGCATATCAATTAAGTCTGCTTGCCACAAGGTCATCTATATCTTTTCATGATAACACGTCTTCGTGGATAGTTCACCCTCGCATTTTTATGAATTTCGTTTACTACGTCAGCTTTGCTCCATGTTCACAATTCAGTATACTTGTCTTGAACTCAGCTATTATACTGAATAAAAATCATATTATTATGACTATTTATTATTTAATTATATCAGCTTCTTTTAATTCTTCGATTATTGATAAAATTTCATTATCATGGTTTGTATTACCAGCATCTTGGGAAGCAATTAATAGTTGCAATCTGTCAACCAATTCGTTAGGATCATCCCAATATACTAAGTCAGTATTATTTTTGTATTTCTTTAGCGTTGGTAACCTTCCTCCAAATTTAGTAACAATATTACTGTTTAACGATTCAGAAAACAATGGTCTAATTATTTCACGATATTTTATACCTTTATCGCCTCTAATTTGTCCATTAGGATTGAAATCTCTCTTATGTGCATTTGTATAATGCAACATATCCTTGTAGACAAGTTTATCTTTGCTCGATATTAGTTTCAAATCTGGTTTTCTTCGAAGTAAAAGTTCTTTTAAACCAGGGTTAAATTGTAGGTTTTATCACCAATTTTAATTAAAATGACATTATCATCATTCACACTATCTATTTTAGAAAATGAAACTATTGAATTACCCATTAGTAATTTTTTGTTTGCACTTCTTATTCCAAATGGTATATTTACCCCTTCATAAATATCATGGATATCATGACCCTCTAATGATATTTCTAAATCTTCTAATAATTCCGTCTGGGGAGACTTTTTAACGAACTGCACAGAATTCGGTTCTGGATTGTAGCATTCTTCAAACTTTGTAGATGAGCTAGTATTAATATCACTCAATTCCATGTCTTCAAAATTAGAGTGTGTATTTTCTAAATTTTGTGTTTTTTCTATTGTTTTATTCGAATCAACTAGGGTTTTAAGAGGATCTGTGACAGGTTTTAGCATTTTATCAATTGACAAATTCATTGAGTGTTCCTGATCCTTCATTTGTTTTATTTTATTCTTTATGGAGTTTACAGACTTCATTAATTCTATTTTAATATTTTTCTCCATGTTATAATTATCTATTATAACAACTGCATTCAACTAAGGAACAAATTATACTGAATTTGATTTTACATGGAAATTACTTATATGCACATGTAAACAGTCAGTCAAATTTAAAAAACATGTCAAAATTCTGTCTGTACCTTCCATTATTTAATGACGATTCTTTATTAATCAGTAGAAAATTATAAGGTTTACTCCAAACAGTTTGACAAATATTTCTGAACTCTTTCCATTGTAAATCAGAACTAACATGCTCTTCATAAATATGCTTTAAATTTACATCATCTTGTTTGAATATAATAAGAAAATTAACATTGTCACGTAACAGTTGCTTTGGAATTTTAGAATAGGTTTGAGACAAATAGAAACAATCTATTTGTTTATGCCTACCCATACAGAAATAATTGCGAATATTTATTTGATTTTCACAAGCAACATCATCAAATATAAATACAGAATTTGTTAAGGCTTCACTCGGAGAAATTACATCGTTGTTATTATTGAACTCGTAAAAGTTAATCTGTGGTACCCTTTTTAATACTTCGATCAAGAAACGGTATTTTGGTTGAAAAGAAGTTTTAGAGTAAAGATAAAGATTTTTAAATTTGAGCCCATTTTCATGCAGCAGCAAACTGATCATTACATTCGTTTTACCACAGTTTGATGGGCCACATATTATACAGCGAATAGTATTTGGCAGTAAAGCGCTATGTCTGATGTGGTGAACAGAGTCACTTAATCTTATATTATTAACATTGAGAGATATGGGTTGTTTGATCAACTTCATATTGTATATTAATCTTATTTCCACCTAACGTACACTTATATACTCGTTACTACATGAACCTCATGATAGAATAAGCATGAACTTACAATTTGATGATAACGTTTAGGAAGTTGAATACGTTTGAATAAAAGTCAATTTGTTTAAGAAATATCATTTTATTATAAATGTTCATCATAGCGTATACATTCACTCATAATAGTAGCGTAATATATTCATTTACAGTACATTACTTATTCTTAAGAATTATTCATACATCATTTCTATACACATTACATACATGAAAGTAGCATAAATTTATTTATAATTATCACTAATAAAATTAATAGATACTAAACGTGTACATAGTTATAGATTACGTATCACTGGAATAATCTAAAAACATAGAATCACAATGACCCCAGGGTAATGTGTGAATTTGATCTTGTAGTACTTGAATTTTATCATCGTTTCTATCTAAAACTTGTTTATCTACTTGTTGGGAGTATAAAACATGTTTAATTGATTTTATCATATTCATTTTACATCTTAGCGCTTTATCGGTCAACAGAACATTGCTGTAATCATTCAATTTTAGATTATTTGTGACAGATTTGGAAACACCTTTAGCTTTTTTAATTTGAGTTTTGAGACTGTTTATAAAATATAATTTAGCTCGTAGACCGACAAATTCTATAATTAAATCATCACCCATCTCATGTTTCCATAATCCGGGAACTTTTGCATTAGTTTGTGGTATGCGATAAGGATTATTTACTGCAAAATTACTAGTATCGAACTTGGTAAGATCATCATGCATATCTTGATAAAAATCAGTTGTATATATTAAATATAACAAACTATCAGTATCAGTATAGCATAACTTTGCATTATTTCCATATTTTTTCTTTATAAAATCATAATGAAACTGGTATAAGTGTTGCTTAGAATATTCCAAAACTGTGAATCCGATATAAATCGGTCTATCTAAAACAACTTTTTCATGATATAATTCTACAGCTATAAAATTATCTGAAAATATTGATACACTTTTTAAGTTTGGTTTAGCTAACAATTTTTCAGCATCAAGATGTTTGTTTGTTTTATTGGTGGTATCTCTCCATTTTGTTACTAATTTAACATCAGCTTGCTTGCGCTTATTTTCAATAGTTTTTCCGAAAATCGCATTATTCAATAATTTAAAAAAGTCCTTTTCAAATGCAGTTTTGGAATTTTGACGAAGTCTAGTATTGAGATCGATGTAATTTTTGAGAAAACATTCTTGTCTAAAGCTAAGTATGCAATGAATCTTTTTTAAAATCAGACCATTTTTTAAACACTCTTTTAAGTGCACGTAATGAATCACATAATGATGCTTATCATAAAGATTCGCAATCAATTTTGCTGATTTTCCATAAGGTGGTACTAATTTTTCAACTGCAAAAGGTAAATCTTTATGTTTGTTATGTAAATAGTTCGGATAAATCAGGTCTACTTCCAAAATATAACCGTAATCATTATCATCAGAGATAGTAATTACATCAAAGTTGCTAATTTCTTCGAGAGTTAAAAATTTGAATTCTGAGATAGGAAGTTTCTTCATCATAGCATAGCCATACAGATTATTACAATCAAGGTATATTAAATAACTGCTTGGTTCTAACTCGTTAAAATGTGGTAAGTATTTATTATTTGCTTCAGCATGACGGTCGAGAACACTGTGCCAAGCCCACCGCGAATTCCTTTTTCTAATAACTCATACATTTGCAAGTCACTTATTAACTCCAGTTCAGTGTCAGTATATAGAAGCATTGCATCCCAGCTTAAGCTCGGTGAAGTAACATAATAAGCTGGATCTAACTTATAGTACTGTAAGCTTGTTTCTCTAAATTTTTCGAATATGTCACATAGTAAAAGCACATCACATTTTATGTATAAATCTGTATATTCACCAAGAGATTTAACGTTAAAAACATTCCAAACTGTTTGAGCGTGTAAATATTCTTCATCAGTTATATGCTTCTTACACAAACTGTTATAGAAATGATACTTTGATGGAAGTTGCGTCTCATCAAATTTGGACCAAGAATCGATATAATCATAAGGATAAACACCCTTTTTTCTCATTAGATCAAATTTTCTTTTATCGCTAAACTCTCTTGATAAGTTTAAAAAATCGTTTTCTGATAAACTATCACTCAATGCATCTAAGCTAGAACTAAGAAATTGAAAAGAATCAATAAATTTTATCTGAATAGGATGATTATATTTTTCTGTCTTTATTACTTTCGTTATTGAGAGGTATTTTTCTTTAGTTTTCGGTATTATGTTAATAGTACCTTCATACTTTGCTAACTCTTGAATGAATAAATGTGAGTCATATCCAGACAAATTATGAAAGACGACAGGAATGAATGAACAAACTCTATACATCAAATTACAATGGGAGTGCGCTGCCCCACGGTACTCTGAGGTAATATGATCATGATCTCGGACTTTGTCATTAAGCAATAGTTGTTTACATATGTGACATGTATTCGAGTTCTGATAATTCATCTCTTGCTCAGTTGTTAACGGAGTCATAGACTTTTTATTACTTAAAATTCTATGTATACGTTTAGCGTCTCTTATTAAATATTTAACAAATACTTCCGCACATTCTGTACCTCTGTATGAGACATACTTATTTAATTCATTATTATGTGCACAACAGATATAATAAGCAAAACATGAAGGGTTGATGTGTCTTTAGTTTCCGAGTGTTTAAAGAGTTACTTTCATTACAGTCAATTAACATACATTCGAAGTCAGCATAAATGATGAAATTAATTTTCTGCTGCCTCTCAAAATGTTTAAATTTCAATATAGATTTTTTTTCAGGCAAAATAGACAATATCTTAGAACAGTTATGAGACTTGTATCTTGTTTCGCTACTGAAAAATTGTAAACATGCATCACATAAATAAACTTTACCTTTATAATGAGTTACTTGACGTCGTACAAGACGTATAAGATCTTTAATTAAACAATAGTGTCCAACAGTATTGTTTTCAATATATAGTAAATTAAAATGATGTTCTCTCTTATGCTTCGATACATAAAGAGGTCCAGTTACAATATTATTTTGCAAACCATATATATTTACACTCATATTTGGATTGTTTTTCTCAAACTGTTTAATATCATTCATTGTGGGTGGGAATGACATTCCTTCTATATTTAAAACCGAAGAATAATGAGGATATGAACTTGTTCTGCACACGTTATTTTTCGCTGGATATAATCCAGCAACTATACTCCATAGAAAACAACAATCATCTTCATTTTTTATATTAATGCAACTTCTAGAATGTTTAATAGCTGGTGGTAAATCTATATAAGATCCACCCCTCATAGGTGAATACTTATTTATATTAATTTCGAGATGACTCATAGAAACAAACGTCCAACCAGATTGACAGTGTTGGAACTCTGTTAATTTCTCGTTCAATGCATTCATTACTTTAGTTAATAATTCATTCAAATCAGTGTTTTTATAAATAATATTGTACTTGGTATTAAATGACTTTAGCTGCTTTTCTTCTAAAGTTGGTAGCATAAAATATGCAAACAATTCGAAATTAACTTTTATGCAGTTGTGTTTATTTAGTGACATAGTAATCAATTCTGCTATATTGGTTTGGTGATCACTCAGGAACGCCTCTAGACCGAGGTACTCGTCTTCCTGAGTGACATTTCAATCTGTATGTCATTATTCTGTTATTGAATGCTGTCGCAATAATATGAATATTTGCGAACTTGGTATTCAATAAACAGTTTGCTTTGTGTATATTAGTTCTCATATGATAGGAATACTGATTTTCTGGAATTAATATTTTACATTTGTCACAGTTTATTTTTCTAGATCTTGACTTATTAGTGAGGTGTGTAGAAGCTGCGAAACAAAGAAAAAAAAAACAATGATAATAATTATAAAATATAATGAAATAACCAAAAATACATTGAATTACCCTATGAATTAAAGCTAATGCTGGGATAAATGTTATTATATTGTATATAGAGATATAACTATGCATCATGTACCTAATATAAAAATGTGTACAGGAATAATAAATTGATTAACAATAGGTTAAATCGTTAAGTTTCGTAGGATCCTAAGTACGACAGCGGACAATTTTTAAAATCTTTTTGGGTCGCTAAGATGAACTCTTTTATATGGCGCCAAGACTCCTTATCTTCATCCAGTTTAGTTTTTATAGTAGTAATAGCATGCCGCCATCTATTTATCGGCATAATTTTTTTTATTTCTTCGACATCATATATTTTTAACTCGACGTAATATTTTCCTTCTTTCGTCTCACTAATTTGCCGAGAATAGCCCTTCCGCAGCCTTTCGTAAAATAAGAATGTATAGGTGGGACATTACCCGTTTTGGTAGAGCTCTTAACACATTCATTCTTGTCATCGTCTTCGTCACCGAATAATTCATTGGCCGTAACGCATGCTGGCGGAGAAATTGGGGAGATAGTTGGTTTGGACTTTTTCGAACTAGATCCTTCACTCGACTTGCCGGATCGCTCTCTCTTCATTTTCTTGTCCTCCGACTCCCCCTTCGGCTTCACCTCCGCTTCAGAATCGTCGCTGGAGAGAAAGAGATCGTTGGCGAGTAGCTTCGACCTGTGTATAAATAATATATTATTAGTGCACTGTAATCGATAATTTTATTTTCTACATATGTATAGGTGTTTATGTTGATTAGGTTTCGCTATATCTCTAAATATTTCTATGTATAAATCTAATATTAAAAATTATAAAATCGATGAACAACAAATACAATGCTTGGTATAGGTACAGACACATAGTCTTAACGTCAAACTAGAATATTCTATCTATGCTACAGAGATAAGAAATAATGATCAGATTAACTATATGTATGTCACAGTTAGACTTGAAACGTTACGAGAATGGAACCCTCGACTGTCCAATCTTTCATAAGCAGTCATAATTATCATTGTGTTATAGTTGAAATAAATTAAAATAATTATGTAACTGGTACTTAGTTTTCATTTTTTTTCAACACAAAGTAGCATATTCGATCTGTGCAGGAATCGAACCTGCATCACAATATTGACGGTCAACATTCGAATACTTGAATATATCAACTAATACATTGCTCTGACCATTTAATAGTTAGATAAATGATTATGAATAGATACTTACATTCTTGATAGGTGTTTAGACAGGTAGCTTGATCAGGAGCTCGGAGAGTTGATCCGTTGTAGAGAGGATTCGTACCAGAGAGGAATTGTACCGGAGACTAATTTGCTATGCGTTTTTATAGGCCTAAAATCACATCATTCAATCCAAATTTGTAAAACTGCATACTTGCAAAAATTGCATACACGAGCGTACAAATCTGAGCGGTTAAGGTTTTAAGCTTAGTGTTATTATATAAGATGGCTTTTACCCATGGCTTCGCCCGCGTTAGTTTTAAATTATCCCACGGGAACTTAATACTGAGATAAAAAATCCTATGTCATATTCCGGGTTATGGTCTATCTGTATGCCAAGTTTCATCGAAATCGGTTAAGTAGTTTTAGAGTTTATTCGTTACAAACATACAAAAATACAAATCTTTCCTCTATATAATATTAGTGTAGATTATTATATGTATAGATAGATAATGTAGACGGATGATGAATATAGATACTTACTTAAATAAACAATAGGGGGAATTTCATATTTAGAAAAAAGTTTGAAGATTGTTGTTTTTTACTGAATGTTTTGACGTCAGGCGACGGTACAAACGCTGCGGTTTGCACGCTCGCATGCAACTTCTAGACATGTGGAGGAATGGAGATATGACTAGTCAGAATCTCATATTTCGGTATGTAAAAATAAGCTTGTATTTATCTTATAATTTTTTCACAATTACTATGATAACTTATTTGTTTTTATGAAATATAGAAGAAGTTGAACAATTGTATGAAAACGTAAAACGTGTCGATGCTCACTAATTGTAGGTACCTACTACAATAATAATCAGATCGATTAAGTAAATCTTGTGTTTTATTCCAGCATAGAGGTACATCTAAGCTATTAAAAAAATAAATTAATAACAAAAAAACTATTTATTTTTAATCTTTATAATAATAATAGCAGGTAAACCAGGCTTAATAATTGTATGTCGATATTGATCAATTGTTATGATCCGTCTCCTTAAAAAGAATTCAGCTACGTTGCAAATTCGCTAACGCTGATATACTATTAACATACCATGATTTTGCTTGCCAATCATTTTAATAAAATGTATGAAAACAATAACCGTGAACAAAAATACAGTAGTATTATTTTGTCGATATATATTTTCGATAAACAATAAATGTTAGGCGTCGTAATGTCTGCGGTTTCAATTTCACCATACCATTTTTGTATAGATATTAACATCTAACAAAAATATAAGATATTGAACTCTATGTATTAAAAGAAATAATTAAATTTAAAATATAAAAGGGGGATATAATAAATTGAAATCCATTTCATCTTTGAATCTGATGGTGAAGACTGAATCAGACTGATATAATTGCGGAATGTCGGTAAGTGTTACTTTAATACATTCACTAACAATTTAAAAATGTATTAATATTAACAATAGTAGTAAGTAGCATCACAGCATTAATTATTTCCACATAAGCCTTTATTTCAATCGTAACGTTTGTAGTGTAACTTAAATTAATATTGTATTGTTATTTCAGGACTCGGAGGATCTCTTCAATTTTGTACCCATGGAATCAACCAGTCCAACAAACCACTGGACAGAAGACGCTGGGTCTCGCTCGCAAGAGATCAAAAACAGATCAGACATTCTATCAATTTATAAAGAAGCCTGTTTCTCGTGGAACGAAAATAATAAAAATAGAAATCTATGATACAGACAGTTTTCAAAAATCCGAACAGCCGATGTGTAATTGTGAGGCTGATGTGTGTGTTCAACATGTTGTGAAAACTATATTATACGATGATATATATACCAGTACGAGAGAATAATTGCCAAAATTCAGGATGACATCGAACCAAGAGTATAGATTTAATAATTTAAAATGTATAGACGTTACCGTTTACCACTTATGTATGTTTAATTTTCTAAAAAAGTTTATGTAAATAATTATAAGTGTACCTATGTAGTAATGAATAGATATCAACTATAAAAATATCAAAAATTGTATATTTAAAATAAAATAATTCAAAATATCATTTTTTTATTGCTAACTCATTCTTATACATGTAATAAATAGCCACTGCACTACGTACCTAGGTATATAAGGCAGCGCAATGGACAATAGCGAGAGCATTCCATATTATCATATTCAATAAGTATGATCTTTTTTATGAATATTACTACCATGCCTGCTATCTTAAAATAATATGTGAATAGAAGATTAAAATGTGGAAAATAGGGTATCCAGATCTCTGATCTGGATGCCCTATTTTCCAACTACTTACCTACATGTTTACTCAAATCTATCTATATTTCCAGATAATTAATCTATACTAATATTATAAATAGGTAAAATTTGTAAGTTTGTATGTAGGGGTAATCTTTGGAACCGCAGGTAGGATTTCCAAAATTCTTTCACTAATAGATAGCTATAATGGTCCTGAGTGCAATAGGCTATAAAACATCCTGCTACGGTCAAATGGAGCCGAGTAGCGGGTGAAACCGTGCGAGAGTAGCTAGTGAATATACATAAGAAGCATGCAATGCATTTGCCTAATCAAGATTCAGGTACTTTTGAATTTCTAATAATAGAACTCTTCGTTTCAAAGTTTTCAATTTTTTACAATGAATTTATTAAACAAAGGGAACAAAGCTATATTTCTACATAAACTACCAATCAATTTATTGTTGTTTATTTATAATTATGTAATAAAAATGTTAGTAATTGGACAAGTTACCTAGCAAGTAAATATAAGTTTAAAAAGAGAATCGTTTCATAAAAACCTCAGAAGTTATACGTTTTTTGGTGGCACGAAGTTGGGATTTGAGTCGGAAACACTAAAACGTGACCGGCCGTGTAAATAAAGAAACACAACTGAAACTCTAAGACAAAAATGATAAAGTAAATTACATTTAATACGTTTTTCGACTTATAAGGGACAAAGACTGAATTTTCACGAAACATTTTGATGTACGGTCCTTACTTACATTGTCAGCAATATTTTCAATATTGGTCATTCTGTTTTTGGTAATCCTATACATGAGTTACTTGGCTTCATTGAAAAAGCATTAAGGTACACATAATGTTTTCTTAAATATGCAAGTAGTTTCCCTTTAACACCGATTTAAACCAAGATAGCTATTAGTCTTTTTTTCATAAATCTCTGTGCTGTGCTATCTTTACCGGACTGCGAAACGGAAAACAAGAGCCTTTATACCCGCTGTAATGAATACACCAAAGAAAAGTCTCAATATTTTTATCATAGCCAGGCAAACTATAATTTCATTTTAAGTGGTAGTTCTCTATACACGAACACGGACGATATAGTAACTGACAAAGAGCCAAAAAAAGAGTCGCTTCACATATTCGGGTTGGGTTAAAAACTTTTTGAGCGCATGCAACCAGAAATTCACGTTCTCACACGAATATATCGAAATATTTCAGTTTAAAAACACTTGGCGACTGTACCCTAAAAAGGAATGTAAAAGTTACAAATTTATTACAAAGGGTATCCGTATCGATTCAATAAGGCACCGGTTAAAATTTTGTGAAACAAGGAACTGGATACTCGAGGCGGCACGTGGGATTTTATTTCCGCGACTGATTTAAAAACAATAAAATGTACCTACGCCTCGTTACATAAAACAACATGCGTAAAAGAAAATACTAAAAGGCGGGCCAAAACCAAAAGAAAATATCCAAATTGGCCCTGTGCAATTAATAGTATCGGAACACAAGATAATTAATGGTCTATTTTATTATTTAAGTTGCCAACATTTTTTAAACACGGGCAAGCTGTATGTAAATGTACATTTAATGGCATTTTACGTGACTATAGTAACGTTAGTAGTCGCCATCTTCGCTGGCGACTGGTACCTAAGGCTGGTTTCATAGGTAGGTGCACTGTTCAAAAGTAGCTTCAGAGATAGTCATGTAGGTTGGTTCTAAAAGAAGAAGTATACTAATAATTCGTTATTATGGTTAAATTATAACTTCAAAATTTAATACTTTTTTTAAATATACTCTACAGCTAGTCCGGTATTAAAATAAGATTGTATAGAAGTTTACGAATGATAGAATACATATGAACATTTCCGATGTTCTTGGCTCCAGGGCCGACAATGAAGGAACGCAGAGCAATGTCCTTTGAGCATAAGTTTTCCCTTGTTTCCGTTTTGCCTTCAAAATCTTCAATCAACTATAAAAAATCGAAATATATTTTATCGTGTCGTTGATCAACAATATCGGTTATAACTTCGATAAACGTTGATAAATACTGAGCCACGTTAAATAGGATTGACCTTTTCCGTAGCGTAGGGTGTTCCCTAACATTTTCAACCCTTTCTCCCCTTTATGGGGAGACCCCAACTCCGGCACTCAGCTGACGTTGTAAAACCCATCTGCGACCAACATTAATGATCATTTGCAGTATAAAAAGTAAGATTCATATTTAAACACGCGTTTTAAGCAGCTTATTTTGTATTTTTTCACCAAGATAACTTCTAATTTTTCCAATTCAGAAATTAACTAGAGAAAGTATTATAAACAGTTCTAAGTCACTTAACTAGACGTGGTAAGTAACTACAGCAATCATTACATCACCCGTTTGAAGAAAATGAAACTCCTTTATGCTATCTTTTGATAAGCTATAGTTTTTTTTTATTTAGGATTTGATTGAGAAATACATGCAAAACTCATTAAACATAACAATATAAGTATCAATTTTAATAGCCAGTTTGATGGCATTTCAAAATAGAACCTGTCTTTAACGCGTCACATTTATTGTGCTACAAATTTCAATCTCTTTGCTTGAGATAATAATACACAAACCTGTCGTGTTGACGAAGACACATTGAGCGACGATTTGTGAACCACAACCTTCGACAGAAGATTAGTATTACCCTCCAAGGAGTTCAAGCGTAAAATAGTTTCCCTATAAAAACAGGATAAAACATGTTGTGTACCATTCAAAGTGATAAAGCTGAAGCTGATACCTAAACTTAATATAGTTTATCGTCAGTCTTGTTACTGTAAAGGATGTAACAAAAGCAATGTATTTTTTTTCCTGTTCTTCCAGATTCCGAATTATAACAAAGCTTAACTAAGCTATTCACTTCGTGCTTAGCCTTAATTGTACCTACTACTACTCTACTACGACGAAAATATATTCTATTCAAAACTAGTCCTAATAGTACTATTTGTACGTACAAAATGGTTAATCGATAGATTTAGGAAACTTTTGCAGTGAGTTGCCATTTTCAAATAGTTGTAAACGTGTTACTCATATAAAAAAAAATTGTACGCAAGCGGTCAATAAAACTACTTATATAACACGTGACTACTCATACAGTCAACGGTGGACTATCAAAATAATATTCTATTTATAAAAGGCGGTTTATAACTAAACTCTACTGGAGAGAGAAGCCAATCTTTACTTGTAAAATGTTTGTGTAAATCGGCTTAGGCTGACGGCCAGGCGCCATCCTAGAGACGTATCAATGGGGGGATTACACATTTCTCTCTAAAATAGAAAATATTATCAATGAAAGAATTATTGAGATGAAATTGTACTCGACTTCGTCGGTAGTATACTCGAACGAATGGTTCAGAAAACCGACAACTTGACTTGAAGTATTTCTTGAGTATTTTGTAAGGAGTTTAAGAAAATTGTTACAACATTTTCGTGTTAGGAGGTATATAGTAGATATTTACGATGGAAAAATGTTTGTACACGATCTTAAATATCAATAATAACAGGAAATTAACGTCTAAAAACAACTTACTAAAAATAACCTTGTAATTAAATTAAAACCGAGAATGACATTAATTACGGACATGATTTTTACTTGGTATGGTCAGATATGACGAGCTAAGAGAAAACAGGGAGTTTACTCTGGCTGCTTACGTGGCGATGTTATAACGGGGTGCGGCACATAACGGGAGTGATACGCTATCTTTAGCGCGTACTGACTGTCACGCTGTCCGCTAGGTGCCCCTAAGACCAGAACCATCCTGCTGGCAAAGACCCCTCTCACAGCGAGGTTCATATCCTATAGTACATAGGTATGTGTATTTTCGGGAAGAAAGAGTTACCTCACGCACAAATTATTATAATAAAACATTGCAATACGAATTTTTGATCTCATTCTCCGTCTCAATTCTGTTAAACTCTGTTAATAATCATTTCCTGATTTAGACATATTTATATCTGGAATTCCATGTACAAAAGAAAGAAGATGTAGAAACTATAAGCAAACAGCTCCTAAGAGCTAACCGCTAACCGGTAACCACTAGCCGAATACATGCCCTGCAAACCACAAATCCGATATTGCGATCCCGAAAACCCATCCGGGATTTCTGTCCTCAGTGACGTAACACAATTTAAATGCAACATCCACCTGATGAGGGTGGCGTTACCGCTGTCATCTGAGGTGTAATATTCCTTCAGATGCATCGCCGGTATCGAATTTCGATCTACTTGTTATACTAGCTTCCTGAAACTGAAATTGACTGAGTCTTGAAGCAATATTCCTGGCCCAAATTTGGTTTAATTGTTAAAGCTATAGGTAGTTATAGTTTCCAGTTTAGTAAAACAAGATGATGTGTAACTGGATTAATCGTACATAAGATTTACGTTTTAGGAAGATGGAAACGTTAAAAAAAAAAAGTCAAAAATCATTTATTTCAATTAGACCACAGTAGGCACTTTTGAACGTCAAGCAAGCAAAAAAGGAAAAAAGTATATAACATGAGCTTTAAAATTAAGCATATCAGTCTGTCCGTCTGTCCTCTAGTGAAGCTATTTGCTCGTTCCAAAGTGTAGATTCCTATGGAGAAGAACGAGCAAGAAACTCCATGGTTACTCTTTTTCAATCAGTTTTACAATACATTTCTTTGTTACATCATTTAGTTGGTTCTGATATGTGAGAACAATGTAACACTAATGTTCAGGCAAAAGGTACGAAAAAGAAGTGAACCTCAAGGACAACATATTTAGACAGCCTGGAGATGACCAGTCCCAATAGGCGGCGCCCGTTCACGAACATGACACGTACACCAGCACCGCCCAACTCAACCATATTATAGGGAATTGGGCGATCCAGTGGCCGTGCCACCGCCAATGAGACCTCTAAGTGAGCATGACAGCTCCCAGCCGACACAAGTACCTATATTCTACAAATCTTACTTAATTATAATAGGTTACAGGGTACTCACATTTACAAAAACTTAGAAGTTCATCAACAATTAACAACATAGTGTACAATTTAATAATTAAAATCAAAAATTCCTCTAAACATCCTGTGGAGTAGGACCAGCTAGCCTCCAAGCATTTTTATCTAGTATATAATCATTTAGTTTGTAGTATGCTAGTTTACATAAATGTTTCTTTATACATAATTTAAATTTGCTTTCATTTAGATTTTGAATTTGATTGATTTCGTTCTATGTGTATTCCTTGTTCACATTTGTCGGTTATAGATATTTCCCATACCACAGCGATCTTCTTTCCACCCGCCATTAATATCGAGACTTCCATATTTAAAAGGTTATTTAAATTATTCATGACCCCTGATTATCTAACAATCGAGCATTAAATATGGGCAGGTAGCCATTAGATCTGAATAATTCTAGCGTCCCAATAACGAACCCCTCTCAAGAGATTAAAAGTAATCATTGCTCTGCTTTTCCCTCCGAAAAACCTTTCTAATGACAATAACAGTTTTTAATTTATACCAACGCCCCCACAGGTACACACACAAAAAAAACCTTTTACGGAAAACGTTTTTTTTTTATAAATAAAAAGCAAATTAATATTTTTGCAAGTATTGTTTTTCTTTATCATAGCTAATGGCTGCGGATTGAATGTTTGACATTGATTTCATAACCTTGGCCAGTAACATAGATACATTAGACGCCTTTTATCCTCATTGATGATAATACAATGGAAGTAGGTGTTATACACCTACGCCATCATAGGAAAAACTAAGAGAAAATGCCTTTTAAATCTCCTTTAAAGTTCAATATCAAGTTTCCATTCATGTCACACGGTAGTAATAAAACTCTTTCTTCTTTCAATACAAACACATTAGCTGTGTGACAATAACAAAGATCAAGGTCTTTGAAACACGACACTCTTGTATAATAGAAAGCCCTCCTTATAATCTCTACTAATGTGACGTCACTCCATCACCCAGCTAAGTGCACTTAATGCGAGTGGGCTCCACGGTCAAGACACATCACATATGCGAACTGCGAACATCCTTTATATAGACTAAGCTGTTTATTTGATGTGCATTCTTTGAAAGTAGGGCGATGTCTCGTATTTACATTATGAGTTGAGTGTGAATTATTATTAAGTCTTAGGTTTCTTTTAAGATTAAAGGCTCTTTGATTTTATTTTAGACACATTTAATCGTATTTTGATATTTCTGTTTTCGTCTCTTAGGGCTGATTTTTCAATAAATATTATGATGCTGGGAAATAATTATGATGCTGTTGCGTCAGAATGTTTGTATAAGATAGTGATAGCAACAATTTTATTCCTCAGATAACATATCTATCTGGCTATTGATAAATTAGCCCTTAGTCTTTTCTTTTATCCTTATAACTGATAGGCAAATAAAAAATGCAGTTTATTTATAATTATTTTGCTTAATTAACATTTGCTTCTACCACCCACCTGTTTAGCTTTGAAATGCATTTCCTTGCTACAATATACTCAACAAGAAGCGTCTGCATTCAGTTCTGAATAGAACTTATTAGACAGAATTGAGGCCAACAATCTAGAGTTGCAGTTTGAAATGATAATTTCAGATTTAGTTGTTTCAAGATGCTCGTTGCATACAGTTTTAAAGTACCTATAGCTACAAATTAAAATTAACTATTTTTTTCTTTTGTGGTTTGACGACTTCTTTTTGTGCCAAACAGCTAGAGAACCTCATAAAATATTTAAATTGATATCATCCTGCCACTCAACCACGAGTCTTAAAAGTACGTCTGAACTCTTTGTCATCTGAAGTGTTGATACGATTAACGTGTCAGAAACATGAGATTTTTCATATTTCTTAGAGGGAAATTAGTATGTGGTTGAGAGCTTGATGTAGAAATTAGATGTGACTGCATCATGAGGCCTATGACATGCCTGATGCCATGAAGATCGGCCCGTGGAAAGCTACCTGAATGAACTAAGTTCAAATATGATAACAATTGCCATAGAATAACAAATGGATGAATTTCTTACTACAAATAAGATACTGTATGAATACAACAGTGACGGTGCAGTTGTATAAAACAAAACAATATTATAAAAGCATATTTTTTACAAAAAAATCTTTGGCCCACACTAAGATTTTCTTCTGCGTCATGGGTAAACATAAATTTTACATAACAATCACACCCAGACCCAGAACAACGATTTAATTTTGTAGATCACTCGAAGAGTTTTTCCGTGCGGGAATCGATTCCGCGCCACGTTTCACGCTAGCCGGTGGTTATCCAGCCACCATGTCAACTGTGCAGTCATAATTAAGTCGCCGCACCTAGAAGTTAAACCACACAATTAGTTTAGATTTGGCTAGTAGTATAGCTAAAGTAGCCCCAGAAAATCAAGCAGGATACTGGTTACCTGGAAAATCATAAGCGGTTTCAGATGAATATTGATATCAAGCAATAACCGAATGGACGAATGCCCGGGGGCGCTATCGCTAGTTGTACCTACGTAACAGTCAATTGTCCACGAACCAAATTTATTTTGAGTATAAAATTCAACCTTACATTCTTTTTGTGTATGCATTTTTTATTTAGTATATTATAACTGCTCTGATATTCACCAGTAAGTTGCACATTTTAAACATTATACACTGTAATATAAATTTTATCTATTTGTTGTTTATAATGATGTGATGATAAAAGGGACTGTTAAACAATTAAACAATGAGTTTATTTTAGCATATAAGCCACTGAACAGCAACTTTACGTCAATATTATAAATAAAAAACTAAGTGAAGCTATCATCTTCCATTTCACTACTGTAATGAACCTCCTTGTTGAATTACCATAAACTGGTTAAATAAAAATATATATTATAACTACTATAATATTATCACTTTCTGACCAAATGTCACTGTGATAGTTCTAATTTCAAACAACAACCTATTTTGCATTTTTTTTAAGTATACCATACTTTATTCAGTTTGTGTTTCAACGTCAAGTCTCATTGTTGGTACATTGTGTTTTGTGGCTTAGCACACATGTGTGACCAATGTATGTAACGTAGAAATGACCACAGCCATTCTCAGTGACAGACAGAATAGAGGCAGACGGCCAATTTTTTTAAAACAAATTTGGTGTTTCTATTAATTTATTCGTTAGTTAAAAACTGGAGCTTACTTTATCGAAGTAGATACCGGTCTAATTAAATTATTAGAAGGGACTGGAAAAGAAAGAAGTCAGAAGATTAGGTACCTATATAAAAATAATACATATAGTATTTCAAGGTTATACATAGATTAACTTTTCTTTATTTTGTAGTTTTAGTAAAGTACGCAGACAGTTCCAGTAGTTAATGACACTAAACATGTGCAAGGAAATTGCAATTTGAAAGAGCTATAATAATATTTGAATTCAAAACATACATTTGTGAGAATGTTAACAGCATAAACAAAAAAAATGCAAAGAGACCATAACAAGAACTAGTATTTTCATAGGTGAACGGTTGCCATTCTTATGAATATTTCAAAATACTTAACTCAAGTTGAGAGTTGTATTACGACTTAAAGGAAAGTGCGAAACGGGAAAGTTTGAAGGACGCTACAGTATGTTGGTAGTAGGTAGTAGGACCCACGTTTACTGAAACTTAAGTTTTAAACTCATGTAATATCCAAACTGGTAGCCTCCTTGCTACTTCGTCACCTTGTGTAGTTGTGACCACTACACAACTTCACTCTCAGAAGAGGCCAGAGTAACAACAAAGTTATTTTATTACTACTATCTAACAGGCAAGACATTGGGTACAATTCTAGTGCTGGCTTTAGGTAAATCGTAATCTGTGTTATTGCTTGCTAAGTTAGAGGTTTTTAGAGCGTTATTGATTTATATCTTTGTACCAGGACCGTGAAGCTTCGTGATAATATTTCATGAGATTTTCGACTTTAATATCGACGACAATATTTTAGCAATCTAATATTGGTATGAATCATTTGCTCACGAAAATTCAAAAATGTGTTGAATGCCTTCTTTATTTTATTTTATTTGGCACTATGGCATACGACCTTATTAGTTACCTGATGGCAGGCAGGTTGGCATCGCCGTTCAGGCACACCGCACAGCAAGTAAGGAGTTGCAACAGCAATGCTATTATAGGGATACGGGATTTTAGGGATTCAATAATTGGGGACAGATGGGGGATGGGAAGGATTGGGCCTCCAGTAACTATAATCTTATTTTTTATTTGCCATAAACCAGTGCTTGACTGCGATCCCACCTGGTGGTAAGCAGTGATGCAATCGTTGATGGTAAGGCGCACTAGTTTATTGAGAGCCTATTCACTCTAACCTTGAAGACTAAATTAAATTTGGACGGAAAGACTGCAGCCGGCAAACTGTTCCAATCCCTCGATGTACGCGGTATAAAGGAGGAGGCAAAACGCTTGTTGTCCATAATCACACGGCGAAATAGTACGCTGTGATTGTTTCACGCAGGTCGAGCCGGCCCATTTCACAATTCATAAAGTTTCACTAAATTGAAAATACATAATAATTAATACTACAATGAATAAAAGTACCAACAGCTGGCCTTTCTTGTCCAATCTGTGATTGTTTCTCATTATTCATAAAGAAATATGTGAGCGCAGATTACAGGCCCCAGAATTAATGGCAGCCGAGTGATTGTGAATCCAATCACGAACGAGAGAACATTTCTCATTCTGAATATTCATGCGAACGATTAAACAGTTTTCCGTTCTTACATTTGTATGTGGACATTGGTTGAAAATTTATATGAGGAACTATAATATTGATTGAATAGCGCCTTCTGTCAGCAGTTTTGCATAAAGTTACATGTTAAAAAGTATTCTATCCTCACTTACCCGGTGAAACATAACGCTAGCGTTATTTTACATTTTACACCGGGTTTTTTTGCTATGGTATCACTGCAATTGAACCGGTTCATTCGCGACGAAGCATGGCTCTCCCAAACGTAGAGTAGGACATTTTTAGTTGACTATTCTATCTTATAAGATGACAAAAAAGCGGAGTTCTGTGATAAAGTGATACATCCAAAGAACTCCATCTACCAACCAAACTACATACTGATAAAGAAAACACAAGACTATCAAGGAAAAGTGTAATCGTATGCTAATGTAAACTCTAACCAGTAGCTTGTAGCCTTTGCCTGTAGCCTCGAGACCCTGTCATGTAAGCCTATCGAGCGACACTAAGCCAAATCTACCTAAGCTAGCTAATCAAATCTCGTTACTGCTTGCTTAAACGTACAACATCAAGCGACATTCGATAATCAGCTCATGTACTTAAGGTCTAAGTTAGTTTAACAACTAGAACTCATTAGCCTCAACACTTTGAGTGCATTGTTCAAAGTATACTGTTGCCATTTCGAATTTAATTTAAATGTAAATGCTTTGCTCTTAACCTTTCAGGTGTTTGTTGTTTTAAAACCTATTTACCAGGCCTAGATATTCAATTTCGAAATTATAACATGTTTCAGTTTTTTACAAATAAAATAAATTAATTTTATAACATTTGTAAATTTCATTTTCACGGAATTTGACGAATTTACTGATATTTATGATCATAATCAATATCATTGCAAGGCAGTTGGAAATTATTAATAATTTCTATACATATAAATGTATTCGAGGAATTTTACAATTAAATTTATATAATTATTATATAATTCGATCATTTATGCGAATACCTGCAGTTATTTGCATGCATTATAGAATTGAATTGAAAATTGTTGCCCGGGGGTATTTAAAGTTCGTAATTATTGAAATATGTTCATTTGAAATACTTTCAATTGAAATTCGAAATCATTTTAATTTATTATGTTAACCAATAATAAACGTCATTTTCATTGATATTGCTCATGTTGACTGCTTTTATTTTATTTATTGGACTATAAAGTAATAAATTAAATATACTTTTTATTTAATGAATAAAAATTAATATTTTACAAGCATTCATCTTTTTTATGTTTAACAGATATGTAGAAATATAGCTAAGTTGAGTTTTTATAGCCAAATTGTTCATCTAGTTCTATATAGTTCTTTAAAAAAATGCCCAACCATAGTATAAGGCGGTATAATTACGTAATGGTCGGCGTGATCTTTTACGTAATTTTTAATTATAGCTATAAATAAATACTTAATACAATGTTATTTACAGACAAACTTTTTTATTGTGACTTCTCACACTAAACACAACAACAACACAACACAGATATAACCACAAACAACGTGTATAAATTCAATTCCAACGATTTTTATCATGGGATTGATGCTATCGGGCCGGCCATGCCAACACCAGAGCGCTAATCTCTACAAAAGAGAAATCCTGGAACGTTTCGTTGTGACGCCCCACAATTACGAGAGGACACAGTGTTACATGTTCGCGCAAAATCGATACAAAACCAAGCACTGGTCAAGCTAAAACAATGGAAACTACGTTTGTAGAGTAAACATCGCACGTTTTGTTCTCGAAATGATGATAGGGATGGCACAGGAAAATATCTTTCACCATTTTTTAAAGTTTTAAGTCGAAATACGAGCATGTAAATGTCGTTATGATCGTTCCTAATACGAGGAAATCGAGGAAACCAATCGACCTTGCCAGTAGGAATCTGTCAAACCTGAAGAGTTACAAATGCATTATAACCCTTTGGGAATTAAGGATTCGAGTGTTTTAGCATTCGGAGGGGGGATGATTTGGTTTTTGATAAAACACTCACTCACACTCACCGTTATGGTGGTTTTCCGTAAGCTATCACCAATTTACTTATTCGTGCCAACGCATGGCTCTTCCACATTTTAGACACTTTTTTATGTGTTGTCTTGTATTATAAGGCTTGTATTATTACAGATCGAGCACCGATTAATAAATTATGAAATCTTTGTTTTCAAACCGTGCCTATAAAGAGCTCAATCTCAAGTTTATTCCTAAAGGTAAACTGTCAAAAACATCAATATCAATATCGATTCTATTTTAATGGCTGATTTTTAAATAGTCAGATAAATGTTATCTATCGAGGATTAAAATTGTTGCTGTCACTGTCTTATAAAAACATTCTGACGCGACAGCATCATAATTATTCCCCAGATAACTTTTATCTAACCATCGAAAAGTATTATATATTATTTATTTCATTTAAAGAAAACTTAAATCTCAATTCTTTACTAGGTTATCGATAACTAGTCCGTTTGTCATTGCTGTTCTAAGTAACCGGTTAGCTCACAAAAGCTGTTCAAAATATCAACTGCGATACATATTTGTGCTTCGTAGTCCGCTGTAACAAAAGATAGCTACTTACCTTCATAACTTATTTACGCTTTGTTGCCTAACGGGATGAACTCGACGTTGTATAGACAGAATATGCCTTTTTATTCTAACACTTTTCCCGAGCTATTTGTAAGGTCTGCCTTTCTTGTAGGGAATGTCACTCATTATTTATTTTGAAACCGTATATTTTATATTTAAGATCTATTATTTTTGTCTCTTCTTTTACTTTTATATTTTTCGCTTTTGTTGCGAAATTCTGTTATAGTTTATGTTGACAGTTCATTTTTAAATCTAATAATTTATCCATGCTATTTTATGAAGGTAAGACAGTAAAGAATATTAAAATATTTTTAGCTTTCAAAATATTCGGTATGTTCCAAATATACTAGTGATTTTCATTTTGGTATACAAATTAATCATGTAGTTGCTTACATAAACAATTTTTTGTAATTAATACGGTATACCTGTGTGAGTATACTGTACTAGCTACCCTCGCGCGATTTCACCCGCTGCTCGGCTCCATTTAATCGTAGCGTGATGTTTTATAGTCTATAGCACTCAGAAACATTGTAGCTATCTATCAGTGAAAGAATTTTGGCAATCCGACCAGCGGTTTCAAAGATTACCCCCTACATACAAACTTACAAACACACAAACTTACAATTTTTATCTTTTTATAATATTGGTGTAGATTACTGGAAACCGTCTGGTGTAGGCATTCCAAACAAGAAACCATCACATTTATTACTATGTGAAAATAAAGAAAAAAGTCCAATAACTTTTTAATCTTCGCACGGATTTTCGCTTTCAAAGAACTTTCGAGAAACGTTTCCACTTTCACGGAACTTTGACAAAAATATTATTACTATGTCATCAAATACAATCATGAGATTAACATTATTAATATGTATACCTATCGACCTTATACTGTGAGAAATAAGATAAGAAAAGAGGTATTAATTATATATTCACTCATCTATATTATTCAGTATCATAAAATATAAAGGATTCTTAAACAACTTAAAACTGTGTACTTAGATTCGTATTTCATAGTCTTCTTTCAAACCAATACTTTTATATCAAGGACAAAATCAGCATGAATACTTTAATATAGGTTTCGGTTTGTATATTAGTTTTAATTATGCCTTTTTTTTCTTTAACAGGAAAGCCCCCAGACGTCCTGGCCTTTGGAATAACGCTCATGATGATGCTGATCCTAATCGCTGGAGTTCGAAAATCCCTATTCTTCAACAACCTGCTGAACGCCATTAACCTCAGCATTTGGGTGTTTATCATGACGGCTGGCTTGTTCTATGTAGATGTGACGAACTGGACAGAACACAACGGTTTCTTACCATATGGCTGGAGTGGAGTAAGTATTTTTATAATCAATGTTCTTCTTTTGGTTTGTGTTAAGTCTTCCATTCGATCCTCGAGTCGATCTTACTGTTTCTTTAGATTTGTTACTTCAAGTCCCTAGGTTATGAATAGGAAGACGAATGGTAACTTTAATAACTAGACTAGATGTCACATATCGTGAAAGTGACAAGCCACAGAAATCTAATCGATTGAGATATAAATCTAGATAGTATAAGTGTATAAGTAGTGTAGTAATGTATAAGGTAGTATAAGTGTTCTACATTTATTTTCTTTACTCAAAAATAATTTGTAACACCAGAAACAAACAAAGGGACAAAAAATGTGATTACAAAGACTGACAGAATCAGGGACCCGTTCCGTACGTTATCAAGAATGTGACGGCGACAGACAAAGTACGCAGAATATTTATCCAGACAGGCTGGCAGTAGGCATCTGTTTAATATGAACGAAATGTAGGCGAAACATGTTCGTCAGGACTGAACTTAATGTGTATACATATATATATGCGTTACACCAGATGCTTATAACCGGCAATTACTACAGTGACATGACACAAGGGATCCTAGAAACTAAAAAACGACCATATATTACGATGACGCTAAAACGCTTACAACATTACACGAACTGGCGCTCCAAAGATATTATTAAAGTAAGTTGCAAGTATACGTTATGCAGGTTCGAGCGATGAGCTCGTTTCATTTTGAGTTTCATAAAACTTTTGCTTTACCTTATTGCAACGAGCAGCTCCGGCTTCAATAGATCTGGGACGTGTTTAAAAGATGCGATAAGCATTGAAGGTATTTGCTGCATATTTATTAGTTTCCTATTTATTATCTGGGGCAAGACATACATTATGAGACAGCAAGGAAATCTTGACCCGTACAGAAAAGCCTGAAAACATACATATTTAACAGCACAACTCTAAATTATTAATTCAACAAAATAATTTATTTTTGCGGATCTTCAACCGTTTTAAATAAAAAAGAAAATTGTATAGAATTGTAGTGTGTTACAAAAGTGTTTCCATTAGATTACATTAGAAGATTGGTCACCTCAATATCTCATCGTGAACTGGATCAAGCATTCATTCACGATCTCGGTCACTGTCTGAGAAAACAACGGGAGGCAGAGCTTGAATGTAACTGAGGGGTTTTATCGGTAGTTATCTAGGTTGGGGACAACGGTCGTCTGATCCACACTGTCGCCAGACGAGTCCTAGTTTCATGTTTGACTTCTCAACCATGAGAGATAACGGCAAAGTTATTGTGTGAAGTAGTAGTAAGTATCTTTTATATCACATTAACAACCTGTTGTAGTTATCTTCTATATATGAAGGGTTTGACATGATATCCACGCTCGACAAGCGCAAACCAGGCTCTATATGTAACTGCTTTATTTTTAAATTTATGTAAGAATATTAATTTATTGTATAGGTTTATTTATTTTCGACGTTTATTACCGAGAACCGTCACGTCTTGCCATAGATTGTATGCATGGAATACAAGTTATGTTTACTCCCAGTAGAACACTAACGTTTAGTGCTAACCCGTATAATATATCCGTCATGAATATGCTTATCTTAATAGTTGAGAAGCTAATTTCCTAAGTCAACTATCTACTAGACTGTTAGGCAAAATACCTTTATGTATAAATTAGTACAGGCTAACATTATTATTATAATTAAGTGAAAATACATATACGTATATGTAAGGAACAGTGAGTAACGAAAGAAGGAGCCTCACTATAACCTGGCGGTTGTACAGATACTACTCGATAGTTTTCTTTTTTTTGTGAGGGGAAAATTATCAAATGAGTTCTCCCGGGCGGGAGGGAGTGTCGGACTCTTACTGACTCTGCCTCCTGTTCCTTCTTCTGCTCTGGGCCGAGTTCGCGGTGCCTCATTGCGCTTACCCCGCAACTCCGGCTGAACATCAGCTCTATAGGGCCCCGTTTGTGGACTATTCGATAGTTAAAGTGATTTTTTCTATAGTTATTAAATCAAGCGCAAACTTCACTTGCGCAATTCAGGATTTTTAATGTTATCTATTGATTTATATCTGTCGTCGAATATTCTATGTGCATCGCCACATATAAAATATAAAACCACGATTAACCTTAATTATTTAAAACTTATGACACGTTGGCTAAAGTGCATACCTACTAGAACAAAAGATGCAATCTAGAATGGAGCTTATAATTATGCTTCTTGAGTTTTGTGCAATACAATTAGACAATTTCGGTTATTATTTTATTTAGATCATTTGCACGTCACAAGTTTCCATATAAACTCACAATTCCAAATTCATGAAAACTAACTACCTAAAACTCAATTAAAACATAAAATTACACCTCTCTTCATATTTCTAAGTTAGTTTCCGATGGCGTATTTTTGCATTACATTTTAGAACTTGTTGCATTGCATATAAGGGCTATGTTTCCTTAAAACCGGTTAAGTTGTTTACAACATTTTGAACATGAAAGTATGTATGAAAACCCTTGCCACTGTAACGCTCTTAAAATGAAGTATTACTTAATACATAATAGGCATCTACGAATCTAAGTGGCATTACGTACCGTTTGTGGAACTAACTAGTTGCTTGCTAGTTTTGTTGATACTAAATTCAACTTATAAATTCATATTCAGAAAACAAACCAACATCATTCTATTTTTAAATTTCCCAACACCACTGTTTACTTAAATTATATAATGTTATTAAAATTATGGCTGATTTTTCAATAGTCAGACAAATGTTATCTGAGGAATAAAATTGTTGCTGTCACTTTCTTCTTTAAACATGCTGACGCGACAGCATCATAATTATACCCCAGATAACTTTTAATAACTATCAATTGAAAAATCTGTTCTTAATCGTATAGAAATGATTATAATGTTGACGATAAAAAGGTGGAAGTAGTATTATGGTCTATCAGTTTAAATAATTAACTAAATGTAAACAATCTAGGCAAGTCTTTTTATCTTAATAAATATCTAATAAATAATAATATTATTTTTTTACAATTACTTCGTGTTCACCTTACCCAGTTTGATGTGATTATTTAACAACTTCATTCTAATTCAGGACTTAGTACCCACGTGAAAAAGCAACGAACATTCGTGTACTTGAATCTATCAAGTCATCCATCTAGAATCAATTACCGAATGTTTTTATTTAAGATATTTTAGATATTTAAAATTATATTTTAATGTGAAATGTCATCTTGTAAAATTGTGTTATATATCTGTTTGATGATATATTGAACTATTTATTTTCAACATAAGTACTTGTACTTCAACTACTTACATATTGTTGCATAACATATTTTTATGCATCCAACGTTGAATTTATCAAGCTTGACGCTTGTACAATAAAGAGTTTGAGTCCGAATCCCGGACTGTCAAAGAATTACAATAAAATATTGTTGCAATTTATTCTTTGAAAAATTCTTACTGATTTTGCTGTGACTCTTAGAAACGGATGAAATCAGGACTAAACCAATTTTTATTTATTTAACATTTCATTAAGGTAATGTTTACTGGCATGGCATGGCATAATATCATATCTCACAATGGACAGATTAACTGGACTTTCAAACTACAATCTCTAAAATTCGTTGCAAGCTTAGAGATTAGGTTTAACCATTTTTTGTAGACTGCCAGTATACTATGAAACTTAAGTAATGACGATTTAATCTTATGTCTTTGACGCTCTATAAAAATCTTTTGTCTATAAAAATATTCCATTCCATATAACCAAATTATTTTTCTGTAATTGACGCCAGATGAACATTTAATTAATCCAATTCGACCTCTTTCTACTTGAAACCCGTTTGACTAAGGTTTCTTTTTTTATGATTCAATACTTTAATTTCTCTGGAAAATTGCAGGGTCTTATTAATATAAAAAGAGAACCCTATTTTACTACCAACGATCAGTTCACTTAAAGTTGTTACAATGAGCGTAGCTTACTATTTTAGGCATTCTATTTTGGATCTAGTTAGGTCGAGATTCTTAAAATCTATCGTATTTTTATTTATTTTTTTACTTTTCATAAAACATTTGCTGTAAATATATCTCCCTTTATAATAATATGATCACATGTGACTTTAAAAACCACCTGTATCAAAAATTTGGCACCATAGTAGTGTAATTTAGACTGCACGGTTGGCGCAGTGGCTGGGCAACTGGCTGCTGTGCAACGTGTCGCGGGTTCGATTTCCACACGGAACAACAAAATTGTATAAAGCGATTTGGCCAATCATGTGAGCTTTTAACGTCTTTCTCATAGCAAAGACTATGACTATGACGGATCACCTGATGGTAAACATTGCGCCATCCATGGAAGCCGCAACACCAGATTGAGAAGTGTGTTAGCACCGTCCATGGAAACTTGTAATATCAAAGGAGTTACGTCAAGTGCGTTGCCGGCCTCTTGTGGATTGTTGGCGATTTTTGGGTAGAGGGTTTGAGGATTGAAAATGGGCGGGGCAAATGATAAGCCTTCCTAAAAGGTTCAAGATTTGAAGAGAGTTGTAGTAATAACAACAATACTATACGAGTAATATTAAAACATAATTCTTTTTCCCCCGATCAGGTTTTCACCGGCGCGGCAACATGCTTCTACGCTTTCATTGGCTTTGACATCATTGCAACCACCGGTGAAGAGGCCAACAACCCCAAGCGCTCCATCCCTCTGGCCATCGTCTACAGTCTCGGCATCATCTTACTGGCCTACGTGTCTACCTCCATGATCCTGACTCTCATTGGTAAGTAAATTAGATCATATTTATCCATTACGTGACTCTTGTAAGACAATTAGGATAAACAACTTATAATTTCATAGTTTGATGAAAATCGACTAGTTTCAAGCCACGGCGGGGCCCATAATCGTGAGCATTATGTGCGACAACAAATATGGCGAACTAGATAACTTGTACCTACAGAAACAAAAAATGTTTATGGTGTTTTAGGTAAAACCTTATTTTCTTTTCTTTTTGGAATCAATTTAATATCTGTGACATTAATTTTACTCCGATATTTCTGATGCAATAATATCAAGTAGGCAATAATAACAAGGCGACACTCATGGGCAATAAACAAACTTCACAGTACAACTTATAACAAAGAATCAAAAAAAAGCTGCGGACTTAAAATCTTATCCAACTAGCCCAATTCACAAACGTATTTGTTAATTACTTTTAATGAGAACATCCTATTATGTGCGGGATTATAACACGAGTAGAAAATTGACAGTCAACTGCGGTGCGTGAAGGTAAGGGCAAGGTTAATAACTAACTCTTAGTCAATTAGAAACCCTGTCACCAGGGAGTTGCTGAAGGCTTGGTTAGCAACTCTATCTTCCAACTAGTTTTTAATTTGATGAATTAGTAAGTAAATATTATTATAACCTCAACTCTCTACATTTGACACATCTTTACACATAAATAGGCCAATTTTGCTAAATGTCTACATGCATATGACAAACTATGTCATTGGACAGCTAAATTGGTCATTTAGTAAGTTGAAACGTAAAGGCATTGCCATTAAGACTGAAGTGCTGCCAGAATCGTGGATTAAGTTAGATCCGCATCCTGCAAAGAAATCAAATTGCCATAAAAAATAAATAGCTCCCAAAATTATACTACCAAATAGGTTAGGCGGTTAGTTGAATAACTCATTCATTAATCTAGTCCCCACATTTAAATAAAACAGTTTTTTATAGTAAACTAGCGGCCCGCCCCCGCTTTGCACGGGTACAACTATCTCGTTATCAATGGGTCACTTGTTCCTAATCTTCCCTTCTAATTTCGAATATTTTCTTTGATAAAAACCTTTTCCTGACAATTACAAGCACAACAAAAAAAGAATTAGCAAAATTGGTCCAGACGTTGTTGAGTTATGCGCTTACCAACACATTTTGCAATCCATTTTTATATATAAGAAAAGATAAAAACTCATTTTGTCGTCACACGACGGATAACAACAACACAAACATAATCCCTAAATTTAAACTAACAAGACAAATAAGTAACAAGGTTCAACTACACGAAACTAAGTTTCGCTCATATTTATACTAAAAATAAAAAAGTCCAAAAGCTGTCTAGCAATGTTTCTAAGAAATTAACTTCAATTTTATTCATAAATGCGGTTAAAGTTAATAAGGTATATCTAGTCGAGTTGAGTAACTTCTAAGATCAAGAAAATACTTAAGGAGTTTGAATTATTAATACAAAGAACACATTGCTTGGGTACTTTGACGCAAAATAAATAAAGTTTTGCTTAGCGTTATAATGATAATATTTGTACATTATTGTTATCTCTCGAGTTACATGTGTGTTCATCGAAATAGAAATTCATTTGAAATAATAAAAGAAACAGCAACATGCGCTTTGTCTTTAAAACACAAACTGATAGAACAAAATGGTTGTTTTTGACAAATTTGAACAGAACATTTTTCACATTTATAGCATAGTTTCACATTTATAAAATACAAATAAAATCTGAAACACGTAACAAGGCTTCAATTAAAACTATCACAAAAAGCATAAAAATAATGAGAGCTGACAAAAGTTAGTCACTTGTTTCCTAGTCCACAGAGTCCGTACAGTTAAATTCAAAAATGTTTTTCACTAAATAAATAAATACTCTACTATTTTGTTCATATTTTAACATTCATAGCGAACGCGTTTCAGTTTCGCGAAACGCGATCATTAAATAAACATTGTACGAATTTTGTTTGTGTTCCTAAATCTATGTTTTGCTAGATAGTTTTGTCAGATTCATGTAAATATTTGTTTGTCACAAATATATTGTCTCAGAAATGGTGGTTCCGTAAGATCGTATTGAATAAACTTTCATTTTTAGTCCCTAACATAACAATTAAATCCGTAAACTTATAATATATTTCATTCGTAATTATAATATCTAATACTATGTGCGTGAATCCTCAATTTTCTATATCACTAAAAGCCAGAAAAGTACTTACTAATCTTCTGATGTTCTCTGAGCAGCGCCGATTGCTAACCATCCAACCACCTCACTTGTTTGTTGGCCTCACTGTGTCATAAAGATGTTGATTTTATGCTCTGTATTCTTAGCTATTGCTGTAGAAGATTCCATTGATAATTATATAAATGGTACAATTATAAGGCACGGGAGGATTAGGCCTCCAGTGATACATACACATAGCAAATGCCTGAACTCTTTTCCACAATTTCTCTGTGATAACTTGGTATCGCTCAATTCGTACTGGAGCATGGCTTTTACCAACATAACAGTATACACTATGTAGATTCATTAGTCATAAGTACATACAATTGACGCGACAATCTCGAGAGGTAAAGTAGAAGTAAATCAATGATCAAATTCTACTTTGAATATATAAATAAATGTTCAATGATTTACTTCTAAGCACAGAGTTACAGTCTTAAAACGTTGCCTCGTATACCTATATATACAACTGAAACAAAACAACCTAACAAACACACTGCATAATTAATGTGTGAGAGTTTCTACAGGACGATGTAGAACTTAAAGCTGGCGTTTGTTTTAGTTAGACCTAACATTTTCTAGTCGTAATTTCATTTGTCCGGCAACTGACGTCACGATATCGTAATATAGACCTCGTAACACACTACGTATACTAAGCTCCATTACAACAGATGCTACCGTTGCCCTACTTCTCGTAATTAGAAAGAAAAGTAATATTTTCATATTTATAACTAGGTATGTTCTTTTGTATAAAAATATAAACGAGTTACGTTTCGTGAAAAAAAGAGAAAAGTCTGCACTCCTGCCGATTGACGTCTCTATGGTGTTTTTAATGTAATCATTCTTGTGCCGCACAACGTACCTACACATTATCTTTCGAAATCAATTTTTTTTCGTAAACTGTCAATATGACAAACCAATCGTTTCTACCTAACCCTTACAAATATGACATATATAAGCAATATAACCCTACTTAAATCAATATGGCGTAATAATCAACTGAAGTTATATTGTAAATGCCCCTAGTGGTAAATTTAGTCCATCGACATAACCTAACCATTACTTAACGAAGTAGCAATCAAAACTTTAGCAATTACTTCTATAACGTTAATGATTTTTGGCAGTTTATTACAACTTTCACAAATTACTTGACCTAACTTTCTTGACAATTATTCAGTAAAAATACAAATGAAACTAGACCTTATTTTATTAGTTACAAATTACTTTATCAGAATTAACTTTATTCGACTCAATCGTGTTTCATAATAGACTGTAGTTTTCATTTTTATTACACTAACTGAAAAGGCTCTTAATAATATTAATATTAATAGGTGTGAAAAGTACGCAGATACATGTTCCGATATCTATTTTAGGAACATAATTAAATATGTAGAGTACCTAATAATACTAATAGTATTTCCTTTAATAAGCACTTCCACAAATAGCTCAGCACCCAACGTATCAATTTATCAATGTCGAAGTCCACTGAAATACTAATATTGGAAAACACCTACTAATAAAGTAACTCGATTTTAGACATGTACAACCGTTAGTACGTATAGTTACGTTCATAATAATTATAGTCTTTGAAAAAGGAATAGAATATTTCTCTCCGAAGATAACTGTATCCTAAAATCGGAATATTAGTTTAAATAGACAGAAGGTACACTAATTAAGGTAGCCGATGAAACGGTGAGTGCTGTAGCCGAAACGTTTCGGTCGAGGCGCCGGTTATTAATTAAGACATCGCAACACCAGTTTCAATCTCTTGTTTATTGGGAAATGCAACGGAATTGTCCATAATATTTTGGACCATCTCTACAGTTATAATAGAATTGGAAAATAATGAGCTTTTGAGTTTTTCTTCGTAAACGTTCGTCGTGTAAATTTTAAAGGTTTCTCTTAGATTTTTACCCAAATACGAATGTTTGTGATTTCAAAAAACATCAGTATTACATAACTCTGTCCACAACGAAACCACAACGAGATTACAATTTTTATTACCATGAAAATGAATCCTAGTTGTATAAAATTTTATGAAAATCGTTTTAGCCGGTTCTAAGTTTCAAATTTTGTTTTATATACTTACTAAGAAGAATATATACTTACTTACATAGAATATTGATTCTTTAACGATGTAAAATTAGCAATGTCACTATATGACAAAAATTTTACACAATTAAACAATTATATGACAAGAATTTTACGATTTTGAAAAATTGTATCACTGTTCTCTGGCAATTTAATAACGACGTCGATAATTACAGGACTCATGAAAACCAGAGTAGGATAATGATTTGTCAAAGAAAACTTTATTAGAGAATCGCCCTTATCCTTCATCATGTGATACGCATGTTTGCAGTACCAATAGTATGATAGTGATGTCACAAGACTTCAGCTTGACCTGGATGCAATTGGCGTGCAAACAACCTTCAGGTCAGGGTTGCAGGTTGCAGGTGTGGCGTGGTATATTGTACTACTGATTACCCGTTCATAGTTAACAATTAATTGTTAATGGACTACAATGTGTCCGTCAAATTGCTTCATTATTCTAGTGAAATGGGATTAGCCTTGTGTTATTGTGTGGATTGTTAAAGTCATTAATAATTTTGTATTGTACGAAAAGGATAAAAATAAAAATTAATAAATATATTGGCGAACTGATCAACAATCATCGACCGATTAAGCACCGAGCTTAGGGTCTTTAGTTCGATTCTTAGTTCACGAAAAGCATGAATGCTTTTAACGTATTTTCGGAAAAAAAGTATGAAAAGTCGGTCCGATATATCATCATTTGTCTTCTGGGGTCAAGGCGTCATTTTTTGTTGTAGGGTAAGATGAAGTAGAAAAAGGTAAAACATTGTAACGTTTAGTAAAATATAAACATCGTAAGGGCTTACAAATAGTTTAAACTTGAGAATGAACTTAATTGATTATAATAATATATCAATTCCAAAAATCTAAATGTAATTCTGGATTCAATATTTTGATAACTTTACGAGCTAAATGTTTGGGATTCCTTTTTGCGGATTTAACATCGTATTTACGTCCGCAAAAAAGATTCTCAAACGTTTTAATTAAAATTCAATTCGATTCAAATTATACGTTGATCCAAATTTTACAATGATGATTTTTTGTTCGTTGTTTTGAAACTCTCTCTCTATCTCTCTGTCTCTGTCTCTCTCTCTCTCTCTCTCAAGCGAGAATAATTTGAATGAAAAATAAGTTAAGCTTGAAATTATTAGGTTTTCTCGTTCACCCACTTGAGAGTCGTTTTTTGTAGAAGAAACTTGGTCCTGTATGAGGATTTTGTCCTGTCATGGATGCGTTTTCAAACAAAAAATTTTACGTACTCACTACACCCAGACCCGCAACAACAATTTCTGTATCACAAGTGTTGTTCAGAACGGGGACCGAACCACGGCGCGTTTTACGGCAGCCAATTATTCAACCAACGCGTCATCCACGTAGTTATCATCGCTATCGACACGCGTCATCCCGCCGACAAACAGTTTGGTGGGTGTATGTTAAGTAAAACATGTTTGGTCCATAATAAATGATTAATTTATTTGTTTAAGTTATCAAAACTCTTATTTATACAACATTTACGTAAAAGGGCGGTGACCTTGGTAATTCATGAGGAGGTCAGCAGAAGTCCTCCTATCGAAAGTAACGCCAATTATTTGCCAGTTCCTGTGTTATTAAGATGCGAGCCTATTGCCATAGATCGAGTACATTTCTTAACATGAATAAGAGTTCCGTTATAATTTGAAACTAGTAGAGCTTTATTCGGATAACTCACGTGAGTGAAATGTTATCTATACTAATATTATAAAGAGGTAAAATTTGTAAGTTTGTATGTATCTATGTGTGTATCTTTGAAACCGCTGGCCGGATTGTCCGGTCTGGTCGGATTGGTCGGATAGAACAGATAACTACAATGTTTCTAAGTACTATATATAGGCTATAAAACATCCCGCTACGATCAGAAGGAGCTAAGCAGCGGGTGACACCGCGCGAGAGTAGCTAGTTTTCAATAAATTAAGTAAGTCACACAGTAATGCAATGTAATGCTATTTATTACTTAATAATAAATTAGCTGAAGTAAAAAACAAACCATTTATTCTGAGCAATATCCATAAATTGAATAATTTCATAATCTAAATCATGAGCATCATGAAAACAAGAGCTAAACTAAATCATATAAGTGATTAACCCTGATGATAAATGATTTTAGTTACCGTTGAGAGGAATAACTTTGGACATTGACAAACTATTATATTATTCGACATGGTTTAGTCATAAAAACGCTTCATCAAACCTCTTCAGAATAGTATATTTTATTGTATAATATGATGATAAAAAAAAAAACAATTCATAAAATGTTATCAATAAATGTACAGAGATTTTCGAATTGAGAACCTCCTCCTTTTTTGAAGTCGGTTAAAAATGAATCTCAAAATGTGTGGCCCATATCTCAACAACGCATGAACCAATATTGGTAATTCTTTTTTTATTAAGTTTGGTATTTGTATCAGGAGAAAGTACTTATGAAAGAAAATGTTAGAAAAGTAGAGAATCCTTTCGATGTCTTTCCGACGTAGTTGGACAGTTATGCGAAGCAGGGACGGCTCTATAAAATAGCTGCACCAAACGCAAAGAACTTTTTGTGGTAAAATTATCGTCTATATCATATTAAAAAGACTATGCATTATTTAAAAACCAATCATAAGTCACTAACAATAAAACACATATTAACAAAGCCCAACCAACAACACTACTTTCGGCTCACGGCACGTGGAAAATGAACTCAATTAAAAATCGATATTAGACTAATACTTTGAACTAAGTAATTAATAAAAATAGATGAAGTTTAAAACAATTTGAGTGGGAGTGCATCGGTAGGTAAGTTAGTTGGACGCTGGTATTAGATTATGTATAATTGATGGCTATACCTCGGCGTATAAACTGGGTTATTTAAATTAACAACAACGCTACGATGTTGCGATGAAAACTGTGAAGTAATGTGAAGCCACATGCTATATACCTATATACTACATACCTACTAAGTTATTATAGCTACCTAATTGTAGTATTTGTATACTTAGACTCTTTGTTACTATTTATATAAAAGACATAGCTGAAAATTCAGTTTAAATCCACTTTCCACCTGAGTAGGTATATTAGTTGTAGTAATTTAATCCAATGGCTAGTCATTCCGGCCGTTAGATGAATAACTAATTAATAAATCTAGTTACTATTGATATTTGTATTCCTTTCATTTTGCTCGGCAAAAGAATACACTGACATTCGTTGTGATTAAAAAAGTTTCAATTAAAACGCATACCTATCTTGCATAAGCAAGTATCATATTTAATTAATATTGTGAACTTAAGAAACCTTTTATACATTTAAGCATTTCATTTCATTTCGGAATCCGCTTGAAGGATTGCGATGCATGGTGCGGCAGGTAAATATTCGTGCTTACTCGGAATTACATGAGAGTGAATAAAGGTTCTTTTTAAGATGGTAAAATCATTCAACGACTTCCCTCTGAGATGAAAGGAAGAGTTAAACACTTACTGACGAAAAACCTTTTTGTACCTTCTCCTGCCCCAGGCCAAGGCCGCACCTTTTTTCGCTGGCCCCAAATCTCGGCTGAACTTCAGCCCTGTTGGACCCCATCTGTAGTGAACCATTGGCTCATTTAAGTGCGCATAGAAAGCTATGTGCCGTTCGGTCGGGTCCAGTTCTGGTATGGTGGCAAGGTACTCACCATCCGCAGATCCACGCTTACATGGGCCTAAGAATGTCTAAGGACCGGAGTCTCCTATTGCGGCGTCTAGGTTAGTTCTATCATGCGCTCTGTGCTGCTAGCTTCTTTGCGAGCATCACCGCTTCACAGAAAGGGGAGACGGCCTCAACCAAGGCCGATTCACTTTCCTGAAGACAAGGCGGTGCTCAGCCCAAGCAGGGCACACCCCACCACATAGTCCACCATGTCCTTCGGGTGAAAGTGGAAAAGTGTTACGGTGATGAAACCATTATTATGATTATACTATAAGCAAGTATTAAGTCTAAAAAGACTACAATGGTGCAACACCTCGAACTTTAACAATACTTCGAACTAATTCATATTTCGTAAAAAACCTTTCTTTAACAAAAACAACGAACTTTATTGGAAGTGTCACAATCAAATTATTTAGTGCAAATTAGTCGCCAAATTGTGGCAGTTGTTGAACTCATTTGTGCAACAATGCTTTATGCAGTATCACAATAAGAGAGAGCTCAAAACAACACAAAGTCAATCTAAGTAAAAGCCATTCATCTTGCGAACGGCTGTTGAAGCGCAACATGTTACATGATGGATATGCAAATCGCATTCACAGCTCAAAGCACTCTAGACAATATGTAACCCAATACAATTGGATACATTCCTTCATCAAATTTAAATCACACCATTATTCATTGTCTTCACGCTATAATAAGGAATAGGTATTAATGTGTATTTTTCTACATAATTTTAAGAAGCAAGTATGCTATTTGTTGCAATGAAATTGTGACAAAACACAATTTGCTTTTTAAATTTTTATGAAACAGTCGACTTTCACGATTCGAAAATGGATTGAATTCGACTAGTAAGTTGATAAATAATCCAATTATTTGTATCTCGCTAGGCAAAGAGTAAATACAATTTTCGCTAGTTCACTAGCTCAAAGTTATAACGATAACAATTACAGCTTCTTATTATTCAAATATTATGCTTGTAAATGTGTTATCGCATTTCAAAGACCTGGAAAAATCTTACAACCTATTAAATGAACAATATTATGGTAGGTTAGAGAAAATTAAATACTTTAAGATTTACTTAAGAAGGTAAATGTGAAGTTGCTTATTTTGTAGTGATTTATTGATATTAATAATAGAAGGTTCGGTGTATAACTTTGTTTACACACTTTTTACTTTTAAATAGGAGAAAAGAAATGAAGAATTACAGAAGTATTCATAACGTTTTTATAGTTTATCGTCGTCGTAAATGTGGTGAAAAGAGGGTTACATTGTAGGTACAGAAAGGGAAATAGCCCATGGCAGTCTTATCTCTTGTGAGAGTTGTAGGTAAGGCATGGAATTTATCGTAAATACTTCCTATGTTTATTTAGACACTAGTATCTCTATCTCACGATGTTTTCCTAAACATCGTGTGACAACGTGGACCCATCTACATATTTATAAGTTTTAAATCGCCAATCCGTCTTGAGTAATCGTGGTGATTAATTCTCAAACCTTCACCGTGAGAGAAGAGGCCTTTTGTCAGCAATTGGCACTCATAGGTTGATCGCAATGAAAATACTGTCTTGTAGTTTTAGTAAATGCCTGTTAGTAGTAGGTATATGTAGCACTCGAACATCAAGCATAGCGTAACATTTCGTACCGTATGCAGTGACCGATGTCCTAGAATTCACCGTTGCAGTATATTTGTTCAACAATCCGTTTTAATCCCAAAAGCCTCGTCTGTGTTCAGTTGTATTACTGATGTTATTGTCCGGCTCATCACGCGTGAATACCTCGAATATAGTATTTACATATTGCGAAATGTGCCTCTGCAATTAAAAGTACACACTGGTAATGAACTGTTGCGAAACACGGATCAAAGTGACCGGGTTTAAAAAGTTCGCCGGGATTTGGTGGATTTATACACATATGTGTATATCCAGTTATTTTATTACAGGTGGGCTATGTAACCATTTGAATAGACTTTAGATTGTTGTTACCTACTAGTGAATCACTGAATTCAGGAAAAAAACGACGAATTGTAATCTTTACGGCAATTTTTAAACTGAAATATAACGGAATAGTGAGAAAAACGTAGTTTGTACCCGAAGAAACATTGTTTAAAGCAGTACTTTTGCCAGTAGGTACTAACTCTTAACTACTAATAAAGAGGATATGTTTATTCCTTACATGACTATGTACCTCCGCATATACAGCTTGCAAAAGTAAAACTCTTAACATTGTACCTACTACAAACACCCGCAGTACTGATAGTAAAGTTAAATATATTAAATAGTTCTTTTATTTCGCGTTTATTAAAAGACCAAAATAATGCAACATTTATTTTAAATTATTAAAACAATCAGAAAAGAGCCAAAATTTTACAATCCTGATACAAAAGGTTGTTAAAGATCAATTATAAAAAAGGACCACAATCCAGATTAAAAAAATGAGGTTCGCGAACAAAATAATTATAAAGTAGGTATTCGGGGGTATTAAAAAATAATTTCCCTTGAAAATGTTCCAGCACTTGCCTCACTTTCGAACAATAGCTGTAAAACGAAAGGCAATTTGAAAAACTGTGCACTTCAAAGGTCTTCTGAAAAGTTTTTGGAATTCATTGTTTTCAAACCACTGTTTTGGAACAATGAAAAGTAAATTTTTCGCTTTGAAAAAGCAGGTAAGAAAGGGTGGGCTTTTCGAGGACATTAGGGGAAACCTTGATGTAACGTCACGTGTTTTCCTGAGTCCGTTGCCACACATTTCTCACCGATGCTATTGTATTACCTTGTTTGTTTATTTGTAGATAGGTAATTTAGAATCAAATCCGAGTTCAGGGAAGAACCTGATTTTTACTGGAAGTAATAGTGATCGGCATGTCAGATAATATGTAGCTACATTTTACCCTGAACTAAACTTAGATATCGAATTTAGGAATTCATGAAGTTCCGTCTAGGCCCCGACAAGCCAGACGATCCCTTGAAGCTTTGTCGTGGAAAAACTGATTTAACAAAATATTTATTAGAACACGTTTGTTTCAACAAAAGTGACGAAATCACAACATGGTACAAAGTATAGCACCATAGAACAACAGACGAAATCTACCTTACAATATGTATTTAAAAACAGGAACCGCTCCAAAATGTGAATGAAACAGTTCCATATTCGGCTCGGAAATTTAATTGGAAAAATGCACTCAACTTATGAACCTACTTTAATATTGTAGGAAGAAACACACAGAGCAGCTCTGCAAGGACAGCATTCACTATTCACTTTGAACCGCTAGAATTCCATTTCAATTGATTAAAAAGATACGTTGTCTTTGTTTGTACGACGTTGCTTTTCTTTTTACCGCGTCTCGAAATTTCGATTCAAACACCATTAATACAAAGCGGAAAATCAATTGTGGATATTTTGTGATTCCTTAAAAACCGTATCGTATAATTTCTCTCAAATTTAAATAGACTAAAAATTGTAATATTTAATATTCAGTTACATAAGATCTGAGAAGAGAGAGAAGAAGAGAGGTGTATCTGATCTACAAACTTGTCCTCTGCAACTAGAATTTTCACGTAAAAAAACTGATGACAGCTAGAACTGGACTTAGTTTAGTAGGTTTTTTTAAAAGAATCAAAATTTTGGTTAGTTATTAAAACGATAATGAAGCCAAGACAATTTCTCGCCCACTCTAAATCAGACCCGTAACTTCAATTTCCATTAAGCAAAATCGATACATTCTAAAATAAATTTCGATGAATAATTAATGACTCACTAAAAGTCTTCCGTTTAAGTTTAATTTACGATGATTGACATTATATATTGATTTTAAATAGAATATAGTCAGAAACCAAAGAATAATATAACCAGAACTCTCTGGTAGGCCTGAAAATTGGAAACCCCGACCACCCAGTGAAGTGTGGCAAACGAGTAAACACTTCACCTGATGTTAAACAGTTGGCGCCGCCTATGGACATCCATTGTGAAGATAAAAGTGCATTGCTGGCCTTTTGGAAATTGATGATAGGAAAGATTGGGCCTCGGAAAACCTCACTCACACGGTAAAACATATTACAAGCGTTGTTTTATGCCGGTTTTCTGTGAAACCGTATGGTATCCCTCTGGTCGCATTGGTCCATGTGTGCCGAAACATGGCTTTTCACACTAGCATGTAGAGATGCCATAGAAAAGCAATGAACTGTCACAAGCTGATGTCGATATTGATTGACTACTTACCTTAAATTGTATTTAGCTTAATCAAAGAAATAAGATACACACACCTCTACTCAAATCAGTAAATAATATAAAAGTACTCAATATAGATGATCCGTCAAAAGTCAGAAAAACATTGTAACGTACTTAAGTATAAAAATAAAAGAACACTGTGCCTTTTCTCTTTTAACAGTCTAAGCAGTAACTTTTGTGACCTTTATGTAATGTATTATCAGCCTTATATACTCGTACCTTAGGGGTGAGATTACTGACAGGTTTGATGTGTTACATACAATATTTGTTCATAAATGTCAATTTGTTCTAATAGATCTCTAAAGAAAATAATAATAGATTTCATTTGTTTACACAGTAATTCCCGACCGTTTTAAGAAAATTTTCGAATCAGAAACAATTAATTTACTTACTAACTGTAACAATTTGGTGAGTCAAGCTTAATATTTTCTTTGTAATTGTGTTGAAATTATTAAATTATGTTTGCCAATAATACTTACTTGTACAATAATTGTAAATTATGTTACTCGTTTTGACTTCATAAACCTCGCAAATAATTATGTAAATACATTGTATGGGGTGTGGAAAATGTGAACGAGAGCCACGTTCGTCCATTTTCATGCTTAAATCTAATTTTGTAAAATACGACGTGAAAAATAAAGATGAATTTCATTCTGCACTTAATTAAAATCTCGACAGTGCTGGGTAAATATAGCTAAATCTCATTATGACCACATATTACGTTACGCTAAGCTTAAACATATTCTTCCTAGTATTTAATTAAACGTTTTTTGTAGGTACTCATTAGTGTGTGGGTCAATTTAATTTCATTAAATCCATATTATGCAGTTTGTGCACAAGTTATAGTTTATTTAGTTTCACACATTAAATATAAATTACAAGGATCACTAAGATTCAGAATTTCCAAAAGTCAACATTCAAGTAATTTATTTCGAATAGATCAATATAGGCACTTTTGAACGTCAAATTAAAAATTGACCGTCCGACGGTTTGACCTCTAGTGAATCTATTTGCTCGTTCCAAAGTGTAGTGTAGATTTTTATAGAGAAGAACGAGGAAAATCTCTGTGGTTACTCATTTTTAATAACCTTTACTATTTAAATCTTAGTTAAGACAGTTCAATTATGCGAAAACATTGTAATAATAATATATTATATACCTACTAATGTATACACATCGTACCTAAAAAGTTCAAGTTTAAAAATTCCTTTCCCTTCTAAAGTTTTTTCTGAATAAATAACGTATATCTGTTCACTTATTCTTTAAGTAAAAAGATTTTGTAAATAAAGTAAGCGGCAAAGGAAAATAGTATTTATTTAAGCTTGAACTTTATTGAGCATCAGAGAGCGTTTGTCAACATTTGACGCCACTCGAGTATCCAAGATAGATACTCTATATACATATTTATTGAACAAAAAGTAAAACAATATTTACAACTAAGTATTTTATTGTTATAATGGAAATATTTAGAGGTAGATTAGAAATTCTACACAAATTGATGATATTTTTTAAGTTTTGGTTTTTATTGAGTGCAACGTGCTTGAGGTCTCGGATGTAGATCCGTCAACTCCGATGACTCAAGTCAATAAGTTAGGCATAAACTTTTTCTGTGTTTTTTTTATATTTGAACGTTATACCTAATGCTCAAAAGTGCCTCAACTTAAAATTTGCCTTTAAAATGTACAGAATAGTTCACTGAATTTCAAGTAGCACTAATTTGAATACATTGTATTTTTTGTAACTGGGAGTCAAAACAAAAATTGTTTAAATTTATTAGGTACACGAAACATTCTATTCGCGCACCTGGTAACCCAAATTTGCATCTGTCGCCAGTAAGATTTCTGCTGCTCAAGTTTGTGAGTCCCGTTCTTAAATTAAAACTAGTCGAGCACGCTCAAAACCAGCTTGATATCATAAAATCTACGTTACCTATTAAATAAAATTAGTATGTCTTCAACGAAAACAACTTACTAACAAACTTAACCTATTCCATAATACTTTGGAAAACTTTTCGAATATGTTAATGAAATTTGAAATTAATTACATTAAGTACACGGTCACATATCGTTTGAAGCACTTACATTGCAACCCAAATGAAAGGTCGAAGTTAGCTCACTCAGAAGTTTTGACTGCAAATAAATGGAACCGTAGAGAAAGTTTGACATAGCTTGCTTATGTTTGGTTAAGATTTTAAGGTAGAAAAGTTAATGTATATTTTGGCTTACGCTACTTCCCTGAATAAATTAGTGAGTTTTGAATTTAAAAAAGTTTGATTAGGTACTCTGTAGAAAATACTAAGTGTGTTAATTTAATTTAGTTTTGTCGGATCGCCTTCGTTTTGTAGTGGACATTATCGAGCTGTTGATGTCAATAAAAGAAAGAAAAAAAAAATAAAAATCATACGAAAAACCGTATTAGTAAATAAAAAAATATGACTTTAAAATTACGGTACAAAAAAAAGTGCTCAAAATGTAATCAAAACTTACTCCGGGTTGTGGAATAAAAATCATAAGTCAAAAGTATCTGCGCGGCTATTTACAAAAATATGTAACAAAAAGCCCAAATGGATTTTAATGGTTAAAAGCCTTTAATATTAATAATTCCCTTGTTTCTACAAAAATATCTCTTGAAATATTTTTGCTATTGTAACGATGAGTTGAAAATACTCAGGCTTACGACGAAGGTATTTTGTCGGCGAATAACAAGCATAATCATAATGCCGAGGTTTGATGTACGTAGATATTTAAACTTTATAGAACGATGTTTTAAAATAAATTTTCTTTTGTCAACAGTTCCTTATGATCAAGTGGATACCGATTCAGCGTTGGTTCAAATGTTTGCCCAAGTGAATGCCCCGACGTGCAAGTACATTGTAGCCATTGGTGCCCTGGCTGGTCTCACCGTGTCGATGTTCGGATCCATGTTCCCGATGCCCCGAATTGTCTACGCCATGGCTAACGATGGACTAATTTTCCGGTAAGTTCATTTTTCCATACGCATAGAAGATACTAGTTGTTTATCTATAAAAATCAACGGAATATTCGTCAGCAAAACGAAAACGTAAACCATAAATGTAAACGTCAAAAATAGTGGTTAGAAAGCTTTTAAATTAAAAACCGTTATAACCTTTCTACGTGTCCATTTGACATTATTTCACGGCTTCGGTTCGTCAAAAGTAATCCCTTTGCAAAGGTTTATTGAGTTGTATCACGCAACTCTATATACAAGCTGACATTTGATTTAATATTTTCATATCTTCACTAAATTGGTTCTACCCTGTAACAAGCAAAAAACAAATAGGTACAGACAACGTCTTGCGTAATAAAAATATCACTACTTACATATGTGTTTTTCTCTTTCGTAAGTGTATTATAAAACATAATTGCAACACAGCTTTTGACGGGGAAGAAATTGACAATTGACTCCTCCTGCCCCAGGTGGAGTGAGAGGGAGTTACATAGTCTTGCTGACTAAAAACCAATCCGTTTCTTCTCCTGCTAGAGACTGAGTCCTGAAGCGGTGTACAATTGACGTTGCGTTTGTCCCAAAACCCTGATTAAGCTTTAATGGCTTTACATTTTTATTGATAAATTTTGACACAAAAAATACAGTAACTTTTAAGAAGCGATTAAAAAATGTTTACCTCATATCTGATTTCAACGACAAACATAGTACATTAACAAGTATGTAATTGTATGTACCTAAGTTATTTGAATAATATTATTCAAATCACTTACATACAATCTTTATTTTCAAATCGCAGTCCTAATAAATTGGAATTAAAATTACGTTTTCTAAGCACATGCATCTAAATCAATTTCAATTCTTAGTGCAAACTTTGGTCAGACGAACTCGGTTCGTATGCTCGAACTTTTAGGTTAGTTAAAAGTTTCGATCTAATTAGTAGCACCTAAGTCAAACACTGTATCGAAAGGATAGCGAGGAAGGGCCGCTACGGTTTTTTGGCCACTAGATGGCGCAGACTTAGCGAGATTCTTCTTTGTCCAATCACCGCAGTTATCGAAAATGTGACATCCAATGGTGTGACACTAGCTAATTTCCTATTGGACGGAAAGACAAGGTATCCACATTAGCGCGTTCTGGTGAGCACAAAAACGATACAACCTATCGCGAGACCGAGATGGTACTATCCATCCCCAACAAACTAAGTAGTTTGAGAAGTTTCCTAACTAACGGATGCTGCGTTAAACTAACCACGATGTAAGCAGTAGTTACAGATACTCTTTGACGTGGTTCAAACCTTAGTCAATACTAACTAAGAATTTTAATTATAACACCATTGGAAGACTATCGATTATTACGTTTAAAATTAATTAGGTTGATGAGCAAGAAAAAAATATTTATTGTAAGTATTGAAAAGTATAAATGTTATCTCAAATCTAAAACAAACATCTTAATACATATTTGCTTTAGAAATCAATTACATTACCTGCTGACTTCCGAGAATTCTGTGCATCAAATCAAATTTCGAATATATTCCGTACATTATTTTAGAAACTACAAGGTAAATTCAGAAACTAATGAATCCTTAACTTGAAGTAACTTTGAGAATGCTACGTGTATTTGAATCACAAATTCCAACAGTAACTATTGGGTTATTACGACTGTATTCTAAAGCAACTATTTTCAATATAATTTCCTATAATAATTCACTAGTAGATATTAGTGAATAAATAGATGAAAAGCCAAGTTTGGAAAGCCACACATTGTCCTCAAATCGGCCACTGGCTTGGCCACAATATTACCACGGCCTTGCAGAAAACCGGTGGCACACACATACACACTGAGTTTCGCCTTGTGCGTAAAAGGTAATCGAACCCCCCCCCCCTCCCTAAATTATTTAACGTCAAATTATAAAATAAATGACTAACCTTCAAATTTCAAACGCACTTGTAATATCTGGTGTTGCAAGCTTTATTATAGCCATATACATTGGTGATGTTGTTCTGCCTTTTCACCTGCTGGCATCCTAGTATATAATATTATATTATAAATTTAAAAAGTTGTGAGAATATATGGATACGTCTTTGTTATTCTTTCACCCAAAAATGGCTCGACCGATTTGCTTGAAATTTGGATGTAGATAGGTGCGCGGAATGCTGCTCATGAATATGGACCTCTAGCATTCCTTTAAACTAGTCAAGTATCTCGTCAAATTATTACGTGAGTAAGCCGAAAACATTAATTTAGAATGTCTCACGAAAGTTATACTAAAAATACATAGGAGATATTCAGGCTACGCCTATGACTAAAAAAATGTGATTCCTATAACTGAAACAAAAATTTTTGTTATAGCTATAACACAATTATGCATATTTCAGTTTAGAATGTTTGGTTCAATTTATGTTGATATACTAATATTAAACCTTATTCCTTTACAAATACTGTATAGAACAGTATAGCATAGCATATTCTATTTGATGAACAGTATGATGAATGAATGCAATATGCATTAACAACAAAGCCACAGAGCTTGGTCTTACTTTAGTCAGTATACTATACATACAAATATGTGCTAGTTATATACATATTTCAAAGGATAACATTTTCATATACATATTCGTTCAATAAATTTGAAACTATTGTATTTATACGTGGAACGCATGATTGTATGGGAAATTGTGGCTTCATTTATGAGTATCAGTATTTCTAGTTATAGAATTGAACAGACTCTGTAATGTATACGAATTAAATACATAGTATTTCAGAAATATTTAACTAAACACGCTGCAAATTTTGAGCCAAATGCGTGAAATAAATGCTCCCAATTTTAAAAAAAAGGAATAACGTACCTATTACAATAAAATTAATCCTGTTAGCGGTAGCTGAACCACCGACTGTCGATTCATTCGATTCGATTCGCTCGATTCTATCACAGACTAACTAACTCTCTCTTTGTTTTATCTACATTTTTTATTCCAAACTGGGTGTCATTCATATGTATATAAAATTGTATATTGAGAAACAACTATGAGTTGATATTTTTACAATCTCCCCTAGTCATTTAAATCACTTCCAACGCTATCTGATTCCATACTTTTCCCCCCGGAACAATGTAATTCTTATTATTAAATTCGAATTAGAAATTTTGTTTCCTTTAAAAAAATATCTCTAATTTTTTAACAATAAAGTGCAGTAACATAGTAATACATATCTCCAAATTATATGCTGTTCAAAGATTACAGACGAAGGAGTCTGAAAAACTATTTATTTCTTTCCGTGAATTCTGGCTTTTTTTTCATTAGAACATGAATGCGAACATTTCACTGTTGGTAACAATAGAACTTTTTGAAAAATAAAATTTTCAATTTTTTTTTCATGTTTTGTCAATATTGTAATGTAAAACTAAATAATTTTCATTTTGAGTCATCGCTAGTGGTAAATTTAATTTAAAAAATTAAATTTATTTTATAAAACGTTAATAACAAAACAAAATAAAATTTTCATAATAAAAAAATATCAAAATTTTAATTCTGTAACTTTTAATAAGTTCTCTGCAGATTTTAGGTATTTCTAGCGTTTCACAGAGATGCGATAAATACAAGACCTCTTGGATGTTCTGGAAACTAGGAAAAAGTCTAACAATTTTAATAAATTACTAGCATGACAGACAGGCTACTGCATTTTCTCTAGCGCTTAAAGTCGAGAATGCAAAAACGGATAAAAATCTGCTTCCAATCCAGTGTAGACACTACGGAATGGTGTTAAAGAATTTATCGCGAAAACATCTTAGAAAGCAGAATTTTCTTAACGTTCTTTTTTCTGGATTGTTTCAAATAGTTCAGATGATTTCCTTACATAAATCTGAAGGTAAATACCGATACGGAATTTGAAACAAGTAATCTTTTTAATTAAAGCTCGAAGAATGTTTCAGAATATTTATAAAAGGGAATATCGTTAGGTCTGGAATGTTGGAACTAAATATGGATTTTTATTTTAATCCAAATAAAGTTTTTATTTGGATTAAAATAAAAAATCACACATTTTAAACGCCTCTTTTGGAATTTTTGCTCCATGTTTTATTTTAAGTAAAAGTCTGTACTTTGAAAGCCATTTGATAAAACATTAAAAGACTTAGAAAAAGCCTTAAAGTATGCATTACTAGCTAATCTCGCGTGGTTTCACACGCTGCTCGACTCCATTTCATCGTAGCAGGATGTTTTATAGCCTATAGCACTCAGGAACATTGTAGCTATTTATCAATGAAAGAATTTTAGTAATCCGACCAGCCGTTCCAAAGATTACCCCCTACATACAAACTTACAAATTTTACCTCTTTATAATATTAGTATAGATAATTTACAATTTTACTTCTGCCTATTACGCTAGCTTTAACGTTAATATTCCCCAAATAGGTGTAACACTCAAAATTTCATACACACATTGTTACACGAAGATAAGTAGCGTTGAATAACAATACGAATTGGAGTTCAACCAATCAGAAACATTGAAAAGTTATTAATAAAACACTCCACTTCATTCCCCGCGATCAGCCAGAGAGTTTAACTTCGCGGAATGCCCGACTAAGCAAATTTATGCCCATAAAACCCTCTATGATCTCGATAAACCTCAACTTATTGTTAATGTAATTAAAATTTTATGGATCTCATTTTGAAAATGTGAAATTGAACTTTATTTCCTATATCAGGAAAAACATTTTAGTTTAATTTTTTTGGAGTTTACATAAACAAAATAATAATGAATATTTTAAACATTAATACTTGTATCATAATTTAGATTATTCTATAAAATAGTTCCTTGAAAAAACAAATGTCACATTCTTTTTTTGTTTCGTTATCATATTAAAAGAAGTCGATTGGTGAACACAGTCCTACCCCAATTTGTCTGGTTCGTTGTCCATACATTACATACGTAAATATTATGTAATCTTAATTACCAACAGCGTGTGACTACATAAGATAGCCTAGGGACGCGACACTAATTACTACATGTCACAGAGTAATATAAACCGAAAACAAGCTTTGATGTGCGTATTTATTATGTAATTTGTTCGAACACTTAGGAATTGGAGATATGAAGTACTAATATCGAATCGTTATTAACACTAGTTCGATTATCGAATACATTAGTTACTATATTTTAAAAATAATTATACGTATGTATATTATATGTCTGTGTGTTGTACTCGGCGATGCTTGGTGGTACGTTAAACTATTCCTTCGTAAAAATACAATAGCTACTGACCGGGTTGAGTAACCGTTTAATTGCTAAAAACGGTGAGTACTGAAGAGTAGATATGAGTTACGGATACTATTTTTACTTTCCTAATTCTTAGTATTTTATAATAATAGTCAGCGGGCCAGATTTGAATTGACATTTTCACTTGAAAAATCCACTGTAATAGAACTACAATAAAATATTAGTTAAGCTTACTTCGTTATTCTTCAGTTTTCTCTATTCCCAAGACAGTTGAAAAGAAAAACTTTTTTAAAGCAAAAACAAAATTTTCTACGATACGAGTAACACAGAGTCCTACTCAAAATTTCCCTTTATAGGTGGTATTTTGTTTGAAGCTTACTGGATCAGATCAGATTACCTGAAAAGGGTCAATGTTAATACTGTTATTGTAGGACTAAAGTCTAGTCATTCGAAGCTTAAGGCTTTAGTTTTAGAAAAAATTAAAACTTTTTAGTGTAAATTGCTCAATTTTTCGTGGTAGCCCTGAGGTTATGACGTGTATTTCCCATGCATCAGGCTGGTTTAAAACGTCGCAAGTATCAATGTGACTTTTTCGAGTTATATAATAGAGTCTATAAGTATTTTATAATTTCTCTAAATTATATTGTTTATATATTATATAGACTCTCATTGGCTATTAATTTATCATTGACATAGACGTTTAAAAGAATATGGTTACGAAAATTTAACTTACAGCTTTTACTTTTAAGTGTGAAATTGGCCACCGCAAGCGCGGTGATTAATCTTCAACAACATTTTCCGTGTGAGAAAAAATCGCTCAGTAGTAAACACTAATAGGATAATGATGAAGATGATGATCATTTTGTGAATACATTTCGCAGAAATGGACCCGATTCGATGCAATATTGGTTTCTAGCTTGTATTTCGTAGTTAGGAAATCATTAATTGGTGGAATTAGTGGGGAGAAATTCGCAATCCAATAATCTAGTTACATTTGGAATTTCGTAATGTTGTTCGGTTATACGAATTTGTACCATACAGCAATGGGAATCTATTTAATTTAGCGACTAATTGCATGACATGATATGTTCATTCTGTAAATCAATGCACGGCTGGTTCTTTTAACCAAATAGCTACAATATAATTTGTTAGACCTCGCCTTTCCAAGTATATTAAAAAACTTCATTTTTATAAGTATCATAAACAATAAATCTAAGATTTTTATGAACGAATAATGACGAAGAATTATAAAAGCCATCCCATACCAAAAATAATGTATGTGGCAAAAATCTTGTAAAGAATCTCTTGTAAGAATTCAAAATTTTCTATGAAAATCTAAACGCGACAGGCTGACTTAAACGCACGACCTCTTTGAAAAGTGTTCGCATAGTTGAAGTTCCCGTTCAGGAACGAGGAACGAGAATGTGGATAAAACGGTTATACAGCTAGTACGAGTAAAATAACTTTGAAATACTTCGATGCTGTAGGTAACTTTAAAAAAATACAACTTGCTAATACTGTGTATAAATTGCCGTGAGACTGTTATGAGAGTTATTTTATTAACGCATTAAAGGAATGTGTTTAAATAGAAAAAAAGTTGCTTTTTTATGGTGTAAGTCGGCAAACGAGCAGACGGATTACCTGATGGTAAGCAATCGGCGCCGCCCATGGACACCCGCAACACCAAAAGAAGTTACGAGTGCGTTGCTGACTTTTTGGGGATAGGGGTTGCGGATATATGGATCTGGAAGGGATAGAGGAAGGGGAGGGATTAGGCCTCCGGTAACCTCACTCACACGGTGAAACACAACGCTGTGGATTGTTTCACGCCGGTTTTCTGTGAGACCGTTGTATCACTCCGGTCGAGCCGACCCATTCGTGCCGAAGCTTTGCTCTCCCACACTTTGCTAGTTGCTAGTGTGTATTATTTTCCTGCTATGTAAGACAGGCACCACTAAGGGTTTGTTTCACAAGCCACTATCTACATGATAAATTTGGATTAGGAAACAAAATTTCATGAACTGTCTGCCACACTAGGCCCTTAAAATTATACAAATAAGACATATTATTGCCTACTGCATCCATTAAATAGTGAAGAAATTTTGTATCAGCATTGAAGCTGGGGCGGTTCGCTATTAATAAATAATTATATAATGTTATCCGCATTTCGCCAGGCATTTTATTAGTCAGTAATTTCAAGAGGGTGAGCCTATTGACGTAAACCGGTGTGCTGTATACTGTCATAAAGTTATTATTAGACCGACCAGTCTTCATAATATTGCTGATAAGTTAATGTTTTATTGCCTCATTGTTGGACCCAAAAGATGAACATTTAGTTGTGGGATCACAAACACAATATTTTTTTAAATGATATCCATATATAACAATTCAAACGAAGTTAACTATACATTCAATTTTTTTTATATTTGTAATGTGTATTAGTCGTGAAAAGTGAACCTTCAAAAATTCGTTGAGTTTTGATAAGTGTTATGGAAATGTATGATATCCATTTGTGAATTTTCAATCATAACACTTATTTTCCCCTTGAATGGACATCTTACTGTAAAAACTGCAATTTAAATCCAGGGAAAAATTATTCATCTATACTAATGTTCTAAAGAGGTTAAAATTTATAAGTTTGTATGTAGGGGGTAATCTTTGAAACCGCTGGTCGGATTGCCAAAATTCTTTTACTATGAGATAGGTCCAATGTTTCTGAGTGCTATAAGCTATAAATCATCACGCTACGATAAAATGGAGCAGCGGGTGAAACCGCGCGAGAATAACTAGTGTTCTATAAAATATGTAATTCTTGTTATCTCAATATATAATTAAATAATCTGTATCATGTTATGTTCTAAATTCGGTCGGGAGTATCCCATATACTGCAAAGTTAATAATAGTACGGGGTGTGGTTAGCTAGCTGTTTAGCTACTTTCAAGTTTATAGTCATCTAGATCAGGAATTAACCGTTACCTAACTATCTTATGAGTGGATAAAATGAATAAAATTGTAGTCATGAATGAAGAATTATTTACATATATATATATGTATATATAACGCCCATATCCTATTGGTAGGGCAGAGACAATGCAGGGCGAAACAACACCACTCTAACATACCTCTTTCACCTCATCTATATTAATTAATGTCTTCATGCATACTTGTCGATTAAGGGTGCTTTTAATTTGATTTATTATTAAAGTATTTGATAGATATCGATCACATAGGCCCTTATTTAAAAAAAATGTCTATACTTATCAATCAATTTGATAGTTTTCTTTTATTACTCTTATCTAATAACTTTTTCTTTGTTTAGGCGACTGGCGGAGATTTCCTTCAAAACTGGCAGCCCATCTTTTGCGACGGTTTGCGGTGGTATTGGTGCGGCTTTCGTGTCCCTGATCGTGCAACTTGAAGTACTGGTCGAGATGATGAGCATTGGTAAGTACTGACACTTACAGGTTTATTGGGCAGTTGAATATTTAAGGGTTCAACATTATCAATAAACTGTGAAAGAACCCTGCCTTATCCACAAAGGAGGGTTTTATCAATATCTCCACGCTTGACAAGCATGTCGAAGATCGTTAACAATGTTTATCACAATAGAAATGAGAACATGTTGACTGCCTAATCTCTGTTAAATTAGCAACTGCCTTATGCGATACTTGCGATACTCGCAGGTTGATATGGACGACAGAAAAATTACTTTCATGTACTAGCAGCCACGACTCGATACAGGTTACAAATTTCTAATAGTTTTTTGGATGAAGCATTATGGAATTTTAGTTTAAAGAACCTAAAGACTGCACGGCTATGCCTTTGGAATATGTTTTTTCTGAGTATTTTGTTATTGTTAATAAACGTACAAAGCACATATTACATTACATTCAGACCTGGAACAATAAGTTTTGGATCACACAAAGAGTTGTTGCCCTCGGTTGCCCAGCGCCAACTACTATTATTAACTACGATCAATTGGCTACCTGATACAAAGGTCGAGATTTTGATAGTATGGTAGCTGATCAAGAGGTATCTATTCTAATCCTCTAACCGTACTATTGATTTTATTCAACAAAGATCTTAAGTAAAATGTGAAAATATTTTATTCACCGCAAAAACTCTTCACTTAGGTACATAGTGTCTTTCGCAACTTGGCGCCATTAGACGAAGTTTTATTAAAAAGGTATCGTTTTTCTCGACATTCTCAAGCTTTTAAAATTCCTTGTGTTTCAAAATGGATCCTGTTACTTACTGTATAATATTATTTCGGAGCGCACTCTTTATGAGGTAAAATTATCGTAAAATAAATATTAAATCATAAATCATTTATTTTTTTGCAAACATGGGTAATTGACACATTGATGTTTTCTATAAATATTTATAGCTTATATAAAAATGAATACATCATCATATCACAAAATCAGTAACTATTTATCCCACAAATATTACCAATGGGAAAGTTTGTAAGAATTTCACTTTCACATATATTTTTTACATTTCACATAGATAGAAATTTCCTGGATTAACACATAGGCTACTTTAATATACAAGCCACGCGGGTAAAGCAGCGGACGGAAGCTAGTATTAAATATTTCAGCAACCTCATATAAAAACATCTTCTCTCATCATCTGTTTTTAATGCCATCACCTAAACTATCTGTCACGTAAACAATGCGCACTCACAGCATCGAGGAGTTACTTGTGCATTGCTGACCCAAGTTTTAGAATAAGGATTATGAGAATAAAAATTGGAAATAAAATCGGGAAAAGAGATGAATTGGCTCCGGTAGCGTAATGAAACCCAAGCTTTTTTTTACGCCGGTTTTCTGCAAGGTCGTTGTATCACTCTAGTCGGGCTGGCTCACTAATAAATAACAAAGTAGATACCTACATACATAGATCAACATATCTCCATAAAATAAATAGAAAGACATAACAATCTTCAAGACAAGTTCAAAGCGCTGTCATTTAAAATATGTGCCATTAAAAATCCTCGAAAAACAAAGTTCTAAAGCTGTAAAACCTTAAGTTAGAAATACGTGTGTTTTACTGCAGCAATTACCTCAACTTAGTTTCCAACAAGTAAGATACTTATTTCCGATAAATGAGACCAAATAGCTCTTAACTGGAATTGTATACAATTTCACCCGTTACTTATTTACAGCTTAGTTACACTGTAGTGGACACTTGTAACCTTTTCCGAGAATAGAAATTTAAATTAACATTAGAATAAATAGAGAATAACTAGCTACTTCTTGCGTTTTTGCCCGTTTTCCCAGAATCAAAGATACCAGGTATATTACAATTATGTCAAATGTCATAAAAATCTGTTTATTCATTATTACGCGAAAAAATAACATGCATTCTTTAATAATAGTATGATTTTTTATTTTTATTTATTTCATACAGGATAAATAGATTGGGTAATATTCGTAGGTAAATAAGTAATAAAAAAAATGGAATTACTTTTCACAAAAATATAAAATTTTAAGAAAACCAATTTATAGATGTTTACAAATAATATAATCAATCATTGAAAGTTCAATGTTTTATAAAGCAAAGTAAAATGAAAATTAGATTTCTCGATAGTGAAGTAGTTTCATAGCGACGTAGCAATTTCGTAGCAATCTGCTACGCTGACCTACACATACGTAGCTGAGACCAGAACATAACTTACTAAGATTTTTATTTATTTACTGTTGCCCTAAACAATCATGAAATATCCTACTTGTGTGTCATATTCATATAGAGGGTAAATATAAGCTTATTATTTATATACCTCATCAATACGAACTTCTTTTTTTGAATATTGATTACTTTTCCATTTTTAATGAGCTGCTGAAAAATAGAAAACTATTCAAGTTGTTTTACCTTTAATTGATATCTACTGACACGACTAAGCTAAAGTTACTGAATTCATGTTTATCGATATCCAGTATTTTACGTATTTTCGATCAACATTATTTATTACCGGATCATAAAAATGACATTTTATTCCAACTAGCATCTGGTCGTATCAAACGATTTTTACTACTGGAGCCATAAAAATTAAATTTCGATACGAATTTATGTGATAAAAGGAAATAAAATTTTATCAGAGTTTTAATTTTTTACAATGCGGATCGATATTTGGTATTAACGTACAATATTACATCATATCCTAATCCTAATCCCTACAATTTTATGTCACTTAAACGTATGCGGTTTAATAAAGTAATACTTACTAACAAAACTTAAGGTTTTTTTGTCAGAGGAAAATTATCAAGTGACTTCTCCCAGGAAAAAGCGAGAAAGATTGTCAAACTCTTACTGTCTAAACCACCTCTTCTACTCTGTTCCTTCTCCTGCTTTAGATCGAGGCTGCGGTGCCACATTGTGCTTACCCTAACCTCGGCTGAACATTACACACAGGTCTATTGGCTCTTTGATGCGCGCGCGAAACGCTACGCGCCGTACGCACGGGTCTGATTGTGATCGGGCGGCGAGCTACCATTACTCGCCGTCCGCGTTAGACTCGCGCTTACGGAGGCTGGAGATCGTCTCTTGTACTGAAGGATTAAACCTGAAAATTCGCCTAGTTATAATAGTAACCAGATAATAAATACCAAATCAAATTATTCATACGCCGTTAACAAATTGCTAAATAAAAATAAAATTAACAAATTACTAGCTTTTACTAACACCAATTAAACGAACATATAAAAAATTGGCTCAATAAAATACCAGTTAGATTGCCCTCGACTATTTTTACAACTGTGGTCGATTGAAAACTATAAATATGTATTTGTCATAATGAAATTAAATTCTAGCTTTAACATGGTTTACATTCAGTTAACGAATGATAAAAAACGAAAAATATGTGGTGTGTGTGTCATTTTGGGATATACATATATTATCAAGCAGCTATGGAAATAAGCACGCCTACAATAACTATGCCCTTAAAAGTCTCATGTCTGCCGGATAATATGACAGAATAATAAACACATTGATAGACATAGCCACAGCAAATAAAACTGTGTTACATTGTGTGCCTCTGCCTAAGAACTTTCCCCTTCTAGGATCAAAAGCTAAGCCATTATAGTCGTTCACTTCACACACCATCCTACCTAACTTAGAATATTAGATCAATTACAGACCCAACGTAAGCACTGAAAGCCATATCTAGATCAATATCGTATTCCGTTGAACTGGCGCTCAACCTCTCAGCGATGTGGTTTTGACTAATACCCGACCATTAATCGCATATACGATTATCTTACAAAATTAATCAATACCTATATTATATTAATCACAGCTTCGGTGCCAGATATATCTTAAGCCGATTATTCCACATACAGAAGCTCTCCGCTTAATTAATCGAATGAATTGTTTACTGCGTCTAGTTAAATTGTCAGATGCACTATGAATTTGAACGAAATGAACCGCTTTTGAGCGGGTGAGATGTAATTAAGAAACAGATGCATCGTTACGGAGTAAATTTTCCATCTTGTGAGCGTCTTAGACGTGTTTTCATTATTAGAGAAAATAGGTGCAAATAATCATTTATTATGTTGTAGAGTATGGCTTTTAAAACCACCTCACACAAACCGCATCAACTAAGTTGTTGGTGACAAAAACTAAATTACATATTTTGGTTTTGACTGGTCTCATCTGATTACTCAGTCAATAGTTTTTATTTGTAATATTGGCAACAAATTATAGCGTGTGAGTCCTTAACTGTTAATAACTAATTAATGTACTCAATTGTATGGTATTACAAACGATACTATATTCCATAGTTCTTTAGAGTTGATCAAACCCAATACCTAAGGTCAAACAAATATATCCAAAGTAAGTAACGAATTGACAACAAAAAAAGTACAACCTAAAAAATCTATTCTTTTGTATATTCTAAGTGTTATTTTAACCAACGAAAAATAGTTTATACTAGCTAGGTTTTATATTCAAACCACGTATCACAGTCTTCAAAATGCTTACTACGTTCTTATTCACTAAATCTAATTATCTTCGTACTTTGAGATGAATACGCTGCAGTGTTTAGTAATGCGTTGCGCGTGCGACGCGAGTGCGTGCGATGCGTTCATCAGGGTCTAAAATGAAGGGAGAAAATTGTATTAGTACCTTCTCATACCTTTCGCTACATGTTGCACATTTAATTTTAAAGCGTACACAACGTTTGATGAAGAGCTTGTGACTTGAATAACTTTAGATACCAACTTGTAATTAGTATTTATTTAAGTGTGGGAAAGCCATGCTTCGCCACGAATAAGTGTCGGAGAACCATTCTTCGGCACAATTGGGTCGTCCCAACCTGCTACCACGGCCTCACAGAAAACCAGCGTGAAAAAACCATAGCTTTCTGTTTCGCCGTGTGAATGGGGTTTTCCTTCCCCTTCCTCACTCTTTCCGTAATTGCCAAAATTTCCAAATACCAAATCCCCAAAAAGTCAGCAACGCACTCGTAACTTCTCCGTTGTTGCGGGTGTCCATGGAAAGCTCTGATTGCTTACTATCAGGTAATGCACGAGCTCGTTTGCCGGCCTATCACATAAAAAAGAACAACGGAATCATGTATTATTATGGATTAAGATGAAATCAGATTGTAAGCGATCAGCGTTGACAATAAAAAACAAGTAAAAAACCGAAAAACAAAAGCGGTGCTGGTTTTTTAAGAAGAATCGGTTCGGAAATACCATTTACGACAATCCATAACTAAATTTTATTGAGAGGGATACACAGTTTGAGTATAGATCGCTTTAATTTAGATTATTAACAAATTTAGTTAAATTCCTTTTTTCATTTTTATTTTTAAACAGTTCTCAATACAAAAATAATGTTCAAAATAGCTCTCCAGCAAAGATATTATTAGTATTCAACATTAAGACTATTAGTAAAGACATGAAATACATTCGTGTTAATACAATATTGTATATCTCACATTTATATTTACATATATTCCTACCCAATGTTATTTGACATTGAATCCTTTTATTTCTACGTGTATTTACAAGTCTAGACAAGACGACACAAAGTCCTCGAGATATTCTTGTTCAGTGAGTCATGGCGTATTGAGTTGGTATATATACATATATATAATTCTGACTGCTAGGTAATTAGGTTACATACCTCCGGTTCGCGACTTGTTACAAAAGAAACGTCCCTTCAATGTCTACTTGAATGATGTCTATCTACACTTGAGTGGCAGATGTAAGATTGTTATACAAATATAACTATTTTCTGTTTTATATAAATACTAGCTGACCCGGCAAACATTGTTTTGCCATATAAATAATTTCCTAGTAATTTCTAGTGTAGACAAAAAATAGCTTACTTATTTTAAGTATGTATGTATGTTAGAATGTATATATTGTATGTATGTAATAATGTTATGTTATATCATAAAAAGACAGAAATAAAAAAAATTGTCTAAAAAATAAAATTAAATGTAGGGGTGGACTACCCCTAAAATTCAGGGGGATGAAAAGTTGATGTTGGCCGATTCTCATAGATACCGGATAAGCACAAAAAATTTCATCAAAATCGGTCAAGCCGTTTCGGAGGAGTATGGAAACGAAAACTGTGACATGAAAATTTTATATATTAGATTTCATACAATTTTACGAACTATTATTATCTAATTTTAATTTTAATAATAATAATTTTTCGTTTCGATTTGTACAATAATGGAATTTTTAATTCACAAATTCAAACGGTTACTGTTGAGGCAATTTTATTAAACGATACTCTACCTATGACAATAGTTAGTTACTGACGGAGCCCAGAGAATGCCTCAATACTAAGCGGCTTCATCGGATAGTGCCAATATAAACGCAGCAGACCGAACAATTACGTGGGCTGTGTAGGCCCGCTCGTAGCTCGTAGCTAGTTACGTAGCGCTACGTCGTAGCATGTTAAAGTTAGTTATAATTTTATTATGAGATACAAAGCTTTAGTTAGGAATCAGCCATAAATGCACCAATACAACCATGAATTATGTAACTACAATAATATGAAACTTATTCATTATTCTTTTACAACTTGTTATAGCGATTAATAATGAAAAAAACAACAAAACAAATAATCTTTGATTTCTTATTTTTAATGATATAGAATATTATTGGAATAAGTTAACCACTTTATTATTAACATAGAAACATTTTTACAAGCTTACTATAAGATATTTCACTCTTCATTTTACAGTGCCAATAGAAAGTAGAGTGGTTTAATAGAAACGTGGTTTAAAGTTTCTTGTAAATAGACTACGTGGCTACATTGGTGCTCTCGGAAACTTAATACGTTCGGTAAACCGTCCATTGATAAGTTTCGCAAACAGTTGCCTCGGGGGACTTGATGGCCAGTGAGGCTAAACTCACAGTTCACCTACAACGGAAGTAAACGTACCTTCTCCTGAAACTGAATGAAAAACACAATTATTGATTCACCATTTGGTTTATTGAAATTGCGGAGAAGTTTCGGGGTTAAGAAGAGTTTTGTTTGTGTTTTAAAACGTAAATGCTTTGAGTATGAATGTGTAAGGTTTCTTTATAAACTCTCTTTTATCTTACATAAAATCAATATAAAAATAGTGTTACGACGTATAAGAAATCAATGCTATTTATTGAAGGTAAAGATATGAAATATTTTAACCTTCAAGACAAGGCCATACTATATGTACAGTGAAATTCTAAAAACCCCCAGTATTACACATGTGGCGCTGATTACTTACCATCAAGTAATCCGTAAGGTCGTTTGCCACCTACTCCATAAAAAGAAACATTACACACACATAAACCAAAAATTTCCTAAACGCACAGCAACTAAAAGTTTTGTCCAAGTAAATTGAAGTCAGTGAACAAAACAATTCAATTGAACAAATCCCAAGAATCCTTGTGTTCAATCCTTTGCCCTGTTTTTATTACAATATCTAGTGACCCGTCAATTTTATTGATGCTAAGCCTTTTCAAAGGGAAAGGAATGTTTTAATATATTATTGAAAAGTAAGTTTAGATCGTGATTTATGTTTTGCAAAAATAAATTGATTCTCGTAAATTGCAGTGTTGATTAAAATAAATAATGTTGAAAGCATGCCCCAATCAAATCCTGCGTCTTTCTCTCTTACACACACTGAGACGGACACATTTGATTAAATCTATCCGCTGAGTCATCCAAAATTTATCGTTTATTGCTCATAATTATAAAATTAATTTTAATTACAATGGTCCAAAAAATTGGTTTAACATTTATAGTCAAAGAGAATTAAAATGGATTTACAGTAAATACAAAAAGACAATCCATTGGACTTTAGTGATTGTAAATATACACACGAATTCGATTAATTAATTACAGTGTATATTTCAAAAATATTACAACTTTGTAAACACTCATTAAACTGTAAATAAATTAAACTCCAACTTAATAAATTAAATGTTTAAACTTGTTAAATTGGAACACAGAGTAAATGAGTTTACAGAGTAAATAAGTATGTTGTCAAAATCAATGCTTATGGTACGGTACATACGACTCAGTTTCCAAGCGTAGCGTTGTTCCCACAACTGCAAATATTGCATGTTGCATTCAATTGAAACCTATGTATGAATAATTCAGTACAGTCGTTTACTATGCCCATATATGATTTAAATTTTCTCAGTGGAATGAGAACATTGGATTGAATCGATTCTTTTGTAGACTGTAAACGTAGGAAATTATTACAATTGAGGAATAAATTATAATAGGTCTTATAGTTCTTTTAATACAATAATTCGACATCTATTAAGCAAAAAATATTCGTCACTTTCTCTAATATTTCCGCGAGGTACACAACCTTCGACCCGAATAGATGAAACTACAATCTTCAATCAAAGGCTAAGTAAGACATTTTTATGCAATAGTTCGGAAATTGACATTGATGATTTCGATTGGGGAAGGATCAGGGGAAGGGAAGGATTGGGACTCCGGTAACTCGCTCACACGGCGAAACAACGCTGTGGTTGTTTCACGGAGGTTTTCTGTGAGCCCGTGTTATCAGTCCGGTTAAGCCGTCGTTGTAACCCGTCGTCTCGTTTAAATAGAAAGCTCCTGGTCCAATAGTATGCTGATACAAGCTTCTTAAGGCTACTTAGTACTTCCTAGCACTACTGAAGAACAAAGAACAATGTATAACCCAATAAAAACGCAAACACTAAACAAACAAACCATGATTTACTATTACTTTAATTTTGACCACGTAGGTAAACACAAATTTAAACAAGCTTCGTAATTCATTCGTTTACTTTAACTTAATTTGTTCTCGTAATCGGCTTCCACGTGAGTTGTTGGGATTAGTGGTCCCTCGGACGGAAAGCGTTACGCTGTGATGGGTTAGACGTTGGAGTCTCAAGTTAATACCTGGATTCTCCTGAAGTTTATACAGCTTCATATCTTATAGTTTAACCAGCTCGTACGCTGGAACATTTTAATTTTAAGTTTGCACTTGGCTTTAAGTAAAGCTAGTTTGTTTTAATAATGTTTTATGTGTAAGTCTTTGTTTGTGTGGTAAAAGCTGAGGTCAATTTCGCAGGTCAGACCGATATTAGATAAAAGGTGTAATTAAATCCTTTGTGGTTGGAAACGCGCTCTTACTATCAGATACTAAAGCTACTGATATTAGTAAAATATATCGTAATTACCGATATCAATTCTTAAATTTATAATAATGTGTGTTATTTTGGAAAAAATAATTATTTAATTAATATCTACACCAAGAACATTGCAGTCATCCAACTCGGAACAAATCGGTCTCCGGTGGGTTACGGCCCGAAAAGCCGGGCCGATGTCGGAAACAGCAAGAAACGCAGTGACCTACATCCGACGGCATCAGATAATCTCCACCAGCAAACGAGAAAGGAGACGCTGTGTTAAATAATGTTTTATCCGAGTTTTTCTTATACTTCCCTTTGTTACTGCAATAAAAGTTGTTGGAATCGTAGTTTTTTTATAAGTCTTTGTGCAAACAATGCAAATACTGAACTGGCATTAAGTTTTAAATCTTCATTTTGTTTTACTAAGGTATATCTCGAAGTCATGCAGTCTTTATGCCTTCATTTATTTATAATATCACTCATATATATTATAGAAATGATTTGTGAATGCTCTTTCCGTTGCTGTTTCTGAATTAAAGCATTAATAAAAACAAATTTAAAATGGATACTCGACACCTATATAAAATAACCTAGTTTGTTTTATCTAAAATGAATAGAATACATTGAAATCAGAATAAAGACTCTAATAGAAGATAATTAACAGTATAGTCACGCTGCATGCATTCCAATTAATGTCCCCACGAATAAAAAGAAAAAGGCTCAGACTGTTCAGGGATTGATCATTTCCTATGTCCATCCTGCCAATTACTGCAAGTTTAATTGGATGGAACTGAATATACAGAGAAATGGCAATGCATTCTGAAACTTACAACGATGATAATGATAATATATGATAATAGTACGAAACAAAAATAAGTGATGTGATATTTATGACCTAAAAAAAAATGGTGGCACAGCTCTTTAAAAAAAATCCCGACATTTGTCTTGCTTTGTTATATAGATTCAAAACCTAGCAAGTACCAATGTGAAGTTTTCCGAGTCATATGTAATTTGTAAGGCTATTTATATATCACACACACGCTGAAGGTAAAAAAATAAACTAAAAAAATAATGCGAATAAACTTAAACTTGCAATTTAAAAATCTAAATTTGAAATCACTAGGGTAAAACCAACCGTGGTGCTAATTTGTGATTATTCTTACTCATGTCATTTACTCGGATATAATGAGAACTCGATCCAAATAGGTCGATTTTTTATCAAAACGTGGGTAAGTCATTACTGTATTTTTCTCTAACGTAAAAAAAACCCGAGACACGATATTAAATTAACGTGTTTTCTTTAAATACATTCACTTTATTCTCGTTCATCACCCTAAAGAGTGCTTAAGCTCAAAAGAAAAACGTACAAACCTATTATTTGGCAGCTTACAAATGGTTAGATAAAAGTGATCTGGGGAATTATTATGATGCTGTCGCGTCAGAATGTTTGTATAAGACCGTGACAGCAACAAATCTCAGTTAATATTTATCTGATTATTGAAAAATCAGCCCTAAGAAAATAATCCATTACATCCTGTCATAGGTGGTCTGAATCGATATTTTTGTTCCCTATGGACCTCATTTGAACCTTTTGTAAGTATGGCATACCTATGTGACAATTAACATTTGTGTATATATGCTACTCTATTTGAAATAATTTTCACACTTTGTCATTAACAACATGTAATTATAAGTTTCTAATCAGAAGCCTCTGCACCTATGAAGAACAAATGACTATATACCGTAAAATTACAATAATGGATCTTCCGAATAACATTTAATAGATTTTACTCTGTCAAAATGATTGAATTCATCAAACCTATTATATATATAGAATTGCCACGATTGAAAAATTAAAAGTAAAAGGAAATAAAGAAATTAAAAATTATCTTTCTCTCGTTATATTAATTTTAAGTACATGTCCAGGAAAATCTTTCTTTCCACTTAGAAAATGTGAAAGCTAGTGAAAAGAAAATAATATTGTCGCCGAAGGAAGATTAGGAAAAATCTTCGTCACAACTGGAAATGTATTTGGAGCCGCGAATCGCAGGTTAAGCCGATTATCCTTTAAAATATTTTTCAACTTACAACATTTTAGCCGATTAGTGTAAGCTGTTCTTCACTGCCGAGATTTATAGACCGCGGTGTTTCAAATATTACTTCACAATTTATTTTACAAGGAACTAGAAAATAAATCTGTATTTATGATTCTATTTTTATTATTTTCTATTCTTTGTTTTCTATTGCATATTTTTAACAAACTGCAGCTTCGCGCAGGTTCAATGCTGTTACGAAATTACTCCACTACTTATATTATTACACATACAAACCTTCCTCCTCAATCACTATAGCTATTAAAATACCGCATCAAAATCCGTTGCGTAGTTTTAAGTTTAAGCATACATAGGGCCAACTTAGTTGAAGAAAAATATTACATTTTGTTCTTTTTTAACATTTATGTATCGAATATACAAGGATAGGAGTTCATGCGTTCTTTTAAATTTTTGTTTCACATACTGCATGATTTGTGCAGGGATTGTTTCAAAATAGGACAAGCTGTTTCTACAATTCAGGGTTGTAAGTATGTTATAAGACCAGGTTATTATTATCAAGTCACCCAAACTCCGTAATTTGCGCTTTCCAAGTCCATTTATTAATAAACTCAAATAGAAGCCACAAATTACGTAAATTTGCATCAAGATTATTTTGTAATTTGAAATATAAAGTTTTGATGTCACAACTAATTTTTATTTAAGTGTTATTTTAACAGCTGCAAGTTTGATAGGGTTATTAATATTTTGTTATTTGTTTTTTAATTATTTTTAATTTTTTTAACACTTCTTGCACAATGTACAATAGCGTGGGTATTAATATAGTTATTATCAGTGTTGTAATAACGAAATTATTACATATTTCCTAAAAATATATCATGTTCTGGAGAAACTCGAATACATGTACCTGAGTATGCTGTAACGCAGACAGCCGGGGATTGTGGACAAATGTTCCAGGATTGAGAAACTCTTTATACTCGTAATATGGAATCGAGTCTTCGACACCTGTGAGGCACTTAATCATAAACTTTCAATACATAGGTAAGGTAGTAGAACTTATGTGAAGTGGGTAAATAATACTTTACCTTCTTTCGGAAAGTAACTACTAATTATTTTTAAATCTATAATTTCAAAGTCAAAAAACTTTAACTAAAGCGAAAAATAATTAACAGTAAACAGCACGGCATTTCAATTCGCACCTGGCGCGATTTTTGCCTTGATTAAGCATGGTGATTGACGATTAAATTTTCTTCGTATGAGAAGGGTTCTCTATTCAGCACTGGTTATTTTTAGGGCGATGTCAAAGTTTTTATTTCAAACCACACCAGACCACTAAAACAAAAATTCAAAAAGTTCAACTCTGCATCTGTCTGTCGGTCATTCCTCTAGTGAAGCTATTTGCTTGTTCCAAAGTGTAGATTCCTATGAAATGAAGCATGGTGTGATGTATATGACAGTAATAAACTCATTACATGAGATTTAAAACATAACTGAAGAGAAATAGGTTTTATAACAAATCGTACACGCACGTATCTGCTTATTCCAGCGGGAAATAAGTGGTATGATGTCGTCCAATATCTCCTTAAGAGGAAAGTCTAGTAAACTTAGACTTCATTTCCAGGGAATCTAGTTAATAGAACATTTTATGACTGCGCTGGTGTCCGGGGAATCATTCCACTTACACATGATGCATGCAGAGTACTGGGACCAATATACTCATATCTCATAAAGAAAATAAACTAAGCAGCCTGTGAACTGCCTCACTGCCAAGTACAGGTTTTCTCTACATTCAGAGAAGGAATCAACATTAAGCGTCAGGCTTCTTTTTTAAAGATAATTTATTAAAGATAGTTTTTTTGAAAATATGGGTAAAACAATAAAATCAGATGTTTAAAATTTTGTTTGTACATTACGAAATCAGTTACATTTTACAAGGAGGTATGCAAATATGAATTAACAAAATATTTAAATTATATAAAGTGCAATAAAATAATTAAATTACATAAAAGAATATAAAAATATTATTATGTCAATACATGTTGAAATAAACATAATAAAGCTATTTTCTTATAAAATTTAATACAAAAATTAAAATATTGCACCAAAGTTATAACTTCGCAAAGATTGATTTACCTATTTCAAATGAACGTTTTTTTTTCCCAAACTAAAAACTAACTAATGAAAATAAACTAAACTAACTAACTAATCTGATAGAAAGTTTATTGTCATTGAATATGTCAATGTATTGTCTTTCAGAACTATTTAAATAATTTGTGAAATAAATACGTAACCATGTTATTAGATACACGGAAGCCATTTTTATTTTATTAAATGAGATAAAATCGTACTGAAGGTTTTTAGGTTTTAAACTTACCGTTTTATACATGAAAAGTGATATATGGTGGCCACAAAATCTGATAGATAGCAATATTGAACGAATGACCACTCAATGGTTGAAATTGGTACGGATCTCTCGCAAAAGCCACTAGAGATAATTTCTACTCTGTGGCTGTTTTGACCGCAGTTAAATCGTATTTCAGATATCCGCATTTCCACATGTTAAGTTTAAGTTTTCTTTGGTTGATTTCATTAAGTTACTCTGAAGTCTACATGAGAAAATTAAAGTTTTTCATAGAAAACCGGCGTGATACAATGAACGCCTGCATTAAAATATGCACATAGCTCCTCTCGTTACACCGCGTTTTATCACAATATTAATTTGAATGTTCTCAGAAAATCCAGATATATTTCTCATGTACTTTAATACTTGAAATTTAATTTTTTTGTTATCAATCTAGATGATTTAATATCTCACTTTTGAATTGTGCACCACCTGAGTACAATTTGAAGAAAAATTAGAATAGGGCTGCGATTAATGTCTGTCAGTCTCCCCTCGTGAGTGCGCCGCTAAAGCTTAATATCAATCATCGTCGTTCGCATTAATCGTATTTAACTGTAAGTAATAATATTTTAAAATAACAGAAGGAGGAAAAGATATAGTCGATCACTCTTTATTCGTTCTTGAATGGCTAATTTTGGTTCGCAATATTTCTCACTCCAATGCATCAAGCAATATCAATCTCATGTACGTGCTATAAGAAAAATAATTGTAATACAATAAATTATTGCCAAAGAAAAAGTTGCTTATATAAATCTTCGGGGTCTTATCTATCTCCAGGAATTAATATTATATTTATATATTAGACTAACCGATTCCATATTTCTATTAATAAGTAAGGATATAACATTATTTTAAGTGATTCGGTGACAAACGAGCAGGCCGATAACCTGAAGGTAAGCAATCGGCACCGCTCATGAAAACCCACAACACCAGAAGAGTAACAACATGCGTCGTCGCCTTTTAGCGAAAACGAGTTTTAAGGATTTTATGGAGGGATGGCAGAGGAATAATATATAAGAATTACCTTTATTAATTTCAACCCAATTCATTCTTTTTTTTACAAAATTTTCTTTATCATTCATTCTGGAAGCCGGTATAATCTATAGAACAGATTTTTTTTTAAAATAAGCTGTCTTTATAGCAATGAAGTTAAATTAAATTTAATGCTCGACAAAATTAATTAAAAGTCGAAAGTCCAGTGAATATTTATTGCATTATTATGAGCCACTTTTGAACATTAGGTAATTTTAGAATAACCCCATCTCCATGCCGAGGGCTATTCCATAGGAAGCCGTTTTTATTTGAAAATATTCGTGAACCTTCGAATATTCAGTAAAATAATGTTTTTAGTTTGTTAAAAGATTTGACAAAAAAATGATTTGAACCATTTTGTTTGTTAAAAAGCGGGGTATCGGTGACCTAAAACGTCAGACTGTTTGACGGGCAATTTATTAACATGAATAAAAGTCAAACGGGCTCTCTCGTTGTTTTGAGCCTGGTTTATTGTTACCTGCGGATTTTCATATGAAACTTTTTAACCCAATTTAATGAAAGCTATTTGCTGTGTAACGTTAGATAAAAATAAGGTCAATTTGGTGTTTTTGTTGGGGCCTGAGTATATAATACTATCTATAAGCTACTATATAATACTATCTATATACTATCTATATACTACTACTATAAGCTTGGGTTCAAAGATAAATACTATTAACAGTAGTTAAGGCTTAACAAAAACATTTATATAACAACACATTATTATAAATGTGGAAGTTTATGAGAACGTATGGTAAGTTTGTTTTTCTTTACCGCAAAAACCGCTTGACCGATTTGGTTTAAATTTTGGATATCCTCGATAAACACATAAGCTATATATATTATATATCAATCTACCACACTGTCAAAGCCGTAGGCGGAAGCTAGTAATTTTATCAAATAGGTAAAGCGTAAATTTTCAATTTGTACACTTTGTCATGTAAAGATGAAACCTTCATGTAAAAAAAAATTCTTTGAAGCTTCATTGTGCAATACTGGCTGTAATTGTTTAACGTTAAGTGATACAAGAGTATTATTTTTTAATTTTAGTGGAGCTGTTGTTTACTCTACTTACATAATGCTTACATTATCAAGGAATGTCACTAATTGCAAAGGACAACAATGAGGTACAATTTGCAAGATAAACCCGTTGCAATATGCATAATATTCAATTTAACAGGCAGTTTCTATACCTCCAAGTTGTAATACTAATAACGAAGATTACTTTCCTACCATACGCTGGACTTGTGTCTGATACTGAGATAAATGCTAGAGCTGTAAGTAACTTCTAGAACGTGAAAAAAAATACACACAGAGACATTGAGTAAGTAGGCACAAATGTGTCATTATTTTCAAAAAATCTATGAACTATTCTCAGGAAAGACGTCAAAATTTTATCATATTTTTGTAATAAAACTTATTCCTTGTAATTTTCCAAGTCATAGAGTAGTCTGCGTGTTACATGATAATTAAATACCTAATCGAAATTCGATAACCCAATTATTATTAAATATCATCGAAACTACTCCGAAGTACCTAATGCTTACCGTAGCTAACAAAAAGACGAAAATACCTTACATAACAAAATGGAAGTTTACATAAATATTAAGGTAAAACTTATAAAACACAAAACCTATCCATTATACTGTGAATAAATATATGGAGGTATAGTAACGGTACACGAACCTTTATCCCATAGCTCCATCAGCCACCTTTTTATATTGTATTACCCAAAACTAATCATCACACTAAAGATTTCACAAAAAAATATCCCAAAACCACACACCTTTGTACTCGTATAGACGAACATAGGAACTAACGTTTGCTATCACACTTGCGATTAATCGTTCATTGTAAGGCAGTGAACGATCTTCAGTAACAAAATTCGTTACCTGTCAATACCCCAGGTACGTTTATGTAACTCGGGCTTCGATCGCACATCGGTACTTGTCAGGTATCGTCAGGTATCCTACCTGACAAGTAGGTAGAAACAGTTGTTTTCAATCCGTTCACGTCATAGTTCCCATCAAGCTGTCGTGACGTCACTTCGCTTTATATCAGTTCGCGTGTCATTTGTGTTCAGTCACGCAACAGGCGCCGCCGCCTCACACGGAGTGACAGTCACGTACTGAACGAAATACAAGGAAACAAATGTAAGATTGACATTCGTTATAGTCATATTTCATCGCTTGCCAGACCTTTATTCGAAAGAATCAGTATCAACACATATTTCAAGTAATATTTTAATAACATTTGAAAATGGTGGTTCGACAGGAATAGATGAAACTTCAGCGTCCACAACAACTAAGCTACACAAATGGGTACAACGCAACAACTGGCAAAGTTGTGTTCCACTGTTAAGTAAAACCTAAACTTAGTTTATAAAGTAAATGCAATATTGAGAAATTAAACCTTACAGACTGTATTCTATTTCCAAACAACCACTAGATACACGTTTAACCTTGTTACGAACAAGTAAAACAAAACTCGTCGATTTAAAATGAAAAGAGACATAAGATTTTATAAGATCACCTCTTTTTAAAACGAGCAATGGGTAAACATAGTTTTAAAATGTGGCTGACATTTCGCAAGTCATATATTCGATATTCGAAGCCCGGAGTAATAGAGCAAGCTTATTTGCTATCAACCGAGCACAAATCCGTACTTGGAGCCGCCACGCGCAGCATCGACGGAACATATATTTCTTGATTTATAAGTTTACCAGGCTGAACTAACGCTCATTTTTCTTTCAAAGAAGATTTTTAAACCGCTTTGCTGAGCCAACCAAGAGTTTACATTAAATGACACAAGTATTATATAAAATTAAAATAGACAAAGCTGATATTAAGACAAATTCAATACTTCAGATTGAGATGAAATGAATTTAATTTTCTACGTATTTTCAGTGCTAAATTGACAAATTACAAACTCAACAGATATTCCAAGAGCCGAACTTCCCAGAAAATGTCTGGATGACACAATTAAATATTGAATAAACGGCAACAAGTTGTGGCAACATTTCCCGCGGTATAGTTGGCAACACAGCCTTCCCTACACAGCTTAGTCGAGGCGACGGTTACGGTTGACCGACCCCGATGAAATTATTCACAGACTTTGAGTATTAAGATTTTAGGGAATATTCGCTTTGATAACACGTAACACACACGTGCCAATGATTTGATCGCATTATGGGAACACGTAGATGTATTAAATGCTATAGACACATTTATATTTTTAGATTTAACTTGTCCAGTTGATAATTTTGCGCTTAAAATTAATTTATAATTGATATTGGTATTGTATAGTTGAATTTTTTTATCAATCATTAAATAGTTGTAGGTCCCCTGTAATTATAACAAAACAATTTGCTTAATCATGTGAAAATAGGTATTTGCGCAGACACAGAAGCATACTTGTATGTCAGAACAGTATTCTCCATGATGCAGGTTAGACAGCAATGACGAGAACGCTGGAATAGTTCGTGATCTTCGTCTTGGAATGGGCACCGTTCCAATTGACTGCTACCCGTCTGAATATTCGCCACATGGGCCGCAACTAATCTTCGTCTCACAGCTTATTCATGCGAGAAATCCCGAAGCACACTCCATGCACTTAGTAACATGAAGATCTTCTGCTATGCGACCTTACCACTTTCATGTTAAGTATTTATATAATATCTTAGATATAAAAAAACAAAAAGTCAAATGAAAATTGTATGAATCTCATTGTATTGTTGCGAGCGATAAATCAGCGCAGGGAAAAGAAAATGTTTCAAAGCATTTACACACTTTTTTGTAAACAAAGTACGAATAATGTTTTAGTAACGCAGTTTCTGGAAGTAAAATAAACAGAACACAATACATTGTCTAACAAAACAGAGATATAGATACGTAAAAAAATAGACGATCGCGTCTTTTTTTTTTTAAGTTATTAAAAAGTACTTCGGTAACGCTTAACTTTTACGAAAACAAAGGGTGGGTATTTAAAAGTTCATCGGATCGCGGGTAACGGTAAGAATTTTTTAGGTACATTGTGATTCCGGTCGGGTACATTACGGTATAAAAGAGTAAAGACAAACTAGGGCTCAAGCGAAGGGCGCCTCGTTTTACGAAGTACAACGACGGTGAACAACAGCGAAAATTGAATTTTTCAACACCTCTCAGCTCGCGTGGCAAAGGTTTGCGAATAGTCTTTCGTTTCGCATAGAAATTTTATACCTACGATTATTTTTACCAGAATAATTACGGCGAGCTCTAGTGCCGAGTCGAGAGAATAGTGTTACTGGTTCTCCTAACGGAGAGTTGTGCATTAACCTGGAAAAATAAAGACTTCGTGCTCCAGAAAACCAAAAATAGATTTTCTTGAGTTATATTTAAGTCTCTTTTTGTTGTTTCACTCAGATACCAATATAATACTTGGTTATTTTTGAGCCTGAACCGTACTGAGTAGAATATGTTGAAAGACTTATGTGTGAGGACGTCGTACACAAAACCCAGTTCCGTTCACAAATGCGCCTTCATCTAATAGACAACTGCGGTACTTGTGAAATCAATTCAACCATTAGGTTAGGTTCTATGCGGCACTTACTTCGTAAATGTAGATATTTAACATTCGTGTCTTATCGGAGTTGGTAATTAGTTCCGTGTTCAACTTTCTTCACCCCTTTCTTTGTTCCCTTATCCTTCTTGAAGACATAATTAATTTATCACTACTATAACCACACTTTCAACTTCTTAAAGGTTTGTTTCGTAATCGTAAATATATGTATGACAAGATATTGTTGGGAAATGCTTAAAGAATCTATGAACATTCCGATTACCTTATCCGTTTTAATCAGATTTTATTTTTAACAGCAACATTAAAGTAAAATTACAAAGACAAAAAAAACACAACAAAAAGAAAATAAGTAATTTAAAAACAACCAAGATGGTTGAGTTTTTAAATTAAAAAACAGAAAAAGTGCGTACATTTAAAAAAGTTTATAATTACGCGTGTCGTAAAAGAATGGCGGAGACGCTTCCTAATATTCTTGATTCTTTGACATAGAATGTTTTTCGTCTGTTCATTCAGATTACACGCAACCCGACGGCGCACATCGTTCCCTTGACCTACATAGGGGGAGGCCGCAACCGAGGAACAATGTCAGTTTAGAAAGTCCACAGTTATACCTATAAGACTACCGACTACGAGGGGAGAACTCGGTACTATTCTGTCGTTTTTGTAACATTTTCATGAAGATTCTGTATTAAAATTTTTAGGTCGGTGTGTTTTGATATTACGGTGCACGGTTGCACTGAATGTAATGGAGGTTTTTAATACTTTTGTCAATGTATAAATGTGTTTGTGGTGGCCTCTCTCAACCCAAATTCGAAATCGATATGGACGTAGTGACACTTAGCAGTCTTTTCTGTTGGTTTTACTCTAAAAGTACACAATGTTTGGAATATTTGTATGCATTCACGTATATTTCATATTTTTGTTTCTGTTTTTTAATATCAAACACGATACCATTGATATATTCGATCACTACAAATTTCGAAATGAAATATGGTAACGATATAATCTAGCTCTCTGCTAGTTCGAAAAGAGAGGTCTTTATAACGAAACTGCCAAAATTCTATCCGCTTTATGCATCCTTCCACCTTTTTTGTCAATAAGGTGCACTTTGAACCTTGATTTCATTAAGATATTATTATTTTTATTCTTGAACATCATTTAAAGTCCTGGCGAATAAAAAATCTCTTAAGTCGTTAACTACTAAAACAATCTATGTAAATATATTACATTTTTAAATAGGTCATAAAACAAAACACAAATTAGTTAAAACGTATTAAAGTTTAAAATACCAATTCTTAACTAGCTATGTTATGACAAAGTACTTATATGTATATTTATTTTTGCTTAAATTACTTTTCTTATTCATAAAGACAGGTTTTTCAATTTAAACCATGGACATTCAAAGTAAAAATTTGACCTACAGCTAGATGTTCTTTGGTCTAGAAATTGATTACAAAAAACAAACAACTCAGATTTAGGTTTATATTTTTTATTTATTAATAAATAATAACGATTTAATGGTAGGTAAGGTATTATTTGACCAGTTGTTAGGGTAACTATTGATTACCTATCAACATTCCGTAAAAAATACAGACGAACTTTCCGTGCGAAACTCTTTCACATGGAAAAGGCTAAATACTTTTTGGAATCTATTAACGAGCGGCGTAAAACAGTGCTCTTATTGAATTGCACAATATTTGTGAAATTACCGAAGGACTAATCTACCCCCATCCCTGATCATAAGTTGTCTATCCCTAAATATACAATACTTAATTCCAGCATTTCAATACAAAAACACTTTTATTCATAAATTTAGAATGGAGGAATAAAAATTCTAATTGACTACAGACAAAATTCATAGTAATTATGTGACAATATAAAAAAAAATTGAATTTTATTACATAGTTGCCAACTGTTACTGTTACAAACAACACATTGTAGTATGTTACACGTGTTCAGTTAATCATGGTTATAATGGCTCTCCATGAAATGTACGTAATAATGTTAAACAATATTTTGATGAGCGTATCAAAATATTGATTGCTTACAAATACTTTGGGAACAGAATGTTAGTGAATTTTATGTGACATCCCGTAGAACATTGTAATTGTAGGGCATTTGTTTCAGATATTTTATTTGTTAAAGTAATTTTTGAATAGTAACTATTGTAGGAATGAGAAATGTAAGTTGCGCAACGTTATCCTACACGTACTCTGCACATCAAGAAAAGTCCCGTTGTGACTTGAAAGCACTTAGTATAGAGATGTTAATGTAAAATAATAATAAAAATACACAGCCCATCATTATAATTACACTGTAAGACAAAATTCTGAGCTTGCGACGAAACTGATAAGCACTACCTAATAGCAAAGAAAATTTAAGTATGGGAGAGCCATACTTCGGCACGAATGGGTCGGCTCGTCCGGAGTGATACCACGGCCTCACAGAAAACCGGCGAGAAACAACCACAGCTTTGTGTTTCGCCGTGTGAGTGAGGTTACCGGAATCCCAATCCTTCCCCTCACCCAATCCCTAAATCTCCAAATCCCTAATCCCTAAAAGATCGGCAACGCACTCGTAACTCCTCCGTTGCGAGTGTTCATGGGCGGCGCTGATTGCTTACCATCAAGTAATCCGATTGCTCGTTTGCCGACCTATTACATAAAAAAACTTTGAAGCAAAAGAAAATAGTTTTAGCAAATCTCTCTCTATTCGAGTATGACCGGAAAGCGTCGAATAGCACATAACCACATAATATTAAAGCAAAAATGTAGGTAGCGAGAGCACAGCTTAAAAAATTTCAACGCTACGAAGGTCGAGAATTTTTGCGTCATAAAATATTGCTAGAAAAGTAAATTCCAACCAGACGGAGTGCTTTATAATCCTATATAGTTTTTCATACCTTATGTATCACAGATTATGGAGTAGTCTTATAATAATTAGTCGTAGTACGAGGCGAATTTTGTCACACGAGCAAGTATTGTAAAATCTCGATTCGAATGGAAAATAACGAACTAAAAACCTCATTCACAAAATTACGCTTCACTAGAGGAAAAACCGACAGACTGACACCCGCCAGGAAAATTGAACTATTTGTTTTTTTTACGTTCAATAGGTGAACGACGACTTTACGTAACAGGCAGGCAATCGCTGGTAACATGTGCATAGCAGTACCCATACGCAGTAGCAGGGAGTTTGCTTTCGGAATTGTGTTATTGTAATGTGGCTGTACGCCAAAGCAACACTAAAACAACGTTGCACGTTCGCCGGTGGCCCAGCTTCTGCGTCAAATGCAACTACCCAAAACATGCGGGTTAGTCTCTTAATTGTAACGGAAATTTAAAAAATATTGTATACTAGCGGCCCTCACCCGCTTCGCACGGGTCCAACTATCTCGCTATCAAAGGGTTACTTTTTCCTAATCTTCCCCTCTAGTTTTCTCATATTTTCTTTCATAAGAACCTTCTCCTGACAATAACAAACACAACAAAAAAAGAATTAGCAAAATTGGTCCAGGCGTTGTTGAGTTATGAGCTTACCAACACATTTAGCTATCCATTTTTAAATATAAAGATAACTCAAGTGTTTATGCAAAACTAGCATCCGCCTAAGTCTTCACACGCTTGACATGTGAATAATAAGCCTATGAATCAAGGATATCACCTATCTACATACAAAATGTCTACCCAATAGGTGCAGTCATTATTGCGTGAAAGAATAAGAAACATAAATCCATATACATTAACTTATAACAAACTTACACAATTATAATGTAACAAAATAGGATTAATAAGCGAATTATAAAATAAATTCACAAAGATTATCAAACAAACATGAATGGGCTGCTGGTTTCCTATATAATAACAAAACCAAGCATTTTTATTTAACATACAATAAAGCAAATCTTAATTTCAACAACAAAATATAATAATTATGTACCGCCCGCAGGCAAAATGAAACTAAAACAGTTTTGTAGTTTACCTCACAAAGAATTATTTCAGTCGGTTTTACTTCAAAGAGGATAATTTTTATGCAGGAGTATGCATTGTAAACTGCCTTTGTTACAATCTACATTTAATTACAAAGGCAAAAACGTATTCACTCATAAATACACACAAAATCCATTTGTTTTTACTTTTATGGCATTTTTATTAAATAAGCTTATTTTATCAAATAAAAAAGTAACTTTTATTTCAATTAATTTTCTTTTCTTCTTAATTAGACTAGTTATTGTTAATTCATTTCCAAAAAAAATTTCATAGTTTTTTTAGATACGTATGTAAGTAGCTATATATATGCGTAGCAACTGTACAAAGAATGTGAATGTCAGTCAATCAGAATGTCATATTTTTTGGTGAACGAGGAAAGCAATGATTATTCTTGCAACACATACTTGCAGCACTAGAGAAAAAACAATTGCATTGCCGGCCTTTTATTGGTTCTGATACAAGCAAGAAAGAACAATGAATTTGAAACAAGCGCATTGTCACGCCGGTTTTCTGTGAGGCTGTGCAATCCAGATCATTCGTATCTAAAAATACATTTCCACACTTGGCATAGCAAAACTGTTGAAGAAAAAGAGGACAAAGTGCAAGTTAAAGAGATCTGATTACAAGACTGATCACTAGAAAAATCCAATTAAAACTAACCTTAACTGAGTTAGGCCAACACACAACAGATACTAGAAGCTTAACACCAAAATGTTGACACTAGCCTCCGCTGGCATGAAAACTCATTATGACATCAATTTCAGATAGGCATCAAAGCAATCACTACACTTTCGATCCCGGCTTTCAGAGAGAAATTGTTAATTAATTTTCCATTCCCTTAAAAACTACAAACATGATTAAACAAACTTGCTGCTTTGTTTATTATTAATGGTTTTTTTGGCGGTTGGTACCATAAATGTTTTTCAAAGGGGAAAATTCATCAAATTACTTCTCGCCTCCTGGATGAGGCGAGAGGAAGTATCAGCCTGTTACTGATTATGAACCATCCCGCACCTACTCCTGCTCCGGGCTTAGGCCACGGTAATTGCACCGTTCCCGAGGTTGTGGCTGCAAGTGCAATAGTGATTGCGCTTACCCTCGTAACCCCGGCTGAAACATAAGAGTTCGTTCACGATAAAAAAAGTAAAGTATAAAATGTAGGCTCAAATCAGTTAGACTTACAGAAACATAATCGGTAATAGTCGAATAGTGCTGATACTTTACCTTGCGATACCTGCTCAAATATGAAGGCGTATTTCCTTATACTTACTTTTCAGAAGCCTAAAGATCAAACTTATTTGTCACAATAATCAAACACTAAAACCCTTAATCACTATACGCCCCTACTAACTAAAATCTTAACTATCCAGTGATAACCATCCCATTTAATATTCAAACTTCAACTCAAACTACGACACACGTGATATATGTTTTATTATGTGTTTCATAAAAATTACATAAGTACATTTTCTTCATCAGGAACTCTTCTGGCTTACACCCTGGTATCAACCTGCGTTCTGGTCCTCCGCTACCAACCCCGCACGACGAACCTGATTGAACTGCTGCCCTCAAGCCTCCGAACTCCTGTCGACCCTGAAGGAACTGCAAGCGGCACTCGCGAAACGACTTTCACTGTGAGTTATAAAGACATATTATATCAATGGTTTACTACTAATATAAACTATCTGAAGGGTACTAGTATTGTACTGGCTTGAAGTCGTTAGTTGCGAGCATGCGCACTCAGCTCAAACTTATGAGTCCTGCTATAGCTCGAAACTATTCGAACGCTCTGGAATAAGTCTTAGTTGTAAATGGAATGTATTCAGGTTAGTATCACGATACACGTTAAACAAATATAGACCCACTCAAAAGATAGTAGCTAGCATCAGTCGGATGTAAAAACTAAAGCAATATACCAAAATAAATTTATAATCGCGTCAGGTAATAAAACTAGACCGTCCTAGACATGAGAATAGCAACAGGAATAGACAGAAAATAATCTTATTCGAACAGTAAAACCGTCTATAATGGAAGTTAGCAACAATTTTCAAGAAGCAACGCAGCGAAACACTCAGATATACCTTTCCGAAACCAAAAGTTCGGTTTTTAATCGTAAACTCAAAAAATAAAAGCGAGATGTTGAAAAATTTCTCATTCGCTTCGTTAATACGAGAAGTTTTTCCCAGTTGCCACGAACTTTGCTGGAATTCCTTTAGATATCGGCCAGTAATTAGTCGCTGGAGTAAGATAAATTGTAACAAGAGAAATAGTTCGACATTTGTTCTTGTTTTGCTCGAACCTCGGAGTACTCAGAACTTCGTACCTACAATTATTAACATTTCCTTGCTAAACTTAACCAAAGGTGGTCGAAAAATATTTCCAAGGTATGTTTGATTACGTCATAAATAATTATATATTTCTTTAAAAATGAAACGTAAATCACAAAGTTAACTATCTCCTAACTCACAATACTAAATATAATCTAATATTTAAGAACGGCACTGTTTTATGCAAATTATGCCATAAAGAACGAGAATCTAGAGCAGGAAAGTGAAAAAGCATGAAAAATTGTGAAAATAAACAGACTGTTAACATTTATCGTTGAAGGTTGTATATTAGAGGCAGTGGGGAAATAAAAGTAGCCTGTCCATTGCCAGCGCCGCTGAGTGCAGCCTTCCTTGTAATAAAATTATATTCTCTGGAGTTGTAAAATTATCTAATACACCATCATGACGACTGGTCGTTACGGACACATTGCAAAAACCTAAGAACACTTTTAACGTAGTTGACAAAAAACTAAAGAAAATTAATTAATTATTGTATTAATTTACAATTTTGTACTTATCAATATTTAAGGAGCAATTTTATCAATTTCCGTATTTAATTAAAATTAAAATATACGTTTGCGTGATCTATTATAGAATATTAATGAACTAATAATACAAGTAAACTAATATTAGTAAAGACGCTGACTGCTTCCAATAATTAAAAAGTTACAATTCCAATTTTGACATAGAAGAATGTGGAAAATATTGGAAACATTCACTTTCATACAACTTATTTCAGAAACTTACAGAGAAATAGGAAATCAACACGCTGCTCGTCTGAGCTCCGTTTTAACTCTAGCTCAACAATTTTCACAATTTTTTGAAAAATTACTCATGGAACAGATTAAATCTTCGGATATTTAATGAAAGAAATGTGGTTTTTCATTTATTGGCCGACACCCAAGATACAGCTTTTATTAAAGAAACTCCAGTGCAGTTAAAAGGTTAATTATTTTGAAACTAGTTTCAGTTCTGCGACTTTTTTTATTTATTTAGTTTTAAACAGTCTCTCTTTTCTCTCGTAATGATTTTTGCTGTGAGATAATTATAATTTTCTTTTTTACGTTTCTAACTGGTAGAACTTGTTTTCACTCGTCGATCAAACAAGGCTTATAAAGGAACATCAGTATAGGCGGATTTACATATAAAATACAGTAACATTTTTCCTATTATTTTTTCTGTTCAGTTGGGTGTTTTGCATCCAATCGGCTTCAGTATTTTTTAAACCTTGTACGCTTTTTTTAACTTAATAATTTTGCAGCAAATTGAAACATTGCCAAATTGTTTTGTAGCGTGTTTTCGAATAAAAAATCAAAATGTTAAATATCAAGGTAGGTAACGTAGGCACATTTATATTTTATGTGCAATGTTCTAATGAAATGAATAGCTTTTTAGATTTTTTTAAATAAATTCTTTTTTCGACATATTTTACCGTGTAACGCATAGCATACGTAATTTAAACTGAATATAAAAACGGCCAGTTACGCGTTCGAAGTTTAAAATGAATTAAGCGATGTGAATGAACCTCACTGTTCTATGCTATCAGCCGATCAGTTTAATTTCCAATAGACCTATGACGCGCTGTCACTCAATATTACTTACTATCCATCGCGATTAGGGTAGGAATTTGATGAAGTTTAGTATCGACCTAATATCATAAATACAGACAAAGCTGGTTAAATAAATATTAGACTTAAACGGCCTTATTACAAAACAAGGTTTTACGTTAGTCTAGGACTAAACCATTGAAACAGTTTTTGTATTTCGAATTGAAGGACAATAAGATTCAAAATTCAAAACCCGAGTCAATGGTTTAAACCTGGACTAAAGATAAACCTTGTTTTGTAATAAGAGGGAAATGGTTTAATACATATTAAGTGGTTAATAAATTCTTAGATTTGAACGAAGAAAATTAACATATTTTCATTTAACAACCTTTTTATCCTTGAAAAAGTATGTAGGTGTTGTTTAGTAAATAAACATTTTTTATTTTAATCAATAATACACACCGATTGATCGTCATAGCGTAGACATCCTATCTATCTATGATAAATTGTGTGATTGGATACAGTAACGTAACTGGGTAGTTACGTTACGTGTTCAAGTGTTCCTTGCGGGAATTTAACCCGCGATAAGTTACCCAGCCACCGCGCCAACTGGGCAGTCAGGTACTAGTAGTAGTATTATGCAACTAAGTAACATATAAAATATATTAATAAGTATTTATCATCATAATCACTACGAGATTAGAAACAGCTAAAAGTATTAAAACGGTTATCTACCACGGAGAGGGCTTAATGTGAGGACATAAGTTTTGTCACTCCCACGCTGAGAACCTTTGAACTAAGTGAGGGTCCACAATACCTCCGACCTTTACCCAACTACTTTGTACGGAGTTTTAATAAAGGCACTTAATGATATAGGTACGATGTATTATATGTGTGTACAACCAATTTAAAGTGACCGTAAGATGTGCGGAAGGGTCGTACTAATTGAGACCATGACAAACTGGTTATATATTCATGTGTAGTTGTGCGTAGAATATGTATGTATAATTATAGTAAGTACACGCGTCCGTCGTTTTACGTGTAGGTACGTCGTATTACAACAAGGAGTTTATGTAAAGGATGATTATGTCTTGTTGCGACAGTTCCATATTTAAAATTTCTTGGATAAATACATAAAAAATATTCGATTAATAAAAAATAAATTAAATGTTTTTTTTTATTTGGTGCTTTAGACAAGCTTGAATCGGATTCTGGTATTTAGATTGTAGAAGCATTGCTTTGGGATTGGTTAACAACACTTTATCATAATAGTTTACTTATTTTATCATGTCTTTGTTACGTCTAACTAATAAAAGCGGTGAAAGACAAAAAACCAAACAGAAATGAACCCTACTTCTAATAAAAACAGTTTCACTACACTAGTACCTGAAAGTACTATATTTTTATGTTTAAATAAAAGGTACTGATAGTATGTGTGCTCAAAGAGCAAACTTCGCACCCTAACTGCAAAGGAACAGATGCTATGAATGAATCGCAAACTTCTTGAATACTCTTCTGGGATCACTCGAAAAGAGCACTTGGAAATTTTGAAACAAAAATGCATTGCTATTTTAAAAGTTACCTACACATGACAATGTGAAAAGTTCTTTACAGTTATTTGGCACTAACGTGTGGACGGTGCCTTTATCACTTTTCTATTGATTTTTATGTGCGCGATTGGTTTGAAGGTACATCATGTATGAATATTAGAAAAAAGGAATCCTTTTTTCTAGTCCTCCTTCGAGTAGAAACCTTTTTTTTTGTAACGGGAATATCTTTAAATGAATTCTCTCGCCCAGGGTGATACTGACTGTCACACTCTTACTGACTAAAAACCTTTCCTTCTCCTGCTTTAGTTTGAAGCCACGGTACCATAATGCGATTGCCCCTCTTTATGTGCTTTTTGAATTTTAAACTTTAATGCTTAAAGGTAAGGTTCACTTTCAGAATCGGGTTAGGTTAGGTTTTTTAATGTGGCCAGAGAATTGGTTAGTAAACAGAGTACTTACAGAAAAACTGTTTTACCCTGTTCTATGCTTCTATGGTTTGAGTGAAATAGAAATCCTAAACTTCTTCCTTCTAAGTACCTTGTAAAGAAGTTTTGCATTCCGAAATCAGTTCAATTAATTCATTTATTATTTCTTTATTTATTATCTTCAGTTCAACGAACTGGGAAATATATATATATTTCCCAGTTCGTTGAATATTTTCAAATTTTAGTTAAAAATGTTTGTTTCGTTCATTAGTATAACGTTTACAAATGAGTGAGTCAATAACGGTGCATCATTTATCTTTTAGTTTCAAGCCACTTTAAGGGATTGCTCTACATTTGTACCGCGGAAGTCGAGTCTGTAGTCTCCGTACTGTATATTAAATAGTTGTTCAATTAATGTGGGGATGGAAGATTGTTTTTTTTTTCTAAGTAGACTACACTTGCATCTTTTTCTTTTGTATGAATATTTTCATTAAATGGTGCCAATCATTGTTTTCTATACACTTTACCTAAAATGAAGCTCTTTTGTTTTATAACGCATGTTTCACCACCTTGCTATGATCATATTCTGAATAATTGCTAATGTTAGAAATTGTGAAAAAGGACCTTTGTGTTAAGTCTCTATGCCTTCGCCCAGCATAGGGACAAATATAAGCTGATTATGATGAGGAAAGCCGAGACTAATGATGATGAAACACGACCATCATTTCAAACTGTAATCTGATTCTACTTTCGAAAATCTACATTACAACAGCTTCGTTGGCCTACGTGACCAAAACAAAAAAAAATGAATATTAAAAACCACAAAAAATGACTCAATAAAAAATATATCACTGTGATGTGAATAAAAAGGGTGCCCAAGAAAGGAAAGGAGCGAACCAACAAGCACATTTCATGGCAACCGTAACTTAAAGACGCCAATTGGCTAAAACAACCTCTTTTTCAAATATGAATAACGCCCCGTATGAAGAATATGCGACATCAGATGATAGCCACTAAATAAATAACAACTCATATTTTTTTGTAATACCCTTGAGAATGCGCCATAAGGAAAATATTACAATATTAATGTATTACCAATATAATATATATAAGTATCTGAATATCACTTTGTCTGGCCCGCCAAAAAATGCCTTATAACTTTTCCCTAACAAAAACACAAAGGCTTTTCCAAAAATAAACATATAATTCGTAATACGACTTAAAGTTTTTAGAATTGTTCTCAAAAAAACTTCTTTAAACTTATTGAAAGATGTTTCGACACCTTAGTTACAAATAAAAGAAGATTCTTTTCGATACTTACCTAAGTCGTTCAATACGCAGTACCTTCTTTTCTTGTTTAAAAATAGCATTAACATCACGTCAGGCTTTTTCACAGAAGGTTAATGACGTTGAGAGTCTCACAGGCAGTGACGGTTACGGGCGTTCGGTTCGGTCTTAATGAAAGTAACCTACTGAGGAAAACACTGCACACTGCAATTCGAGCACTAAGGTAACTAGATTCTTTTAGTTTTCATTTAAACACAACGGTGAAAAGACTAATAAGTGTGTTGCAACTTGCAAATCACGGTACATATAGTGTATTGATCAGTCTGCCTTTCTTATAAAGATGAGTTAATAAATAAAACTAAACATATGCTTACGTTACTTTTAATCGCCTCCCCAACAAGAAGAATACCAAAATAGGTGGCGAGTTAGAACAGTAGGTACAAACCTAAGCGTACAGCGTGCTGTATAGTAAAAGAAACGTCAAACCACCACAGAATATTTGGGTGCAATAATTTATCGCGGCCTCAGCCCGAAACAGGATAAGAACTGGGTGATTTTTAGTCAGTAAGAATCTGACATTCCACTTTCGCCCATTCAGAGCAGGAGAAGTGATTCAATGATTTCCCCCGCTAAATAAAAAAGAACCGCAAAATAATTACATACTTAGTAACAATAATAGTTTGTAAATTGTGCTACTAAATGCACAATGAGTGAAGCTCAATACTAGAATACGGTGGAAATTGTGCAATATTGTCGTTCGAGACTAACAGAACACGTGCGCCTTCTCTTGTCTTAAATTAATTACCTCCGAGCCACCTATAACACATTAATTATACAGGTCCCTGATTATATACAGACCGCTTGATTAATTGCATTCAGGCTCCAACAATATTAAGCCTTGAACTAACCATGCTCCGTACTCAGAAGTAAAATAGGTTAGGATGTCCTCCTACGATCACCTCAAAGCAAGCGTAACCTAATTTACTTTGCTACTTCTGAAGTTTACTTGAAATATTTCGATATTAAATTATTTTAGCACTCAATTAGTAATAGCCGTGGACTCAATAATTCCTGAACGACGCATAGAGGCACTTTTCGTTTAAACATCTTTGTGAAAATAAGTTGTATATATGTGATAATTTTATTTAAAAAAACTACGTTTACAAATTCATTTTTTTGTTTCTCGCGTGATATTTAATAATAATATTTATCACCATTTTGAAGCAAATTTTAAAAACACACCTGAGCTTTGCGTGCCGTTACTTATTGCCTCTCAATGTATAAAAATCGTCTCGCGTCTTCCAATTTTTACTTTTTGGAAGCCAAATTTTCCTCTCTTTGTTATATAGGTACTAATCGGATTTCAGAAGCCCAAGACTTATTTAATGATTCACTTCGGTAAATGTAATGAACAGGATTTTTTATTACCTATAATCCTTTGTTTACATTTAAATAAAACACGTTTGGAACATGGCTTTAGTTAATGACCTTTAGGTGGCAAAGATAATATGGTAGGTGCAATTATAAGTATTACTAATATATGTAGTTCACATTTAAGAAGACCTTCATACGATTTTTACACTTAAAATTATTTTTATAAATACTTAAAATTGAACCTAATTAATGCTGTCTCTTCTCGCACGGGAAGGTTTGAGCGTTAATCACCACGTAAGCCCAAGGCGGATTGGCGAATTCAAACTTAAAATTAGTAAGTAATTAATTAGTCCAGGTTTCCTCTTATTGTTTTCTTTTCCCTTAAATCTGTGGTGTCTAAATGATCTTAAAAAATACATAATAATATGACTCGGAAAAAGTCACATTGGTACTTGCCAGGATTCAAGGTTCGAACCTGCCTACTCATACACCAGAAGCGGTCGCCTTCCACCTTCGGGCAACCACGACGCGTATGACATTACATGTAATGTTTTTCAACGTTTCTGTAGGACAAGCCTGTGCTGTAGTTTTAGTATCCCAGAAGTCACGTTACTGTCAAAAACCGACAAACAGATAGTACAGCAATATCCTTTCCTAATGTAGACTCTGCAATGTTTACACGACAGATAAAGCGAATTTTATTGAATGTGTCTCTTTGTCGTGAGCCTGCATTTCGGTATCAAAGCAAATGATTGAGTTGCGATCCGTAAAGTTTACGTGTGGGTAGTAAATACTATGAAAAAAGATATTCCCAGAATAAAATTTCGACCTTATTGTCTTTTTCCTTGAATAATGTGTTGGTTTAGGTCATGTTTGTACCTATGTAAGTGGGTTTTTGTAAAGAATCGTTTTATTTACACACGTGTATTTATTGTACTTTGAAGCCATTGAAGTATTACTATAAGAGGTTGATGGTCGAAGCCGTCGTAGCGTACATTAATTTGTTTTGATTACGATGATAATTAGCAACATAATTTTTAGTACTTAAAATCGCTGTAACTGACAATGACATAGAAATTTTGTTTTTAGAAAATGATTTTGTTTTGTTATAAACTAATTGACTTTTATATTTACATATATATATACGTTGTTATGTACATTTACATCGCGATATGTCGCGATGGTTATGGCTCCCGCTCTTCAAACATCAGGGTACGAGTTTGAAACTTGACAAGTGCCAATGTATAAGTTTTGCGGAGTTGTTTGGTCTTCCTAAGATTATTTATACACCACTGACATACGGTGAAGGAAAATATCGTGAAGAAACCTATACCTACATATAATTTCTAATTAAAAGTTTGGAATCGCCAATCCGCCTTGAGCAAGCGTGGTGTTTTCCTATGCAGTGGGTATAATAAGCAGTTTATGAAATGCTTAACTTTTAAATAAGAAAAATAAAAATTTCGGTATGATTATGCCAATGATGGATTTTAAGTTTTTTTAATCTATTTAAAACTTCATATACATATAGAACAATTTAAACCTTAATATTTCTTCTTTAGCCATTTGATCCACACTCAATCAAGATCTCTAAGCAACGTTGGATTACCTAGCTTTATTGATACTATGGCGGGTTTAAACGGCTTTTTCAGAAATAGAAGATTTGACAAATTTGTATAAGGAAGAGACACATATGCAATCAACTATCAATTAAAGAACAGTTAATTAACGTAGTCATATATTTTTATTCTACTTACATGACAAAAAAGAATTATTGAATATTGTCAAGAATTTCTGGAGTTGTTTCTGTTTTTTTGTAGATTGACGGTTGGCCGAATAATAGTATCTGATGGCTGAATATTTTAGTCGTTGATAATGTTATGTCTTAAGTTATGAATAGTTTTGGGCCCTGGCCGGTGGCTTGATCTTTTCTAAAAAAACTGTCTAGAAAACTGATATTGCTATGTACGAGGGGTTTCTTAATTTGAAGAGGGTATTTAGATAATTAATGCTCAATAATGCTAAATAATCTTTTAAACCAATAATAAAAAGTACACAACAGAAACAATGTGTCCTTATTAATTTGAGGGTAAAACTGTTGTATGTAATACCTAGCTGTCGTGAGATTTATAAACCAAAATAATGTTAAATAACTACTGTATAAGTTTCAAACCAAAACGGGGCTAACTGTACGTGAACCATTAGGCAGTCTAACTTGTCTACACAGCATAATTATATTAGTAAAGACACCTTTCAACAGAAACGCAATTATCGTAAAAACTATCACACCACGGGTTTTGTCATTGACAACACTAGACTATCTACCACCCATTATTCAATTAAGGTAGCTAAAAGCTCCTTAGAGGAAAAAAGGATAAGAAGCTAAGTTGGCAAAATACAGATATCTTGTCCTCTTAATAGGGTAGAGAGCGTACACAGGTGTCCTCCATCACGGCTGGTCTTGAGCTTCACCTCTCACCTCGCTTCATTTCATAACCATTCTAACTTCTTACGCCACTGCGGTGGGACTCATTAGACCAGAACAACCACGCTTCCTCCCCATGGGGATACCATCCCACGGCTTGTTTGGGCACGTGGTCGGGACACGTCGACCTTTGGCCAATCCCCTTGCGACCTTTGATCTGGTGGTGAATCCTTCGCGTCATATTTTCAATAGTTCTACTTTGGGTTGGGCCTTGAGAAAATGAAGAAAGAACTTAACATCGTACACTGATCAGATTGTAGTTCGCACTAGTCTTGTATTAGATACTATGCACATAATAACATACATCCTGCGGGCTTCCCCCGAATTCCCATAGTTACTGTTGATGTGGTGACGACAAAATGGAGCCATTTCGTTTCCAATTTCCAATATATCTATAAGTTACTCTTGCTGTGACTGTTTAAATAGCTTATAAAGGATTACACACTCACAGAGACAGAGTATCAGCGCTCTCTTCTAACCCTGGCCAAGTAAGGCCTACGGTCCAGCATTGAACTGTTGACGATCTAATATAAACTTCGCAGCAAACCAGTTAAAGAAACCATTAAATTAATGGTATTGAGGGTTCTATAAATGATCATCATCATCGTCATCAGCCTATATGTAAGTGCCCACTGCTGAGCCCTCTTCTCACAAGAAGAAGGTTTGAGCATTGATCACTACGCTTGCTCAAGTCGGATTGGCGATTTCAAACTTATAATTAGAAATAATAAATCCAGATTTCCTCACGATGTTTTCCTTCACCGTTTGACAGTGGTGTCTAAATAATCATGGAAAGTACATATAACTCGGAAAAGTCACATTGGAACTTGCCAGGTTTCGAACCCACACCCACTTGCATGAGAAGCGGACGCCTTAACCTTTTAAATTGTACACGAAATCATTTATATACACCTTATTTATCATCATCAATCCATCTAACACGAACTTTACTTAAGTAACTATTCTGTCTTGTTTCCTAATTATTTGTAGTACGTGATTAATTATAACTGATTGAATGGATTACCCTATTGGCCCCATCGGGTCTCAGTAGGCATTCGGATCGGTAATGTATTCTGGGGATTACCTTCTTTATTTTTTCCGTATTGCAAATAGGGTGGAGGTTACGTGGTGGTCATCTCATACATGAGGCGTGCATTCGAAACCTGGAAAAAAAACTACTAATGTGACGTGCCCGATTTATACGTACTTAAAATGGTTATTTAGATACCACTAGCATACGGTAAAGGAAAACATGGATAGGAGACCTAGACTTATAATTTCTAATTATAAGTTTGAAATCGCTATTCCGACTTAAGCAAGCGTGATGAATAATGCTCTTCTCCCTGTGAGAAGTGGCCTTCGTTCAGCAGTGAGCAGTTATAGGCTGACGATATACGATGATGTAAGTGGTATAAGCTCAATTAACGGTATTTAAATTACTACTTTTGGGTTCACTACAATATTAAGTCAAAATGTTATCGTTAAATTAAAACTTTACCTATACAGATTAGATAAGCGCACTTTAGCTGACAGGCACGCAGTCCTTTTTGAGGCTAGTCTGAGATTATAACGCCTTTCGGATTAATTATTAAAGGGTTATTATTACGCAAACCTATTTTGAGTTACATTGTAGATACCAACTAATACATAAGTAACAAAAACTGAGTCAAATTTGTTTACTTCTTTGAAAACTAATAGACATTAAGCTTTTTAACCACCAAAAAGGTAGGTCAAGGTCATCATCATCATTAGCTTATAAGTGTCTACTGCTAAGCAAGTCCTCGTCTCACACGGAAAAACTTGGAAAACTCACATTGGGACTTGCCAGGTTTCGAACCCTCATGAGTAAAAAGCGGGCCTTTGCCTCCGGGCCCCCGAAACCAAGGTCAAGTTACGAGTGGAAAACATTCCATGCGTTATTCTTTTGCTATGTCAAACCATTTTTTTATGTAATAGGTCGGCAAATGAGCATACGGATTACCTGATGTTAAGCTATGAGCGCCGCCCATGGACACCCGCAACGGAGGAGTTACGAGTGCGTTACCGACCTTTTAGGGATAAGGGATTTGGAGATTAAGGAATTGAGGAGGGATTGGGGGAGGGGATGGATTGGGCCTCCGGTATTCTTAATCACCCGGCGACACACAACGCTGTGGTTGTTTCACGCCGGTTTTCTGTGAGGCCGTAGTATCACTCCGGTCTAGCCGACCAACTCGTGCCGAAGCATGGCTCTCCCACACTTAAAGCGTACAAGCATGTTTGTATGTAAAATACTTACAAAATATTACAGATACAAGTTCGACCGTAACTTGAATACTTTATTATCAGGGCAGGAGTGAATGCCCTTGGCCCATCCTATTCACAGCACGATGCTTTCAGTGCGTTAATGTGTGAGTGACCTTTGGACAGAGATGTATATAGTTCACTCCGTACATTATTATACAGGCGACGGTTGTTTATTATCCAACAATTTGTTCACTTTATACTCCTTTTGTTATCATATAAATAAAGAATTTGTGTAGTTGAAATTGTTCAAGTATATTTTCACGGATACGGTAACGGTTCTCGGTCAATAGGTATGTATGAGGATTTAATACATTATCGAATGTTTTCATTACAGTTATTAAGATAAAAGTCTAGTAATTTTTTGGATGTGTTTAGCGGCTCCTGCGGACTATGTCACCAAAGTTATCTCTACAGTGTAAAGTTTCTCTTCATGAAAATAAACTTAAACTTATTAATAAATTCATCTAACGGACCAAGCTATAATTCTTTTATTTATTACCTAAATACATAATACCTCTCAGTGGTTAGATATAAAATCGAATGAAATACACTTATAAAATATATCTAGTGGAACCAGGTCAAGAAAAATATTCTGCGTATCATGCAAAGACGTAATGATCCATAAGTACTTATAGTACAATTTTTGAGTTCATAATAAAATCTTTACTTCTCTTGTTTACAGGCATCAGCCCACATCATGCCAAGCCAGCGCGTCATGGTGCGCCGAGTCACCAGAAGGTAACATGCTAACTGCGAATGCCTTGCGAATTTGCCTTAAGCGAAAGGCCGGCCGCACCCTTCTACAAATTTATGTGTCAGCTACGCGGTACAAAGGCTATTTTCTTGAGTTATTTGCTGAACCAATCATATGGCCTTGTATAAGTATTATGATTATTTATCAAAAAATAAATACCCAAAATTTCAAAAATTGTAACTGATGCGAGGCTTTTACTGCCTATCTGCTAACAAAACTGAAATCTGCAAGTTTTGTCAGCTATCAGTGTCTTAGTTCTTGATGTTCACAGTTCACCTGACTCCGATGACACCCTGCCCGGCGATGAGAGTGAGGAATACCGTGATGATGCTTTCCTGGTCAGCTCCAACCCCGAAAACAACTACTACGGTACGTAGTCTATCAATATATCATCGAATTTACGCCATTGCTGCTAAAATGTATCTTAATTTATGTTTCTTATGAAGTATTTTTGCTATGCGATTTTTTGTATTTCTGTGTAACGTTAAGTTATATATCTTTAAGCTACCTGCATATATGAGAGTGACTTTTAAATTAAAATTCGATATTTTGGGTTTTGAAAAATGGTAAAACATTTACAAAAGTATCTGTTTCACTTTAAACTTGTTTATTTTCGTTTTATGAAGAACTAGCTACTCTCGCGCGGTTTCAGCCGCTGCTCAGCTCCATTTGATCGTAGCGTGATGTCTTATAGCCTATAGCACTCAGGAACAGGGCCAGCGGTTCCAAAGATTACCCCCTACATACAAACTTACAAATTTTACCTCTTTATAATATTAGTAATAGATATAGGTAGGGTTGTGACACAAAAGTTAAATCTTTACGTCCGCTCTATATACACTTTGAGCTTAAATTTCTCCGTTAACGATTACTAATGATACCTGTACGTAGGGCACGTCCACATAATAACTCAGTTCAGTTACATCCTAAGTAGCTACCTACAAAATTTTCATCCAACCGTTTCATCCGCATTTAATTTCCCTTGTGATACCAAAAAGAAAATGATCGCAAGCATTTGAGCCCTCAGAGTAAATCGTGTTTGAATACGTCAATATATCGGAATTACGTTGTACGTACTTCTTTATATATTACTTAGGAATATTGTTTTTATAATCTCAAGAATGTTACTAAAAGTACATGATTTTATGCAGGGACATAATATTGATAAGCTTGTGCTCGTAATCAACCACCTAACAAAATATCTAATAACTAAAAAAACGAATTTATTCTCTATTAACCAATAATAAAAACGAAAAAATCTTAATTAAAATAATCTATAAGAAATAAAAGAAATAAAGTTAGTATGGAGCGTGAGAGATCTGCTAAAACAAAATAAACATTTCATTATGCAAGAGTTGGCTTTTATGACCACGCAGAGTGTTAAATTAGCCACATCTATGTATATGCAGTTGGCGCCGGATCTTCTGGAAACTCCAGCTTTTGCAGCCGATTCTTCACAGCATTAGGCCGCCAGTTGCACTCGATGAGCTACCTGTGCCCCGGTCTCTTCCCCTGGGTTGATTGCGGACCTGCTACCGATCTGAGTGGTAAGTTGTTACCTATTTTATCAATATCTCTCGGTTGGACGCTGATGAATGATTAGCCGTAGGAACATAATTTCGTTAAGCAAGACTCTTTTCTTTTTAGTGGTTTGTCTGGCCAATGGCATTATGACATTTTCCGAGTTATTGGTAATTTATAAGTTTACTAGACACCACTGATGAATATTGTGACGAAACCTGGACTATTAATTTTTAATTATAATTTTGAAATCTCCAATCTGCTTTGGCCGAGCGCGGAGGGTTTTCTCAACTGTGGGCACTTATAGGCCAACGATAACGATCTTTGTTCCTTTTTTTCAATATTGTTTGTATCCTGAAAGACAATAATATCTTTTCCATTATTGCAATGGTTATTTTTTGATCAAGAAATAAGCAAGGAACAAGCTTTAGTTTCACCACATGTGATAACAAAAAAATAATGTTTATATTGAAGCCTTTATCTTATAACGTTTTACTCCTTTAGGAATGTTCGTCATCAAGGCCGTTGGAGTCATGTACCTGTTGATCATTGCATTCGATATGTTCGCTGCTTTCGGAAGCCCTGGTACCTCTACGTTCACAAACGTCTCGATGTTGCTGCTCTTGTTCGGAATCTTTGCTATCCTGCTGATGATCTCACGTCGCCCACAAAACCGGTGAGAAAAATAAATACATTACTTAGTAGAAGTTAGTTTGACAAGTTATTACCAAGGTTACAATAATACTTTATACTTATTATGACTATAGGTACGATTTTTAGAGAAGGGTCAATAAAAGGGGGTGGAAAATTATCAAAAATGTATCTCAGTAAAAACCACTCCGTTCTTATCCTGTTCCGAGCAGGGGCCATAGTACCTCATTGCGATTGCAACCGCAACCCTGGCCGGATAACCAGGCCCGGGCGTATGGCGCGTAGCGTTCCGCGCGCGCTTCAAAGAGTCAGTATACCACCACAGACGGGGCTCTATAGGGCTGATGTTCAGTCGGGGTTGCGGGGTAAGCGCAATGAGGGACCGCGACCTCGCCTCAGAGCAGAAGAAGGAACAGGGGTGTTTTTAGTCAGTAAGAGTCTGACACTACCATCCACCCTGCCTTGGGCGGGAGAAGTCATTTGATGATTTTCCCCTCACAAAAAAAAACCTGGCTGGATATCAGTCCTAGTGTTTGGGCAGCAATCTAGTCTCGATCTTGAGCTTGTAGAGGCCGGAGAAAGAATTAATTACCCTAAAATGTATATAAGTAGCACATAATGATGACTAAAATGTTTAATGTCCGTCTGATAGCGTTTTATTTGATGAATTGGCAAACGACCCCAAGTACTTGATGGTAAGCAATCGGCGCTGCCCATAGACATCAGCAACACCAGACAAGTTACGAGTTACCGGCCTTTTAGGGTTAAGGATTCAGCGATTTAATATAGGGAAGAAGGGTATTGAGGCTAAAAAACATTGTTTTGCGCAATACCACAATAATACAATTTTGGCGTAGACATTACAATGAAAGTATTTGCCAAAAATGTTTCAGTGTTGCCCTGATCTACACTACGCCCGGATTGCCTTTCGTGCCAACGATCGCCATCATTGTTAACATTTACCTGATTCTGAACCTCTCCTACTTGACCCTTGTTCGATTCACCATTTGGATGGCTATTGGTAAGTTATTTTCTTATAATAAAATGTTATAATATTGTAGAAAACAAAAAATAATTTAATTTTATAATTTTTAGAATTTTCCAGGGTCAGATCAAGATATTTTACGGAACCAAATTCGTTAATAAACAGTTTCATATTACACTGATATGTTAATCGTTTCTAATATGGATTTACCATGCCTGTTAGAAAATAGAATTTCACTTTGTAAAAGTGTAAAATTACTTTGTCAAATTGCTGATTTGATCAGCAATTTGGCAAAGTTTGTGCCACTCCTACACGTATTCAAAACGACAATTTAAGTTAACGTAATTCAAAATCATAACCTGTTTCTAACTCTAAAAACCGCATCTTCCAGGTCTTGTTGTCTATTTCAAATACGGCATCATCAACTCGTCAATGGAGAAGAAGGAATCTGACGAAACCGTTGAGGTCCCACCAACACCTAACCCTCTAGACCGCACTACGATCCCTCCCCCATCTCCCCACCAATCACGACCCACTGGCGACCGCAACATCTTTGAAGGAGACGGCAACGAAGGACTGTATGGCAACCTGGAGTAAGTTTAGATAGAAAATATATATTATTAATTTTGAACCTCTTGTAGGTATTAGGAATGCTAGTAGAGTAATCATTATAATAGTAGATAAACTAGTGAATTATCTTATTTAATTGAAAATAGCAGTTGATTTAATCACCTTAAAATAACAAGTTTGATAAAGGTCACTTGATAAAACCATGCACGTTAATTCACAGAATAGAGTTATATCTACTAGTCTTAGGTATCTAATAGAAACGAAATTGGAATGCATAAACATTAACACTATCTATCTATAACCTAGCACTTTTTTAAAATAGTCCTGAAACGTTCTTAAGTAAGTACGTTGATATAGAACATTTATACATTTAGAATAGTACATTTCCAAGTCTTCCGCACCTGTTCTACGACATATCACCATTTTCCAGGTATAATTCTTTACTCACTTGGCATGAGTCGAACTTGCAACCTGTTGCCTCATCCAGTGGCTTTTCAACTCCATCATCAGGGAATCGAATGCAAACAACATATAATCCAACCACCACCTATCGTCAAGTGGAGACACGGTAAGTCGTGCACTGACCAGCTACCAAGCTTCTAAATCAAATGGGGCTATAGAAATGATTGTTATGTTATATCACAGTTTTTGTCATCCGCTTTAGAAATTAGCATGTAGTTAGTAATCAAGAATCACTGAAATGTTTATTTATTGAGAAGCAACTTATACAATAGTATCTTATAAACACTGAAGTACGTGTGAGCTTAATTCCAGTGCAAAAAAATAGACGTGTGCTACATTTTGTGTTGTGTAAAAATGCTTGAATTTCGTTGTCTTAATGTCGTGCACAATTTAAGAATTAATCTAAATGAAAAATGTGAAGTGCTAAAACAACATCCATTCAAATTACAGTTATGACGTGGACACCAACACGACCACCACTGCGCTTGGCCGACCACCATGGGCCTACCCTGATGTAGCCGTCTATGGAAATTGGGAGGACTAAATACCTACTTCCACCATCAAACGACTGTCGCAAATCATACCAGACTGAGCTCACGATTAGGCTTTTCCCATATTTCTATCTCCCTATAACATATTTATATAATTCATAATTGCCAGTATTGGTGAAATCTGTTTACTAGGTTTGAAAAATCCTTAGGATTTATAAAATTATGTGATCATCTTTAGGACTGAAGAGCATCGTTCCTCTACATTGTGATACTTTCATACTTTACCAAGGCATCCTACATAAACACCTGTATGTAACGCAAAGTCAGCCTTATCACAATGCAGCCTAAGATTCGAAATTGTTTGTGTTACTTCATTACTATTTATTTTTATTTTGTTCTACATTTGACCCCATTGTATGTACATATTACCTACTGATTTATAATATCTACTTCTTGATCATATACTGTAGCCATATTTATAGTAGTGTTTTACCTAGCTTATATATTTCATATAATCTCTTATAATATACATGTATCGGTATTATGTGTAGTTTATATACTGTTTTAATGATTTTAACTAAGACCCTCGTCTCTTTGCAATAAATACGACCCAAGATACTTTTAAAAAACTTACATATCTAACACAACTTTTAAACGTAACAGTAGGAATTTAACGGAAAATGCGCCGACCTTTCACGTATAATTGATACCTAATGTATTTGTGCGTCGACCATACATCTCTGATACTCGACGCATGTTCCGTCAGATGTGAACCGACCCTAGCATGCGTCATTGTATAAAGATTTGCCAAGCCTCCGAGTACGAGGGTCAATATATTTGATATATATTTGCTATAAAATATTCTAATATTATATAATAATATCTAAACATATCACGAATGAATTTCTACTATATTTATTTATTGTTACCCAACATTTTTCTCCTGTTAACATTTTTAGTAGTTATACCTACCAACAGATAGTGGTACCTATTTTGTAAACTATATTGTGTTTTAGTTAAATGACTAACTTCATTATTTTTGTATCAATTTTCACCTGTTACTATTTTGAAGCAGCTCAAATGTTGAATATTTATATCGTATCTATTTTATTATTGTTTATTTTTAAATTATTTCCGCTTACTTCATACCTATGCAACAATTAACACAAGTTAAGTCTTCCTTCTAATTTTAAACTCTACTGAAACTGAAGAATGAACTTGTACACATTGGCGTGGTTCAAGTAATAATAAAAACATAGGATCCCCATACTGAAATTAAAATCAAGCGATCTACGATTGCCAAACTATCGTTTAAACCCGCAAGAGACAGTAACTTATTCTGATCAAACGTTTCAAAGTTATCTCTATTATCTTATATCAAATTATATTTGATTTTTTTCTCTATAACTATTATTAAAAATGTGATATTTTAAGTAATGTTTCAACTATAAACTTAATACGTATATTATTAGAACTCTTCAGTAATTAAATATATATGTATGTATGTATTATTTTATGTTACGGTATCATTTAGGCTAAAACCTATTTTTAGAAGATATTTCATTGTATTATACTTACATTTTCAAATGTTTGCACTCTCCAATGAACAGACAAGATATCTGCGTTACTGTTCGTGGTCCAGCACTACCACTTTTGGAAAGTGTAAATGTTGCCTACTGTAGATAAAGTTATTTATAAGTAGGTCTCAAGTATTTCAGCCATTTTTTGTACAACTCGCTTCTTACAAATGTTTAAGATTCTGTATTTAAAACAAACCAAACACTGGCTTAATATAATTTAAACAAATCGACAAGATAAACGTTAAAACTTTTTATATTAATTGCGCAAAATAATACTATCATTTTTATACTAGGCGTTTTGTCAGAGGGCAAAATTCCTTTTTGGATGGCAAAATTATGATAACAATTGGTAAGGCCTTAATGATAAATTTGTTGATGTTGATAAATAACTAGTAATTGTTGGCTTTTTCAAGGCGACGTATACGGCGCCTTGGAATAAATTGGTTTGTAATTATTGTTAAAAGGTCTGCTAACAGCTAATTGATGAGCTATGACAATGAATTAGGGTTATGTTCATATTCTTCTCACGGAGGAATGAGAAGAACTGAGAAATTGGACTTGACAATATGAGTGATCTCAGCCGGCACCTGATCTATTTACACATGGCTTGACGTAAGCCTGAGACACCAGCCAGTCCTGGGCGAGCCCCATAAGTCTAAGGACACTAGGCTTACTGAGAATGAGCATGAGACAGTATACTTCAACGACAGTACGAGTCATCTCGACGCCCACAACGTAATACAATAAATAAATCTAGACAAAAATTCTTTGGAACACTATCGGCGAAGCGTTTGTGAATCTGTCTCACGCCCATTCTAGCCGGGACTACGACACCTACGTCCCGTTACTAAAATAGAGATGATACTGAATTATACTCTCTTCTAATATAATAGTATTAAGGAATGTTCTGTGTAAACATGCACTGTGTAACAATATCTGTTAGTATTAATGTGCTCCTTCTATCAGACACATTATAATTAACTTTTAAAGTCTGTGGCTTTGGTGGCTGAAACTTAAGATTGTCTAAATTGTAGACGAAAACACCTTACTCCTTAATTAAAAGCCTGTAACATCAAGCTGATTCTTGTTGAATTTTCAACTGCGGTTATGAATTGGCTAGGCTAAACATAACATCAATGGAAAGGTTCTGGCCCCTCCAAAGCCAACAGCCACATCTAAATTGATTTCAGTTCATTACAAACATGATTACTGTGTCAATAAACATTCTGGATTTGCTATCAAAATTGCAACGCTCAAATTTACTTTTATATTACGTTATTTTCATAGATAGTACTTGCAATTTTTAATTATAAATTGTTGATATGAAGGATGTAGCTCTAAGTCTTAATTAAACAATGTTATTAAGGATATATATCTTTAGATAAGTACTAAAATGGTAAGCGTAGAACAGACTGTGTGGAAACGTAGTTGGACATGCTCTGTTGCTAGGACACCTGGACCAGCAATCAATTCGTGGCTCTAAAGCTCAAACAAGATGGCTTTGAACTTGTAATAGTTGAAATTCTTATTCCATCTCGTGTCTAACACACGTAAATATACGTCTTGAATCGATTTAAACAACTCAATATCATTAATCGAGAACTTATAGCGTTAACTAGCTCCAAAAGGTAGAACAAGAAACTGTTTTGCTATACTCAAGAGCACTTCATGACTTTCAAAAGAATGTCCAATCTACAATACCTACACACAGTTTGCTCTAAGCTTTAAAATACATTGAAAGGTTTACATTGAAGGCACGGGGACAGTGGAGCTGGTAAAAAACGGTTCAGTAGCAAGATTTTGTTTGTTAAATAGGGTTAGTTTCCCTTAGCCTTGAGTGGAGATCGCGCCGGTGTATTTTAAAGTCCGGAATCGATGTCCCCCCATGTAATCATTCCACGCACCGCTACGTTTTAAATGTTGGTTCTGCTAGCCGTGCGTATTTATTATACGGTAGCAGAATCGAGCAAGAATATTGACTGGAGAGTTGTAGGTAGTATGCGAAATGAACTCTACATCTACCTGCTATATGTGTTACGCTAAAGTAGTGAAGACTTTTTTGAACAGAACACAGCAACCAGGACTTTTCAATGCGGTTATTATTTTATGTTAATAACCCCGTGAAAGAGCTCAAATGTATACAACACTCCTGAACCCATATGTTAAGCTGTCATACTTGGCTTAAAACTACCAAAAAGTCTCTCAGTTCAATATTCTTGCTCTGTAGTTATCCAATACAAATTGATAATATTTAGTGATATGTTATCTATGAGATTAGCCACCTCAGGCTATAATACAGCAAGTATCGTAACGATTGCTCAAGCTGCTCATACGGCATGTGAGTAATTACTAAGATCATTTATATGTACTGAAATAAAACGTTTTTTGGAAACACCCATTTGTGTACATGTATTCTCTTGTCTTGGCTAAATATTATCAAATTGTATATTGGTTCGCAATGCTTACATTCCTGTTTTAGAATACATAGCTAGGTGTTATTAACTTATTTGCCGTATATGAGTCTACGTTATATTTATATTAAGTTTTGTTTGAGAATTTATTATTGTTACGTTTATTTATAAGTGATCCATTTGTCATATTAATTTGTATTGATTTGTACTATTAAACGACTATAGTGTGTTTTACCTTTGAAAGATTATCCCTTTGACTGAGTAATAACTTATCGTTGAACTTGATAAAGACTTAAATATATATCAACATGCTCAATATAATCGAGTCAGTATCACATGCCATAGTCGTAGAATATTATTGCACTCTATCAGTATTGTTTTACATGTTAATTTATCTGTTTCTGCTGTCGCCGATCTGGAGCAAAGCAGCGACGGCTGTCGTGATAGTTGTCATCAATAAGCAATGCTCTGAAAGAGATCGTTGGTATATTATGGTGTGGTAACGTGTATGGTTTGTTGCAAACAATTCATCACGCATTAGAGCAATTGGTAGAAGAATAGTGGAAAGGGTATTTATTAAATACGCGGGAAGTATTAGAAAAATGATTTTAAATGCCAAACAATGAATTTAATCTGTTTGATTAAATCTTAAGTATAACTAGGAAGTACCTATGGCAATCTTAGATTGAATTAAAAGATGTTGGACCAATGGATTTAGCCGACAACGCTGCTTCGCTCCGGAACTAATTTATGTGATATGTAAACTTAGTTTAACTATAATCGATCGTAATAAAATGTTAATAAATCAATTGCGTTTTATTTATCAACCTTCTAATACACTGCACAACATACATAATACAAATAAAACAAATGTAATAACGACAATTTTATAAAAATACGTTAAGAAACGCAAACAATATTATAATTGTATATTTTATCTTGTAATAAATAATTAAAAGCGTGTATTCCAGTTAGGTGCAAAAAATGAAACAAACTTGCTGACGGAATCAAATTTTTATTTCAAATCCTCATAATGCCGTATCATGTGCGCTTCATCTTTCAAACAAAAAAACACATAAACATTAAGAAGAAATGTATGTACCATATCATTTGGAACTACGTTTTATATACACGAAAATGTTTTAAAGTTTAAAGTATCAAGAAAATTCATCCCAACTATACAATAATGTTGCTACAAAATATTTGTTTGAATTCAATACAACATTTATAACAGTTTACCTTTACTATAACGTTAACGCTACTCATAAATTAATAACACAATTTATAATACTTACGGGAAGCATCGGTACTTGATTTTGTTTGTGAGTAACATATCGAATTACCACTCTATCATTACATTACTTGTAATTTAATCCAAAAAATATAAGAAAACTTACGGAACTAAGATGAGTAAACTAATAATTTGTTAATTCATTTTGCCAAAATATAATAAAAAAACTAATATAACAGTAACAAAAAGAAAATGCTTTGATGTTACCTACATGCTGACATACTCCCATATTTCGAATAATTACTATCAAACAAAAATATAAATAATAAACTAAATAGCGATAGTTTGGCGGATACGTTTTGTGTAAGGGAGAGTACATTTAAACAACTTTCTGCACACTACTTAGGTACTATTACATTTAAATAGTAAAGTGTGATTACTTTTACTAACATTTAAATAACTTCAAATTGAGTATGGACTATATAAATATGAATTGTCTAAATAATGTTACAAGATTAACACGTGATGTTACTACAAAAATTCCGTCTATCCACGCCCAGTGGTTAGCAATAAACGCATACCGTTGTATACAATAACAACTATCGTTAACATGAAACAATCTGCCTTCATAGGTTCGATGTTTTGGCTAGGTACCGAGAGAATGCACAGGAGTACCATGTTTCTGTACATATCAACTTAAATTCTATATTAGGTTAAGTAGAGAACGGAATTTCCCTATAATCATATTTTAAATGTGATGTCGTAAAACGAGAGTGAATTACACATAGATTTAATGAAAATTTCGCTCTCTAGTGATGATACATACACCTAAAATAGTTGTAGCACACGTCTCGTGTTGATAATTCACAATGTTTATAATCTAAACGCAACCATACATCTGCGGCGAGCTTGGATTACCTCGCCGAAAGATGTCAGTTAAATATTGGAGGAACACGAAATGATAACACAAAATTATACAAAAAATTACGGAATATACACATAAATACCATATCAAAAGTGGAATTGAAGAAAAAGAAATATCAAAAAACACTTTCAATTGAAATCAAATATTTAGCTTTTCAAGTATTCACAACCAACTGATGAAAAATGATCGATTATAATATTATAACGATAAAATATTGTTTTATGTCGTGTTAGACACCAATAATGTCACAAAATTACTGATGATAGCGATCCAAAATGTGAAGAAGTTGAAATACCACGTAAAACTATGGCAGTATTGAAAATGTTTTTGTTCAAATTCAAATTCAATGGATTTAAAAAGAAGAGGTTAATTGAAGTGTGAAATGCACATTCATCAGTTTGTTTAGTTTGTGATTAGGGCTGATAAACGTGTCTTATTAGATGATCCACAACAACGCCTCAATAACTTTTTGTTACATTTACAATTACTTTGTTTATTTCAATCAACATCAAATAAGTAACTAATCGAGAAATAAAATGTGGTCTACGTGTATGTACGCTATTTCAATTATAAATTAGATCAATTTTGGATGAACCATCAGTAAAACTTGCTTCACTATCGGGAACTAGGCCTTTAGAACCAAGATCAAATTATATCGCCATTTACATAGGTTAGTTGCTATTGCTAAGAAAATGGAAATGCAGACTTAAATAAAACCGCGCTCGCGTAACGCCAGCTCTAAAGTCACCAAGAAATCACATCACGCCTTACGGATCTTGAGACGCGCTGTCTGAGGATTTCTTGGATTCTGTGTCTGTATGTGAAGAGCTGGGTTCACTTTCCGTTTGTCCGCCTGCTGCCTCGCTGTTGCCACTGTCGTTGTCCCCGCCAATGGCACAGGCTCCATCACCAGCGCTCGAAGCGCCTTCCGAGGCTAAATTCTCGTCCTTTTCTTCAATAGACGCATGCTCATTGCGAAGACTAGTGCCTCCGGCACCACATTCGCCGGTGGGGCGCAGTACAAGGTACATCAATAAATCTGATAGCGATATTATACCAATCACCTTGTCATTCTCGTCTACTACAACTAGACGATGCACCTGCAAATTAAAACGCAATATTTGGTAATCATCAAAAACTATCTTGTATGTATCAAGCTCAAGAAACTATATCAAGGTGGTCGATTTTGTCTAGGTTCTAGACAAAATTGGTATTTACGATGTGAATGACACTTGCAGTTTTAGTAATATTTTTCTTACTTTAATATTTTTAATACTGATTCTTTAGTCATATTCATTGACTATATTATTCGTAATATATTCTACTAGCTACTCTCGCGCGGTTTCACCCGCTGCTCAGCTCCATTTGATCGCAGCGTGATGTTTAATAGCCTATGGCACTCAGTAACATTGTAGCTATCTATCAGTAAAAGAATGTTGGCAATCCGACCAGCGGTTCCAAAGATTACCCCCTACATACTAACTTACAAATTTTACCTCTTTATTATATTAGTATAGATTAAAATAACTTCACAAAATAGAGAGGTCTACTAAACAAGCAACTCTGTAACAATTCAAGATTGTTACACAAAATGAAGTTCAATTAAGATGCTTACCTCCGCGCGTACAATCCTTTCCATGACGTCAAAGAGTGTCTCATCAAGGGTGCACTTCTGTACTCCTTCAAACCATTCATTGCGGTGTTCGTTAGCTGTCTTCAGTGACACGTCTAAGTTGTTATATGTCTTCTCAGCTGCCAGATTCTGAAAATGGATATTAAAACGTCACATAATTGTTGTAAATGTGAAAGCTTTTGAGAATGTATGGATGTATGTATTTTTGATGCAAAAATAAGTTGTAGCTATCAACATTGTATCTATTTATCAGTGAAAGAATTTTGGCAATCTGACCAGCGGTTCCAAAGGTTACCCTCTACATACATAACATTAGTACCTCTACATAATATTAGTATAGATTGCTTCAACGACAAGTTACAGTTACTCCCTTGGTGATATGAAAGCGGAAACCTATTTTTTATAACTTGCCGAGCCGTATGTGCTTATATATTTATATTATTCAAATGTATCGCAACATGAATCCGGAACATTATTGGTCGGATCTGGTCAATAAATTTAAATAAAGAGCTGAGATTATCGAACGCCATCAACAACCGAAACTTAAGATCCATTCGTTTACGAAAATATCCTATGAATAGCTTATTACCATACTATTATAATTAATATGTTGTTGGTACTTGAAACTGACCCAGGACAGTATCAACAATAGCCCGTTAATCCGTTAACTAGAAATGAAATTGCTATTTTTATTTTGTGAAAATTATAATATTAGTTCTATTTCATTTTCTATAGGTAAGGATCACAATATAATACAATAATGTAATATAATAATGGTATATACCTGTTTGGCTGACACTAGCACTGTGTAGGTTAGGCCTGTTTACTAACGAAATTATATTTCTATCTAATTGCTCTTAACATAGAAACTAGAACAGCATAGTGACATAATTAGATTGTGTATGGCTCGATAGCCGACGGTGCAGTAAATTAATGTAATTTTACAAACAAATTAGATTTATATGAAGTTCACTTTGTGGCGCAGGTAGCGGGTCTATCGCAACACAAACTCAATTATTTAGTATATTTATCTATTAATTCACCCTTACGCGTACCGGAACAATAGATAACATGCATTTTTATACATAAACATAGTTCCAATCGTGTAGGTAAATGGCGCGTGACAAATAAGCAATAACGTTTCCATATATAAAAATGTTAAAGACGGAAAGGTATAGTTTTCTTTTTCTTAACGTTTAAACGAACATATAACCAAGTAAGACTTTATAATTAAATTAAATTTTTCACATTTCCAATATAATTAAGTGAAAACTAATCTCTACAAAGTCATAAATAAGCGAAATCAATTTCTACGGTCACACGTCTATTTTCAGGCGATAATTAGAATATATAAAGTAAACTAATTTCAAAACTAACATAGACACATGTCAACAAGAAACGACAGGGTTGTCAAACATAGAAAAAAAGTTTTTTCATAATAAATTAATGCTTACAATGACGTCAAACTTGGCGTAGATGTCTTTCAAACGTCCCTCAGAGTCAATAAGTGGCAGTGCGGAAACCCGTCGGTTGACGAATTTGCGCAGAGCATCGATTATGGATGTATCTTCGGTCGCCGTCTCTATATCGTTGAGCGTGCCTATACGCAGGTCGCGCAGCTTGTTCTGCAGGTACGATGGCTTTGGTAAGTCGTTTATCTGAAATAGAAAACAATATTTGCTTAGTCAGGTAATAAATAAACAACAAAATAAAAAAATAAGAGAATAACAAAAGATATAGAAAATTTGTTTAAATTGTTATTTCATCCAGAGATGATGATTATTCATTAGAATGTTGCTATTGCATACAGCGAATATATTATAATGTAGGTACTTTGCGGAAAACCCTACATAATATTTTAACAAATTAAATACCTATATACTAAGTTTTCTCTAGAAACAACGTACAAAGTACAATTTTATTAAGGCTGATATTGTATTGCGGGACTACAAGGTCAAAGAAGACAAGAAGTAGCTAGGTACTTATTTCTTTCTCAATTTATTATTTATATGATTTTCAAATTAAATAAGAACTAGACACACACTACACTACACTACACTTCCTGATCCAGACATTTTTAAAACGTTCAAATCAATAAATAAATCATGTTTGCTGGCTTCAAGGAAGTAATACTATGATACTTAGGCATTCACGGGAGCCGTTGAGTAAGAGGCTTGTCCTTGACCTAGGAATTGAACCTAAAAGTCAAGGTCAACCTTTCTGTTAATATTTTTTATATATGATGAATGAACTTACGTATAAGAAGAGAAAACGAAGAATCCTCTTGTGTGTGAGTATGTAGAGGACGTTGCCGGTCTCAGGGTCGATGACCGGCAGTCGATGTATGCGGTTGGTGATCAGCATACGGATCGCATCGAACAATGAACTGTCCGGCCCTATCGACACCAGCGGCACCACTGAGCCTTTCAGGACTTCTGGAATCATAATATCGTCATTTTCTTATGCATCTTGTATATTACCCTTCACTTAATTTGTACAATGTTGTCTTTGTACGGTTTGAGTTATGATTATTAGCTTTAGAATATTTTTATGTAATTTAAAACTATACTTACGGCGCCAAGTCTCAAGTCGGTGCTCTTCTAGCTCTTCCATAGCGACATTCGGACTTGTGTAATACATTTGCAGTATCTTGATGAAGTCCGTGATTGTAAGCATTCCCACGAACTTTTGCCGCTGCGAGTCCCATAGAGGAGCGGCACGCACGCCTGTTGGCAAGAACGCTATTGGTATTGGCTGTTGGGCACCAATAATGTACGTAGAAACGTTGGTGGCCAACATCCACATCAGAACATCAAATTACCTGTCAATTATTTTAGTTAGCCGCCTATATGAGTAAATCGCTTTACTAATTCGAAACGATATCTAACATGTTTACAATCTCCATCTAATGGAAGTGCGAATGGTATCCACAGATAGATAAATAGAGTATAAAAGAGCAGTAATGAGGCGGTAATATAGAGTAACAAGGCGGTAATTTGGAGTAATTGGATCTTTTGTTGGTTTGACTCGCTATCCAGCTATTATCAGTTAGTACTTGCATTCAACTCAAGGTCCATATCGTTCGTTGCGTGTTTTGCTTGCAAATAGTGCATTCGACATGACATGGCGTGCTAATAGGAGTCAATTTATTTATGAAAACACTGTTAAGTTTTCCACTGTATCTAACAAAATTGAACAAGTTCAAGTTAAGAGGGCAAACTAAATGAAAGGACAGCTAATTGACGTTGTCAATAAAAAGAGTACATGAAAAACATTTGAACTAACAAATTTTTGCAGGAAATAAAACATTATCAAGCTGAGTACAGGCCAGCTGAGTACAGCACAGCTGAGCTCAGCAGCAGCTGAGTACATTTCCGTAACTCTACTTACTTTTCTCATGTTATTGTTATATATTAATATTAGAAAACTGTATTAATTAGTTTCATATAATACCAAATGAGAGGAAAACATCAGCCAAAACCAGTCATGGCAAACGGTCTCTAGGGACGTGTCGAATAGAATTAGATGATTGGAAGACGGATATCCGGCAGTCAGGGGAGCCCAGGATGATTTACGGTACATTTTGGGTACAAATGGAATAAGTACAAATATAACTCGGGTTATTGAGTGCTGTTGAATAAGTTTAATTACTAAGCGACTTGATATGAAACTTTGAAAAGGATTATAACTTGGAATTTATCCATGAGAAAGTAACTGTTTGTTTTGTGCGGTTAAACCGCTGGACCGCTTATTTTATTTTACTGAGATAATGTAGGAGACTGGTCGAGAATAAACGAAGCCCAGTTAAAAGTTTGAAACACAAAAACATTGAAAATTAACACAAAATGTTTAGACTCCTTATATAAGAATTATGAAAAATATATTCTTATTCATCGTCAAGTCAATTCTTTTTATTAACATTAGTATAACAAGGGAAAATCTAGTTAACTGTTTCTGATATGGCTTACAAAGTTAATAGCTTGTTTACATATCGAAACTTGATTAGTGATTTATCAAGACCACTGAATGGAAAACTATTAATGAAGTGTGTCTAATCCATTGTTCATTTAAATGTTAGATGATACACGTTTGGTAGACTAGGTAACTTTTCTCTAATGTAGGTCTAACAAACTTGTAGGTATAGTAAAATATTAATAATTTTAAAATAGATGTTTTATAATATTAAATTAGTATAGAATATTAATTTATAACAGAGCAAAATGTCACGCTCGATCATATGCATGCAAAACATATATCTTAAATGAAAGAGTTTTTCTCGTAACCTCTTTAATTAAAAGATTGATTGTGTCTGCCTCATTACAAATTTAGTTATTTTTTTCCAATCACTCCAATTGCCGACTTTATTTGGAGTGTGCAAATACTACCCAGAGCATTTTAACAATTGAGCTTTAAAAATAACAAATATATGTGTATCTGTAGACCATTTTCTACCTCCTGTCTATCTTTATTAAAACTCCTTAAGAAACAATACAACCATGAGATGGAGACTGTTAGCTAATCCGCTTAATTAAACTTCTTAAATTATAAAGTTCAATGAACTCTTTATCATCCTTTTTTATCTTATAATAGCAGTGAATGATAGGCTATCAGGATTTAAGCTTTACGTAATAACAACAAATTCTTATATACAGTAGGTGTCTTTTTTTAATATTGATATTCAAAATAAATAAATAATAAGCAATAACCGTGGTGTAAAAGTCTCAAGTTGAACGTTATATCAAATTCTTTTAGAAATTCTGGAACGATATACACCTTGGTTTCCATGGCAACACGGCCGTATTGTTTCTTATGGGGTTCGGCCGTACATTGCAAACACCACAGCTGTATAAATAAATCAGAAATATTATACGATCAATTGATTCCTTTTAATCATTTCGCTTGGCATTAAAATCGCTTCAGAATATTAAGAAAAGATAAGAAATCGCAGTGCTTTTTAAAATACATTCGCTCAGTGTAGTAAGATGAACGAAGTTGAATTTATTTTTAAGTAATGATCGCACGATCAATGTTCTCAGTCAAGGTGCCAAAAAATACACATTCTCCATGAAATTTCATTTTTCTGTCATTTTGATTCATCTATCTATATTATCGGAGTTATTAGACATATAGCAATATAGATGGCATTGGACAACAGGGAATCAAAATAAGAGGAGATAAGAGCGGCAATATAATGATGAGCAGAATATTACAAACTATTTTGTTTGAGATAACGTTTTCTACCGTAAGTACAAATCAATTAATTCATATTGCACTCAGCATCATATATGCCATAGACAAGAGTATGCGCAAACAATTTTTTCCACACTAACCGTTATAAACGAGTGCGAAGAACGCCTTCTTAACCAGGAGTTGCGTGTCGAACACTACCAGCTTCGCCGAAGTCGGTATCAGGTCGTAACACTTGTGGAACTTGAAGAACTTCACGAATATCTGGGACTCATCCTCCTCTGAAAAGAGCATAATTAAAAAACTTTGTATTTATCTTCATTGAAACATGCTCATTGTACGGCAACGCGGACATAAAATAAGAAATGAGTCATTTTTGAAGCCTATTTATAACCTCGGACAAACACAGGCAAACGTGCATATATGTACGTCCGTTACACACTACCGTCGTTTGAACCGCCATTGGATGGTTTCAACAGACTGATGATAAGTATTATTTTAGTCTTTCGCTGTGTGAATGCTTTTTATTTCGGGAAAGGAACTCTATTAAACTGAAGGCAAACCAGTCCTTGTTGACATACACAGTATACATCGCAGATACAAAGTGTAGTGTTTGCTGTATTTGTTAACTAATTGTTATGAATCTGTAAGTAGATGTTATATCATTTAAATGACTAGAACTTATCACACATACAGACAAAGTACTTATCAATACTCTTGTATCTTTGAGTGTTACTGGAAATTGTTGACAAGGTCGCTTAATATTTTATTTCTGGTTTGCTTACAATATACAATACTTGAATAATTTGGTCTGAGAACAGAGTTAATTTTAACACAATGTTTTAGGACACAGATTAATTATCACTTATTATCAGGCTTTCTGATTTAAATTATTTTGTGTTTCAATTCATACTTTATTTTTTAAGATAGATGAAAGAAATAATGTAATATTTGGTTGCTTTTTAAAACTATGGATTTGGGCATATCAGTTAATAAGATTAAGACAATAAGGACAGGTTATTTAATATATAATTTTCTTCTTTATGAGTAACAGCGCTCCTTACGAATTGTTACGCATTTAGTGGACAAGGCTCCTACAGGAGTTGTCCTTGTTGATTCATATTTACCAAATTTACTAACAAAGGGCCTATTTGACAAGGTCTCAATAGCCGCTACGGACAAGTTAATTTCAAATATAGAACGTACTTTGTGTGATCTATGTGCCCCATAACTTTATTGGGAACTTCAAAAAAGGTCTAATAAGACCAGATTTGAATCACAGTGGAGCTTCTACCAATTTCAAAAAGAATTTATTGTTTAGTAAAAATCTGGTAATTTTAAATCTAAGTAAATTACGTAGGCATATAGAATTGATAAAAAAGTACGTAATATTGTTATAAACGGTTAGTTATCACATAATGCTTGTACAATTCTCTAATCAATTAAACCAACTAAAAAACATAAGATGGCCGTGAAGTTAAATGACTTCTTCCGTAGTTTTGGGTGTTAAGCAATACAAGGTAAACAGCTTTGTACGACAGTCATTATTGTTCTAGCTATTTTGTTTTTAATCTTCATCGATCTAGAGATCATGTCACGGCAGACTTTGTATAGCTAAAACTGTATATATACCTCTTCAGAAAAGAATGAGGTGACGCTCATTTAGCGGGAGGTCTTTGCCTCTTCATGGCTTAACAATATTATAACACTAGATGTTTCTATATTTGGATAAATAACATTATTGTCAACTGGACAGCCCTTATTGCGAGCATATCAATTCATTTGCGTATAAAGCAGGCTATTGACAATTTGGCAACAGTTTGTGCACAATTGTAACTAACTAACAGGGTATTCTGTGTGTGCGACGAATCAGACACGACGTGATTCACGCTGGTAAATCAACAGAACAACAGCATACCAGACTTATGACCGATGTGGCTCTACGGCGAGACGTGTTCTGAAGATGACTAGATACGAGACCAGGAAATCGAAATTTGATTGGAGAAATAATGAAAGAATGCACGCAGCAAGTTGTTTCATCGCAGACATTTGTCGCATGGAGATTCATGGCTTCATACAATTCGCCACTCAAGTGAGCAAGCGTGATGATTAATGCTCAAACCTACCCCGTGTCAGAAGAGGCCTTTGCTCAGCAGTTAGCAATTATGGGCTGATGATGATGATGCCGACCTTTTGGGGATTGGGGATTTGGAGACTTAATCTCCTGGATTGGGGGAGGGGAAGGATTGGGCTTCCGGTAACCTCACCCACACGGCGAAACACAACGCTATGGTTGTTTCACGCCAGTTTTCTGTGAGGCCGTAGTATCATTCCGGTCGAGGCGATCCGTTCGTGCCGAAGCATGACTCTCCCACACTTATGCTTGTGGTTGTAATTATCTTATGAAATGCGATAATAAGCCAAATACTTGGTAGAACGCCATAATATACGTTATATTATAAATTTGTAACTATAGGCAATACCGCATGGTGATCGCGCACTATTGAATATGAAACCGCTGCTAATGAGTTTGACTGCCATATTTAATGTACACGTATTGGCATGCTATAAATATGTCAACCACCAGCCACGAACTAAAATTACGTAGATAAACACGATCTCAGTTCCATTGCATTGTGCTAAATTGATGATAAATTATAACAAATCACAATTTCAAAACGTATTCTTAACATATTAAGGAACTGTTCTCCGAAATGTTGAAAGGATCAAGGACTTACTAAATAACAACAATTTAAATTCCTTAAGGTTAGATTTTTGAATAGTCAGATAAATGTTATCTGAGGAGTAACATTGTTGCTGTCACTGTCTTATACGACATTCTGACGCGACAGAATCATAATTATTCCCCAGGTGTCTTTTACCTAACCATTGAAAAATCAGCCTTAAGTAGGTTAGTGTAATCTATCATAGTCAGTCTGTCGCTACTACTACCGGTCGTTTACGAAGGAAATTATGTTAAAAACGTGTCGTAAGGACGCACTATGGTAAATAATACGTGCAGACAATCTCTTCAGATTTATAGCTCGTTTTGATAGTCCCAGTAAATGATACACATTAATGGATATTTCGAGTACTTCAACAGCTCTTACAGACAGTGCACATGCACATTGATATTGTGTTCATTCACTGTCTTTCTCTACATAATTTATTTCCACATACGCGTTTGACAAATAATTTTAAAAATAAAAATGTTTGTAAGAGAGTAAATGATGCGTAATGTTATAAAATTAAGCATTTTAGTGGCAATAAAATTTGTTTAACTGGGTCTTAATAGCTCAAAGTCCTGATAATACATTGTATTAGAATTAGGAATACCATTTTATATAAAATAAAAAAAATTATGTCAAGCAGAACCCACTGAACCATCAGTCGGCACATAACCATAAAAACATCTAACAAATTAGCACTGGACTGGAACAGTTTTCTGCCTCGCTTTAAAGTAAAACATTTTCTCTGTCAAAGATTTTGTATTTTAAAAAGGACAAACATTGGTGTGAGTTATGTCACCAATGTTTTTTACAATGTCCATCACAAAATTTCTCCGGCGTGGCTGGCGAGTATACTAACTACGCTTATTCTTTTTTATCAATAGTAGCATAGCATAAGAAACAATTAATGAAATATAAATAAACAAACTCCAGGAAAGTTGGAACACAATAAGTACGTATATCACGCATTCAGTCATGGTGAGATAGGAGATTAACATAATTTGAAAAGATCCAGCCGATCATTGACTTTGTTAGCATTAAAAATCTTAACTGACACATGTTTTGAATTCCAGAATGCATTTCGATGTACCTGTATCGTCTGGTTTGACTTTGTATTATCGTGTACCTATATCATTATCGTGCGGTCACGATGACAAATCGTACTATCAAGTTGCAAATAATCGTCACAGAAACAACTTTGAAACCTTATTATTAACCTATTGAATGCTAATTATCACTCACACAGTTCCGATTACACGACGGAAACGAAAAGTAGGCATTGGGTCAAGTTTACAACCTTTGTATGACTTAACATTTTGCAGTGTACTTTAGAGAATACGTGTATTAGTTAGGATACCTAGTTATCTGAGGACAGGATTAGAACCAGTTCAAGGGTAATGGATAACTCAACAGCCACTACAACACAACCAATTCTAGTAATTAAAAAGTTCGTGGCAGTTCGACGGAAGTTCACACATTCATCTTTCAACTACTATGTTACCGGTTCACCGCGCAAGCGTTGTTAAACCAGACTATTTCAGTCATTTACCAAGATTAGTGGGGTAAAAAAAACAGAGTGCAAATTCGACATTAACGAAACCAGCCAAACCTTGTTTGAAACCAGGTGAAAACCATGAAAATGTACTTACCTAAATTTTGGGATAAAAATAGGTTAGATAGAGATAGATTTTAAAACCACTCCTATTTCTACCTGATAGTAATGTTACTATGCCAAGACGAAATGCTGCCCAGAACTATGACTATGAATTTTTTATACTTATTTTCTTTACTTCTGAGTTGAACAGATAAGAAATTTATGAACTTTGGCTATCATTATAATTTCATTATAGAAACGAACTTACACCGCGGTATTATAAAATAATTAGTCTATTATTAGTAGGTATTCAGCTAATGCAATAAATGTATTAACACTTCTGTAAGCAATTACAACCAACAATGCGATGAGTCATTAGAAATGATGAATGCAGAGCAAATGTTAGTATGTGGCACTACTGAAATTATGGGAGACATTTATTTATAAATACCTACTACATTTATTCACACAAATAATTGTTATTACGTTCAAACATTTTATTATACAGGCTGCAGACTACCTTTATAGATAAGTAATTTCAAAGTCTAGTAAAATACGGGTTCGTTGCGGATCCTGGACAAAACAAGGTTTTAAGCTTTGGGTGTTAAATCAGTCAGGTATTTAAAGTCCTTAATTAATTATTATTTGTAAGGAGTCTAGAATTTTGTGAACAATATTCGGAAGGCTCATTCAACCCCTTCGGGGATTAAAAGAAGAGATACTTAGTTAGTGAAGAAATCTATCAAGATGGTTAGTCTAAATCAAACTTTAGTTCTAATTCTTTAATACTGAGAGAAACAGAAAGCACAAAATAAAATGTTGTTACTATGCCAATAATGCTCAATAGGTTTTGGATGCGGATACCTATTTGTTTATTTACGTTCATTGCTGGTGCGTTGCGCACGCGGCGGCAAGGATGTGACGTCATTGGAAACCTCAAGTGAGTTCAAACCAAAGCTAATTGAATACTAATCATGCTGAAGTCAGTATTTTACTCATTTCGTAACCTGAAAGTTCACTAATACAGTAAATCATTTCCCGCATATCCAAGAAAAACAAACATCGTCAATTCGAATGAGACACGGCTTAGCAGTTTACTAGCCAATGAAAACTGTAACAAATCTTTCATGGATATCCTCCATGCTGGAACTTCATGTAAGTAGGATTATAAGAACTAACTACATTAAAATGTACAAATTACGATTCATTGCACTGTTTGAAAAGCATACACGAGTCAATCACCACGTCGTCACAGCACTGACGAGCACAACGAAAACAAAACGCAAACATCAACAGGTAATGTTGCGCAAGAGCGCTCGCGCAGCGTGGGTGACATAAACAAGCCGGCACCTTTGAGGAGCCAGTCAGCTAGGAACGCCTTCCAAGCGCGGCCGACGGCTTCGAACTCCTTGATGAGGTCGATGGAGTAGACGGACTCTTCGTCGTCGTCGACGGCGAGCGCGGGGTTGTCCGAAAAGTAATGTAAGCGCAGCATGCGCAGGGCCCGGGCGGCGCATCGCCCGCCGCCACTCGGTGCGGCCCGGCGCGCCTCCCACGGCTCACTGCTAATTATACGCGCGCGCCAGCCGCGCCGGCCACGCCGGGAGACGCGACGAACTTGACACCACTAGGCGCACCCGCGCCCGCTGCTACGTCGCCTCCGCTTGGCCGTCTGCCCCCTGCCAGCCCACGAGCACAGTCGCGCCGCGCCGCACCGAGCTACTAACTATATGCGACTACAATGCATCACACACTACTTCTCTAAGACAATAATTATACATACGTCTTCCGATGACGCATTCGCATTGAAAACTTGTTTCTCTCTATTTATGTCACTAAACAATCATGTTTTTTTTTCTAAAAAAACTGCTTTTTTGGGGTATTTATTTCCTTACATTGTGTTACGATATCCGGAGACATTGATGCGTCCTTTTTTATAATTTTCACGCAACAGTAATCCCGATTATTGAATTAATTACATCTGTCGCTCAAAGCGACGGTTCGAAAAATAGGTAACATTTGTCATTTGATGTAATCTTTTATAATAATTTTGCACGGTTATCTTAAACACGCACATCAGTTACGGTGACAAGATGGAATCTCTTTCTTGTAATTTTAATACGTGTCACGCTATCGCTATCCGTTCTCAGAAGTTCCTACATTCTATGTTTAGAAGACTAAAAATGTGTGAGCTAGTCAACATACGGAAGCCGAGTTTATCTTTGAAGTTAATAAGTACTGCTTTACTTCTTGTATTTTTTTTCTAATACTTTACGGGAAATTACTTGAGGTGGTTTACGTTGCAACGGAACTGTTTGATATGAGAAAGATATTATATCTAAGTACTTTATATAATTGATTACATATTCGGATTCAAAAGACGAATCGAGAGAATCGAACCGCAAGGCGCCTGCGATTCTGTCCCATACTAAGAACGAGGCTCAAGAGTGGTTCCTAATGAACTCATCAAGATAATCAATTTAAATCGGCTAACGCGTTAACTTCTATAAAGGTTTAGTTTTCATATTTCACGACACAATAGGTTAGGAAGGTTAGTCATGGTACTTACATGTGTGGGAGTGTTCAAGGGAAACTGTAACTAGCCACTACAACATACAGCTCATTATTTATTACCTTGTTCTATGTTGCCATTAAACTGAACTAAACAATAAACTCAATTATAAGTTATGGCTACACTTACTTCGAGAAATGACCATAGTGCCCACTATATTTATTCGATCGTTAGTATTAAAGTTACATTTATGAGTTTCCTAAATCGTCGCTAAAATTAATTGAGTATATATATTATCTTATTTGTTCACTGTCGTTTTGAAATACTTATAAGGAGTCGTATCGTGATGTTGTAAGATTTTTTAAGAATAAAAAGTGACATAGTACGTCGGGGTTGCGGGTCAAACGCAATAATAATGAATGCTCCGACCCCGACCTCGAGCAGGAAGACGAGCTGTTGTTACTGTTGAGCTTGTCTTTAGTCAGTAGTGACTGAATCCACTTCTCGTCCCACCCAGGCCATAAGAAGCAATAAGATGATTTACCACACCCAAACTTAACACGTTAAGACAGATGACAGTATTGCTAGGTAGCGGATAAGTAAACCATTTATCTTTATTATCTTTGTATCTGAAATCTTTCAATTTATATTCCTTTTCAAACTGTTAATCTAAGATGACGCTATTTTAAGAGGGAAATCATCAAATGACTTCTCTAAGACTTCAGGGCAAAAAAACACCCTGTTCCTTCTCCTGCTTCGGGCCCAGCCGCGGAACATCATTGCACTTAAATCTACAGGCTTCCTTGGCTGAATCATATACTTATAAGGCTAAAAATGGTCTCAGAATGTTGATATGTATTCTGGTTTAATGACCATTTATAGTTTTAAAAAGACTTATTGGGCTATCAAATTCATTCGTGTGTAAAAAGAAGTTTTATCAAATCACATCCAGGTCCAGAACAAGGTACAGAACTGCTATGTTCTTGAGGAAAAACTGTTTTCTTATTGGCTATTTCTCTCACCAGTGTAGGAGGCACTATAATAACGGTTCAGTCTGATAATTAAATAGCTTTGTAACACAGAAAGGATCTTTGACACAATTCATATTAGAACTGCATCAAAGGTTTTAGACTTAATTAGATTTCTAGATGCAATGTTAATTAATGAGTAGGATTATTAACTATTCTTAAAGCATAGATGGACTTATCTGAATATGTCTTTTACGTTATAATACTCCAATTTATCTAGTTCATAAGAAAGCCAGTTGACATTACTACTATGATGTTGCGGTTTATACGTTTGAAAAAGAATAAACTTGATATTATAGTACTAATATACATACAGAATGTGTACAATCTATGAATAAGTGTAGGAGAGCCATGCTTGGGCACAAATGGGTCGGCTCGACCGATACCACGGCCTCATAGAAAACCGGCGTAAAAGAACCTCAGCTTTGTGTTCCGAATGTGTGTAAAAGAATGGAGAATCTTGGTTAATGGAGGCAGGTGTCGGATACAATAAAAAATATAATTCTCAAACGTAATACATAAACGCTAAATAATCGATTACTTTGCAGAATCCTTTGAAGTACTCTTAGCGGAAAAAGTCATTGAAGTAGAAACGAATCCAATGAGATGATCCATATCACTATCGTTTTTGCTGAGACGAAAACCCTTAGGCGAGGACCTTTTAAAACATCCATCACCCAAACTGACCTAAGCACGTATGCCTGCTTAATATATAACGCTATAAAAAAGGAAATTAAGATACTCCGCAACCAGGTTATACTAAAATGCGAGTAAAGGCCGTGTTTAATCATGACAACCCTCATCTAAATACTAACAAAAATAAATGTTAGTCTATATTTTATACAAAGATTATTCAGGCGAAGTAGCATAAATATCGGTTCGTATAACGTAGCATTTAATAATGCCATGTTAATAATTACGTGGTCGGTTCGTAATAATATCAATTGGATCAACTCACCTAGGTCGGAAAGACTGACTTTTTCCAAAAACGGGTCAGCAACCGGCAACTGCAAAGAAAAAAGAAAATATATATTTGCCTGTAACATTAAAAATGGAATAAATGGTAATAACGTCACCCTCGGGAGAGGTTAATAAAACTCGGACAACAAAAGACAATAATGGCGAGCCTGTTTTGATTGCTAATAGCCAGACCGGTCGATAACCAGTTGCCGTTTATTTTCAAAGTAAATAAAGGAATGTTACACAAAATTATTCAAATGTAAAAATTCAAATCGAGCAATACGAAGCACATTTATTTATTCTTCGGACGTTATCTAAGTTGCTGAAATGAGGCTGCTCTTTCAAATAAACTACGGGTATAATGGTAGAAATACAATTTTAAAATACGTCGTTAATATTTTAGGGTTGTCACTTAAAGGGCAACTATATTTTTTATGATTAGTTCCTAACTTACTGCCAATATCCAAATGAGGAGTATAAATAAATAGAACATTGAGAATCGATTCATAACTGAATGAGAAAATTGGTGAATAAACGCATGCGACCTGCTTATGGTCCAATAAGAAACTCGCTCCTTTCATAAGATCATTAAAAACAGGTCACAATTTTTTCTTGTTGAATTAAATTGCAAAGTTATACCTAACCTAGCATTACTTCAGGGGCTTCAAGTTTAATGCTCGTTGGAAAACACGGCAGCTTGCGTTGTAATATAATAGCCATCTTGTTTCCTAGTTATGAACTGTAATAATATTCGCATTTTACTATAAAATTACCAAGGTATTATTAGAAAATGCTTTTGCTATCAAGATTCCGTACCCGAAGGGTAAAACGTAACGATTTATCAATTATCAGCGCATGACTGGTATTTCTCTTTTAAGTGTAGAGCGTGATAAACTCTTCATTTTTATTTGAATATTCCCCTTAGTCAGTAGTCATTTCTAATGACTAACCGTTTGTATTAGACTAATTCAAAATCTATTATAGTATTAAAAGACGCAGGGAAAATTTAATATACCTACTACGAAAATATAGTTCATCTTCTGAATATATTTCACTAGTCTGCCTAACTCTAGTAGTAAAAAACACAAAATTATAATAGTTTGGAACCCTTTCTCAAGTAGTGCGAGACCATAAAATTCCACAGCCATTGAAATTTTAGGATGAGAAGTGCCAATTAGTCCAAATTGTGAACAAAGTTACGAAAGGCGTATTCAAACTTTTTTGCCAATTAAGTAATTAACCTATTTTTACTTTTGTCTCTAGACACATGTTGTTATTGTTTCAATGACGACTCATAAACTTGCAGAAACAGCAGAATAGACTAAACTTGCTAGCTCCCTTTTTTTAGATAAGGTGCTACCTGCATTTATCAAAAACTAGGCACTTTTTTACTGCAATCTCGAACCCGCCCACCGACTGTAGACATTATGGCCAATCTGTGGGCCAACCGTGGCCAATCGCCAGCTGTTAATGTATGTGATGACTAATGATGAATGAACATAACAAAAACATCATTTTTTAACCTTCATTGGTTAAATCAATACGGTAAGTAATTGACAAATTGCCAATAACAGATGGCGCTACTGATTCAAATTTGCAACGTATTACATCGTATGTTCATTTTTGGGAGTTACAAGTACGACTACAAATAAGTTACATACACAAAATTGGTCCCTGTTCCCGCCAAACTGTCTTTATTCCTAGAAAGGACGGTCCTTTAAATACTTATAAATGTTCGTTATTAAAGTTGAGGAAATCGATGAAACAAAGTTTTTAGGGATTTTCCTTGATAAACATTGTAACTGGAAAGGGCAGGTGAATAATGTTTGCAAACGTATTAACAGGTTCGTGTATGCTCTTAGAAAGATACGTAAACTCGCATCTGAGAAAACTGCACTATTAGCATATCATGGGTATGTAGGCTAAAAAAGAGGTATGAAATTTTACAATGGGGTAATTCGGTAGACATTAATAGAGCATTTAGGTATATCCCAAAAAAAGTGTATTCGGGCAATAAGCGGTATTAGTCCAATGGAGTCTTGTAGACCATTCTTTAAAAATTTTAAAGTGCTTACAATAACATGCATATTTGAAGTTGGGGTATTCGTTAAAAACATGGTAGGTTATTCGAGAAAGTTAGCAAAACCAGAAAATATATGTCTAGAGACCCGAGTAAGTTGGGTCTTCCTATGATGTCCACTACCTTGTTTAAAAGGAACTGATATTTAACAAGCTACCTAAGCCTGTAAGAGAACTACCACTATGTAAATTTAAGAATGTACTGAAGAAATGGCTTTTAGAGAAATGTTCTTATTCGTTAGCTGATTATATGGCTAATAAGGAAAAAACTATTAAAGTAATTTAATTTCTTAATACCAATAGTATTATTAGTTTCTAAGAGTTTATATCGTTATTTATTTTTTTAATTTCAATTTAATTACAATGTTGTATACAGTAATTGAAGTCTAATTGTTAAATACCTTTTTTATTTATATTTGTATGCAGATGCTACGGCGAAACATGCAGAACATATACCAATTTAACATCTATGTACCAAACCGTGTTTCATGCAAATAAAACATTCTTATTCTTATGAAAATGTTTGTTTTTCACCAATCATTAACCCCGCGTAACACCCCTAGGCGAGCTACGAAGGTAATTGAAAAAGACCAAAGATCTGCAACGCGTTATTTTACTAACCGAATTAACTTACTTGTCATTACTCTAAATCAATTAAATAAGTTACATTTATGTTAAGAAAAATTGCAGCTGCACCCTCGCTTGCTACAAGTACAAGGTTTTAACTTTTAAGACGAGACTTAGGAGTTATCTCTTCGATGCAGCAGAGAAAATTATTACTTCGTTTCTATCCACCCCACTTTGAAAATATAGGAAAAGTAATTTACAACTTTAAATAATGAAACTTGGTGATGTAACAGATTTAGTTAGTTGTTTATAGGAAACAAATATGAGGTTGTTCGCAGTGGTAACACAGCTAAATAAAATTCGCATGGATTTATTTTAGTACTGCGGCACGTCGGATTGGCATGAAATCATATATTTCGCTAAAATTATTATATATGTATTTCGGGTTCTCGGCTCTAGCGTAATACAAATTTGATCCCTGCAACGTGTTCAATTTTCACCACTAATTTTTAGCATCAGAAGTGAAACAACTGCTATGTACTGGGCAAAACCTCGGACACTATTACTATGTAACTAAAAACCGCAATAATACATTGCATTCTACGCATCTACACTTACACGCCGATTAAAGAAGCAGTAAGTATCAGAACTCCTAATTGTACTAACAAACACAAAAACAATTTTGAATATTTGTCACGTCAGCTACAAGTACTCAGTAGCCATTGTGTCGAAGTAATGATACTTATCGTATTGTCTTACAACCAAACATTGTAGCAAGGTGAAGCGGTGATCAAGAGGTTTTACTTTTAACAGATAAGACACGTCTGAATGCCGAGTAAAACCTTCGAGAATCATTTTAAAATTACTTGGATGTTCTTCTTCCTCAACAATGTACTTACGATGTTTGGAAAAAGTCTTCGCTGACAAGACTTATTACATATATTGGATCTGGGTTTGTACTAGTTATGTAGCTCTAATTATGTATATATAGTATGTCGAATCTCATGTTCTGGTCGGTACTTATCGGCAGAAAAAATATTTAGTTTAAGGGCTGATTTTTCAATAGTCAGATAAATGTTATCTGAGAAATATAATTGTTACTGTCACTGTCTTATAGAAACATTCTGACACGACAGCATCATAACTATTCCCCATGTAACTTTTATCTAACCATTGAAAAATCAGCCTTTAATCTAAAATCAGGCTATGAAAACCAAGTTTAAGATTCATATTCACTGCTGAATGAGGATCAGAAACCTTGTTGGCTCGGCTTTTCAAATCATACGAAACAATTCCCATTCTTATGTCAAGTATGTTTAAAACGTGTCTTCGGTCTTAGAACAATAGCAAGATTAGAATACTGACGGGAACTCTTACAAAAAGTAGCTAAAAATGCCTTATCCGCATGGTCTAGTAGTACTGTACTCAGCCACTTAATTAAATCAATAATTTCAGGCCCTTTTGCTCAGTAGGATTTTGTCCGTTATTCTAAACATACCAATACACCTTGAAATGTAAACCTTATCAAAACGTAACACAATTCAGTGTCGCATACTAGCACCTAAAGCCTGTTTGAATTATGAATAATGAAAATAGCAATCAATTGGATTATTTTAATCAGCTGTATAATTATTTTAATTCTGGACATTGCTAAACTTAGTTCATACTTTATAGAACATAAATGCGAATTTGCAATAGCAAAAAAAAAACATTAAAATTAACAAAATATAGTTTATACCTTATTGACCAATCATGACAAAAATTTACATAAATTTTATGTTACTATATTGTTGAGACCTTCGTGATACAAATTCAGGTTAATATGTTTACAGTTTTACACCGACATTCATAAACAACTTTTACGAAGCTTTCGAGTACAAACGGGGAAGCGGCGAGTTGCAACTATCGCGTGTCGAGCGTGTAATTATGACTTACCTACGAGGTTCATTGTAGTTTTAATACGAGTTACACAGATTAATTTTCATTCAGAATATTATATCATTTTCCTGAAGATTAAAATTGATTTTTCAGGTAGCGTAATTAGTATTACTACTCTTTTAAGATTCAACAGTTGGACTATGAGCCATGGGTACGCTAATTAACAACTAATCTAACCTAATTAATAGATTCTAAACACTTACTAACTTTATGAGAAAATTAAAAAATTGGCACTCACCCCACGTGAATCTCGGAACAGTATGGCAGCATGATGGGGATCGAGGAAAGCGTCGGACGCCCTGTGCCGTATTGTCGGCACATGTCCTAACGATGAGCGGCGCTTCTCAGCATCCTGGGACGTCGCTCTGCGCAGATGAGCTCCTGTAGACAAACAAATCACATTTATTAACATTTTGTTTTTTACAAGACTACATTACTATGGATCCGGTTAACAACAATGTAATTCACGTGAGTCAAGATATGTAGGGGCTTGCAAAATTGTATCTAACTCTATCTAGTATCTCATAAATTTTGTAGGAGCTGACGTGTACCTATGTGAATACTAAATCTTGTGTTTGTGGGCGTCAATCCTAAAATCTCACGTCAGTTGTCAGTTGTTTTCACCTGACAGGTTGTCTTAGAAAACCACATGAAAACAGTGTTATGCAGTACGAATCCAAAGTTAAATAATAATTAGTTAGAACTTTGAATGATCTAAAGTCTAAAGTATCAGAATTCTTAAAAATAGTATATTTAAGGTAGAATATGCACATATGTACTACCTACGAGACGAAACTATTGATTTCGCATTAGTTAAAAATGGGTAAAAGAAATAAAATTTTAGATTTGTTTTACCAAGTTTGTTCAATAGTGTTAACAAAAACATGCACCTAAGTGCATGTTTTTGTTAACACTTGAGACTGACTAAGTATCAATTAAATAACATAAAAATGTTTGTTTGTCTAGCGAGAAACTTAGACGATCGAAGTCCACATTAAGAATACTCTTTAATACTAGCTTATATTATTACATACAATAATAGGTAATAATGAACGCCTCGCCTACATATTTGAGTAATCAAGCCCCATTCATTCATAAGGGGGGAGGGGGGAGGAAAACTTCTAATAACAACATAAAAAATATTTGAACGATGGTACTCTATGGGCATGGGCATCTGTCTCATTACATAAAATGACCTACATAATTTTTATACATTAAAATATAAAAGAACGCATAAACTCGAACGGAATACGGAAAAAATAATGTATTAAGTACCTTTAATCCATTGCTTGTTGTATATATCTATTGTTTTATTGAGATACCAAATTCTAGCTGAAAATTCAACTTCACAAATTTATCATTCTCACCTTGTGTCTGATACGTAGTTTAGCGAGAGGAATAGGCCTATAACGAACTAAGTACATACATATAACAGTAACGATTTCCTTTCTCATTCAACAAATTGGCTCATACACGCTCGGGATGACAGTGGTTATACGACAATAAAACATCTAAATTATATCGGGGAACTATATTTTCTTGTCGATCTGTGACTATTGTTACGTAACCTCCATTACACTGATTAATTTATTTATTTTTATTAAATACTATCGTATAAGCATGATATGTTTAAAAATATGCAACGTATTGTTAATTGCATAACGCCTCGTAAGTAATAATTTTGTTGCATAACCTATTCCGCTGGAAAAGCTAAAAGTAAATTATGAAAAGTAATCTATAACTTTAACTTTTTTCTTTTTGTCATTGATATAATAATGTTGCAATGGTTTGTTATTTAATGATCGATTTGTTTTGATTATACAGATGAATTTCCGTCATCAGTACAAGGTCTAGTAGGAACTATTCGTAGATATTCACAAAAATAAAGACAATAATTCGATGGATACAACACCCGACTTATTTTTTGGTCTGTCCTCGACTATCTTATATTACTAATTACTAGAAAGAAGGGCCAACTTTTAAAGATGTGTAAAACCTGCCGTAAAGTTAAAAGCGTAAGTCAAGTTCAACGTATTGTACTCCATTTTAACACTGGTCGAGTGAACGTTAACCTTTAATACACGTAGTCGGGAACCCTATAGTCTTGCAGTAAATCTTATACAGTGGACTTGGCTGGGTTTAACCACGTAACCGCATCGACATTCTTACGATTAAAATACGTAAAATTATTGATTATTTAAACTTTTATAAAAGCGTTACGAGTGTTTTTTAGATAAATTAATAATGGAAGACAAAAGATTAGGTCCATAGAAAACTAAATCCTGCCCAGCAAACGGCTTACGGTATAACCAGGCCATAGTATTTAATTCGCAAAATAAATGTTATTTTATTCTTTAAAAGGACCAGCGTTGTAAGAGGGTCTAACAATAAACAAAGCTGGAAATGTCGCCACAAAGGTAACATTGTGAACAGTTACTGTGCCCGCAAGGATTACACGTTGACTGTCGGTTGCCTTACTTAAGGAAACTGAGCACATAATTCATAGAACGTACTTGCTCTGTAGCCTTTCTAAATTCTCTTTAATTTACTTTTTCTTTAACCTTCTTACAGAAATACTTGTATTGTGAAAAAGCTCGCTTTTTATTATTTTTCTTATTACATTGAGATGTTATTATTTTGTGACTTAACAACTCTGCCTTAATCTGGACATTTTAATAATGACAGTAGCTCGTTAAAATCTCTCGTTGACTCTGTGTCACATGTGACACATGTGAACCCACACTTAGCTCTTAATTGGGTCAATTTAATTAGAGCAAAATATATTGAATATAATGAGTTTTGACAGCTCGTTGGTACACAAGTTAAATCCGGTACAAACAGGAAATTATGAGGAATACTTGTTTCTATCAAAAACATGGAAATGCAAAACAGAATTAATAATTCTTAATATAGCAGGTAAACAAAATAAATGTCATTCATGGCAAGTATTAACGCAGAATACAGAAATATTTTATGTATTGAACAAATCAATCCTTATTTATGTTTGAAAATAATTAGAAATCTTCAGATGCAAAGCCTGCGTTTACATAAATATCCACCATTTCCTTGGCAAACGTAAGTATATACAAATATTAAAATTCATTCGTTGGCAATAAATAAGACGCTTAAGAAAAAAATCTTAAAACCAACCATAAAATGTTTGGCGAGTTATATAGTTCATTTGGACCAACGCCAAATATTTTTAACACGACTTGAGGTTAACGTTTGCAACAAGTTTGTATGGCCTTAAAATGAAGCAAAATCATTCGTGATGATGCAAACTGAGAGTAATTTATGTTATTTTAATAAAAGCAAAGCAGATATATACTGCTGTTTAGCTATTATTCAATGAAGAATGTATATTTTGGGGTGTAGTTCGCCCTCCTTTTAGGGACAATTCGTTTTAGCCGTATTATATTTGTTGAATTCCTCCATTAGGTTTAAATACTGAGTAGTCCTATCAACAAATTATTTTTGAAATCAACGTTTTATATACAATGTCAATATTATGTATTTAGTTCACTTATCAGTAGCATTATCGGAAGATCATACCGGCTAACAATAAAGCGTGCAAAGAATGAAGATGTGATTATTAAACTGTACTCACTGCGATTTTCTACTGAATGCATCAAATTTTATATTTTTCGCCACTAACCATTAAACTACCATTACACTATAAGTCTCACTTTACTTTCCTCTATGGAAAAGAAATAAAATTACTTATCTTCAATTTATCGTTACGTACGACCGATAGAGCGGGTGTCGATGATTACTGCTAATCTCTTCAGATAAGTCTTTTGGTGCGATTTAGATTACGCATGCAATCATTCAGATCATAATGGCTGAAAAGACGTCTGTCCTTTACGACCTATTGTTACTAGCTATTGTTCCACAGAAGGTTTAATACAACCCTTTAAGGATTTGATCCTACATTAATAATGGCCTTATTATTGGATTACAAGTTAAGGTCAAAGTTTTAGTGAGGCTATAAAAATAACATGAAGTTTGGATATTTCTAGATATTTCTGAATATTTCTTACAGGGCAAATTGAGGGGCATGTTCTACAGCTTGCATGGCTTTCAAATATCGTTCAAGCTTTCAACTGAAAGGCTTCAATCGCGCTCGAATGCAATTCAAAATGGGAACCTTTACATTAGTGTTGTCTGCACATACTTCTATGTATTCATCACTAGCGGCCCACCTCCGCTTCACACAATTCCAACTTCCTCGCAAACAATCAAAGGGTCATCATTTCCCAATTTCCCTTCGACTTTTCGATAATTTTCTTTGATAAGAACCTTCTACTGGCTATAATAAGTACAACAAAAAAACGATTGACAAAATTGTTCCAGGCGTTCTCGAGTTATGCTCAGCGACGCATTTTGCGATTCATTTTTATATATTAGATTACATCCCGTATAAGTATTTGTCATGCCAAAGATAGGCATTATTTTCTTTTGTAAAGATTAGCAAAGCAGATAAATCTAAATACTTTCAACAAATTGTAATGATGGTTCGTCTTTTAGTTTTAATAATTATGTCGCGCAATGTATGCCTGTGAAATTTCCTCCTGGATACAGCTAAGACTTTAAGATTATTTAAGGCGAATTTAAAGAAATAAATATATGTATACTAAACTAAAACGTACAAATGTAAGTTCAAAGAGTTTCATATGCAACACTTCCTTTGGGATGAAACTGTAATCCTACTAAAGCATAGTTAAGACCAGGAGGTCTACTCTCTTTCTTCGAAACGAAACTTTCGGAAACGAACGAAACTCGAACGAAAGAACGTTGACGACCCTACTCTGTTTTATTTTCGGACACGCATACGAAGTTCGATCCAGAGATAATTTTCGTGAACGAATGTAATTGTGTAGGTTCTTTATAATGTGATTTGTGGTAAATTACGGTTTTTACTTAAAGTTAAAATTACAAATTCTCTGGCTGTTTCTTTAAATTCCACATTATGTATGTGGTTTGTAAAAACTATTACTTATAATATTCCACGCAGAAAATTAAAATATATTTATTTTTGACGGAATTGTAATTTATCGTTTAATTTATCATCGTTACTTTATAAAACACTCTTTTACAAACATTTATAACCGACTAATTTAAAGAGTACTATTTCATGCCAAGAAAGGGTTGTTATGTATGACGACTAAAAATGGCTGTATTCGAACCGTGCACGACATGTGTCAAAAAATTAATGTCAACAGATTGTTTATTTTTATCAACACGAGATAATAAAATATACTATAAAAGACAATAAATATATGTGGAGAAAGGAATTTTATTGAATTGAATAAAAAATGGATATTATTATAAAAACAGGTTTTGAGTGTTATAAACACACAATCATTTTCAAACCCCAGACTGTGCTAAAATATAAAATTGGTGTTAGCAGAACATGTGAGGGATGTGGAAGAGCAGGGAAAGAAAAGAATTAATGCGAATAATAATATGGCTGTGCGTTAATATTGATTGTGTAGTGGTGGAAGAAGACTGTGTGACAAAGCGAGTCGAAGCTAAATGTCCAATTATCAACATTTGAAAAGAAAACTGTAGTTGAATTTGATAAAAATGTATGCAATGTTAATAACTTAATATTTTTATAAAATAATGTAATAGAGTTAAAACAAAGCCATTCATATTACACTCATGTTCAGTTACAAATGTATGTAACTGGGATGACAATGTGTGATATTTTTATTTTGAGCAGTATATAATAAATAATGCTCGTTTATGTTAACTTCATATACCTAAGTACTTTAATGTGTTACAGTAACGATATTGTTTTAATGTTATATAAAATGCTAATAAGTTGTTTAAAATTATACTCCTTGTTATATTTGTTCTATTAGAAAATTGAAATTTATTTTAAAAGGATAATAAGTTTTTATTTTTTGTTTAATAAGTGCAGAACTTTAGGAAATAAAAATCAGTTATTTTTTTTAAGTGTGTTTTTATTTACTTGTCCTTTTTTACATATTTGTGCCGCGATCGGTTTTTTTACCCTTTCCACCCACTTCGCACGTTCCGAATAATTGAAGTACATGCAAACATATCATAACAATAACATACAACTTATGAGTTTTTGTTTTCTAAAAGTTAGTTTCTCACAGCTCCTCAAATAATAGGCGACTGTCCTACAAACTCTAAGTCGGGAATTTGACTTAGGTATATTAAGTAGATTGCGCAGGCAGCGCCGGTTCCTTCTATATACGCTCTACACGTTCTTCACGTAAAACAGCTTCGATTTAGAGCATTCTTGTAGCCATTTCAAACAATTTTCATACAAAATCCACACTAAACGAAAATTAAAAGGTAACACTTTTGGTTTCGTCATTTTGAAGTAAAAAATCTGAAAAATCGTCTGTCATATTCAAAAGTTCGTTCGGAGCTAATAAGGATTAGAGTAGGTTCTAAATGTCAAACGTCTTCGTTCGAACGATATTTCGGAACGAATTGAAACCGTGGTAGGAAACACGCGAAGTTTCGATCGAAAGTTCGTTTTTCGTAGAATAAGAGTAGACCCCCAGGCCAAGAGGGTATTGCGAAGTTCAGATGGTTATGTTTAATTTCGGTAGTGTTCGATGACCGTCCAAAATAGAGCATTTACAACAATTAAGATCAAAATAAAATAAAATAGAGAGAAAGATCAATCTAGTGAATTACAGCGTTTTTTTATAAAATAACTAAAGCTTAGATACATAATTGTAACCAAGAAGAGGAAAGATACAAAGCCTACAACTTTGACTCCGTGGTCAAAGGAAAAACGTTGCCTGTGTCAGTCCGCACACCCAAATATCACGCCATAAGAAAGCGACGTTGCAACGCCAAAGAAGTACAAATAAATAACAAACACACTATTGCATCTCACTTCCTACTAATATTATAAATGTGCAAGTTATGATGTTAGGATGTTTGTTACTCAATCACGCCAAAACGGTTGGACGGATCTGGATGAAATTTGGAATAGGACATATTACGCTGCTTTTTATTAACATACCACACGGGCGAAACCACGGGCGGAATGTAATAAGTGTGAAACAAAAAAAAAACATGTTTTCATATTCTGAAAAGAAAAAACAGTATCATGGCTACAGAAAATGTAGGCTGCCAGGCAAATTAAAAAGATTGCTTTTCGATACTAATCTCCGGATATAGGGTAGAAATGAGCCTCGAAGAACAGATTGTTTCCCCTAGAGATGAGAGAAAATTGAACGAGATAAAATTTAGGTCGCTTGCTTGTGACCACGTAATAAGGCTATTAAAGTGGGAAATGCAATTTTATGAAACCTTATCGTGCTAAACAACGACCAAAAGCGTCGGGTGAGTTACTTTCAACATCATCTAATTTAAAGTATTTCTGGCACATTTTTATTATTTTCTTATATTCTTTTTGTGTTAGTACTTTGGATAACACGTAAAAAAGAAATGGGAGGATAAAAGAGTTAGTTCAGGCGTATGTTTTTTATTAGGATAAGTAAAACTGAGAAAATATTTTTTTCCTTAGTTTGCTAATTCATAGTTTTTAGTTCTGAATATATTAAAACATGTTACTCTGTGTGGCTTTTTAATGATTTGTTTTTGTTGCCGAACCTGCATGGTGTTTAATTGGTTACAATAAGATAACAGAGATAAAGCAAACAGATCGCTTTTATAAAAAACCTATTTAAAATCAGTAAAACCCCCGAAAATACAATATAGATATATTATTAATTCACTAACAGAACGAAATAAAGAAAAATCTGAAAGAGATACAAAGAATTGTTATTGTATTCTCCAAAAAAAATAAGTCTGCGTCATAAATCAATATAATTGAAGGCAATTTACTTCAGCAAATATTGCACATAAATTGTGATCTATCAACATCCCACTTGAACCGACCGGCAATAATTTTTTATTTCTTCAAACTTCTCGAGATCTGTTGGTTTACAAAACCTTGTTTCCTATTTTTTGTTTTTTTATGTTTGAGTATTCAAGAAGAGTACGTAACTGCCTGATTTATTTATGTATATAAGTAATCAGTAATAAATAAACATCTATCGTAGCGTACGTACATTAAGTATCTTGTTATCCGTCTCGCACATAGAATGTAGATAGAAAATGTAAATACATATCGGAAACAACTATACATCTATCTATAAATATATAACAGGTGTTAATATCTTCTGTAGTCAAAACATAACCGCAATCGATATGGCCTGACATTTCCTTAATGATAACTAGTTTTTTTGAGTTTATATTTCATTTTTACTTTGCGAAATTAGAAGTTAGAGTATATAGAATAGATTCTTTGGCTTCTTCCTTCGAGAGAAGAATAGAAGAGTAACAAATATAAAAAAAGTCAAGTTTATTTCTTATATTTTAGTAGAATGAGATACAATTTTGAAATAGATTCATTGTTACTAATGAGAATCCAGAAATAAAAATATATTTAAGTGTCGTTATCGTCGTTATCATAACTCAAATTCAAAGCATTTTCCATTAACCTACACACAAGCTCACAGGCGCATCGAAACAGAATTATCTGTCAATCTGTTCGTCAGTGAAGCTACTAGATCGTTCCAAAATGAATAAATGGAAACCCACTAGACCGATTTTGGTTGATCCATGTCTAATGTCTATCCAACAACAGAACACAATACGAATTCATTAGTTTTGATGATAATAATTTCATTAAAGGGAATAATAATTATAACTTCGTTAGAGAGATATTAAATACCAATTAACAACAATGCTTAGTAAGATTACTCAAATATCAAATCTGTTCTTTACCACGTAGTGATTTTAAATGTAACCTAATGAATATTGTAAAATATTCTTGAAAGGAAGAGAAGAAACACACATTGGTGACCATTAAGCAGAATAATATTATATCATATTGACACAAGAATTTACCTAATCTCATTTTAGACAATTAGGTACTTACTTATTTTAGGCATGATTAAGTACACTCAAGATCTAGACACGATTAAAACATTTTATACAGTTTATATTCCCAATAAAAGATATTATCTGTTTATTGACATTTAAGAACAGCTGTTTTTATGTCCAACATTACTCCTTTATAGACTTCATTTAGTATTTGCGAGATATATTAGACCATTTTTGTGTGATATAGGGCAAACGAGCAAACGTATTACCTGATGATAAGCAATCGGCGCCGCCCATTGACAACCGTAGTGCCAGACGATACCCGAGGCGTTGTCAGCCTTTTGGATTACGCTCCCGGACATTTAAGGATTTTGGGGAGGGGAAGGATTGGGCCTTTCCAATAATTCATTAGACAGAAACATATTCGGAATGAATATTCACTATCCAAGTCCGCGTCTTCGTTTGGGGAGAAATTTTGTTTTTATTAACAACTAGTAGAATCATTATTAGGTAGGTCCTGATAATAATACAGTGTGTCAAATTCTGTGGTAAGCTTCATTTTCTTCTAAATGTGTTTCCAGATTCATAGAATCTAGGTAAAGGTCATATAAACTGTAATTGTTACTTTTACTACTGTGGATAAATTCTTTAACATAATAATTTTTCGTCAAAAATAATGTTAAGACATCGGCTATTTACCATTTTTATATGAAAAGACAGATACGAATCCACATTTATCCTCGGGAACATGTAAGAACTTGTTAACCTCATTAATTAAGTCAATGTTCGGGGACTAATCATGTTAAATAATTCGGTTATTGTTCCTTTATTACTCACAGTTACGTATTTTGGAATATATTAGAGATATATATGATGGATTATGTAATGTTATAATTCGTATTCTACCTATTATTTGTTCGTTATACGTCACTTAACACAAAAGCAAAAAACGTCAAATAAAACATTGATACATTTTGAATGAAAGAAAAGGTTAGAGTAATTTACAGTCGGATTTTTAAATATAGGTAATAATTACCTAATTCAGGTATCAAAATTAGTCAACTAAAAATTCCTCCGTGATTGAGTATGGAAGCGTCTGGCAATATAAAAAATTGTAAACATGTGTGTGCACATATTTAGCATGCATCGATGAAAATAACTCTGTCCCTTTGACTTTGACCGTAGAACATTATTAAAAATTACGAACCAAAAATAGCTTGCTCAACACGTTTTTTACAAAAGGCTTGGAAAATTAAACTGCAAAACTGGGCAAGTGCATTTTCAAGGAAAAAGGGAAAATAAATAAGAACTTATAATAAAGAAAAAAGTAATTTACATTGAATAACAAAATGACGCTTGATTTTTTCCAGAACGGGTAGGCAGTAAAACTCTTTACGATTCCTTTTAGTCTAAATCCAGGCTCAGTAATAACATTTTTACGTATGAATCCGCATACGCAGGAAGGAAAGGTGTAATTGCGTGCCTATAATAATACTTTTTGAGTAAACGAAGCGAAGCAACTCAAGTACGACATCTATAAGCACATAGACCGGTTTGGCTCGATAAATTTTCTCCACACCGCAAACCATTTAATCGAATAAAAAATCACGATTTTATCTCTTATGTACCCCAGTTTACTTTTTGCTGATGCGAAATTGTTTGAAGTCCAATTCCATTGATCGGATATAGGATATTGTTATCAGAGATAACATTTTCTTACAAAAATATTCATATCTATCCAATTGTCTGTATGTGTAAATACCTAACAGTAAAAAGAAAAAAACTATTATGATAATTCCACACCTGGCTTATAGTCGAACAGGTTTACAGAAATAATACTTCTTACTCAAAAGGTAAAAATAATGTTCCTATACTTCATGTTACCTAACAAAAAATTATAATGATCCTTAAAATCTGCTTCTTCTGATTGACGAAACAACAATTTAACATTTTTAAGATTACATATTATACGTATGATAACATAACCACACAACAGAAGCCTTACTTCTTGCTAAATTCCATAATCTGGTCAACTGGTTTCGGTTGATTTGTGAATCTCAAAATAAGTTTTATAAATAAATGTCACATTTATAGCATGGACTTTGAACGTTGGTATTTTTATTACATAATTTCAACAAATATGAATTTTGTCTTGCACCCATACTCGTGTTTTAAAACTTTATATCGGACCTACTTGGTTTGAATTAAACAACTGTTTAAATGTTGGATAATGTATCGAAGAACGCAAAAAATTAAGCTACGGTCACTATGCGTCGAGTTAAACTGAGAAAGAGTAGCTATAAACACCTTACTGACAAAACACAAAACCTTTGTATTTACGACAAAAACTACTTTTACAGATGGAAATGCCAACTAAGCTTCCGTAAAGAGAAAGGTGAGGTTGCCTTACCTTTTCAAATCCCTTTCATTATAGTTCTGGCAAATCGACAAAATATCTGTATCGCAGGACCCATTGAAATGTACCCTATTACAGCGTCATATGTGTGTTTATTACCGTCCTAAATTAAATGTTGTTATATATATTTATAGCAGTAATTACAAACTTTTTGTCTTTTATAAGTTATAAGTAACTACATTATTTCTTTACCTTCTGTGCTATTACCTTAATTGTGGTCACCTAAGTTAATTTTGGTATTTGCGACATTACACGTTTTTGTTTTTAAAGCAGTCAGACACCATGGATATTGTAATTATATACTTCTCTATGATTCGTAAAATTATAAACCAAATCAAACAATGCGACATGGGTTTGGCTAACTCAGGGCTCATAGACCTAATTTTATAACGAAAACGAAATGCCTTATATGCGAAATGCAAAATATCTTAGACTTTATTAAAGGTATTGATTTCATAGGTTTTCCTGCTATCGGATTTTAGAGGAAAAATAACTATAAACCTTTATATAATTGGACGTATTATACAAAAGACATAGAAGAAATAGGCATAGACTATTATTATAATTTATATACTGCCTAATTCTCAGAAAATATATCGACGAATATCCTCCATATTCGTTATTGATGTAATTGAAAAGTAATCCACCAACAACGATGAATGAAAATACCTACAACGTTCTAGGTGGATGAGGAAACCAATTTGTAGGAAGATAGCAATTTAAATTTTCGTTGAATAATTATCGTAGGTGAAACATTATATTGGTGGGCTTAGATCCAGCTTACGAGAAGACTATGTGGTACAAAATAAGCTGACGTTCCCGTATAGTGAGCACGTATGAAACTTCAGTCTAGAAGTGGTGTATACAGCCTTGATAGACATAGATCTTCTAATGATTTTAGATGTAAGTTTGAAATCGACCAAATTTTTTTAAAAGAATTGATTACTTTTATCGTTATTGCTTTGTATTTATTATGAACTATTGCATACTTATTAAAACCAAAGCAAATTTATTGTAATTTAAAATTGTTAGAATTGGCCTTAGTATTCGGACTGAACAGGTCCTGTCGCATAACTTACAATCAAATTCAGTTGCGCGTTCAGTGTCATCGTGACCTTCACAAATATCAAGGAAACGAGATTAGGTGACGTAATCAGCATAAATACGAACACTAGTGTCACTGCTTAGCGTCTACTGTAGTCGTTTTAAAGGCATATAAACACGATACAACACTTTATGCTCCCGAGAAAAAGATATATTTATTGCTCGTATAATAAACTTTCGAGTCTCCCGAGTTTCGAATTCGACTTCAAAATATCGAAATTAGAATAACTCAGAAATAATAGTCGAGATTTTTTGCTGACCATCGAAATTTCTTTTGTCATCAAACCATACTGCATGGTATATACTAATACTTATAATATGTACTTTAAGAAAACAAATATTAATATATTATAATGTGAAAATCCTTTGGAATTCAGTCAATAAATAAATCCTCAATTCACTGGGACACGTAAACAGTCAAACCGTTTTGACTAATTCTTTTTTGTTGGGCTATTGTCAAAAGAACATTCCAACATTTTTTTTAACCTGAGTATGCGAGCCCTGTCGATGTCAGAACGGGTCGCTTGTTGGCAATCCAAGTGAAACAAAATAAATGGCATGTCAGTCATGTCAATATTTTTTCGGTTTTTGTTGATCGAGAGTTCCTCGGGGAAGTTGGAAAACAAAACATAAAAAATATGACATTGCAAATAAATTTGGGCTCTAAACGAGAACCAAACCAAAACCGAGAAATAGACCGATCAGTTACTTCAATATAAGTAAGTAAATTAACTATTGCTTAACAGTAAAGGAAAAGCCTTAGGAAAATGAAATAGGACTGAACTAGCAATAAAATATTCAGGTCAAACCACTTGGAAAGCAAGATATTCTTTGCAGGTAAATTGATTTTCCAACAAACAATGCAGCTAATATTAAACTTAAAGTATATGAATAATAAAGAAATGTTATATGGAGGAAACAAACGTTTAGAAATCGCCAACCCGCAGAGACATTCAATGATCCGCGAACGCGAACATTTTGTACCTAATTGGGCTCGATCCAAGCGCTATTGAGGGTCACTCAGTTTTTAAAAAAACTGATATTTGTAATGGTAATTGATTACTGCGTACCTTCAGTAAAATGGAAGTAACTGATGCTGTAAACATGGTTTAATATTATTCAATGTTAAGAGCATTGCATTCCAAAGGGTTATAATGCATGCGGTCATTCACAGATGACAGGCAAAGCGTATCGTGCTCCAATTTTAAAATAAACGCAACGCCGTATCTGCGCCAACTGCAGATAATTCAGCAATGAACGTCACTGAGTCTGTCTCATAGCTAATTAGTATCAAATCTGTTAATAACAAGTCCTATTAAAATTTAGAATTTCGGCAACCAAGCGGCATGTTAATTTTCGATGCGCAATGACATGCAAGCATTGAAAATTTTAAACTAAATGTCTGTTACAAATAGTAACAAATGGATATTCTTCGTAAAAATATAGGTTATCTGCAGACAGGAATATCAATAATAATATAGTAATTCCAAGCCAAAAGAGAAACTAGAAGGTAAGTAAACTGTCGGCTAAGTCTAAGTAAATTATCCAATGCTATAATAATACCGGTAGTTAATGAATACGTAGTGTTGTGTTACGTTCAACAACATCACACATAAAACCGCAAGAAAGTGGGCTGTGAAAGTCGCGAATCAGAGTGAGAACAAAACAAAAACTATGTACTTACAAAATACAAATAAGAATCCAATATATCTTGAAAATAATTACTTAAAGACGCAAGAAGAAAATCTTGTGATCCTGCTCTGGAGATGCACATAAGTAAAAAGAAGAATATTTGTTTTATACCCGCTCTCGCGTCACTAAACACCTAACAAGAGGTATCTAAATACTGTATAATATCTTAACCATGTCGTTCTTGTACATTTCCATGAATTATGCAGTTTATTCTATTAATGTGTGTGTCTTTAATAGACAGGACTATTATTATAATTATATTATTGCTATATACAATACCTTCTCTTAATATTTCGTCGAAAATTTGGTAGGTAGCACCACAATCTTCAAGCACTTGCCGCCTTAGAATTTTATGCGAGTGATCACCATCGAGAGACTTCGATCGTGACCGAAACTCATCACTGTCCATAGCACGAGCCTCGTCGGTACTGGCGGCCGGAATAGCGCAAGAGCCTCGCCGGCCTTCCCCAGACTCGTGCCGCCAATGCCCCACTTTTTTACCAAACGTTCGAATCAGTTCTTGTATCGTGTGGTGCTTATGCCGATGTCCGCTACTGCTTGACCCTGACCCTCGCCTTTCGTTTTTTTCATATTTGCTATCTTTGTGATCTTTGGTATCTTTACAGCCCGTCACACTCTCAGTTAATTTTTGAGCAAAACTTTTGTTATCATGTCGATTCCTATGGCTCAATTTAGAGCTAGATATTTCACCATACCGTTCACATTTACTATATTCGTGTTCTTGGATATCATCCATAACATCATTATAGAGAGGAGAGACGAAATTTCTGTAGTCGCTACGTGGGGCGTGGTATGTATTGACGCCAATCTGATAACGATCTCCATCGCTTCGTTGCCGTCTGTAGTCTGGTTGATGGGTGTAATAGTGTTGCGTTGGAGACCCTCTCTCCATAACATCCCGAATGTAACTTGCGAAATTCGGATAGCGATCCCGAGGACTAGAAGCAAACTCATAGGGACTTCCTGAACTAGCTCTCATACTCCGATGCGCACTAGAACCTCTTTGATGTATGGGTATAGGTCGTGCTGTTGACGATGCTGCAGCGCCATCATTTGCTAACACGTTACGTGAGTCTGATGAGGTCAGCGATGAATACCAGCTGTCACCACTGTCTTCCTTTTCTATAGGAGGGGTCGATTCTCGGTGGTGTTTATGCAGAAAATGTGAGAGGCCGTGCATTTTGAATACCGTCTTTTTACACTTCACTGAGTTCTATTCATTTCTGAGGTCTAACACCTTCGTCATTATTGAATATGGATCAGATCTCGGACTAGCAATAAACGACATTACGTTAATTTAAATGTTTAGTAACGACCTGGTGTCATCATTGTTTTAATAAATAGTTAATACTACGGCAAGAAGTATCTAACGATATTATGGTTCATTGGCCCGTTGACGGCTTAAATGTTAGTTGTGTCGGTAATAACTACCAGGACATGTTAAAACAAACGTAAGTAAAGGTCACAAGATGTTTCATACATGAGTAATCGAACGCATCAGCTGCTTAGCGAGTAGCCGAATGGGGATAAAACAAGTTTACCGCTCTCCAAGGTCACGACTCGCGACGCCCTACATTGGGATTGTAAGTAGCGGAGCGGGAACGCCACAAAGGCTATGGAACGAACAGAACACAAATGTTTGGGACAGGACGCATGCGTACCATGGGGGTCACCTTCATACCGTGCGAATTTGTTTCACCATGGTGAATGCATGGCGAACGTGACTTAAAGAACATAATGGCACGTGTTTTTGTGTTTGTATAAAGGACTTAGATTTAACATTTTGAAAATCTCACATAATTTATATTAATTATCTCACACGAGGTAAAACGTCATGTCATAGACTGATATTAAAACGTAATCCAACCTTTGCCAAGTATTTTTATAAATATATGTCCTATTGTTTTACATTTATAACGAGATTCCTACAAATTGACTCTACTAGCTGCGTATTATTTTACAAAGATCTTTATCGAATTCAAAACTTGGTTAAATTACTTTTAAGGGTTTAAAGGTATCAAATTATAATAACAAGGAAAATTAATGAACAAGAACATTATATAGAATTGTCAGTTATCGTAACAGTAGGTCGTTTCCGGTTGAAAATATTCGTTGAAGCTCCCATTTTTAGGAGAGATGTCTCCTAATTTAGAATTTAGCATGTTCCCTTAGTGTGTAAGTCTCAAATGTTAGTATTATTTAATTTTCATAATTATAGCAACGATATTTTAATCCATTTTCATCTGTATGGCGTTTGTATACGATTCAAATTACAAGTAGTTTGTTTTATTTTACGTGACGAAAATACTACGCTTTGAAGAGGAACATCCTCTTCGTTAGGCAACCATTGAATAATCCGACAGTAATAATAACAACATTCGTTTGTTAAAGTTGTAGTTAGGTATTACAATAAAATTTTTGTTTTTAAAGGCTCTAAAGTCCAGAGATAATTTAGTTTTTTTAATGGAATAGATACCTTTAGTTTTTATTATGGTGGCGACGGCAAACTAGTATACTGTCATTAATACTATCACTCGCAACACCAGAGGAATGACAGGCGCATTGACGACCTTTTCAGGAAGGTACTCTTTCTGCATTCAGATGTTTTTACTACGTAATTCTATTTGAGAAACGTATATAAGTAATAATAAAGTATTTTTAAGTGTGAAAAATATACTGCTCATGAACTTGCGCTGTGTTATGTTAAGGTTTTATTTAGCAACTAAAGTAATTAGTGCCCATATCATTTGATTTAAAAAGCACTTGATGCACATAATCTTAGTCAGAAGTAATATCCAATTTTATTTCGTACCGTCAACTTGAACACGATAAACTAACTGAAAAATAAATATCCAAAAATAAATAATCTTTTAAAGAATGATATTCTTACCGGAGATAAGAAAAAATACAATCGAATTGAGAACCTCCTCCTTTTTTTGAAGTCGGTTAAAAATATAGAATAAAACAGTCACTGTGACCGTAAACTATTTAGGGATAATGCCTAATAGCCTAGACGGTATCACCAGTTCATTATCTTAATTCTATATAAAAACTAGAAACATCTAATGAAGTTTGTATATCATGATAACGTGTACTTACAAGAAAATATCATATTTCAATGACTTTATAATTACGAATGGTTTACTGAGAGTTAACAAGTCAAGAGGTTAACAACTATGACGGTAAATGAGACACGTAATGTGTTATAGTACTTCACTGAAGTGAATTATTTATGTCTCATTGCTTAGGACATTTTGAATCGAATGTTAAGTCCGAAGATTTAAATCAAAGTTACACAGGAATGAAGGTAGGTGCACCAGGTTGATTCGGAATTTTAATTAAACGACCCAATCTTGCAGAGAATCACCGACAATACCTTCATTAACAAGGAAATAGAGGTGTTCTATTTCTTTAACAAAGAATAGATTTTGTTTAATAAGTGACGTTCACTCGAAAATCTAACAATGGCGTTACGTAAATCTTGTATAAACAAACGAAAAAGTCTATAGTTTCGACACGTTGAACACGAACTGACTTTATCTAATATTATCAAACATTACTAAGATAAGTAAGGTTTTTCTTACACAATATGATAATGTGATACCACGGAATACCATAAAATTATTCATAAAAGTTACGAAATGATATGGCCGAAAAGTTCCAAATAAATAACTTGTTTTCCTTAAAATGATATTCTAACATTTATATAATAAAAATGGTCACTCTGAAGGCCTGTTATACCACTACCATACTACAAACAAGTAGGTAACGATAAATTACATATACGGCACTTTATCCAGTCAAATTATACTCTATATTCAAATTTATATGGTGCATAGTGCTATCCAGACATTGGAATATAGACCCTATAATTAAATTAATTAGTATTCATTAAATAATTCTCATAAAATTTAAAATCACGTTACATTTCAGACAGCCATAATATTAATATCACTGTGAGTATCCAAGCACATGTAGGCTTACAAAACTTCTTACGTAATCGTAGGTACTTTGGGTTATAGTTTTAAGTAAGCAGATTTTAAATAATTACCTGACCTGATGATTATGTAACAGACAATTGTCTAGTTCAGGACTTAATATGAAACGTAAGTAACCTACGTATAAAGTAATTTCCGTTCTAAATACCTGATTTACTTGCATTGTAACAACTTGATGACTATTTATATGGAATGAAATAAATAGATATTTACATTTAACTTTTCAAAGAAACAATGTCAACTTTTCAAAAACAACCAGTACTTATTTAAAATTTATGCATCTTTAAAGATGTTTAAGCCAATCTGTTTGTTCGATACTTGTATTAAACTTTGTTATTACTTGTCTGTTCGTTCGTCTAGGATAGTGTCAAGAGGTTGCACAAACAAATGAAGTACTTATTGGTTTTTCGTCGGCCTTCGAGACACCCCATAACTCGAGTTCATACAGATTTTTCCTATCGAAGAGAAGCGTTCAATTATAGAAGTTTGTTTTTGTTTCTAAGCATATTTGTAAGACTTCAAAGCAGTTTTAGATTACCACTTTTATATATATTTATCGTTTAAACAACAATTTTTAAAGAAAACCACTTAAATGCGCAACGACCTTCTATTCGTGTATGCTTTTCATGGATCTGTTATAAGAATCGAAACAGATGTGTTACAAATATGTTACAAGCAAACAGTTGAATTAACGTATAATAAGTATGTTATCTCCAAAATACAAGCCACGTACTAAATTCATATTATTGTGTGAAGTTATCTAATTATAACTATTTTAACTATCAGCAAATCTAATGGCAGCCCGTTAATTTAATTTCATTAATGGTTTTCCATTATTAGACTTTAATTATTACGAAACGCACATTTTATGAGAAAGACGATAAAATGTGACTAACTTCAAAGTGATGGTGATGAAGTTTATAACATATCACACATTTATTAATACTTTAAGTATATTTTTAAGTACTAGTTTTTTTTTTACTTTCGCAACTACGTATATCCTAAATTGGCTACTTTATTTACAAACGGAAACTCGGGCCCTTATCCCATGGGACCAATGACGTAAACTATAGACTACTTGTAAGATCGCATTGTGGAATGGTAAAACATTTGAAGGAACCTCCAACTGGAACGATACGAGTTTGTAGAGGTTATTTTTTAGGTTCAACTTACGTATTTATTTAAAAAAAAACAATTGTAATAAGATTTTTCAAGGTATCATTAATATTTTAAGTATTCTTATTAATCTTTAAATTTCCGATACTAAATCTTGATTTAAACTTGTCTACTATAGTCCATGAAATATACTGTATATTAACAAATAAAGAAACACAACAAGGTTAAGGTGATCCATTATTGTCTTCGTGTATTTATTTATAATAATTATTTATTTAATAATTTTAAAAAGTAGGCACTTAGCTACCCACGAATTTGTTGTGTAACAAGTAATTATCAAACTATATCTAAAGTGTTCTTTTAAGTAATCCGGCTACTAAAATATGTGTGACTTGACAAACATTTACAGTTACCTGTTAGGTATATGGAAACATGTTTATCTATCAAAGCCCGTTCTTCACTGATACACTTGCGGTGGGTGATAAGTTCTGTGCTAATGTTGCCAGGGAAAATATTAACAAATAACAATGATGACAATTGGCGCACTTTTTGGCAGTTATTACGGGCCTATCACGTCGTCGACTAAACAAGTTTGTTTACAACATGTGTCGCAATGCGCCAGCTAACTCACGACCAGGCAGTTGTACGACAGCACACCATGTGCCACCACAACAGAAAACGTAAACACCACGCCGTGACACGCTGCTCCGAGATCTGATTAAACAAAGGGAAGTAAACCTAGTAACCACATCCGCACCGTTCATGGACGATTTAACACAAAGTACCGCTTATGTGCATCGTAAATAAATATTCACAGTTCATTGTATCGTTATTATTATCGTCTGTTTGTACGTCGCGCGCGACACGTCACTCACTCGCGACAGACGTGGGAACACTAACTTAGTGGAATAAGCTACTAAGAGAGTGGGAACGAGAGGGCATTAGAGAAGACGCGCGTTGTCGGGCAGTCCGCGTGCGGCAGTGGAACAGCGGTCCGGACCGCGTGGCGAGCACGCGACCTGCGGGCCCGACGCGGATCACGTCGCCTCTCCGAGTGGCCGGCAGCCGGTAAGCGGCAATGGCTCCTCCCGCGCTCACTGACATGCTCATTGGCCTTGCCATGTCCGCCGCTGATGTCACTTGGACCTACCACTCTTGTTATCAATTTAACTAAACAATATTATAGCACCCATCCGTGAGATTTACTTGAGATATAAATGAGTAGAAAATATGCTTGTAAAATTGAAAATATTAGAGTTGCTGATTTTCGTGTAGCGCCTTCTTCCATTTGTTTGATAATCGACTGAGATAACCCGATAAAAACACAGACGATAATTATCATAATCATATATTTCACACAGTAGGGTTTGAAAAAATTAGAAACACCCCGAACCGATGTATTTTCGAAGGTCCAGTTACAGAAATACAACTGCCGATTTGATGCAGTTTTGACCTATTACAGTAAACAACGATAAAGGCCAACGATGAAGATAGATTGTGCCCTTTAAAAACTTGGCCGAACCTAATTAAAAATATCTGGGTCTCGAAATACGGTAGCTATGATTAATCCGAAGGTATTTTTGTGATACGTGGAGTGTTAAGCCGTTACTGGTATGCAACAAAATAAACCTTGTTTAACCATACATATTTTTTTTATACCGGACGCAAAAAGGAAATATATGTAATTATACTCAAGCATCAAATTCAGTAGGCCTACCATGACGTTTTAAAGCGTGAATCTTCCGGGCGAGAAAGAGGGATGGAGCTATACACCTTTTATAGCTTATTAACACATCTTGGTAGGCCCTCCAGATATGGCATTTATTCTATTCATGTTTCTTTTTCAAACAACTAGGAAAGACAAAAAGGTAAACCAATTTTCATCGGTAAGGTAGACATTTAGATAGGTTTTAATGAATAAACTCAGAAACTACTGAGCCGATTTTAATAATTCTTCAACATTGAAAATCCATATAAAGCCTGATCCATTCCAAGCAATAAATGTATGTTTTTTAACATACATTTATTGCTATTAAAGATTGAGGATTTCTCTTTGATTACAAAGAGGCCAATGTTATATTTTTTTCAACCACATTAATGTAAAAAATGATTAAAGAATCTAAACAAAAAAGTATTATATATCATACGTAACTTATGCCTCTTCATAGCTTTATGCCTTTAAAATAAAAGAGCAACAAGGTATACAAAGCCATCGTCAAAACAACCAATTAACATTTGACGTAAAACGAAAAAAATAAACAAATTGCTTTTTAATTACATCTCGACAATACTACGTCACTGGTCAAAAAAACCGCAATAATAAACTGAACAAAAAGTTTTGTTATGAAGTACCAAACCTTAGTATAATTTATCAATGGACGGTGACAGTCCACGAGTGGACTAAAAGCCCCATCTACTTTGGAGGGTTTCCCATAATCTCCACATTTGGTAGGCGGGTTGGAATCGCGTAACAGATATTTGTATGATGAAAAGAAATATAAGGATCCAGTGTTTGTTACATAAATATTTAACAGCCGAAAATCCGCAGGTCCAAGTTAGAAAATTACTTTAGATATTGATGCAGCTACGTCGAAGATTACAATTTGATTCAATCCGAATTTGCCAAAAATTTATCTCTTGTACTTATAATATTGTTTTAACGATGGTTACACTGTATGGAATAATACAGTTTCATGTAACAACAATGTGTTGAGCTCGGGTTTATCAATTATGTATAAAAAAATATTCTGAGAATTATTCTTATCTGTGTGTGAAGATATTTATTGTGCCCACATTGCATCCTCGTACCTCACAAAGATGGCTAGTCCTGCAGAAATCCAATAAGGCATTCGATACAACTATAAATTCTATTCAAATTTTCTACAACCTTCATCCGATCGAAAAGTCTTGTTTTATATTGTTGATCGCTTGGTAAAGGAACAAAGCAAACTTGCAGTTCACGAGCATATTTCCGTTTTAATATTAATACATATAAGTAGGGATGATCCGTTAGAACTCTCTTTAAAACGATCGTCAGAGGAAGAAGTACTAAAATGTAAAATGTACTTCCTACAGCGCCAAGTTACTGTTTGAAGAAGATAAACTTTAATGCATTTCCAAGCTAAATACTTGATTTACATTATAATATGACTCAGTTTATGTGAGATACAAATAAAAAATTTGATTACATATTTTTTTATGTGATAGGTCGGCAAACGAGCAAACTGATTACCTGATGGTAAGCAATCCGCTTCGCCCATGGACACCCGCAACGACGTAGAAGTTACGAGTGCCTTGTCGACCTTTTGGGGATTAGGGATATGGAGATTTTGGGAAAGGGAAGGATTGGGACTCGTCCTCCCAAGAATGTATCATTTTTTTAATTATTCTAAATTTCAACCTATTGTACTGAAAGTTAAAACAAACCACATAATTAAAAACAGTATATTTTAGACCATTAACTACTGCGCTATTAAAATCTCTACTACTCGTATTCACATAAAGAAAGTCTTGTTTTTGTGTCAAAACAAAGCATAAAAGACACAGCTGCTCTCGAAAATAAGTTTTATAAAGTGGCATTAAATGCATATCACGAACATACAACTTTATTGCAAAAGGTAAATAAGGCCAATGAAAAATAAAGCTTCATTTCCAATTAATATTGACATTCACAAATTTTTCACTTTTAATTACGCTATAATACGTTTGATACGTATACTCGGAAAATTTATTAACAACATTTAATTTAACGTTTAGTATGGATAATCAATTTGAACCAACTTTTACAGCATACTTCATTCAACTCCCAATCAATTAAAAGTTTGCCGTTTGATTACAGGCTTAAGAGCAACACAAACATTTTGTCGGAAATTGAAACGTGGGTTATCAAACATGCAAACCTCATATTTGTTATCACTTAAAAGCATATGTGAATACGTGTGGTGAATTCACACTTCTGTATATAAACTGCATACATTTATTACAGCCTCTAAAAATCTGTGAAATTATCTGTATCGAGGAAAATATGTTAGGAATCACACGAAAGTTTGAAACACAATATAAATGAACACAAAAACTTTGAACGAAAACAATAACAGGGAAATTCGACTTAGATATAGGTAGAACCATCTGAAAATAATGAAAAATTTTGGTACTCAAGCGAGTAGAGAAAAAAGCCAGTGCAATTATGATTACAAATATTATTCGTTAGTAATCATGTAATCGGTTTTTAGGCCAGATATCACAACAAAGCATTCCGAAAGAAAGAATATTACTCTCAAAGAAATTTTTCCAATTAGGTTCGTCCTTTTAACCGAAGAAAACATGAAATATCGTCATGTCAAAGCCAGACAATATCATAACAAGCTATATTATATGATATGTCATTTCAGATACGAACCTTATATTTACCAGAATAAAACATACATAGGTTCAATCTAAACATGAATTTACTATTGTGGTGCATCCAGCAGAATGGATCTCGTAGTCGATCCGCTTACGGCATCGTGATCCGTTGTTGTAAGAAGTGAATGAGAAAATCCGCTTACAAAGAAAAGCTGTATATTGGTACTATAGTGATACCACTTACTCGCGTTAATAAGGTTCTTTTTATAAAATGTATTGAATCTTATAAAAATTTTAAGGTAATTACGCAACTAATAACTTTTGGAAAAATTAATAAATTGGTCTCAATCCAAAGATTTTGTTCGATTTTGCGTTAAGTAAAATCTCTGAATACCAAAATGGCCGAAGTGGGAATAACTGCTACTTTTTTCTTTTACAAACAAACAAGAAGAACTCGCATTAAACTAAAATAGGACTTTTTTTCCATCTATACTCAGTGCAAAACGAAAATTGTTAACTTGTCATTCCGGTAATGTAGCTACCTAAATCTCTTATTACTCAATAGCGTCAACTGTTTAAAATGTGAATGAAATCAGTACAAGGTCAATTATATTATAATCTTATCTAAAACTCTTGACACAAAACTTTGAAATTAATATTAGATTAATCTACGGTACCACCTGGAACTTGATACAGAAAAGATAGAACAACTACACTGTATTAAAATGATATTATTATAAATTCGATTTCTTTGCTCGCTCATGCGTTAATAATATAAAGCTGGCGGTTATGTTTCTTGATGCTTTAATCCTTTAAGACAGCAAGCTTAGAATGTTTATATATTTGACGAGAAATAAAACAACCTAACATCATGCAACGAGAAAAATGAGAATACTTTGTTATTATTAGAATCGTATTTACGATCTTTTTAAGTTAACAATAATTTAGATATAGCTACATAGCTATTATTTTTCAATATTGCTCATTTAACTTGATAATTAATATTGAAGTTGATAAATAATATTGTTTTGAAAGTAACTATCGTGAGACATACAAGTAAGTAATAAACTTAAAATACCGGATTAATCACATGAATTAACTGACAAAAAATCTCAGAATATTGTCAAATAATAAGATGTAAGGCTATCGTTAAGTAAATCGGTAGCGAGAAGTATAACTTCACGCTACTTATACTTTACCTTCTCGATACTTTATAGTTTTAAGTTAGTTTTCTGCGCCCTAACATAGGTGTAGTATTAACATTAACTTCTGCGTATGCATAACAATAAATATTTTACTATAGAGATAAACTAGAGGAAGGTTTAATTAACAAAAAAAAAGTCTATACAATTTCTGGATCTACATACAAAAAGAGGAACATTAAACGCTAATGGAGAATCAAAAAAAATAATTAAAACCAAAAACAAATTTGAAATTTTGATGAGGAGCTATTGTACTTGTTTAAAATGTATAATACGATTTCAAGTTCAATGATATCAACATTATGTATTTACACTCTATTGATTAACTGTATTGATAAGTGCTCATTTTTATGAATTAAAAACCATAATACCATAAACGCTAATAACATGATGTAGTTACTGCAAGTACACAACTTTTCTTCAATTAGACAAGTAGATGGGTTAGGATAAGCTAATATAGCAAGCCTAGCTAGCCACATACCAAACAACGAACAAGGACCCGTGGTAGAGCCACGTGATTAAACCATTGTGTAGAAGAGAATCGTAATCACAACAGCAAACAGTTAGTTGGCCACAAACCAGCACCAAAACTTACAACCTACAAGGTAAATTTTACTACTTTAAATAAATCACATTCCAACATAACTAACTACTATCAAAATGAACGCAATATTATCAAGGTACAATTCGTGCTACTACGCCATTCGGAAGTCATTTTAAATGCATTAAAAACCAAAGTATTTGTTATTCAACTAACTTATTTACAATGTCCCACATCAAGGAAAAACGTTCGAAATTACGTCCGCAACGCAAGCATCAATGTATTGGCTTAGCTTCAAGAATTATACAATAAAATAATGCATCGCATACATAATCGGATATGAATTTACCGGGACACATGTTAACAGACGTTGATAAATTGCATTAAATAGCGATATTTGTTTGTTTATACACATGTGACCTAGAAAATACTTTGCTAATCTATTAGGAGTGTCAGGTTACAAAACTAATGCCCGTCATGTATTCTCAAGAACCAATTTATTTTATTTGATGGTATGGGCAAACAGCCTCGGCCCACCTGATGGTATATAGAGAGGGGAGATACCACGGGTACGCAATAATGTGTTGCCATCACAAAAATAATACTGTTGACTGACATGAGTACTTGCAAACCGAAAGACGTACATGACAGGTCTGAGGTGTGGACCTGTCATTCTTTGAGGGTACCGAGGTCAGGCTAAGGGTTTTGTAACTTTCACGCTATGTTAATAGACCAATACGAATAAATATAATGTCAAATAAATATCAAATCTTACCACATCCGTATTATGATATAGTGTGAATGACTGAATATATAACGAAAAACTTGAACTAAAAGATAATTTACATTAATTTTAATTTTTTATTGTTAACACGGTGTTGTACTAATTACACACGCCTAGAAGTGTGTGAGCAAAGAATAAAATTAAATACATACAAGAAAATAACAACAAAATACATTAAGAAACACAGCTATACGCTGTTTGTTGACAAAACCAGGTTTAGCAGTCGGTATCGACGAATCCCTCGGACCACTAAAATGAAAACACATACGAAGGAACCAACCACTTCCACTTAATTCAGGTAAAAGCAACATTGCTAAACAAACATGCACTTTTTGTGAATACAACCACAACCTATGCGTATTCCGTTTGTCTGTACTATAAAGCTACTGCTAATACCATTCCCAACATTCGTAATTAAGCGATAACAAAAACACATGTCCCTATGAGATTCGACTACAAGATCAAAGCGAGTATTCATACAATGTACAATTTATACAACTTAGGTTACATCGAATAGCTTCAAACGAGTAATTATCGTATTTACATGTTTACTTGCCGAGTTCTGGAGTCGGCTTCAATCATTTAGATGAAATTTTATACGTGAAGGGTTCGGGGGCCTAAATTCTGGCCTAGGTTTCATTATCAGAAAATAAACAAAAACGAATCGAGCCAAGTTCGATCATCCAGGTCCAGAGGGCCTACCATGAAGTGTTAAAGCGTGTATCTTCAGGGCGAGAAAGAGGGATGGAGCTATTAACCCGTGGTATGCCGGAGCGCAGATATAGGCGAGACACAATGTGTTTTCTATTGTGTCTCATATACCGGCAGACAAGAGGTTAAAGGTGTATAGCTCCATCCCTCATTCTCACCCGAAAGATTCACGCTTCACGGTACTGTTACAGTACTGTTTTATAAATATGAAAGTTTGTGATGTTACACAGTCTGCATAATAATTTGTTCTGCAAACAAGATAATATGTATTTAGTCCGGTCAATTTAGACCAAAAAATGAGGGTGAAGTTACATAAACTCCCAACAAGCTGAATTTCTGTGAAATTGTTCAAAACATAGTTATAAACAATGTCTAAAAGTTCCCCATCATTCCCCTGTAAGGAAAAATTTTTATTCAAGGTCAATCTTCGATCGATCTTGCATCCAAAATGCATCCACCGCTTTTATCTTTCTACTACAATCTTTGAAAATTTTCGTTATTTTGAGATAGTTTTACATTAACAGGATGACAAATGACCCGTAAAGTCGGCCTACTGAGGATACTACGTTAAAAAACGTGCTAAGTACACTACCTCATAGGTGGCGTGGAAAGGTGAGCATATTATGACAATAACAACTTTTATAACTTTTTGAATCGTTATATCTCAGAAGCGGTGGGTCATAAGAAAAAAGTGTTGGTACATTTTTATAGATAATTTTATGAACTACAATTTTTGTCGGAGGTACTTTTATCATAAAACTTACCGTTTTGCTGCAAATCGAGAAAAACTAAATTTTCTGACCTTTGACCTTGAATAAAAAATTTTCCTTACAGGGGAATGATGGGGAACTTTTAGACATTGTTTATAACTATGTTTTGAACAATTACTCAGAAATTCAGCTTGTTGGGAGTTTATGTAACTTCGAATGTCTAAATTGACCGGACTAATTAAGTATTCTAAATTATGTGGTTTTAACTGACCCGGCAAACGTTGTTTTGCCTTATAAATTATTTCGAAATAAAATGAAAAGACTTTTTTTTAATCTTTATTGTATAAAAAGGAAAATGTTAAGAGTTAACAACCCTTTTCACTTAAGGTTATGAAAAATAACCAGTAGACGATTCTCAGACCTACTGAATATTCATAAAGAATTTGGTACAAATGTAGAGTTTTATCGGTTGATATTCGGTAACCATCATTGTGACACGAGATTTTTATACATATATAAGATAAAACCTCAGTAGCCAAAAAACGTTTCTGTACCCACATACCAATTAGCTGTGTAAACAGTACATGGTGTTCTTTACTTTTAAGCAAAAGCTACACATTCTCAGATCACAATAGATCTCAATAGAATTTGACATAACGAAAGATTTATGTATAGCAAAAAACTTGCAAGTTTCTATTCATTCCTAAAAAGCGAGCGAAGCTGCTAACAAAGCCTAGTTGTAGATAATTGCCTCTAGGCACATGAAACCGCTTTTCTCTATATATTATTAAGACAAAACATCTGCCGCTGATATACTTTAATTAGTTTAATACCATACAATAGAATAACACACAAACGCGGATTGTGTATTCATATATTTAATAAGTAACTGAAAATTCTCGTTTACCAAATAAGAGCAAATACAGCTTTTAGGAAGGCGCCTACTATAAAAGTAGGTATGGTAGGAGAGCAGGTATGATTTGATATTAACTTAAGAATCTAATCTGTATTTTTACTTTACGTACTTAATAAAATACTTTTATATTCTAGCATCTAAAATATTAAAGCTGAGAACAATAAATAAAAGAATTAAGTACTCATAATTATATCCACTTTTCCCGTATAACAAGGAGAGACCATTAGCTTAATTACTACCAAGTCCAACTGGCCAATATTAATTAATTATTACCTTTGTTTCTCTCTTGGAAACAAAACGTATATTTATCGCACAAAGCCAGTCCTTACCAGTCGCTAAGTACCTACAAGTTTTACTTAAGGTATAAATGGGCAAACATATATATACTATTTTAAAAAAAACGCCAACATTCAAGAAACACAACATTCAACGAATCGCATTCCGACTAATCAAGTGTAATTTGATAGTTACTTTTTAAGTGCCTACTTATGTATGTAAAATCAATTATGTATTTAATAAAAACACTAGTAATAAACTTGAAAATCAGACATATTCAATACTTTTGTCGAAATGCCAAAAATCAACCGTTTTCTGTGAATTTTGCATGAAATTGTAAGTCAAATAACTAACTGTTTATGGCAAAAAAAAGTAATATTAAGTTAAACAATTAATGAAATTGTGAATATACATGATATTTTTTAGTAGGTACTAATGCTAGCTCTTTAAACAGGCTCTACATAATGAATGCGCCATCCACTTTTTGCTTTTGCGTTATGACTACATTTAGGGTTATGTAGGTACTGCACTCAGGTATTTCACACTTAAGGTACAAAGAGAATCACTTTAACACATAATTAAATAATATCTATGTTTTATTACAATTACACAAGTACCTACAACTAGAAAAAAAAATTTTGTTATTAGCTCACTTCAATCGTGAATTCGACGACGTTGAAGGATATTCTTTACTGTAGTTTCAAATGTATAGTTCGAGTAATAGACAAAAGATAAATATTATGGTCGATGCATAATAAAATAGAAGTAGGTAGTTAACGTAAGATTCCACTGTGTCTGTTTACGCGTACTTAAACAATATGACGAATAAACAACTACTAGTTAGTTACGTTACTTAGTTGTGTGATGGATGGCCGCTATGAGGAAATAGAAACGAACAGATTGTAATTTTAATATTTTCATCCAATAAATGTAATACCCGAAAAGCATTATCACTAGAGAGTATAAAACAAAGCAGCTTTTGTGACACTACAGACATAAATCGTTATTTTTTTTTTTTGATAGATTTTCTGAATGGTATCATTTTATGTAGGACAAATTCCATTAAATAGTGAAGAAATTAGTAGGTATCATCTTTGCACCGGTCGTTAGTACACAAATAAATCCAAAGGACATGGCCAAAAAAGTACATTCCACGTACACGAACAAAATTAATACACTGTAAAATACAAATAGAAATATGAATTATTACGTAGTTTTTAGCCTCTCCAGACCTGACAATTATTATTAAAAAAATGTAAAAGTAATGCAACAAAATCAACTTATCGTTTGTCAAGTTTCGCCATAATACTCCATAGAGAAAGATAAATAAAAAGACGTTCCAATTCTAAACCACGTGTCTTAAACTACATTCGTAGAAAACGTGTGATATGATCGACAAATGCATTACACTAGGAACATTTTATTCATACGAAACTGTATTCATTGGTTTTAAAATATACTCATATTATAATAATATTAAGTTTTATTTTTATCTGTAAGGAAAAATTTTTATTCAAGGTCAATCTTCGATCGATCTTGCATCCAAAATGCATCCACCGCTTTTATCTTTCTACTACAATCTTTGAAAATTTTCGTTATTTTGAGATAGTTTTACATTAACAGGATGACAAATGACCCGTAAAGTCGGCCTACTGAGGATACTACGTTAAAAAACGTGCTAAGTACACTACCTCATAGGTGGCGTGGAAAGGTGAGCATATTATGACAATAACAACTTTTATAACTTTTTGAATCGTTATATCTCAGAAGCGGTGGGTCATAAGAAAAAAGTGTTGGTACATTTTTATAGATAATTTTATGAACTACAATTTTTGTCGGAGGTACTTTTATCATAAAACTTACCGTTTTGCTGCAAATCGAGAAAAACTAAATTTTCTGACCTTTGACCTTGAATAAAAAATTTTCCTTACAGGGGAATGATGGGGAACTTTTAGACATTGTTTATAACTATGTTTTGAACAATTACTCAGAAATTCAGCTTGTTGGGAGTTTATGTAACTTCGAATGTCTAAATTGACCGGACTAATTAAGTATTCTAAATTATGTGGTTTTAACTGACCCGGCAAACGTTGTTTTGCCTTATAAATTATTTCGAAATAAAATGAAAAGACTTTTTTTTAATCTTTATTGTATAAAAAGGAAAATGTTAAGAGTTAACAACCCTTTTCACTTAAGGTTATGAAAAATAACCAGTAGACGATTCTCAGACCTACTGAATATTCATAAAGAATTTGGTACAAATGTAGAGTTTTATCGGTTGATATTCGGTAACCATCATTGTGACACGAGATTTTTATACATATATAAGATAAAACCTCAGTAGCCAAAAAACGTTTCTGTACCCACATACCAATTAGCTGTGTAAACAGTACATGGTGTTCTTTACTTTTAAGCAAAAGCTACACATTCTCAGATCACAATAGATCTCAATAGAATTTGACATAACGAAAGATTATGTATAGCAAAAAACTTGCAAGTTTCTATTCATTCCTAAAAAGCGAGCGAAGCTGCTAACAAAGCCTAGTTGTAGATAATTGCCTCTAGGCACATGAAACCGCTTTTCTCTATATATTATTAAGACAAAACATCTGCCGCTGATATACTTTAATTAGTTTAATACCATACAATAGAATAACACACAAACGCGGATTGTGTATTCATATATTTAATAAGTAACTGAAAATTCTCGTTTACCAAATAAGAGCAAATACAGCTTTTAGGAAGGCGCCTACTATAAAAGTAGGTATGGTAGGAGAGCAGGTATGATTTGATATTAACTTAAGAATCTAATCTGTATTTTTACTTTACGTACTTAATAAAATACTTTTATATTCTAGCATCTAAAATATTAAAGCTGAGAACAATAAATAAAAGAATTAAGTACTCATAATTATATCAACTTTTCCCGTATAACAAGGAGAGACCATTAGCTTAATTACTACCAAGTCCAACTGGCCAATATTAATTAATTATTACCTTTGTTTCTCTCTTTGAAACAAAACGTATATTTATCGCACAAAGCCAGCCCTTACCAGTCGCTAAGTACCTACAAGTTTTATACTATTTAAAAAAACGCCAACATTCAAGAAACACAACATTCAACGAATCGCATTCCGACTAATCAAGTGTAATTTGATAGTTACTTTTTAAGTGCCTACTTATGTATGTAAAATCAATTATGTATTTAATAAAAACACTAGTAATAAACTTGAAAATCAGACATATTCAATACTTTTGTCGAAATACCAAATCAACCGTTTTCCTGTTTATGGCAAAAAAAGGAATATTAAGTTAAAACAATTAATGAAATTGTGAATGTACATGATATTTTTTTAGTAGGTACTAATGCTAGCTCTTTAAACAGGCTCTACATAATGAATGCGCCATCCACTTCTTGCTTTTGCGTTATGACTACATTTGGGCTTATGTAGGTACTGCACTCAGGTATTTCACACTTAAGGTACAAAGAGAATCACTTTAACACATAATTAAATAATATCTATGTTTTATTACAATTACACAAGTACAACTAGAAAAAAAAAATTGTTATTAGCGTGAATTCGACGACGTTGAAGGATATTCTTTACTGTAGTTTCAAATGTATAGTTCGAGTACTAGACAAAAGATAAATATTATGGTCGATGCATAATAAAATAGAAGTAGGTAGTTAACGTAAGATTCCACTGTGTCTGTTTACGCGTACTTAAACAATATGACGAATAAACAACTACTAGTTAGTTACGTTACTTAGTTGTGTGATGGATGGCCGCTGTGAGGAAATAGAAACGAACAGATTGTAATTTTAATATTTTCATCCAATAAATGTAATACCCGAAAAGCATTATCACTAGAGAGTATAAAACAAAGCAGCTTTTGTGACACTACCTACTTAGCCATAAATCGTCAAATTTTTTTTTTTTGATAGTTTGACTGAAGCGGAACATTTTATGTAGGACAAATTCCATTAAATAGTGAAGAAATTAGTAGGTATCATCTTTGCACCGGTCGTTAGTACACAAATAAATCCAAAGGACATGGCCAAAAAAGTACATTCCACGTACACGAACAAAATTAATACACTGTAAAATACAAATAGAAATATGAATTATTACGTAGTTTTTAGCCTCTCCAGACCTGACAATTATTATTAAAAAAATGTAAAAGTAATGCAACAAAATCAACTTATCGTTTGTCAAGTTTCGCCATAATACTCCATAGAGAAAGATAAATAAAAAGACGTTCCAATTCTAAACCACGTGTCTTAAACTACATTCGTAGAAAACGTGTGATATGATCGACAAATGCATTACACTAGGAACATTTTATTCATACGAAACTGTATTCATTGGTTTTAAAATATACTCATATTATAATAATATTAAGTTTTATTTTTATCCAATTCACCAAAAAAAAAACTTTTTTTTTTTAATCTTTATTGATAAAGGGCTTTAATCGCAAAGCGATGATGCCAGCCCCATAGAAAAAGTAATAATAATAATAACAAAAATAATTAATAACTAAGATCTTAACTTAATAAAAAAAAACTTTAACGAAACGGAACGTGTTTGACACTTTTGACAGTGTGTTTTTGTTAACCTTGCTAATAATACTGGAGTAACTGTTTTGCGTTTTGGATTTGTTTTGTGGATGCCTATTCCGCAGTTGATGCACCTCATACGATGAGGTGCATCAACTGCGGAATAGGCGTACAAGGGCTGCAGTGGCGTCTTATATCCTCGCTTTCTGCACACCATCAAACAAAACTATCACGTTGGTTAACCAGCTCAAACCCAGGTATGAAGTCGGAATAGTATAATACTTAGTCTGTTTTTTTATGTTTTATCATGGTATGCGATTTTAAATAGTGCATCTTTTTTTAGTTGCCTCTGGGGACATTCATTTGTCAACTACGCTTCTTATTATTGAATACCGAGGCTGGTGAACATGAGAGACTACTGGGGCATAACATGGCTTGCCTTGGTTGTGGAAAATCGGTTCGAAAAATAAGACACCATAATGTCAGTATGGACTCTCCATTGCTAGCTGGCCTAATATCACAAAATACTATTAATGTGTAAGCATTTTGTTTTTTATTCATTTTTTTATATATGTACTATATTAATCTATAAAAAAAGTATTCATAGTAGGAATGTGTGATTATAATATCTATCTTTATGTATTTTCCATGTTTGCATAGACTTCTTTAAAATAGGCATGTTGTAATATAATACTTCTCACTGTACAATAACATAAAACTTGAAAACATGTGTTTATTCTAACTGGGGTTTATTTTTAGACCTCAAGAAGCAACTATGTTTGTCATGTGTGCTGGATGCGGGCAAATAGACAGACAGTGCATGACTTATCACGAAACTTGCCGGAATTGGGTTCGGACAACAATGCAGCAGCCCCTTATATTCAAGTGGTTGGCCCACCAGAGCCACCACCATTACCACCTGTTTTAAGCAGGCCGCTTCAAATGAAAAGTACTACCATATTATTACCCAATTATACAGAATATATATTACAGAAACGTACATTCCACACACAAACATAATAAAATACACTTTATAATAAAAATATAAAAGTGAATTATTACGTAGTTTTATTTTATTTGTTCTCCTTAATAAATAAATCATTATTCTTTAAACATATTCTTTTGTTTTATTTTATAAATAAATAAATAATTAAAACGCCATGGTTTTTAAAAGCAAAATCTTATTTCGTGCACTTATGGCCAGTAATCTGACTAAAGGTTTATTGAAACTATTTTCGTCTTGTTTGTTATAATTACGAGTTCTTCATGTGTTTTATTTTTTGCAATTTAATTTAATAATATTCACGAATGTAAACACCAAAAATCATTGATGTACATTGAATTCAATAACTATGCAAACGCCCATACAAAAGTTGGCTATGTCCTTTAAAGTTGTGATTAAGAACATACATATATCCATCCTGAGTAACACATCTCTATTCCAGCTTAGATAAATAATCAAATCCAGTTGTAGAAAATATATGAACATCAGCGCCTTACCTTAGCAGATAAAGCGTTCAAACAAGATGTCAAATCGATACAGACATCATGTTCATAAAACTACAATATATTCCCAAAGAGTAAAAGCCGATCCCAACTTGGAGGCAATTTCCTTTCTTAAACCGCTTTTTGGCTGACGTGACTTCCAACTGCCTTTGAGATTTCATATTACCGTTCAATTTTACTTCAGAAAATCTCCACGAATATACGTGAAAAGACTTCAAAACATCGTTTATCATCAAAACTAAATTTACTTTTAAGGATTGAATGAGCATTCATTCACCAAACAGGAAACGTATCCAGTATATCTATAAAGAGTACCTAAAGACCGGAATATTTAACTATATTTAACATCATATCTCTATTATTTACGAAATTATACTTTCATTTTATTTACATTAAACATTACTATTTATCACAATATGTACATAACATTCAAGTATTCAACTGTAAGTATTCAAAAAACACTGCCCAATTATTTGCAAAGCACGAAACAAATTTCTATAACATTGTGTAATCCATATGATACCACATTGTCGACTTCGATCGACTACATACAGACTTATGTAATGCTTACGTAAAACTAACCCGAACAGCAGTTAAAAAATAAATTTTGAATAATTACTTATTTGATCAGCTGCTACAATGAGGAGCGCGAAATTCTTAAACATGGCTAGTAATAATATAACATGTGCAATAAAGCAGTAGGATTCGCATGATAACGATGATGAGAGAAGCAAAGCGACTTACCTGCAGCATGATGCTGTTGCTGAGCAATCGCCCTCTGAAATAAAAGAAATTAAAAGATTTAAGGAATAAAATAAAAACAAAACCAAATATAAATCATAAAAGTATGATATGTGGCGTCGTAATTAAACAGCAAAGATTTAAAGAAGAAGAGATAAAACAATTCACAGAGAAATTGAGAAAAAATAGAAATTTATTATAAACAGGGTGATTAAATACGAAAAAGTTATTTTCATTTAAAAAAAGCATACATTTTATAAAATTGAAGCTTTGTATCCAGCAACTCATCAAACTCGCACACAAATCTTGAACGAGCATCTTACGAGACCCATTGAATGAGCGATGCAAGCCTGATGGGCTAAGTTTAACAAGTTTGCAGATGTTATCAACTGCAGTTACGTTCTCGTAAACTTTAACATGCCTTGAACAATGCGACAGACTCCGACGCAAGGGCTCTGTACTCAGGACTGAACAATAGAAAGCTTTGTTCTCTGTGGTTGCTAACCAGTGCAAAGTCTGTGACAGTGATCCTACCGCATGTAGAGGGAAATCCTATTGTTCCCACCACTGATTCTAATTAGCTGAGAGACTGTTCTCGCAAGGACTTACTATTATCAAACTAATCGCAATGATCAATCAACATCTAATTACCTGTCAAATGCATGCATACAATTTCAGATAACATATCTACGACTTTCCATGTCACGAAGATGTTTACCTATTATAAATTGCGCGTTTAATAGAGAATATCTAATGTATTTATTTAATAAATAAAAATGCAGTAAAAACAAAGCTTAATTACAGTGCAATAGAGTAACGAACGGCACTCAAAGGCAATAAATAAAATAAAGTAAATATTGCTGTGAACACAAATAGATTGATGAGCGTCCATACATTACCGGTCCGTATTTGCTCCCTCTTATTTATTTGATCACCTGCATTGAAGGTTGACGATTGAATGCAAATTGAATAAACATCCTATAATGACCTGGTTGTATTGAAGTTTCATGGACGGATATTAAAATAAATTGATCATATAACTTCATGGAACATCCATAAATAATAATTCTTATTACCCTAGAGTATTCCTCATTGTTTACCCCAGCAACGTAAATACGATACCATACATACAGGTTTTAAATTAAACTAGGATAAGAATAGTTAGCTTTATTGGATATTCGTTTTCAGTGCATGCTTTTTATCACTGTGGCAAAACGGCAAACGTGAATATTTTATTTATGTTGGAAGTAAAACAGTCATGATGTTTTCTTCGTCATATCAAGTCACAAAGATGTGTTCTCATACCCCGAGTGTTCAGATCTCTAAAGAAACGTCTAGTCAGAAAGTACGAATTACACCGAACCGTCATTATAAGAGCTGGTCGCACAAAAGAAACCTATGTGAGTATCTGACAACAATAAATACAAAGTGCAGTAACCTTTAGTGACCTATCAGCATTGTCATTCAATCACACAACTAGCAGACATCTCGGCTGTACTGGCGGACTTTCCTTTTTGCAATTGAAACATCCTGATAACAGAGAATGAACTTCATCTACGTACCTACTTATAAACATACTTTAACAAAAGTCAAACATTTCTCCTTTACTTTATCAGGCAAGACCGATAATGGTTTTATTTTGCCACACAATGTTTTATTTTTGTTTTGACAGCTCTGATAATACTTTGCCAATAAAATACGTGTTGTTTACTTAACACGTAAAATAAAATCTATCAATACTACACACTCCTAGTTATATTAGAATACAATTAACATAATGTATGTATTTAAGTCATTATGTATTTAAATAGTCGTGACTCATTGATATGATGCCTTTCTTGCTGATTCAATGTGTGTTCTGTAAACTGCGTGTAAACAGAAATATCGAACATGCACTAGCGCATTCCAAGTTACGTAGGTAAAATCCGAGATAAATAACAATACAGACTATACCGGGCACAAAAAAAATAGATAGAACAAATACATTTAAAATACAAAATATCGCTTACTTAGAAAGGGGAACGTTGTCAAAGAACGTTTGCCATTATGTAAAAATATGCGCACCTATGTGCTACTACTATTCAGACGTGAAAATTTTCAAGCGAATATAAAGCAACAAGCGCCTATGACCGATCGTATCGCAACGTGATAAAACGACGCACATGGAAATATTGTCTGTAGAAAACTTCAACTAAATCAAGAACGTCAACGAACACAAAAGTAAAGGAAGATAACTTTATATATTCTCAGTTTCAAAAGGGTTAACTTATTTAATAACTCGTAATAAAATTCCCATAACTATAAATACTACAAAATATATTTCACACACTTACGTTACGCAGAACTCTACGAGAGAATTTATATTTACATACTGTGTCAAATATTCGCGAAATTATTTTTCTCGAAGTTGAAGTTATTGGAAAACTTAACGGTATGTGAAGATATATTAGAGTACCTTTAGAATAAACTTGTACTTGTTGTTGTTTACGAGTAAAACAGAGTTATATCTTGTATATTCGAAAGAAATACAACTTAGTTCTCAAGTGGCACCTCATATTCAAGTAAAAAATCACGATAGGTAATACACAACCTTAAAACAAATAAAATAGAATACAGGATTGGTATACAATTAAATCAGAATGAACGTGCAAGTAAGAATTTATTTATACGCCAAGAGAAAATGGCATTGACAATAGAGTTGTGAGTGTTTGCACAACAGTCCTAACCTAACAAACCATTAATTTTTAATGGTCCTCCATACTCATATTTCCCGACTAGTCTAAGAGACATCTCGCATTCATTATAATGACCGTTTCCGTATTAAACTGTATCCATGATCTTCGTCTAGAATTACGGGAAAGATCCACTGCATCTTTATATAACCGTGTAGCCAATTGTTGGGAGTACTTATTTAAACTTCCACAAACTTGTGCCACAAATTCATGCTGAGTTTTTATTACAAACTTACCCTGATAAAAATATTTTGGCAGCATTTAAACATGATAACGCATAATTTTTGATAGCAAAAAGAAACTCATCTTCTTTTCACCACAAGCACCGCAAGCAATCTAATTTGTCGTAACGACAATATCTATAGACCAAGGGTCTATCGCATCCGATATCACTGAGTGAATTAATTTAAATTGATGCCAATTTGATCCAATTGTAAAGTTAAAAGATTGAAAGAGTTTATTGGTGAAGGGTGGCTAAAGCATGTCGCAGAAAATGAGTTTTTTTTTTTTGTAAATTTAATGTTAGAAGCGATATAGCTACAAAGTTTTTTCTTAAACAATTCTAAAGATTGATCCTCATAACCAAAATACTTAAACTGATGTTTGCGTAATCCGGATTTTGTAAACTTTGGTTTATTGAAAAATAAATACGCTTATGATCTTACCAAGGCTATGTTTATCCTATATTTAGCACGAATACATTTTATGATGTTTGAAAACGTACGAACATCAAAGACGGGTCGAGTAAATTACAGAATAGGTGTCGATGTGACATTCGAGTTTGATGTGTAGGAAGCTACCTCATCACAAACTTCAGGCTGAACGAACGAACCAGGTCAATAGTCAAGCCATTGTGCGAGTACCTACAAGCGACCTGACTCCACGAACTACCTTACGACTTACTAATATCAAAGATTTATCACATGAGATTAACGCGGTACGTCGATCTATATATGTTATCGGTACAATACTAGTAAAAGTAATTACATCAATTAGCTATATTCGATGTTATAAAAACCTATTGTCATAATCTAATGGCGACTTTAAACTATATTATACTTAATCAATTATTGCCTATTTTCATGTTTTCCTCAGTTAACTTACTTTTTTTGTTTGAAAAAGAGAAGAGAGAAGGCCGCATGCCGAAACCCTTCAATCTTATTAACTAAACATAATTTTAAACGAAGAAAATTCTAAGTAATAAATACTACACCAGTAAATTGACGAAACCAAATGAGCAGCTGGTTAAATACAAACCAAGTAGTAAATTATAATGTTTTTTACTCACACATCATTTCCGTTCGAGTCTAAAATATATGTTTTACTGAATAAACGTGACACAATTTACAAATTACTTCGAGAAAACTGATAAGGCAAAATAATGTAAAATGAACAATGTATTTTATTTTAAAAGGGATTGAAAATGAGAATCAGATGACACGTACCCGTATTCAAAAGACATAATGAACCTTCCTATAGCATTGAGAACCGTTTTGTTTCTTTTTCGGCCCATTCCTTGTATTAGGGCAATATTACAAAAGTACTTCAGTTCACAAATAACTATGACATATAACATAATCTATACAATACTCAATAATTTTATATCTGACCCAAACCATGACCATAACAGGTCCGCTGCCAAATTTTGTGGCCATTGCAATTTACAATTTTCTGACGATGCACAGATTGTAATAAAACAATATAATACTGGACATTAGCAAAACGTACATTCAGTATTGTTTTCATACGAATGAAAGTTACTAAACCCAAGCATTGTTTATTTTTAGAGGAATTCTCTTCTATAAATTGGTAAAGAGGTACTGGAGAAATAATTTTAGACAGACAGAACGTCCATCGAGCTTAGTTAGTTAATCAATAATATTTTATTATGAGCCTGTAAAGCCCTAGTCCCATGGGTGTCGATGGAAACTAGACCAAAATAATAATATGGCCCACCCTTCATGTTGTTTTGGCTACTACTTATAAGCCAGACACTAATCTATATATTCTCATGATGATGAGTGTAATTTGCAGTATTCTTAGAACACGAAATGATAAGCTTCAACTCCAATCTCAATTCTTTGGTGTTTATCAACACTGATTTACAAAAATACTCACGGCATATCATACAAAAAAGTGGCCCAAGATTTTCGTCAAGATAATAGCTGTAGTAACAGAGTCAACAACCGATTATCATCACTTGAATGCTATTCAGTATCCCAATATTTACGTGTACTACACAATTTCGTCTTTGTGCGACTCATTATACTTTCTGAGATCTTGATTTTGTATATATGTAACAGTTTGTTTAAGCAAAAAACGAGGGCAAGTCATGCAAAGTAATATAATGAGAGATTAAGATGGCCAAATGGATTAAGAATTCAGTTACAATTTCATGATTTCCGACCATTTCATGCAAGCCTCGCATTTTCGTCTACTTGTATGACATATATTGTTATCTGTGATAAAGTCAAAGTATGGAACTTATTATGGTACATGTATAAGTACATTGCTTCTCAAGAACTCTAACATATAATGTATTCAAAATATACGTGATAATATACAGTGTATACCTATGTATACAGGAAAATTTTCCGTTGAACTATACTTATATAAATTTGCCAATCTGCCGTACTAGCCATTTCAAATCACAACAGTATTTATGAGATTAAATTGGGAGACTTCTTTTTGTACATCGCAACGAACACTTTTCGAAGTCATGTCAAAGTTAAAGATCGGTATTATTATGGAATACCTACGGTATTCCATAATAATTACTCCAATCTTTACTCTTTGAATACCACCGTGGCAGCAAAAATATCCCCGTGATCGGGAAGTTAGAAGAAAATAATATCGGTCCGTTTGCGTCAAATTGGCATGATAACAAAAAGTTTGAGAAATGGGTACGCCAAACTCAATGATCGCTAGCGCAAATTATACGGGGCGAGACATGCCTTGCACTGCTCAAAAGGCGTAGAAATTCTGAACCACATTGTTACTTGCGACGAGCAATGGGTCCTGTTCGACAATCGTGAGCCCTCAGTAAGTTGATTCAGTATACGAAAACATACCCTAGCAAAGTGATGGTCACTATTGGGTAGTATAACGCGAGTGCGTTTCACAGCTTCTTAGCAAAAGGGACGAGCGGAACTGAACACAATGATGATGACTCTCGCAAGTCTCCAAACAGCTCTGGTCAATGGTTCGACTTCACTGCTATACAAGAACGCGCGACCTCACACTGCAGAGCAGACGATTTCAAGTTACGATATTTCTTAGTTATACCATGAAAATCGACCCTTTCACCCAGGTATAACACTATCAAAAAGAAAAACTATTCAATCCAAACAAGCAAAAAAAGCATTTTGGTACTTTTAATAGTCAGTTATAACTGATTAGTACATAATTGTCATTGACGATAAATCATTGCAGTAATAGAACTCGTCCCGTACCGTAATCATGAATCGACGTGTGCGCATCTAGCTATTTGAAGAAGGAACAGATGCATCGCTTCAAAGGACATGTTGCGTCACGATGTGCACTTTGCCATGTTGTCTATAACGCAAAAGCTATCAATCTTAAAGCAATCTATGAGCATATGTAAGTAGTTCTAATTGTAGTAACACGACGTGGTTCGTTTATAGTCAAGGATAAAACAGTGTAAATAAACTTGACAAATTGTTGACACCAAGTATTAGTGATGATTAACAACAGTCAATAAATGTTCATTTATCATTACGGCTGTGACTGTCGGATTCAGGCCTTCCGTTCACATAGTCAATAAAATAGCTATTTACTTAGGACACAGATCTTGTGGAGGTCTTAGTTACTTCTGAAAGTATATGATATAGTAAGATATCCTAGATATTCGATATCCCAAATTATCCCACATTACTACAACGGTATTTATAACGGTATTTTATATAATTATAAAATACCGTTGTAGTAATGATTATTGAGGAAATCTTTATACTCTCAGATTATTATAAAAATGATACTTAAGCATCTAATAAAGTTAATTAAACACAGTTATAATTAATCAGGGCTCCCATTTCTATCGCAGAAACATTTTGTCATACACGTCACGTGGTAACCGTTCACTAAGTTTTTTAATAAATAAAACCAATGAATAAGGGACAACAAAAGGAAGAAAACAAATCGACTTTGATATAACAAATATATCGCTTCATTATTCAGGGCGTGACGTCACTCTATTTGCTTTCCGATAATTATAAAATGACAATGACATTGTGATATCTAAGTATAGGTACAAGTGTACATCCCTACATTAAACTGATAGTCTAGCGATCCGGGTACAAGTCGATATAATAAACGAATGCAACCACCTCGACCGATTATTAAAATGTATACTAAAAACAGTAGCTCAGCTTATTACAGACAAATGATCGTCAATCATGATAAGAAAAAAGTATATGAGATAAGGAATAATGTCGTAGTATTTTCCGGTCAAACGGTTGATCAGATCTTACATGGAATTTTATGTGTACAGTCTGAGATTTTTAATACTTTAAAATCATAATATTAGTATTGTACATAAAGTTATCAAGACGGGGTACATCTGATGAAAACAGTTCGGTTTGTAAATATATTCGTAAAACGTAGAAAAAGAGTTCAATATCTAAATTTCTTAAAGTTCCGTTCAGGAACAACATTCCAATCGACGTGGTTTTAAAATTAATATTTTCCCTCATATGCAATGGAAATGCTAATGAGGGAATGGAATGTGTGCATTAAAATATATTCACAATCATACAATTGTTCAATTGTTTTTCGCGACACAAAAATATGTAAAACCATTTTTCATTTAATCGCTATGAACATCTTTCACTCGTTCTAAATCGTCATTAATATATCTTGCAATTTCACGCTCCGTTGAAGTTTTCCTCATACGTAAATAGAATGTATTTTAAATATCTATGTAACCTTTGCTGAGTGACGTAGCTATGTATCGTTATGGATTCGGGATCGACAGGTTAAACCTCCTGCTTTAAAATCGAGGTCACGAAAACAATAAGAAACAATGAATGTGGAGGTACCCAAAAACTTGATGTCGTAATGTTTCATAAGAATACTTTTCAGTATACCTACATAGCGTCAATACACCTATATACAAAATTATCAGTTTTGTTTCAATAATAACATTATCAATGCGAGCGGTGATTGCATTCAACTATGCGTATTATAAGTATTGACGAGGCAATAGATCCACTCCAAATTGGAGGCGATCATTCACTATATCATAATTTTATATAAAATGAGCAGATTGCTGCGATACCATAAAACTGACTTGTTATATGAATTTTAATATTAAGTGAGTAATTTTAAAAGCAAAGTAGCTACATAGGAAAACATCATCATAATATGTAAATACATACAGCATTTATAAAATCGTGGCCTCGCCGGTGTCATACATGTTATTTTCTAAACAGGAACGCGTAGGCAAGACGAGGACTAAGGAATCATACCATAGTTCACATCCATTAAAAAACAACAAAAATAAAACACTTCGCAATAAATCACAGCAACATAATACAGCAATAAAAATGACATAATTTATGTATCAATTACGTTAACAGACATGTTTTATCAATCAAACATTTGATTTCCTGGCCAATTGGCAATACATCAAGCAAATAAAAATATGATTATAAAAATAGTTTTGGATCAGTTCAGCCTAACCTCATGAATATAATAAATTAAGTACGTAAAAAGCACTAGACGAATGATAGGCCAATAAACAAAATCACTTACTTATTTGAATTTCTTGAGAAAATAAATTATAAATTATTGCGACGAAATGTAAAGTTACCTGTTGTTGTTGATGTTGATACTGTGCTACCAATCTGATTCCACTTAGTTCCAAAGAACGAGGATCCAAGGAACGACTACGCGGTTTTTCCGAATAAAACACATCTTCGTCTCTTTTGCCTTTTTTCCATCTAAAATAATTGGCCATGTCGGTCCATTCACTTTTACAAACACTTACACATTTGTGTACATTTCAAATATTTAACATGTTTAACGCGACCGTCATAGTACACACATTTTAGTGAAACCGAGGAGGTTAGACCGCGAAGGCATCTCTTTAAGTACTGAGAGATAACGTCGCCGTCACGAGACGTCGTTATTGTTATGCAACGCTGGAGTATGTAGACGACCGATATCCGCTGGTGTCAGGCTCGTTCCGCAGCGGAACTGGGAAATCGATGCGGGAGATGCGCTCGCGCTGCTAATCTGACCAGTTACCACGCACGCACCCACCGCTTAAGTGGTTCTGTGTTCACACAATGCTTGATAACTTAACACATACATCAATATATTATTGGACAGTGGATTCGTGATGTCTTTATTTATGCCAACGTTTATTTTCAGAACAGTTCTAAAATTCAATTATTTTTTGTCGTAATATTTTCTATTACTTAGTTTTCGTCACGCACAACTGGATAGAGTGAGGCACTAGTAAACTATGACTGTGTTTACTTTCTCAATAGTATAATTATTGTGTTGTCTGCGCGACCAGACAGGACGAGCCCGGTGCTCTAGATCCTGGGTTAGACGCGCCACTTGTACGATTAATACAAACCGTGTGATCACGAATGTAGTTTGCTAGTAAACATAGCGCGCACGAGTCTGTATACAAAAGAGTAGGTGATGTAATCAAATCAATTTAAGGATAAACGCTTCGAATCAACTGCATATGTACATACGTATTACGTGTTGATGTTCAATTATAAACAAATAAATATTATCTTAAGAAAATCAGAAATATTTTATATGAAAATAATTACTCGGGTTGTTATTATACAAACTTTGTTATTGTTTTCTTGTTTGTGTACAAGGAAACAAACAAGGGACGTCTTAAAACGTTGATTTATACAAACAAAATAAAGAGACAGTTACAAAATAGTCTCCTTGCTTTAAGAGTTACGTGAAAAGATTCCTTTACTGAGCACGTGAAAAACACAAATTAGGAATCGAAGTCTATTTCAGGACTATTTACACTTCACATGGACTGCAAATATAGGAGTCATGGAAATGGCAATTGATGATAGAAAGTCAACCTATGCGCATTTACGACTGCGAGTGGCCACGATGACGTTGGACAAGTGGGCGGTATCCTACACGCGGTAACTATCTTGTATAACGGACTTGTACTATAAAAGGAACAATACTAGATACAATAACAACACTAAGGAATCAACACACAACATTACTAATATCACAATATTTTTATTAATCAATTAAAACTTCATTAATTCTGTGTTCTTTTGTAGTTTTATATAATACTTAACACATCAGTGTGATTAAAATGTGTAAAATTAGAATTATGATACGACCGTGAACCTATGATCTGTGTTTGGTAAAGCTGATAAGAACCGAATCTACTTTTGTTGTGGCGACAAAAAACCAATAAATAATATTCAAATTGGGGCTACGTAAAGATACAATACACATTAGTAAACCTCATAAAAAAAATTTAAATAACTTCCAACAAATATGACGGTTCAATCTAAAAACCGATTGCACAAATTATTTAGCCTATATTCCGTAGTTTCGCATTTCGAGATTCAAATGACGCTGGTGCGACAAATTATCAACCGATGTGAATCAAACCAAATACAATCAAATTATTTCTGAACACGTACTCGTAGACGCATAGCAATTGTTGGTTGAATGTTCAGTTCACCGCATTCCAGCGATCAAGGCATGTAAATTATATGTCATCCGTCAACTCCAAATTATATATTAATTGGCCTACACTTAATTTAATTAACATCACACAAATATAATAAAACAAAGGGCCATCAAGTTTTGGTTTCTGATCAGGTCGGCTGGCCGGCATAATAAATGGAGTCTTCTCATCTTTTCAACATTTTATCAGTCTACGTAATATACTCTGGCACTATGCCGACTGCTGGCAGTTCTATTAGGTGGTTAGTTATTATTAATATTAAAAATAATTTGTTTACTAACCATTCGCAAAAATAGCCGGCGTATTAAAATAAGACCGAGTATTTAATAATGTAAACAGGCAGGTGAATTCTGATATGAATATGGACTACTGCTAAGGAAGATTACTGCTGAACTGTATAACTAATGAAGTTTACAAGTTCGACTAGTCGAACTACTAATACCAATAATATTAGCTAGCCTAGGCTAGGCTAAGTAGTCGTGCAGCCAAAATAATAATTGCTACGTTAAAATACACAGATATATACTAACTTTTAAAAACGAAACGTCAAGCCTATCAAAGTATTTCAATAATTGTTTTTCGTGGTATTACCCGCGTTATTATATTTTGTATATACAGATATATGTCGTGAACAAATGAAACAATACGTCATGGTGGAGCGGACATTAAAGCACCCGCTTCTCGTGCATGAGGGTGGTAAATCTGGCAAGCAACAATGTAACTTTTCCGTTATATGTATTTTCTATGATTTTTAGACACTATACTGGCATACGGTGAAGGAAAACATCATGAGGAAACCTGGATTTATAATTTCTAATTATAAGTTTGAAATCGCCAATCCGCCTTAAGTAAGCGTGGCGATTAACGCTCAAACCTCCTCCGTGTGAGAAGCGGCCTTGGCTCAGCAGTGAGCACTTATAGGCTGATGATAGATAGGTGCTGTAATATCGAACAATAAATATTATAATATAATAAATACTATATCTAATGGCAGTTTATATAATTACTATAAAATAAATTTCCACTAGCAAGGTCCGTAGGTTTTTTGTAAGTAATTAATTTCTTTTAATAAGGTTATTCGTTCCGTGGAATAATTCATGACGAGTTTATATATTATGTATTATTGCTATTATTTCCCATTTTTTAATCCGTCTTTTTCCTGCCAGTGTCGATTCCGTAGCGATAACGCGATGAAAATAAAACTGATGTCTTCAATTTCCTCATACCTAATACTACTGATAAACGTTTATCATTGATTTGGTGGCGGAAACTGTAATATTTTTAAGATATTCATTAAAATCAATTTACATTAAAGGCAATGTAGTTGGAGGTGAGGAAGCATTGGGCCTCCAATAACCTCACAAACACGGCGGTTTTCTGTGAGGCCGTGGTATCACTCCGATCGTCCTTTTTTGTCAAGGGAAAATCGCACATGGTAAGGCGAGAGAGAGTATCAGACTCTTACTGAATAAAAACCCCCGTTCCTTCTCCTGCTCTGGGCCGAGACCACGGTGATTTAACCTTAAACCCCGCTACCCCGGCTGAACTCTGATCAACCTGTACTTTCATGTTAACAACATTAATTAATATCTTCAAGCTTAACAATGAAACACTGAATTTATTTTGAAATATGTTATAAAACAACACTTTTACACGTAAAACTTAAATTTAAACAAAAATAAGACGAAGCCGGCATTTCTTATCTGACTACACTCAGAGAAGAAATGCCGAAACTAACTCAAAGGTCCGTCTCAACTTAACAATAAAACTTATATTTTTTTATTTGAATAGTGTGGAAACCGGACGTGACGTTCACGTATTGGGAAGAAATCGGACACGCCTATAAACACCCTGAGCACTAAAGGGGTAAAAAGTTTGCTAACGGTATTTAAGGGATTTACGATTTAAGGATTGGTGATTTTAGGCATCATGTAAGCACAATCACACGTCGCGACTCTAGCGTTGTTTAATGCCGGTATTCCGTGAGGCCGTTGTATTATCCCGGACCAGTTAGACGTTTGACATTGACAGCGCAATACGTGTGTCAAATACGATACCGTACGATGCCGTTCATCCATTACAATAGTACGTGTAATGGATGAACGGCATCGTACGGGTGTATATGTTAATTGCAAACTCCTTCGGTAAACTTCCATACGATCAAAACGAATTGCCTGAGATCGCTAAAACAAAAACCGTATTTTGAATATTTGACCAACAAATTTTCATAGTAACTTATCTCCCGACACTGATCAATCTTTGAATTTCGTTCGTCAAGTTATCATTTTTGAGCTCTGTGATCAAAAATCCCAGTTTACCCTATAACAAGTACTCAGCGAAGATATTTTTAAGGTAAGTAGTCTAGTTAAATAATCCAAAAGATTTACACACAATTTCAGACTACTTTGGAACCACGCCTTAAACTTTATTACAAGAATTCAAAAGACAAGTGCAAAACAGGTGAAAATCGCGCACGAAAAGCACGAAAAAAAAAATAGTAACTTTTACTAAAACTTTTCTAGTCTTTCATGTGACTATAGTGCCATTTTTTCTTAGGCGATCAAAAGATAACCAAAATGTTATGGCAAGATTAAAAATCAGATTCCTAGATTAAGCAGGATGTAACAGAGATGTAAAATAGTACTTATTCATTGCTACACCATCAGAAGTCTCTTGATATGTTTTTATATGCTTCACAACACGATAACAACTGCACAATTCTCAAGACAATTTTAATGGTGACGACTATAAGTAACAATTCCTTAAGATTAATAGAAAACTAGAAAGATATTGTCTATCATTGCTATTGTTTTAGAACATATCTGTGTACACCATACATCATTTTGTCAACCATTTTTACTTAAGATATTTAATGCATTTATTGTGAATAGATTACTAAACTTATATTGTTTACGTTGGATTTGGCCCCCTACATATGCTTGAATAAAAATATGGGTCAATACTGGAAATAGTCCGTTTACTTAATAAATGCATGAGAAAAAATACATACATCAAGCAACAAAATATCGCATGGACTTGCCTTTTAAGTTTACTCATTTAATTTGTTAATATTCTAAGGATACACTTCAGATACGTAATAAATTAATATTGGTGAACTGTCGCAGTAGATACAGATGTTTTAAAAAATTGGCTTGGTTTTGAAAGGATAAAAAAAAGCATATATACGGTCGAATTGAGAACCATCCTCCTTTTTGGAAGTCGGTAAAAAAAATTCAATCATACAATTCTTGTGAATGCACGAATTTTACAAGATTGAGCTATAATGAATTGTTTTAATTATGCAAGATATCCGCAGTTTAATTGGTTTAAGGTATTCTTTGATATGTATAGATAATGTACGACCTCGTTTGTGTAGGTCACACTCCTGCCATCTACCGTTCATAACTTGAACTACAACGTACGTTTTGCTGTGATACTTTAAAATTTTCGTAGTTACAGTGACAGGACTTAGAGGTACATTAACGCCATCTGGCGTGTATAGAAATTGCATCTATAGTTTTCATTACTCAAAGTACTTACCGCTTTTCTCTTTTCAGCGCCCTCTATCGGCAGAGTCTGGCCCGGCACAGAGGCTCGTCCGCGGAACATTTCCATCACTTTTGCCATAGCACTGGGACGGCGAGATGACGCCGCGGTAATTGTGTGGTAATACTGCAGAGAAAATGCGTAATGTAAATAGACGTATTTACTACCCTAGGAGTTACTTTCTTGGATATGTGTATGACAAAACTTTTATGAGTTGATAGATTATCTTATTAGTTATATAAAATTACCTTCATAGCTAAGTGGTTAATAACCAATATGAAACTGATCACTGCCGAGTGCCGGTGCTTAAAAAGTGCATTATTTTTCTCTCTTTTCTTTGAGTGCTTTGGAACGAAATCATAACACTTTTTAGTCAGTATTTCAACAGATTCCTTAACCATACAGTATAATAATACATTAAAAGACAGGTCTAGTTCATACATTTATGAAACCACTAAAAAATCGGCCATTGCGACTGATAGTTTTAATGGTTGAGGACAAAAAATAAATAGATTGACAGGCCCCAAGTTAACCTATTTCTTTCAATTGACACCCATAACTAACAAGAAGCTACTATCAATTGATACGCCACATTTTTCGTTAATGGCCGACGAAAAAATATTGTACCGTATACATACTCGGCTTTATGTTATGTAGACGTGTATTGTTATACTAGTCAGAGATTTAATGATTACTTAAATTGTTCTTCAGAAACAGTATTGTTCCGAAAACAATTGTTAAGAATTAGGTGAGGTAATCATTGAATAAGATGAACTCAGAGCACTAATCAAAGCATGTGAATAATCTGTTTGAAAGGAGCCCGTCCGCCTTTACCCAGCCAGAGGAAGTTCTTTTTTTTATGTTATATATTATTGGCAAACTAGCATACGGATTACTTGATGGTAAGCAATCAGCGCCGCCCATGGACTCGCGCAACGGAGGAGTTACAAGTGCGTTGCCGACCTTTTCGGGTTTGGGTGAGGGGAAGGATTGGGCCTCCGGTAACCTCACTCATACGGCGAAACACAAAACACAACGCTGCGGTTGTTGCACGCCGTTTCACACACGCAAGTTCATGAGGATTTCCAAAAGGTAAGGTAAAAAAAATGTTAAGTTATAGTTTTTGGCAGCGGCTTCGCTTAAAATGCCAGGGTGAAGGGTAGCCTGTGCCCAGAAAATCTAAAGTCAATCTCTAAGCTAATTTTTATTCAGGTCCGTCGACTACTTAGTTTTTATGCTTACAAACTTTCGCGTTTATTACTTTTTGTATAATTTAAGCAACTTACCCTAGTGTCACTACCAGGGTGTGGGTGTGCTGATCCATCCTTAGCCTTCAGCACCGGGGTGGCTAATGCTGGTTCTGCCTTCGCAGCCTCCGGTTTGACAGGCTCTTTGGCGGGTGTGTTAGATTTGGTCATATTCTGAAAAAAAAATCGAATTTGTTACCTACACAGCGATAAAAATCAAATTTTCGACGACATAATAAATATTACTTATTCAATTTTCTTATTCTTTTTATCAAAAGGTACTGTCGAATATTCTATGTTTACTTGGTCAGATAATCTTCTAGTAAAATACCCTTGAAATATAAACATCTGCATTGCGTTTCATAGCCAAAACCACAACACAGATATCACATGCGCATAAAAATAAAATCAATTTTCTCCTATTAGTGGCTTGAACAAATTTTGTTATATTGTTATGACAAGAACTACGCCCATATAATGTATGGCAACTAACCATAGCGACTCCTCTAATTTCTTCGACAAAATTCCCAAATAGTCCTCACATTTTACAATACAATTTAATAAAAAAACATAAAACAGATACATTTATAAAACGGCATTCCCGTCACTTATTCTAATTGCTCTATTGAATAATGTGCAACACAACACAATACCTAAAACTGTTCTAAATAGAATCATTCATTTAACAATTGTTGATAATACAGTGTCAATTATGTATCGCGCAATCAGTACCTATGTACTTAACATGAGTACTTGAAATAGATTTAGCGAAATGACATCATAGTTGCCACGGTCTTCATTCACAGGAAAAACAGTTAAATGTGTGAATATAGTCTGATGTAGCTTTGTGTCATTATATCAACAATATTAACTAACAATTTGAAAATAGAGGAAACATCGTGTAAAATGATGACGTTCCATTTCTACAGTTTTACATCACAGGGCTTAATTTTTTTACATTGCTTACAACATTAATACTAACCACAACCAAACTTGCTCAAGGCTTATCGGCGATTTAAAACTTATGATTAGAAATAAGAAACTGTGAGGGATCTATATTATCCAAGACGGAACATATAACTTCCGAATCATTAGTACTATTCCGCTTTCGTACCTCCGCTCTTAAGGGTGAGATGAGAAACGGGCGGTTCGAGGCCACCACTATCAAATTCTGAAGGTATTAGTATTACTATAAGGGATAAAGATCAAACTTACGTGATTTTGACGAAGAACCAGTTTATTTACTAACTATCGGTATGAAAATAAGGCTTTAAGTTCTACTAGGTATCATCATCATCAGCCTGTTGTCGTCCACTGCTGGACATAGGCCTCCCCAATTGCACGCCACTGAGCTCGATGTTCAGCTCTTCTCATCCAACCACATCCTACTAGGTATATTTAAGTTAAAAAATAGCTGACCTGCACAGCAGCCATCACTTGTTGCATGATTGACGGTTGCTTCTTGACTTCACCTCGCGGCGTTTTTGACTTCAGGATATCAAAGAGCGCTGGCCTTCTGCTCACCCCGGAGGTTCCTAGAAATGGTTACCATTCAATAGAGAATTACAAATATATTTTTATAACTGTCGTTAAGATCCTTAGGACACAATTCAGTTACTTGATTTATCTTCTAGGATTGCTCGCAAGACGCAAAAGCAAAGAATGATTGTTATTTCGATTTTGGGAACTCTATACGTACATTTATTTACGGACTATCAACATAAAATCATAATTTTAAACTTCGTAAGAATCGCCGCTAAGATTAAAGCAACCAAATCTTCTTTAATAGTAAATTAAATAATGTTTACTTACCATGAATGGTCTGCTGATACATAGGATGCGCTTGACCGTCATCGTTAGAGCTTCTGCGCTTGCGCTCGCCCACGGATTGTGTGCTTCTAGTAATCGCTGCATCTAAGCGTTGCTCTGGAACGTATAAAATTATTGATGAGTAAAACACGGATCTCGTACGGCTCTCAGAGATGAGATCAGTCGATGGTAAAACACTATAAGTTTATTTCTGAAATTTAAAACATAAAAGTTGGATCATAGTGCCAATCTTATTACAAATAATAACAAAGAACAGGAATAGATCTATTATTAAAGAACTAAAGAAAAATTATGAACTACCCGTTTAACTGTCAGCGTGAGTCATTTCTGCTTTTTTAGAACTATTGTTGCAGAAAAACAGTAAAGTTTAAGGAACATTTATCAATTCCTTAAAATATTTAGAAAAAGAGTAAGATTAAACTATTAAGCCAACGGAGCATTGCAAAAACTAAGTAGAAATTTCTGGCACATTGCTGATTGTTACCGAGGTGCATTCATAAATTATAATCAGCCTTCAAATAAGGGAAGGCGATAAAACATTCAAACTTTGAGTATCTGTGTCAGAATCTGCATAGTATTGACAGCGGTCGTATGGTTACATTACAACGGTTTCCATTGATGCACGGTACCTACTCATCATTACGCCTACAATCGCGTTACACCTTCCTGATTTCTACTAGAATAGCATGATTACAGTCCGCCATTGTCTATAATTTCAAGTAAGCATTCTACTGTCTAAATTGCATCATGCGATATGAAGAAAAGAAAAAAGCAATGAAGTCACTCATGTAAAAGAGTAGAAGCGTATGAATAATCACCTCAAAACCGCATCCAAGTTTTGCATTGGTCATTTTAAAGGCCTTTTCCCCAAAAAATATACTTAGGAGAATGACAACAACTTTGCATTGACCGGAATTAATTCCGACTAGGCTCTTTACCACGTGCCCAGCTACAGACTAAGCTACCTACGGTCTCTAATGCCTAATTGAATATGGTACCGTTAAGCCTTTACAAGGTCACATGTAGCCGGCTTGTGTTGTTACACTTATAGAAATTACGCACTTCTGGCGAAACTACAAATACTATGAATGCAGCGTCATTTTAGAGAATAGACTAAAATATTCATAATTTGGAAAAATTGACTAGAAATACTTAAAGTATATCTTAATATATTATCATAATGTCTGAATGAATGCAATTAAAACTATCAAACGACCCTTCGCAACACGCAGACATCGTAAACAAGATTACAGCAATAATTCTTGAACAGACAGCGCATTTCTGTTTACCTAGACGTATAGATTAGAATAAAGTGTGACTGGAAATACACTTGTTTTAAAATATCACAAGTAATTAATTGCATGTGGCCAACAGTGTTTTATTAAAAGCATTGTTTCAGGTATTAATGGGTGAGTTATAATGGAGTCCAAGTATTTAAGTGAACATAGAAACGTTATGCATTATGTATTGTGCGCGGTGTGGTGTGGCAAATTCCGTGACACTTACACATTCATAACGCACAGATTAATAAAACTCTATCATTGTTTAACACCTGGAACAGTTCTGATTAAATATAACAAGCCCCGGGACTAGTGCTCACGTGGCTTTCATTTACAACATACCGTTGTACTAAATCATGTCTAAATTTCAGTAAAGTTGTTTTATCGCACGAAGTCTAACATCGGTATGATAATGTTCGCTACTTATGCTGTAACCACAGCTAACTCAAGGCCAGCGCATGCTGTTTTGCATGTAAGTGTAACAGATTCATAGTGTAGTAGAATCTGCGTAGTGCGTTAATTTAATTTTCAATATTTTCTTAGATATATAAGACATAATGTCGCTGTCAGCTGCGACAAATTATTTAAAATGACAAGAATTTGCCTAATGAGGTGTGTAGATTCTGCTACATTTTGTGACGCTCCACTATTCGATTTACAAACTGTACAAAAGGATTCTAAAAGCAGATGAGTATTTTCGACCGGTGCCGATTCCAAATAATAACCAGTGTGGGAGAGCAAAGCTTCGGAACGAATGGGTCGGCTCGATCGGAGTGATACCACGGCTTAACAGAAAATCGGCGTGAAACAACCTCGATGTTATGTTTCGTCGTCTGTGTGAGATTACCTGAGGCCTAATCCCTTCCCTTCCCCCATCTCTTCCCAATCCTTAAATATACGAAACCTTATATCCCTAAAAGTCCATCAATGTACTCGTAATTCCTTTGGTGTTGCAGGTGTCCATGGGTGGTGCCACAAAATAACAGGTGTATTAATTTTAATAACCGTATGACCTTTGTTAACGAAGCGATTTTAATCGTAGGAGCTTTTTATGTGTATGTCAATAAAGTCAAAGCAAATTTTCCTATATGTGGAAGAAAATGAGTTTCATCGTTTTAATTATTTTATGTGTTTTTCATGTAGTTCATTGGCGTATTAGACTGGCCCTTTATCAACTATGTAAATCGTATGTATAGTGTGGATACTCAAAGTAACATCGTAATTGTTTGAAAATAATTTAGCTGGAAAGTCTTCCCACTCTTACAAACAGTATTATTATAAAAAAATACAGAAGCCGGCAACATTCGTTACAAAAAAAAATTATAGCAGTGCATTGAATGCGCACTAGCTTATGAATTTGTACGTGCAGACTACTGCAGATCATATCAATCAGTATGCTAGCAAACACACAAATTAAGAAAAAACTTTCGTACAACATTATTATCTTCACTACACAGAGTTCCTATTTGATTAATCATAGTAAAACGTTATTTTTATTTTTATATTATTAATATTTGTCATTCAACAGTTTTATATCTCTTAATACAGCGACAATGCCACAAAGAATACAATGCTGATCTCGGTAAGTCTCGCGTTAACACCGACCCTTCCGACTAGCTAGACGGTTGGCCAGCAGCCAGCGCGGGCATGCGACTCAAATATGTAGGCGCACTCTGGCAAACATTGCGGGATCCACTATACTTTTCATCGATAGTAAATATATATTTACTAACGGTGAGTTACATAATCTAAAAGTTTATTGAACAACACGATTAGCATAAACACATCGTAAGATTTTGGCAGCCAGGTATTTTAAAAGTAGGTGAGGCCCAGATAGTGCTAATGACAGATAAAAACTTACCGTAGCAACCACTATCATAACATTAATGGTGTCATGATAGTTGCGTGCTGGACCTACGCCACTAGATATCGCACTTCCAATTTAGCTATAGCGAATGGCGTTATGTTTGCCATAATTTTCGTGTAATTTGTATGCTTTAAAGGTAACTTACCCCGTTTTTGTCTTCTGTCGTCGCTGCTACGGCGAACATCTTTTTCTTTCCTAGCCGCTACCTTCTTTGCGGGTTCTTTTTGTTTGGTCCCAGTCGCAGAACTCCAAGTACCGGAACGTGCCCTGACTTGTTCTGCATTCTTCGCAGGCACCTTAGCTACATCCTCAGTTTTCTTTAACGTGTCAACTGAAACGACCGCAGGATCTTCCTTCGGAGTCGTCTGCAACGACATAAGTTTCTAATTATGATAGCATATGTCGGTTAACTAGAATACTAAATCGTTTTATTTTTTTCAAACTTACTTTTTCTTCAGTCCGTTTAACCCAAATATCTTCAGTACTGTCAGGTACACCATCAACTGTAGATCTAATTGCAATTAAACTACTATCGAAATAATGTTTATCAAGGTGGAGATTCTGTCCTGTAAAAATGGAACGCACGTTTGGGCGCTGCTCTTCTGCACCTTTGGTGCCAAAGTGAACTGTGTGTGCATTGTGCACATGCGAGCGCAGAGCCCTTTCTACCGAAGGCGGCGCCGTTGGTGGTTCCGTTGTTGTTACGAGGAATTTGTGGCGAGCTCCCATTACTGTCCTTTTCGGGGGTTCCTGTCCATCAGTGGCAACATGACTCGCAATAGAAGTTAGCTCACTGACGACATTAGCATTTTGATCTTCTGCTTCTGTTACACTGGTATTTTTAGTAGTGTTGTTTTGCTTACTTTTAGAAAGTATTTCCTCGTTTATTCCAGACCAGATATTAGAAGAAAGCAGATCGATATCTTTTTTTTCATCATCTTCATCTTCTTCACGACACTGGGATAGTCTTCGACGTTCCGGAAATGGAAATGGCGAATTTGAATTTCGGCTTGATAAATTATTGCAATGATTCATAAAATAATGTTGAAAGAAACTATCTGTTTCTGGTGTGTCATTATTGTCGCCTTGGATTATATCCTTAAGAGCGGCCAAAGAGGTGATGGTGTTGTAGTTTATAGCATTAACTAAGTCTTCGCTATCGGTGGAGCTGGCCGAGACGCTACCACCTCCGTCGTCGTCGGCCAGCTTGCTCATTTGTTGACATACATCGTCTAAAGTCGTGACCTTGTCACTTTCTTGTGCTTCAGTTTTTTTCTTTTTCTCATTTTTACGTTCACTCTTCTTTGCTTTTACATTTGAAGTCGCTTTTTTTTCGGTATCCATTGAACAGCATGCGTGACCCTATCGATTGGCCAAATTTACGATATTTATAAAAGCGGCAATTTACTTAAGGCACTTACTAAACTTACACTGTTAAATCACAATAAGTCACATGATAGAACAATTTTACTGTCACAAATTAAGTAATATCGTAACAAATTTCGTGGCTCCCGTCACCGGACATAGGGCATGTTGTTGTTATTTGATTCCGAACTATGTCCAAGGAACATTCTACGAATCTGGAACAAATAAATACAATGGCATAGTCAGGTCACAACTCAATAAGTGACTGTTATTTACTGAATGATTCATTTTTAACAGATAGCTTTCGCTCAAAATATACTAATTAGCCAAATAGTCACCGCGTAGTCTTGGAAGTTTTTACAACATTTAAACTGGACATGAATACTTATGTGCACGACAGAATCATTACGTAGCCAGAGCGGCGCGCCACCGCGCCACGGAATCATAACACAGACGTAGCGGCGCCGCACGCCGTTACTTACCTGTCTTTGTTTGGTTTAAACCTGTTCAAAACGACTATAAACCCGTTAGTAGTAGGGCAACGGAGCCGCGGAGCCACGAGCCCAGACAAGTACAAACACGTTCTCGCGGCTCGGTCGCTCCACGCATCGCCATTGGCCAAACCACGCCCCCCGCATGTCAGCGTCTATAAAACGCCAGACCATGGCGATGCGCATCGTCAGTCAGTCAAACAGTTTTGGGTTTAAAAGTGTCACCACCTTGTTACGTATAAAAAACTCTAAAATTTCTTATGTTTTGTGTAAAAGTTTGTAAATTAATTAAAAATCCATAATCAAGCTATCGAGTCTCAATTTATAATATTTATACAGCCATTCGCCACATAATCTGGTCCTTCGAAGCCGAATAATCACTAGCAAGATGGTGTTAACACGTAGCCAAAGTGGTGACTCAAGAAGAGAACAGACCCAAGAAGAGCCCTCAGTGACCGCCGGACCAGGTGCCAGCAGCTCGGCACCAGAATCGAGCTCGGTCGGCGTGTCAAGCACAGGCAGCGGCTCTACGACGACTACCAACACCGACACCACGCGAACACATGGTACGCTCAAGCCTGTCGAAACCAGGTCACACCGTTCCACATCTTCGAAAAAGAAGCGCCTCGCAGAGCTGGAGGCCAGAGAACGGCTGGCTGAAATGAAAGTCAAGCAAGCGCAGGCAGAGAGAGAGCTGCAGGAAATACAGCTGCAGCGCATTAGAACCGAAGCTGAGTCGAGTGAAGACGAAGACTTGGAAGACGATCTTGCCTCCGTGAGGATTGGAACGTGGCTCGCGCGACCGGCGCCGCCACCCGGAGGTGAGACTCGGCCGCCGCCACACGACGCCAGCGACGGGAAGAACGGCAGAGACGCAGCGACGGACACCGGCGGCGCCGCGACGGGCGCTCGGCCGCTGCGAGACGGCGACGGCTACGGAGAAAGTGTGTGTGCGAAATCAAAGGGCAATCTCGCGAGTGAAGTGTTGCGCGGTAGTGATAAAGTGATAGACGTAGGGACACTGGCCGCGGCCCTAGCGCAGGTCGCGCGCAGCTCAAGAGAGCCAGCGAGGTACGTCCAGCAGCTACCGATCTTCGACGGAAAACCCGGTGAGTGGATAGCTTATAAGGCCGCGTATTGTGACTCACACACGTATTTTTCATATGTAGAAAATGTTGCTAGGATTAGGATGAGCCTCAGAGGCGCCGCAAAGGAAGCTGTAGGTTGTCTATTGTTTAGTCAATCTAACCCCCAGGTCATTCTAGACGCACTAGAAAGACGTTTCGGTAGACCCGAGGCCTTGATAATGACCGAGTTAGAAAATGTAAAATCGTTACCTAAATTAAATGATAACCCTAGAGACATTTGTATTTTTGCTAGCCGTATTGCAAACACGGTGGGTACGGTAGAAGCACTAAATAGAAATCAATATTTACATAGCCCTGAAATGTCGCGTTGTATCGTTGAGAAGTTGACGCCGATATTAAAAAACAAATTTTATGATTACGCGTCTAGTAAGAAAAGTGAAGATATACCCGTATTAAAGCTATTATCTATGTTCATGAATGAAGAAGCAGACAAGTGTGGCGCGTATGCTCAGCCAGAACGCGGGAACGACGAGTCCAGTGATGTACGACAGCGGCGCAGAGTCGAGCGCACGTTCAACGTAAATAAGGAAACACCGAATGACCAATGCCCGGCATGCAAGCAACACGGCCACAAATTACCCGACTGCAGTAAATATAAACAGCTAGACATTGATACTCGATGGGATATAGCTAAAAACTCGAACATGTGTTTTAGATGCCTACGAAACAGACATAGAAGGTTTACGTGTAAAGCGCCTATTTGTAACGTAAAGGAATGCAACATGAAACATCACAAACTGTTGCACAAAGAGCGTAAAGTTGAGGCGTCACACAAGGTCGCGACGCCGCCGGCGGCGTCGCCGACGCCTGCTGTTATCACACACGAAACCGTCACATCGGCGCGGGAAAATGTATCAACGACTACGCCTCGGAATCGCCGCGCGTATTTAAAGATAGTACCTGTCACGTTAAGCGGACCACATACAAGTGTAGACACATATGCTTTGTTAGACGATGGGAGTACAGTCACCTTGTTAGACGCGTCAGTAGCAGATATCTTAGGTGCAGATGGGCCGGCGAGCCCTATGTGGATACAAGGCATAGGCACGGAATTAAAGCATGAGCAAAGCCGAACAGTGAGCCTTCACATTCGCGGTAAGCACCATAGTGAGCCACAGAAGATAGAGGCGCGCACCGTGACCAGGCTCGAAATTATGGCGCAAACGGTACATGACCAGGACATAAATAATTGTAGGCATTTAGACGACATAAGTAGCACTCTTGTCTATGATCACGCGAAACCAATGATTTTAATAGGTCAAGATAACTGGCATTTATTAGTAGTCTCAGAAACACGGACAGGTGCGCGTGATCAGCCGGTAGCATCGTACACAAAACTCGGCTGGGTACTGCATGGGTGTCAGTACTCCGTAAATAAAGTCATTGAAACATTTTGTGGTCACATTAAAATTGAAGAAAATCCGGAACCAATAGAAGAAGCTATGAGAAACTTTTTTAAACTAGAGTCGCTAGGTATAGAACCTAAGTTACCTAGAGACGACCCGCAACAGCGAGCCTCAGACATCCTAGAACAGAAGAGTCGACGATTACCCAATGGCAGCTTCGAGACCGGACTATTGTGGAAACAAGAGGAACCTAAAATACCAAACAACTACCTAGGTGCCCTAAAACGCCTAGAAAATCTAGAACGAAAACTAGATAAGAACGAAAACCTTAAGACACAATACTTACAACGCCTCGAAAATTTATTTAATTCAGGTTATGCTGAAAAGGCGCCCGACACATGTACGCCGAATAAAACCTGGTACCTACCTCATTTCCCAGTGGTCAATCCAGCCAAGCCACATAAGCCGCCACGACTGGTGCACGATGCAGCAGCTAAGACAGCGGGTCTGTGCCTAAACGACCTACTGTTATCGGGACCCGACTTATTAAAATCATTGCCCGGTGTTTTAATGCGCTTCCGGCAAAATAAAATAGCTGTGTCAGCCGACATTAAAGAAATGTTTATGAGGATAAAAATAAGAGAAGAAGATCGCGATGCGTTGAGATTTTTATGGCGAGGCGATCAACGAAGTGGACCGCCGGGTGAATATCGCATGACGTCTGTTATATTTGGCGCGACGTCATCCCCATGTACGGCACTATATATAAAGGATCGAAACGCAAGAGACTTTACTGATAAATACCCTGCCGCCGTGTCAGCGATAATAAATAATCATTATATGGACGATTACCTTCAGAGTTTTTCCAGCGAAGAGGAAGCCAAGTTAATAACAACACAAGTAGATTACATTCATAAAAAAGCCAACTTTGTTTTATGCGGTTGGATATCAAACAACAAAAATGTGTTGAATAATAACCTCGCGTCTTCACAAGACATTAAAGTGTTAGGCGGTGACGACACCGAGAAAGCACTAGGACTACGATGGGATACTGAAAAAGACTGCTTCATATTCCGAATTAATAAAAACAAAACGCCTATTGTATTATTAAACAACACACGCCCACCCACCAAACGGGAGGCGCTCAGTATAATTATGTCTGTATTTGACCCACTAGGGATTATTTCACCTATCACTATACCAGCTAAAAGGATACTACAAAACACGTGGAAATACAAAACGGAGTGGGACAAGCCGCTCCCCGAAGATCTACTACCGAAATGGAAAGAGTGGATGAAGTCACTGAGTACTATAGAAACGTTGCTGATCCCACGCTGCTACGATTACGGTGACGTTACCGCTAGGGGTATACATACTTTCGTAGACGCTAGCGAGGAGGCATACGCCGCAGCGGTATACTGGCGAACAGAGAGGTCAGACGGCAGCGTACAAGTGACCCTGGCGGCAGCTAAGAGCAGGGTAGCCCCACTCAAACCCATTTCAATACCTAGGCTGGAGCTGCAAGCCGCACTGTTGGGAGCGCGCCTAGCCCGGACAGTCGTACAAGAACACGACTACGAGGTCAACGACCTCACATACTGGAGCGACTCTACCACCGCTCTAGCCTGGATTCAAGCCGAACCACGCTCATTTAAAACTTTCGTGGCGCATCGTGTGGCTGAAATTGAGGAACTCACTAAGAAAAATGAATGGAGATGGTTACCCTCGAAGGATAACGTGGCAGACGACGCGACACGCAGCACACCGGAACATTTTAACTCGGAACACAGATGGTTTCGCGGCCCCGAGTTCCTTAGAAAAAGTAGAAAAGAATGGCCACAAAATAAAAAGGTCATTGCCCTCACGGACACGGGCGAAGAACGCGTCAAATGTCATGTGATCAACAACACGACAATGAACGATCACCTCCCCAATATTACTCGATTTTCCAAATGGACACGACTGATAAGAACAACTGCAAGACTACTTCAGTTCATTGACCTGTGTAAACCAAGTAAACATACTGTCGAATATAAATGCACTAAGAAAAAGGCAACAAAAGATCCAACATGGAAAAGAACACACAAAAATAAACTCGTTAAAAAATTTACGCAAAATATGAAAAATAATAAAACTGTAAACTACATACCTATTCCTGCTTCATATATACAACGCGCCGAGGAACAATGGATAAAGGGATCGCAAGCCGAAAGCTTCTCAAAAGAAATTGCCGCCATTAAGGAAAACAAACCGACGCCCGGCGACAGTCCGTTATCAGTACTAAGTACATACCTAGACAACGCAGGCGTTATACGTTTGCGCGGGAGAATCACAGCGGTACAAGACGTAAATGAAGAAATTAAAAACCCTATTATACTCGAGGGTAAGCACAGGTATACCAAGCTATACATAGCATACGTACATGAAAGTTTACATCATGGCGGGACCGAGATAACAGTAAATGAGATAAGACAGCGTCTTTGGATTACAAAACTACGTCCGTCGGTAAAAAATGTAATTAAGGGCTGTTTATATTGCAAAATAAAAAAGGCGAAGCCTGCTAACCCGTCTACGGGTAACCTACCGTACCCCCGTTTAGCTCATCATGCACGTCCTTTCACTTTCACTGGACTAGATTATTTTGGACCCATATCGGTTTCTGTAGGTAGGCATAAGGAAAAAAGATACGGAGCTTTATTTACCTGTTTAACGTGTCGAGCAATACACATAGAAATAGCTAATTCGCTTAGTGCAGACTCAGCTATCGCAGCCCTTAGGCGATTTATAGCTAGGAGAGGTTCTCCCAAAGAGATATGGAGCGACAACGCTACCTGTTTCAAAGCGGCAGATAGGGAGCTAGGTGAAAGCGCCTTAAGCGCTTTAGGTAGTGAGTCCAATGCGCGGTCCATAAGTTGGAAGTACATACCTCCCGCGGCACCGTTTATGGGAGGAGCGTGGGAAAGAATGGTGAGGGCTGTCAAGGAAGCGCTGTACGTCACACTGAAGGAAGTCCACCCGTCTGACGAGACCCTGGCCACGCTACTCGCAGAAGTGGAAAACACGGTGAACTCCAGGCCACTCACGCACGTCAACGTGTCACCGGATGAGCCAGAAGCCCTCACGCCTAATCATATTTTGATCGGCCCTAACCCACATGTACCCTCACCGGGTAATTTCACTGCAGCGGACATTACAGCACGGCACCAATGGCGGCGCGCCCAGGCACTTGCAGACGTCTTTTGGCGAAGATGGGTACGTGAGTACCTGCCGCTCCTTCAAAACCGGCGGGAGCCCTACGGTAGTGGTACCCCACCCAAAGTTGGAGACGTCGTCGTGATCTGCGACTCTAACCTTCCACGCAACACCTGGCCTAAGGGAAGGGTGACGCAGGTGTTGCCAGGCGCGGATGGAGAAATACGAGTTGTAGACGTCATGACCAGAGGACTCGTACTACGAAGACCAACGAAGCGCATCGTCGTGCTCCCCACGGAGTCGCCTGAAGGCGACGGCGGGAGAAGTGTGCACGACAGAATCATTACGTAGCCAGAGCGGCGCGCCACCGCGCCACGGAATCATAACACAGACGTAGCGGCGCCGCACGCCGTTACTTACCTGTCTTTGTTTGGTTTAAACCTGTTCAAAACGACTATAAACCCGTTAGTAGTAGGGCAACGGAGCCGCGGAGCCACGAGCCCAGACAAGTACAAACACGTTCTCGCGGCTCGGTCGCTCCACGCATCGCCATTGGCCAAACCACGCCCCCCGCATGTCAGCGTCTATAAAACGCCAGACCATGGCGATGCGCATCGTCAGTCAGTCAAACAGTTTTGGGTTTAAAAGTGTCACCACCTTGTTACGTATAAAAAACTCTAAAATTTCTTATGTTTTGTGTAAAAGTTTGTAAATTAATTAAAAATCCATAATCAAGCTATCGAGTCTCAATTTATAATATTTATACAGCCATTCGCCACAACTTATAAGTTAAAAAACGCCCTTTTAGATTGTATATTCAAGCACCTACCTACCTACAACAAAAATTTCGGATATCTCAAAACAAATTACCAATAAGGTACGTCCAATATGATTACGTGTTAAAAAAACCTTACTAAACTATTTCACATAAATGCAAATGACATTCTACACAAATGTATGCTGGGTTAATTTATTTGCAATACCACTACACTTGGTTATCTAATCAAAATTTGTTATAACAACATGCGAAGTTTACGGCGATGAGTAAAGTTTGATTTGTCAAATCTCTATTCAAGTGTCGGCAATGATATTACATATGGATATAGATATGTTATTCTACAGTACTTAGATGATCTCTTTATAAATTCAAATATATCAAATATGGCGAAAGGCATACATGGGTACTTTGTAGAGTCATATATTTGAGTGGTTCCTATGTGTTTACGAGGGCAGGTTTTACCTACAACTTTAATTTTCGAACAGAAGAAACCGGCTACTTTATTATTTGGTTGTTTATGAATGTTATTTTGAATATCTAAAGTTGCTATAATCCCCGACAATATTTAAAAAACTATTCAACAAGTGACGACATCTCAATTGAGCACATAGAAACAGATGATTGATATTATTATTACTGTAATTGATTGAGAATGTGAATAACAAGGAAGTTAATATTGACGCATTGACTTTTCAGTACCTACGATGGATTGACAGGACGACGGACATACGTATGTAACAACGTTATAGATTCGACTTCCCAGTTGATACTCGAAACTATAACGAATGTCTATTTGCTAAACATTACAATCCTGAAATATAGACATCAATAAAAAAACTGATTCTCTCTCCAGTTGTTGAAAAGGAGTAAAACAATGAAATCAATCTGGGTCATTTACTAAATAGATCAATAATTTATATCTAATGTGTTGTAAAATAAACAATGTCGTATACTAAACAACAGCTAATTCTTAAGATGTGTGATTCGAAAAGCCCATGAAATGTATATGTATATCGAAACAGTTCTATGGCGACTTCAAATACTTGTTCTCACTGACTAATGTCAATCAAATATAATAAGTACCTATACAAACACTACAGGCACGTACTAGAACCGAACAGCATCCATAAATTAATTAGACGAGATCAAAAAGTCATCACATGACATCTCAACGTTCAGTTTTAATAGACGCACGATAGATGACCGTGTACCGAATAATAATAGGCCCAGAAGTACTAACGTACTTTGTAACAATGCTATTGTCATAATTGTAGCATCTTTTGCATTTATAGATAAATGGGTAATGAAGCCTTCGTGAAGCAATGGACGTTGCAGAGGTTGTTATCTCACGTCTCTCTGCTAAACCTACAGCTACCTACGCACACTCCCAAATAAACATCTGCATTACGCTGTTGATTACAAATGGCTCAATATTGAGATCCTAGTGACCTTGAGTCATGCTATAAATGGATTGTATACTGCTAATTAAATAGGTGAATAGCGGTGCACGGAGAACAATGTGTGCAAAATGGCAGCACAATATTTCACAACGTGCGAATAACAGACGTAATGTGTTGCAGGCAGATTTTATAGATAATACATCAAGTAAATAAGCAACAATTAGCCCGTATTTAATAAGTTGTTACTAAAACTTTTCATACAGGTGAAACCGACTCCAATACTTTTATCAAAATATTAACTAAGTAGTACCTATCAGGTAGCTAGGTTGAGTACAATCAAAAGACTCAGTTGTTTACAAAACAGTATTCTCGACGATTAAATAAATTTTCCTAGTCAAGCCATGTTGAGATTAATGAACGATCGATGCTAATGCGGGTGCGCAAGGACGCAGTCACAAAGTGCATAACAACTAGAAACCAAAGGTACTCACTGTTACGCCTAGGTAAATTAATGGTGTATATAATTCACGAAGGTTTAAAAGTGGATTTTAATACATTAATACACGTAATAATATTATTTATTGTATGAAAATTCAATTATTTGTCCATCTCGAATTTAAGTAAGGGACGTGGTACCGTCGCCAGATAGTGGTTTGTGGAAAGCAGATGGTTGTCTTTGTTAAGAGTTACTATTAATGGATAGTTTATCCATATAATATCAATTCCAACCAAGTTGTGAGCCGCAAACATCTCTAAATCAATGTGTACTAAGGTCTCACAGTGAATCCCCAAAAATTAATGTAAGTTTCGATTTTAGCATTCGGAAATATTTTGCGTTTTACCCGAGTATTGGTTTGTGAAGTAGGTAGGTACATATCACATGTACTTAAGTATAGCTAGTTGTCATCTGCCATAATAAATATTCAGACAATAGAATCGAAACAAACAAATCTACGTAATGTCTACGAGTAGGTAAGCAAATGACGTCACTTCGCTTACAAATACTTACGTTCTTCTCTATACAACATAACAAGCCTCCTTGTTTAAAATTCAAGTAAAAATAATGGGTCTTCTTCGGGGCAAGTGTCAGAGAGCAAAAAAAAGAAGCCAGAAAAGATCGTGTTGTAGTGACAAGAAATACTAGACTTGAAATCCAATAAAGTAAGTATTCTTTATAAATAAAGTAAGTATCTTTATTAGAGCAAATTTTCTTTGCATTCGCGTTCATCGTCATGGGAATATAAATCTATTATATAATACAATTAATAGAAACTCTATAATAGGAAAAATTGGAGCAAACTGAGTCTACTTATCTAGATATCAAAGTCTGCACACAACATATGGTTTACGTCAATTAATTTATCTTAGAATCAATGTGAACAGCACAATGCGTGACTTACAAATAAACGCACAGGCTTGATTTCTCATTTCACAGTTTCATTGTTGTAGAAAACGTATATTATTTTATAATACGATTCAGCGTGCGTGCAGATTGGACAGTATTAATTGTATGTATAAAACAAATATGTCGAATACATTAAAGAATTTAATACGTATGATAGTACATACTTCTAAATTCTGCCGAACGCAATAAGAGTTGTTTAATAATGTTCACTTTTTAATAAAGTAACATGCCTAATAATTATCACGTCACCGGTTAATTATAGTTTAAGGTAAGTACAAATACAATTTACCCGTATCCCTGCAGCTAGTTATTTGATTTATATAAAACGACCACAGCTGTACCTAATGTAAGGCCAAGAAAGTTGAAAGTGGTGGGTATTTGGTAAGTAGTGTTACAGAACAGACAATGCACAGAACCCTGATGCCCGCTGACCGTGAACGAAAAGGGTTTATTGTTGCTAATAGCCAGTGCGAACAAAAGGAACATAACCAAGGTATATCCTCTAATGCTACATATGAAACACTTGTGAACACTAAGATCGAGTTACTTTCAAATACCCTGGCCGCGTTAAAAGTTGAATGTAAAATTTCTGCAGTTTTAGCTGCACCTAATCATTGTACAGAGCGAGATCTATACAACTTGAATGGCTCTAACCTTACCGCTACCTTTATAACTGTTCATCAACTAGCATGGTACGTATTGTATTAATGATGTCGATCACATGCTTCCTAGATTTAAAAAATCGGACCGCTTAAATTTTAGATGACCTTAAGACAAAAACATCTCGACGCTACGCCAAGTAGATAGAAATAATCGATAGCCTGAGTCTGTCCGTTTCTTTATTTCTATGAGCTTCTAGAGGCAGCTAGGGTGTTAGCTTACCCATTCAATATTGAAAATTTGCTAGTTTTTAAAATCAGGTGTCTAGTCCGATTGAACAAGCAGGATATCTTGTTACATTAGCGCCACCTGTACCTATATCACAATATTCTTCATTGTCAAACAAAATTTAAATTGGATCCATATTGAACAGCTATCAGCCTTCATGTAGGTAGCCTTGTATCAGCCACGTGTCCAATCCCAAAGAATGCCATAGTTACCTGATATTATTCTATCATGGCCGAATTCAACTAGGTACTTAAATATGAGTTATGAATTAATATTCAGTCAATTAAACAACACGATACATTTCAATTAATTCATAGAGTGACAACTAGTATCATTTACTTGGGTAGCACCGACCAGTAAATACGACCAGACTGCATACAGATACAAATCTTAGGCACTTTAATGCTAAGTGCTCCTTGCAGTACGCTACTAGATATTTTTAAGCTCATATAAGTAAATAAGACGCAATAACGCGTTTGTGGCGTTAATTAAGAACTTTACTGTAGGGATTCTCACTTTCAGGGATATGAGGATTGGGCCTTGGGTAAACTCACTCAAACGCAAAAACAACACGTTTTACACCCGTTTTACTTAAGTTGTGGTCACTTTGGTCATACGTACGGGCTCCTTGTCATATTTTGGCACATACATAAACTAGGCCTGAATGCCCATATTATAGATTCTAACAGTTAATTGGTATTTCAAGGTTACCAGTTAATTACTGGACATGCTGTTGTATCTATCAATGTATCCATTACAGTTTCTCGATAATCATTTCAACGACATGCGGCATCCTTATACATAAAACGATTAAGAGGATGATAGTCATTAAAACGTCATTTTCTGACGTTTTTACAACGCACTCCACATCTATTGAACACCATATTATTACTATGAAAGAAGCTCATATATGCACGCAATTCGCAGAATACAGAGTAGGTACCTATTCACTTGGTTTTATTATCAAAATACCACCCGAGAAACTGGGGACACCTCTAACTAGTTTTTGTTGATGAAAATATTTTAATGAGACCTAAATGACATTTGTTTTAAAACTACTAATCTAATCGAATTTAGGAATTTTGGTAGAATATGGACTACAGACAACCTGTACGAACGATAAACGGCAAAGAAGCCGGTCTAGCCGGGGACCGGACAAATCAGTACTAGACTTGGTTGTCGTCTACAATACAAACAATGATAAATTACTGGCGCCTAATACATTTCGCAACAGCTACTACCAAATCTTAACGACATCAGTGTCTATAAATACAGGTCGATACCTACCTACGGTACAATCCCACCTACTCCTAATATACACCAACACTTCGCAAACAAAAACAAGCGTGTCAGTCTATACATATAATTATAGTCATTCCTATCTATTTGTTTACACACATACCAATCGCATTGGAATTGATATTTTTAAAAGATATAACTATAATTTTTGGCCGTCACTTCGTTTCAAGTGTTTTTGTCCTAAAACACCTACAAGCTATTGTAATAACAATCTTATGAATTCACAGAGTACAACTATAGTAAGTATTTAAAAGTGTAGTTTTAACTATTTGGTATCCATAATAAATGTCATTGATTCTTATAATTTACAAAAAAAAAACGAATTAAATAGGTGTTGCTCGTACTGCATAAACTCTTCGAAAGTTTATATTTTTGAGTTCTTTCCTGTTGAGTAATGTACAGGAAAGTGCCTGCCAAACTGACTGTTAGTATCGTACGGAAAACTAACACGTATATGATTAAAATCGACCGTGAAAATTATCTCATTGCCAGTCGTAGGGAGTTTGAAACATAAAGGTGTTAAACATCTGTGAATTCCTACCGCGAAATAATTGTTGGCAATGATTACCATCGTTGCAGATAGTCAATACCCAAAACTATGCTATTTTCAAATTTTGCATAAGTAAACCAATAAAATTTTAACCTATATAAGTTATATGGTTATATTCAATAGAAAGCCAAGTGCATGGCGAAAAAATGGCAATTACAAGTCAAAGCCAGTTACAAGTTGACGTTAAAATATTCAAATAAGTACACGTAATATTTGTACCATTTAGGTACTGTCATTCTGCCAATAATTTAGTTTGACCTCACATTTAAAGAGAGGAATAGCTGTCTATGTGTGTAAAATTCTTATCAGGCATTGTTTGAATTACTAAATATAGAGAAAATTTCCTATAATTTTATTAGGCATTTTGAAATTACCTCTTTGTAATGTGCCAACATTACAACACACATGTAATTGTGTCGGTAGACCGGGATAGAACCGGAGAGCGATACGAGGGCGCGGGTTTTGGACCTGGCAAATACTAATGTGACTTAGACGTAATATGTACTGTTTAAGATTATTTTGACACCACTGACATAGGGTGATGCAAATATGAAGTTCTTTGAAATCGCGAGTCCGTCTTAAGCAAGTTTGGTGGTTAGAGCTACTTTCTTCGAGTGAGAAGAGGCCTTTGCTCCGCGGTGGGCACATATAAGCTGGTGATGCTTATTTATCTAATCAAACTAATTGCCTAATAAAGTTATTGTCTCTGATTTTAATTTTTTCTGGATAGGTAACTCCAAAATGAACAAACAATCAGCCAGAGGTTTCAAAAATAAAATTTAATGGAACAACCTTTATCTTATCAACCGAAATATTTTAAAATACTTCGTGTAATGTACTTAACACTTGGTCTAGTTGTTTCAACTCGTGTGACATTGATTACATGTCCTAGATCCAATCGCGAGAACGTTATGAACATCTACGTCACCTTTCATGTTTTTTTCTGTTCTTTTTCATCAAAACTATTAAGTTGGACAATCTATTAGTCATAAATTAAGTAATTTCGCAAGTTATCATGAATTCTGAAGCTGTCTCGCCTTCTAACCCACAGTTATCGTAACAAAGCCAAGGCGAGGCAAATTAAAACCTCGATGCTTCGCGCAAACGATAACAGACGTTTCGCGAGGTCGCGTAGTGTAGATCCGGCTAATCGCATGTGATGCCCACACACAGTGACGTCATATGGGTCTCACAACGATGATTATGTTACTTTAGCTCCGTACATCTTTACTGGCGTAAACTTATTTGCTACACGCATTATTGTTGGCGCAATAAACCGTAATACGCGGATACAATCATGCAGTTATAATGAGAACTGAAGTGAGCCGTACGTAATGTTTCGCCCAGGTAATCTTGGTCTATACTCTTGGACTAGTTTTCTTTTTTATTTAAGATTGAAGAGCTACACCAATTGTTATGAAATGAAGACAACATAAATTGATTGACTAAAGTTGGAAAGATTATTGTTTAGAATTTTACTCTTAAGTTCTAAGAGTACAGTTAAGGAAATAGATAATTTATAAATATGATATAATAGCTTAGTAGCAGGGTGAACAATATTAATCACTGCCCATTTTTTTTTTTGCTACACATTTGTGGAGTTGTTGATTCGTTTATATTCCTAAATGTTTTATCAGTTATCAGTTACAATACTATTGACGAAATTAGAATGAACTTCTGAATGTAAATACATCATTGCACATAAAATATTTAAAATTTAATATCTGTCTTGAGCTTATTCTATAAATTAAGTTAAATTTTTGTGTCTTATCACAACTTTTTACCTAAATTGTCTATTGTCAATATTACCCACTTGAGAAATGGATAGTTATAAAAAATACATAATAATATGGGGAAGAAATTACTGCACATAAAAAAAACAATGTTAGGTAGGTAATTAGTGTTTACATAGAATGTAACAAAAACAGTAATATTTTACTAATTTTTAATAAAATTGTTTACGTTAAAATACATTACTATGTATAGTGATTTTTTATTGGTTTTTATTTGTTCTCATTACATTCAATATCGAAAATCCAATAATATACCATATCAAATCAAATCAAATCAAATTCTTTATTTCAAATAGACCAAAAAAGGCACTTTTGAACGTCAAGCAAAAAAGATATCATAAGATTTAACTTTATGTGTCAGTCTGTCCGTCTGTCCTCTAGTGAAGCTATTTGCTCGTTCCAAAGTGTAGATTCCTATGGAGAAGAACGAGCAAGAAACTCCATGGTTACTCTTACCATAAGAAGTAAAAGATCAGAAAGAAGGTTTAAATAATCTTGATTTATCTTATTGGGAAATCATAAGGTTTATCCGAAATAGAACTCTGAGAATATACAGATTACATTTTTTAAAGTTTGTTTAATCCATTTCAATGTATTGTCCAAAACTAAAAAATACAATTTACTTCATTATAGATCCTAGCCATTGGAATAATTGCTGTATAAATAATAACTGCCCTTTTAACTTAATTTGTAATGAAATATTTTACATTTAAGACATGAGACATGTTCATACCTTAGTTTTATAGTTTTACCCTCCACACTCTAATTCTATTAAGAACTAAAAATTTCAAACAAAATGTGTTTAAATAAAATGCATATAAAGGTCTCTTTTACCATTTTGATGATGGCACAAGCCTTAGAGTTTGCATTTACAGTGCAATGATTCCTTTGAGTAAAGAATAAGTACTTATTATATTTATTATTATATGAAGCTTAATACTTCACCAACAATATGAATAGAGAGGGTAGGTGTAACCAAATTGCAGATAATTTATCTATTAGCTTTTTGAGTAATCTACCACTAAATATAAAATTTAAGAATGCAGAAATGATTCAGTGTAACAATTTCACAATATACCTAAAAACATAATATTTAAGTAGGTATTATCAATAACAATGTTATGTTATGTTTATTTATGAAATTTTTACATCCATACTTTATGATTTGTATTAAATGTTAGTGACAATATTTTTTACTTACAAAAATCAAGATCCAAATCTACTTTCTTTCATAAGTTCTTCTCACCAAGTTTATACCAAACAGGATCCAACCTTATTAATGGACGTTATTATTCATACCTCTCAATTAGATGAATTTGAAATGATATCTAAATCCTAATGAATGTGGGTACCTGTTCAAGTTGAAAAAACAAGAATATGATGGTAACACTTGTTGCACCTACAGCCAAAAATAAAGAGGAATTGCCAATATTTGAATGTAATGAAATAATGTCGTTATTAGGCTATTCAATTATTATATCCAAGACTACGCCAGCGACTCATAGAATAAACTAAGGAGACGTGACCAAATAACTACGAAACAAACCGTAAACACATCAATAACACACACTGCACTTAGTTCATAAAATAAACTGTCCCATCACAAAAAATAAACAGTTTTCTTTGCAAAATACTTCGATAGTATATTGAGAATTTTCACAAGTAATAATTAACGATTTTTGTAATATTCTCCTACTTGATCGAAACACTTCATTTTCTTTTGACAACTAAAAAACCACAGACAATTTATAAAAACATGACCAGACGTTGCAAACGTTCGGATATGTACGCAACAGACGACAGAATATCGATCCTTCGAATTGTCTATTCCATGTGCTGCACGAAACCAGTAAAATATTACAAAGCAAGTACCATAATCAAATTTTTATATAATTTTATCTGATGTATTAATTTGAATACAAGCTTACGTTTGTTATCTATAGTAATATTATAAAGAGGTAAAATTTGTAGGTTTGTATGTTTGTAAGTTTGTATGTAGGGTGTATATTTGTATGTGCTGGTCGAATTTTGCAAAATTCTTTCACTGATAGATAGCCGCAATGTTCCTAAGTGCTATAGGCAATTAAACATTACGCTACGATTAAATGGAGCCGAGCAGCGGGTGAAACCGCGCGAGATTAGTTTAGGATAAATGCATGCATTTAATTTTGCATCGGTACCCAGAGTTTCCTAGATACCGGCGTCATCGATGACAAAATTAGTGATATGCGTGATAACAAACTCATTAGTGTCAGTTTCGAGTGTTTGCATTATATGGTAAACACAATAGGCAACCTACCTAGCTACCCAGGTTTTCGACCTCGTTTCTTTCAGTTCTTATTGAATTCAATTCAATCTAGCAATTTCTTTGGCTATCCACTAGTCCTACTCCCCATATTACTCGTAGCCAAAGACAAATTAACCCGGGTTTTTTCGTCTTTGCTCGTAGGTAGCTATGTACATATATGACTTCCAGTCGATTTAAATTATCTTATAGATTACTTAAGTACGATAGTCAACTCTGGATAGTAAGCAATTGGCGCCGCCCAAAGACAATTGTAACATCAGAAGAGTTATAAGTGCATTGCCGACCGTTTCAGGATTAACGTAATAAATAACGTTGCGGATAAGGTGAAAGGAAGAAGGATTAGGCCTCCGGTAAATTCACGCACACGGCGAAACGTGAGGCCGTGGTATAATTCCGTTCGGACCGATCCATTCACGCCCAAGCAGGCAATCTACAATAGGAAATTTTCTAGGTACCTACCTATTATTATTGTGCAAGTACGTAGGTTGCAATATGAACACATTAGGATGTGTACTTTTTTTAATAAAGACAAGAATGTAAGTTCTCTTAAAATGTTAGATGTTCCTAGTCATTTTCGTTCGTACCTACCTATAAAAACATTGGTACATCTCGTACAATAAAAAATAAATAACTATTTATTTCTCCTTAATGACGATATGCAGAGAATTTAAGTAGACTAGATGCTAAGGTACCAGTTAATTGCTGTAAGTTAGTACTTAAATTAAACATAATTATATCGGTTCTGTATAAAGTATATATAGGTACCTACCTATAGTACTTATGAAAGTATAAAGTTTCTATCGTAGGTTCGATTCGGCACGAAATAAATGATCTGAGTAGCTATGAGTGTAGAATGTTTGTGAATTTGAATGTGTAAAGATCTAGCAACTGGAATTAATTTAATAATAATAATAATAAGCCCCCTAAAATCCAACCTTACGTCCAAGCTGAACACCTAGCTTACGTGGGGGGCGGACACGCGTATTGTACAATAGTACAAGAAAACTTATGCGGCTAACAAGGCAGGGTAACCCAATATGGAGATGAGTAAAAGAGTATACAATTTACGGTCGCTTCCCGGGGGTCGCCGGGGCGCATCTGGAGCCGATGCTGGGTGCCACAGTATGGGAACCATCGGCGGTGAGGAGTTGAGCAAGCGGGCTCCTACCGACAAAATAGTTACAGCTGGTCGTTGTGAGTTGAGCAGGCGGGCTCATAACGTAGAAGCTACAGCCGATTCCTACGGCGATGATACTATTTCTTTATTTTCATCCATCCCTTCAACTCGCCCGTCTTATATGACAAGAAGCAAAGACAGCTTGTCCACAACCAGCACGCTTGATAGTGTTGTGCGAGATGTCAACCTCGACAAAGAGCTTGCACCCACTTCAAGTGTTATTTATAAGCGTAGGCGATGGACACCTGAAATGAATATGTTCATTCTGCGCACTTATTTTCAAATAACTTTACTTGAAAAAGACAAAACCACCTATCTCGAGCCACTCCACTTAAAATTTCTAGAAAAATTTCCCGATATGCAAGTTAGCCGACAAAGAATAGGAGACCAACGTAGAGCCATAATAAGCAATAAACTTCTATCACAAGAAACAATAGACAACATACGAAACGAAGTAGAAAAAGAATTAGAACAACTACAATTGGTTCATATAAATCAACAGAGAGAAAACACCTCAAATCAAATACAGTCAACATTCATACATTCACAAACGCATCTTACAAATACACATACACATAGTATACAAAACAAAACACAAACTCGAATGAGATGGACAAACGAACAGAATGAAGGTATAATGCGATCTTACTACCGAGTTACAGACCTAGGGAGAAATGAAACGGTTTATAGAAAGCGTATGTACGAGGATTTTGTTAGCAACTTTCCATCACTTGCATATCTCAGCGAACAAAGAATAGCTGATCAGAGGAGGGCAATAGTTAATAATAAATATATTAATGAAGAAAAATTAAATTTAATAAAGACACAAGTAGCCGAAGAGCTTTTATTACACAACTTGCACAACAATAGGGATGTATTTACAGATACTATAGATATTAATAACACTACAAGACAAATAAACAATAATGAAATTCCCTCCACGGAACATTCTACACCTAACGCACAAATACCCAACAACCCTGACCTTAGTAACCAAGAAATAGACTTAGTAAGGAATTCATTGATAGACGATAGTTTTCAACAAGCACTTGAACATTTTAAAACTACCAGTCCTATTAACAGAGCTTATATCCCAAAACAAAAACCATCTAAAAATCTTGCAAAAATAGTTAATTATATAAACGAAAAAATTCTGCCCGAAAATATTGATCAAAATACAGATTTTAAAACATTTCAAACTATTATTTACTGTGCCGCATGGACGGCTGCTAAAGTCAATGGGGCAAAGATGACGCATGAGCCGCGAGGAGAGGTTCCAGCTTCGAAAACAGGATACAAACCAAAATGGCAGCGACGACTAGAACGTAAACTTAAAGACTTACGTATAAAAATAGGTAGAATGACACAATTTTTAAACGGCAACAGGAGTAGAAAATTATTAAAACATGTTAATAAAATTATAAATATTTACAAGACTCACACTATACATGAAGCACCAAATACACAGCCTCTCCAAATTCTTGACACACTAAAACAAAAACTTTCAGTTGTTAAAGGTCGTCTCGAAAGATACAAAGCATGCACCCTAAGAAAACATCAGAATATACAATTTAGTCACAACGAAAAACTTTTTTATCGCAACATGAGACAGGCAACTACTAATAATAATCAATACAATACTTCACATAACGATGAAAACAATACACCCGATCCAGAGACATTGTATCACTTCTGGGCAAACATATGGGAAAGACCTGTTTGCCATAATTCCCAAGCAGAATGGATACAACCTGACTTGTTAAATAACACACAATCTATGGCTTTTGAGCAAGTACCTATAGCAGTATTTCATAGAGTTTTATCCAAGTTACACAACTGGAAAGCTCCTGGGTCTGATCACATTCATAGTTATTGGTATAAAAAATTCACAACAATCCACTGCCATCTATATAACTTCATAAATTCATTTATACAAGACCCAAAATTAATACCGTCATATTTAACATCTGGCACTACCTTCATGATACCTAAAGATCATTGTGATCTATCTAATCCGGCGAAATACAGACCCATTACGTGCTTACAGACGTTGTATAAGATTATCACATCCTGTATATCTGAATTAATATATGAATACATTGATGCCAACAACATCTTAGCTGAACAACAAAAAGGGTGTAGAAGGTATAGTCAAGGCTGCAAGGAGCAATTAATAATAGATTCGGTAGTTTTAAAAACTGTACAAAAATCTAAATCTGATATTTTCACCATGTACGTAGACTACAAAAAAGCTTATGATTCAGTTCCCCACTCGTGGTTAATTAAAGTTCTAGACATTTACAAAATACACCCATCACTAACAACTTTCCTGAAGGCTGTAATGGGCACCTGGACTACCGTTCTTAGACTTACCACTCCAACCGAAACAATAGACACCAGCCCTATAAAAATACAAAGAGGAATCTTTCAGGGAGATGCGCTTAGCCCATTGTGGTTCTGCCTTGCTCTTAACCCATTATCAAAACTATTAAATACATCAGCAGTAGGAATCCCTTTGAATTCTACTACTGACAGACAATATCACATTTTAAATCATTTAATGTACATGGACGACATAAAGTTATTTGCAACAACAGAGAATCAACTTAAAGAACTAGTAGATCTGACAGAGAAATTCACAAATGATATTAAAATGGAATTTGGCATAGACAAATGTAAAATAAACTCAATAAGAGCAGGGCAGAATTATCAACACACACATATTCTATCTACAGGGGAACAGATTGAATCCCTGGATGAACATGGTACCTACAAATACTTAGGTTACATACAATCAACTCAGATACACCACAAACATATTAAACAAACATTAACACAAAACTTTCAACACAGATTAAATTCAATTCTCAAAACACAACTGTACGCCCGTAACACAATAAAAGCAATAAACACCTTTGCCATCCCTGTCCTCACTTACTCGTTCGGGATAATTAACTGGACAAAAACTGACCTCAAAAATCTGCAGCGCAAACTTAACACTACAATGACAAGATTCCGCAAACACCATCCACGATCTTGCCTGCAAAGGCTTACACTACCTCGAAAGGAGGGGGGTAGGGGTCTAATAGATATTTTAAACCTCCACAACAAACAGATCACTGCTCTAAGAACATATTTCTTTGCGAAATCTGAATCTTCTACACTCCACAAACTAATAGCACAGAAAGATAAACACCTGACACCTCTAAATCTAAATGACATAAGAAAACAGGGAACCGAAACAGTAATTGACGATAGAACAAAATGCTTAGAATGGACCCAGAAGTCTCTACATGGAAGACACCGCCAAGATTTATGCCAACCAAACGTCGACAAAGAAGCGTCGAACGCATGGCTAAACCGAGGCGAACTTTTCCCGGAGACTGAAGGGTTCATGTTAGCAATACAGGACCAAGTGATAGAGACAAAAAACTATAGGAAACACATTATTAAAAATCTTCCAAACGACACTTGTAGAAAATGTAATAGTTCTCCAGAAACCATCCAACATATAACTGGTGCCTGCAAATCACTAGCCCAGACAGATTACAAACACAGACACGACCAGGTTGCTAACATAATTCACCAAAAACTAGCTCACCAATACAAACTCGTCAAAACAGTTGTTCCATATTATAAATATAACCCCGAAACTGTTTTAGAGAACGACACAACCAAACTGTATTATGACCGAGCAATCTTCACCGACCGCACCATTCACTATAACAGACCAGACATCACTTTAATTAACAAAAGAAATAAAACTGGATTTCTAATAGATATAGCTGTCCCAAACACTCACAACGTACAAACTACAATAGCTGAAAAACTATCCAAATATACAGAACTAAAAGACGAGATAACCCGACTCTGGCGCCTACAAAAAGTATTTATTATCCCAATAGTCATATCTTCCACAGGAATCATACCTAAACAACTTTATCAGTCCCTTACCTCTCTGAACCTGCCAACTAATACTTATTACCTGTTGCAAAAGGCAGTTATTCTTAATACCTGTAGGCTTGTAAGGAAATTCTTACAGTGTGAGTCAGAAAATACAGTATCACTCCACTGATGAACACTTGGCTTAGGCCCGTGCCATCAGATATCCCGGCTAGCCGGAGGTAAAAATACAAATAGAAATAATAATAATATATGGAGGCAGGCCCAGTAGGAGATAGCGGGACGAACTTGATGTCTTCGACGAGGATTGGCAGCAGAAAGCTTTGTGCAGAGATAAGTGGAAGAAAGGTAGGGAGGCTTTGCCCTGCAGTGGGACGATAACGGCTGGTAATCTATATCTCTAAGATATCTCTACTTATACCTAATAAATCTATATTGAGGTTAATTCTCTACATGAAATATATTTTAAAAATAACTATCAGGGGGTACTTAATAAGTGATTACCTAATACCTACTGATGCCAAAATCTTTAAAATTTTTGTCTGTCTGGATGTTCCTTATAGAAACAAAAACTACTCGATATATTTTTACCAAACTTGGTACAATTATTCTTTGTATTCCGGGCATAGGATAACTTTCATGGTTGACTCACAATAACACGTGTAACTCCTTAGCTCAGCAGTTTCTGATTATATTTGTTTACTCTCACGTTTATAACCCTCTCACTTATCCCTGATTAAAAAAGTTTGTACCTACATTAGTATCTATTCAATAAAATGAATGATAGAAATCAATATACATGCGTGCACCTTTTCGACGCTATGCTTCAAGATATTAGTCAATATCAATACATATTATGATAAACCGTAAAAGATCGGTGTCTGCACATGGAAGATAAATAAGAAAACCTTTACTAGGGGCAACAAAACCCAAAACAAGGTGTGGTAAATTTCATCTTTGAATAAGTATTAATATATTCACCTCCACACCTACAACCAAGCGGACGAAGTCGAAGGCACACCTAATTTTATATATTATGTACAGATTTGACCTGCCTACAGATTTATTACATACTTACTAGCTCTCTCGCGGTTTCACCCGCTGCTCGGCTCCATTTGCTCGTATCTTGATGTTTTATGGCCTTTAGCACTCAGGAACATTGTAGCTATCGATCAGTAAAAGAATTTTGGTAATCCGACTAGCAGTTCCAAAGATTACCTCCTACATACAAACTTATAATTAGTAAACTTATAAGCCATTGTGAGGACCACCTAGAGGATACGGTAGCGGTATGCCCTGCCTGGGCTGAGCACCGACGTATCCTCAGGGAAGTGATCGGCGGCGGCGACCTCTCGCGCCCGGCCTTAGTCGAGGCCATGGTGCGGAGTGAGAGGAACTGGGACGCCGTCTCCTCCTTTTGTGAAGCAGTCATGCTCGCAAAGAGAGAGGCGGCCCGCGCGCGCCTCAAAGAGCCATTCGACCACCACAGACGGGGCCCTAAAGGGCTGATGTTCAGCCGGGGTTGCGGGTTAAGCGCAATGAGTCACCGCGGCCTCGGCCCAGAGCAGGAGAAGGAACCGGGGGGGTTTTAGTCACTAAGAGTCTGACACTCTCTCCCGCTTTACCCTGGGCGGGAGCGGTCATTTGATGATTTTCCCCTGACAAAAAAAGGCTTATTCATTAATCATATCGTGGTTTCAAAATAACTAATAATGTTCAATGTTTTTTCGTTTTTAAATTTACTCTCGTAAACTAAGTTTATCAGGAAATAAAATATTTCTGAACTGAAATTTAATTTTTACAATTAATTAACGATATGAGACTTTACTTTTGTATTTTTTTGTGAAATTAATAAAAAATGTGATCATGAAACAAATAAAACAGAAATTTTATAAATTGTCGCCGTCATCGCTATCGCTGTTACTTTCTGTAACATTTATTATAAATTATGTCTGTGATTTTTATTGTCAATTAACATATCTAGCTTAGATACTAATTTTTTCCTCGTCTTTGACAACATGGGATACGCTTTTAGACCATTCGGTAGCCGTAATTTTTTGAATGCCTTCCTGAAACTGATTCACTGATTGTTTATCGATTTTTGTGTTCATCACTACACTGTTACATGTGGTATCATTATTTCACAAAATGACAACAGGTTGTGTCAAATCAGGAATCGAATTAAAATTCTGACTATTGTGAGTTTCGCCAGGGAAAAATCTTCAAATGACTTCTCCCGGCAAGGCGAGAGAGAATGTGTTACTGACTAAACCCCCCCCCCCCCTTTCCTTCTCCTGCTCTGGGCCAAGGCTGCGGTACCTCATTGCGGTTGCTTGTGGTCTATTGACTCTTTGAGGCGCGCGCGGAGCGCTACGCGCCATACGGGTCTAGTTCTGGTCGGGCTGCGAGGCCAGTAGCATAGGTTTTTGTTATGGCGGACGATAACGACCGCAGCGCACAACACGGCAGAAATTGGAAACAAATGCGGATGATCAGCTGTCGGTTTTTATTATTATATTCATTTTACAGTAAAACTATTGAATAAATTGTAATTAAATAATGACAAGAATACAATTTTAAGCTTAGGTTTTATTTATATTTGCAAAACAAAATTATAATGTTTACATTGTTATTATTTGACAGCTTCCGCAAATGTTGTAAACGCTACGCGTCGCCACCGTCACGCTCATAGCCATAGCCAATAGACATAACAACATCCTTTGTAAGAAAGAAGGTGGTGAGGCATGTGGATATATGTAAATAAAATAGATATTACTTAAAAGATAATGACTTTTATTTTGCTGATCCAATAAGGAACTAAAGTTAATACATTTTTGGTCAAAGAATAAAACACAGTCAAACATTTTCTTATGAATTCATACCTATTACAAATGCATAATTATCTAAAAATAGGTATTGATTGTATATAATATATTTAGCGATATAACATTATCTAAGCATGCAGCGGATTGCTTAGCATTGCAGCGGGTTTCTGGATACTTTCATACGTCAAATTTTTCCTGAAAACGATTACATTTTCATTAGAATTTACCATTGGCAGACAAATCATAGCGTTACAGCACAACAATCAAGAAATCTTTTTTATACATACATGGCGATCAATTAAGAGGAGTTCAGTTTATTTTATACATCTTAAATTACAAAAATAAAATGAATAAATAAAACAAAATGTCTTCTTAGTAATCTAGTGTTCAATGAATTTTCCGTTAGTCTACTGCTTAGTGTAGATATATTGGTCGAACTCTAAATGTACTCAATAGATAGAAGCAATTTTTTACTTAAGCTTGATACTTTATAAAGAGCAGGTTCAGCGCTATAAAGAATACTTTTTTGGCGAGATCACCTTAGTACCAGCTTCTCTTTCTAGAGGGCACCCAGCTATGAACCATTTAATTAAATAGTTACCTGCCACGATGTTTTAGACCAGCTAGACTTTTTGACAGTGCATAGGTATGTAGACTGGCTGTACGTTTTCTATCTCTTATACTAGGAGAAGTACTCTAAGGAATTTTTTGGTTTCATCCCTGCCATTTTCCAATCGACTCACAACAGCACTTTTATTCCCAGCTGGACAGCAGACAACCATTGTTCGATTTTTGAGAATTGAACCAGAAGCAAAGCTTTTGTATACCTAATCCAATTATAATTTCGCCTGCTGTATTTTCGAATCGATACGACCTTCGAACCTTCAAGAAACTAGTGTACCTGCAAAGCACTCGTGACTTATCTGCTGTCGGCCTCCATGGGCGGTGCTTTATCACTTACTATGAGGTCTACTACATAGGTATTTTGAAACAATATCTAGAACTTTTCAATTCATTTAAGTAAAATAAAATGTATGAAATAAGCTGAATACCTCCTAATTCCACACACAGCCACCCTGTACTATGTATACTGACCTGGCAAAATATACTGACCTATATTGTTTATACACGCGGGCAAAGTGTATTTTGTGGACTACGTAAATTGTTATAAACAGACACAGGCCAATGATAAACGAGGCTCCAAGCAGCGCTGGGAACTGTAACATAAAAATAAAAACTTAATGTAGACAGTTGACGCTAATGCTATAAATAAATGTCAGGTTCCTCTACTAAGATGGCACTCTACTTGTAGTAGCATGCACCTCCTACTAAAGTAATATAACAATACATTTAATTCTTGGATTAGAGGAGAAACACCCCTAGGATCCAAGCAGCACAGCACAGCCTAGCAACAACGTATTGCATCATTCTACGTATTTATTTTACTATAAAGTAAATTGGAATACAAATAGTAGGTACACATAAGTTAGAGTAGCAGTATTACAAGTGAACCTCTGCAGAGATAGAAACGTCTAAGAAGAAGAAATAGTTTTACATGAGTACAATATGCATATCTATTAAATTAACTGAGTATCTAATATAAATAATAGTAAGGTAAAGAAACTATTTACAATTTTATAATAATAATTGTTCCGTGACAAACAAAGAAGACTAGCCACAAATATTGATATATGATAACATCATAACGCAATGTAGGTATCGATGTTTACATTCAATGCTACCAAAACAGTGTAATCTGTTTATCATATTACCATTACACACATAGTTCTAATAATACTGTATGTAACAAGAGTAGTTGATTTACTGTTCAATGTACACATTACATTCTTTTCATATTTATTCAGTACTGTTGTCTACTAGTCAATTCTGATTTATAATAGGCAATACTACCAATGCTTCGCGTATAGGAACAGGGTAAAAAGCCTGTATCATTTCAGACCCTTTCTCTGACGAAATTTCATTTAATTTCGTTCAATAGTTTCATGTATAAGAGTAACAAAATATCGACAATCTTTCGCGTTTATAATATTATTAGTAGGATGATATCACTTTCAATTCTTATACTTTCAATATTATTACTTCATTGGTGATAATAACAATACGACAACTAAACTAAATCACAACTACAGATCTACTTCTATTGTTCTAAGAATATGCAAATTCGATACATAGTTCATCAAGATCAGTTTACCTATTTTGAAACTTGACGACCCTTGTTTAACTTATAACTGAAAAATATTAAATTAAATAAGTATTAATCACTACTTATATTGTAAGCTAGGAAGTCAAGTTTTTAATTTAACTGGTAATTATCAATTTATTCATTTACGATTAATAGTCTATTTAAGCTCATGCATGCACTCTGCATCTCATAAGACATTATTCTTACCTGTTTCTTACATTCTTCTTCCCAGTTTACGGATATAAGGTTATCATACAATTTCTTAAACCTTTCCACCGGACAAGCTTCGCCACAGAATGGTATCTTAAGGATATGCGGCTCAACAATCTCTGTTGAATTCCTGTATGAAATTCTTACAAAGTGTTCACCTGTTTTATCTGAAATTTAGTTGTATTTTTTTTTATTTAACTGAATTTATAATTAAATGTCTTATTTTATGCGGACCAGGGTGTCCGACTCCGACATTCTATTAAGGACTAACTTTAGGTAATTTAGGTTTTGCAAAAATTTGGCAATAGATTAGCTAACTATTATACGGGACTCAGTAATGTACCTCATTATGAAATATAGTGTGATGTTCCATAAAGAAAACTAAAAATTAAAAAAATAAATAAGACATACATACTTGAATTCACCAGTTCCAGTAATATAGTTGATGTGTACACCGGGCAGTTTCCATCATACAGACCCAGTGCATTGAGTACACTGCCTACAGTCAGGTCATGTCCACTGTACATCACCACCTTATGACTCTTATTACTTCCAGACAAAACTTCCGACATACGCGTCATTATCTGTTTGAGCAAAGGACCTACTTTCAGTCGAGATAGAAGCGGAGATCCTGTTTCAGTCTTAAAACTGTAAGGAAAACGAAATATTGAAGATGGTTAAATAAAGTTTGGTATAATTAATTTATGTTTACATTACTTGAACGAATGGTACATTTCTCTTATTACTTATGTATGCTATTGATTCATTACTGCCATAAAATGCATTCATTGACTTGTAAATGCAAGTCATCATGCTTGATATTGCATCAATTCGCTCGCAGTGAGCAGGGAGATTGGCGCCTTCCTTTCATTTAGTGATTAATTGCTTCCTGTACGAAGGTATCAGAACGCCTCGTGTCTAGAGTTAGTATGAGAAAACAAAGGTGACGATAGCAATAAATGAACACTATAGTTATTTGAAATATTCCATTATTACCTGTGTCTATATAAATACAGTAAAATATAGAAATGGTGAGAATACTAACCTGTAGCACGCTGGTTCGCGCATTTCATCAGGAAACACAGATTGTGTCCAATTTGGCAATGTAAAATTATATAGAGTCTCAATATATAAAGTACTATAAATATCAACAATGTCATAATAATCCTTCACTTTGATACCTGAATATGCTGACAGATAACTGAAAATTAAAATGTATCATATGAAATAAAATATAGGTAATAAGTAATCTTCTGAACACGTAAAGGGGTATTGCAATGACAGCATTCCCAAAATGTTGAAGAGGATATTATGTTCTTTACATTCTAAGATCTACTTGCATTGCGAAATTGACAATAATCCTAACAATATTTGTCTTTAAAAAGAGGTTATGAATCAAAGTTTGTTGTAACAACTGAGACCAGAAAAAATTATATTATTACATTACAGAATATAACATTTAACATCAAACTTTATCTACAATTTTTGTGATAATGAAGGTAAGTACATGTGTTTTACAACTTAAGTTATAATTATTCTAGATAACACAGTAGTTAAATGTATGTATTGATCCTACTATCTAATATTCTTGTTATTTATTTAGCTTAAACAAATTTTGGTATCAAAATTATAGCACTATACTTATTTTTAGAAAAATAAATGCTTAAGAGGGTGCCAGATATCAATATAGAATCATTTTGTCTCGAAGGTGTTGAGCTGAATTACGCTTATTGAGTTATTGTAGGTATTAGAAAGCTCAAATCTCTCTCATTTTATTTTAAACTAGTAAGAAGGGATGTGCCCCTCATCATTACGTTCTTTATACATCCTGGCAATAAATATGACTAATTGACTAGCTTCCTAACGGTAACAGTTTTTTTATCTCAAAGCCATGCTAGTAATTTTATTTGTCTTCATGCTATAAGTGTATGTATTTACTAGATAACATTGAGTTGGGTAAAATATTAAAATCTGATGTACCCTTTGGATGCAATAATGCTAATCTTCTTATATATAAAAATGGATCGCAAAATGTGTTGGTAAGCGCATAACTCAACAATGCCTGGACCAATTTTGATAATTCTTTTTTGTTGTGTTTGTTATTGTCAGGAGAGGGTTCTTTTCAAAGAAAATATTAGAAAAGTGGAGGGGAAGATAAGGAAAAGTGACCCTTTGATAGCGAGATAATTGGACCCGTGCCAAGCGGGGGCGGGCCGCTAGTGATAATTATAATCAATAACTATTATACCTATAACAGGTATAATAGTTATTAATTATCAAAACCACATCAGATTAACCTCAGCGGATTTGTTGTGTGTGTGTTATTGGGAGCATAATAATATCAGTTGCCACATGTGAGAAACTCGCATTCACTCAAATCTAAATAATATAATAACTATTAGCAAAAAGCTAAGAGGACGAGAAAAACCTAATTAAACAATTCTAAAGTTAAGATTTGTCATTCCTTGACTAGCTACGAAGTGAATACATCTTCACTTCACTTCAGAAGCATAAGAGCTAAATGTAATTTAGCATTTTGTCCTTTATGTCTCCAAGGTTTAAAAACAAAAAAATTGAATGAACTTACTCCATCAAATGCTGGTATTTACTCAGTCTTTCTTTATATGGTTTGGAGTGCTTTAGCCTCTCTAACTCCGTGTCATAAGCAGGGCATGGCTTCCTCATAGCAAGTAGTTCATCTTCTAGTTCAGGAACAGTGTGGACTGGTATTGGCTGCCAGTTTATTTCATTGTTCCACACAGTTTTACTCTTTGGTGGATACATTCCTATTTGAAAATAACATGTTTGTAAATATATGTATGTACAACATATTTTAGAACATAATGCTCATGCATATTGTAGAAAAATATTTTTCACACCTGCTAGATTAGCTTGAGCTGACATAAGAGTCCGGTCAACGTCTGTCGACCGAATATAAATCTCTGCAGGATCAAATGCGTCTGACAATAAATGCTGGAATAAAATAATTTTTCAATTGAGACACTGACCATGAAATGTTTTTGCCAAAGCAACATTACATTTGCTATTGCCAATTACATTGAGTTTTAATTAGAAAGTATAGAGGTACAGAAGGCTAAGAAGGTCGCTGTTGCTTGAACTTACATATTAAACATTGCATGAATGACACTAACAGTTGGACAGTACACACAGCAATCACTTTTTCCTCTATTCTATTACATTAGACAATAACAATGTGCTAACAACAGAATAATAAGTAACTAGTTTAAATAACATAATGAACAATGAGGTCAATCACTAAATGTAAGACATAAATATCTAGCTGTAGGTATTTTACTAATCAATATCTTTTGTTTTAAAAAGAAATATTTTAAAGACCATTTTTATCATGTTGATTATTATAACAATGAAGCTCAATGATCAGATTACATGTGATGATGCTATTTATTGGAAGGATTAGTGCTAGCTTTGTCTAAATACTTAGACAAAGGAGGTATCATCTTACCGAATATCTTTGCCTGAGCCACTTTCCCAGCGCGTAATGTTGTCGTTTCCCAACATTTGTCAGCTCTCCAAATTTCACAGGCCACAAAGATTCGTTCCGCCATGGATCTGTGGGGTAAGGCTCTACTGGTGTCCTATCCCCATGTCTAAATATAACAGCTGCATATTTGACACTCTCATCAGCAACAATATTTGTAGTAAATATCAAAAACAATAAAAAGGAAATCATTTTTGAAAAATACAAATAGTAAACTATATTATAAAAAAAGCATTTGTAAATGTGAGTTTTTTAATCAATATTCTATTTAATTAAACCTTCCATCACAAAATATTTCCACTAAATATACGGTGTGTCTACTAAAAGGGATAATAGGTATGTGTAGTTGCGTACTGTCTAATACATTGAGGTATCAAAATAAAACTGACTGAACGAGTGAAGGAACCTGGAAGTGTGTCATTTGGACTGAGATTATTCCACAGACTAAAATTGTACATAGAGACTAAAGTGTTGTATAGAGTGGCTTAAAAATCGACTAAACTAAAGATTCGATATATTTAGTTTAGTCGATTTTTTCATAGATTGTAAACATTGTATTATAATGTTTTCAATCTTTGTACATAGTTCGAGGTACATACCTAATCTTTATAATTTAAATAAGAAGTACAATTAATGTGCCAGCACTTAACTAATGCTTATTGTTAATTAAAATTAAATGCAGAAAATAACAAATCTGATCTGTTACGACTACGTATCTGAGCTGCACTCACGTTAACCTAATCTAACATACCAAAGTACACCCTATAAGCGCCTATAAGTATATCCAAACTGTACTGAAAACTGTCAATGCGGCTCATTTATCTACGGCGCTATTACTCTACGGCTAACCGTGTGGACTGACGCATGGCGCTGAATACAAATATTTATTCAGCCGCATTCAATCAGGCTAATCGTTAAAACGCCTTATTCCAAAACGATCCTGTTTTTGATAATAGCTAGCTGTACCTAAAAAACGACGTATTATGCAATACGACTGCGACATACACATTTGAATTATCAACATTTATGAAGACCTTTAGTTTGCTTTAAGAAAAAAAAACCAAAAGTGCACATTACTCCCGTGTGTGCATTATATTGACCGGACAGCTAGCGGTTTTTTGGTTGTTTCATTATTGACTAGGTACCTATTTAATATTTCCTCAAATTGATGCTAACGCGCTGTGTCGTATAATGCCGACCAATTCAAAATTAACGCTTTTTCAAAATAAATTGTTTTTGTAGGTACTTGTGTGGCTCTTTCCTACTCCGTACAAAAAATAATAAAGGCTACCCTACCTAATGCCTATCACTATCCATCCAACCTGCCACGATTAACTGAAGATAAAAAAGATTGAATACTTTTTCAGTACTCAGCTATTGATAAGCCCATCGTCATGATTGTCATCGCAGTTATCATTGGAATATTATTAATAATTATGTGTGCGAGAGCCGTGCTTCCGCGCGAATGGGCCGGCTAGACCATACTCTGGTCTCATACCTCGTCCTCATAGAAAACTGGCGAGAAGCAATACTTACGTAGTTTTTCGCCATGTGAGTGAGATTACCGGACCAGTCCACCAATAGACCCCTCCTCCGTCCTTACCCCATCCTCTATCCTCAAATCACCTATCCCCAAATCATTAACAACACACAAGAGGCTGGCAACAGTGGCAACGCACTCGTAGTAAATTCTTTGGTATTGCGAGTATTCATGGGCGGCGCCGCTAGCTTACCATCAGGTAATCCGATAGTTTGTCTGCCGTGCCGTCACTTAAAAAAAACCGGCCAAGTGCGAGTCGGACTGGCGCACCGAGGGTTCCGTACAAACCTGCAAGTCTAAAAATTTATGGTTTTCCGAATTTTTCCTTTATGTGTGCTATAAAACGTTGCTTCATGCCAAATTTCAAGATTCTAGGTCGACTGGAAGTACCCTTTAGGTTTTGATTCCCTTGCGAATACTTGCGAGTTTCAAAATATGCAGCTTAAATTGCTGTTTCTTTTGATTGCGTTGACATAGAAGTTTGATTTTGTTACAGCTTAAAGGTATTATAGACCTGGGTATTTGGTATGAATTTCAATTTAATACCTCTACGCGTTTATGAGGAAATGGGTAGTAAGTTTAAAATTAATAAAAAATATATATATTCTGTGATGTAACTAAAAATTTATGGTTTTCGTAATTTTTCCTTTATCTATGCTATAAGACGTTGCTTCGTACCAAATTTCAAGATTCTGAGTTCACGGGAAGCACCCTGTAGGTTTTGATTCCCTTGCAACTTTCGAAAATTTGCGGTATAAACGGCTGTACCTTTTGATTGCGTTGACTTAGAAGTTTGATTTTCTCACAGCTTCAAGAAACAGTAGACCTAAGTAATTGATATAAATTTCAGCTTCATACCTCCACGCGTTCCTGAGAAAAAGGGTCTTGACAGACGGACGGACGGACGGACGGACAGACGGACAACAAAGTGATCCTATAAGGGTTCCGTTTTTTCCTTTTGAGGTACGGAATCCTAAAAATGATTTTGTTATTGCTTTAAATGCTGATATCTACAACTCAAAATAATTAGGTAAGTAAATAGTCCTGCATCAACCGGGGATTGTCCTTGGGTGCACTTTTATAGTGCATACAGGGATAATTGCCGGCTGATGTCCCATTACATTTAGATTAAAATTGTTCAACGGGTTTCTGCGAGTTGGCTTCGGCTCCTCGTATGCCTTCCAAAGGTCCGGGACCCTGTGGTCCCGTGAAAGGAAAGAAGGTAAGTATTAGGTAATACAAAATACTTACCTAAGTTAGTAAAGTCCTTAAAGTCATGCTAATCTTCGCGTAGACTTCATTTTTAAATTCTTATGCTGACAAAATTAATGGGTTGTAAGTATTTCAGCAACGATTTCTCTGAAGATGCAATGTACCTATTTGTATCTATTTATTTATTTTTTGTAAAATTCTTTTAAATACCTAACTGTAAGACAATGGCGTTTTCTCATACCTAAGGCTGACTGACTTTTTTTTTGTAATTTTTATGGTGACGAAATTAGAGGGTTATGTCAGTGTGTGTCTTTATTTAAATACATAGTTATATATCTACTTTTTGCGTACTAAGTATAGTACATTCTAAAAAGACAGATCATGGTTGTCACCTTGTAAATAAACGCATTATATGACCAATCCTCCTTGAAGAATACTTTCTGCATACCTTGGCAAGAAAGACTCAGTGTCAGTTTGGGACCAAAAAACTTTAAATTCTAGTAATTTTCTCGTACTTATTGAACATTCCTACCACAACATCACGCACATGCACAATTAGTTAGCTTTGTTTGTGGTCGGTGGATATCTCTATAAACTCTTCGTGTACCTAAGTGATTCCATTCACACGAAGAGTTTCTTGTACAACCGCTCCTTGAAATAACTTGGTTGACACGTATAAGTCATATGCTATTATAATAGGTTGTCAGAAGACGTGCTCCATCGTTGCCCACCTTTCGCTCTCCACTCGGTGGGCAATGCCAAAAACCAACACATGATTTAAATAATAAATGGTCCCATTTCTAATTTCGAAATTTTCTAACACTCACATTGCGTTTGGAATCGTCTTGAAAACAACGTCTAGGTACCGAAATGTTTTCAGTAGAGTTCTGTGCTACCTACTCGATAGTTAGTTTTTTTGGCCACTGGGGCGAATAGTTTGCTTACTTAATTAACTATCAAATATAAGACTCATTACCTAACAATAGCTGACTGACACTTTAAACATTAGATAGATATCAATAGTTTTATTTACGATGAAGTCATCATTCTTAAAAGTATTAAAGTTAATTTGGTTTTAACGTCCCTGTTTCCGAATGTAGGTAGACAACTACCTATACAACATCGTAATCGCTGCAGTAGAGAACTTAGTGCTTCTTGCTAAGATGTGAAAGGTCACCTAAACTCACATTTAAAATCAACTGATGCAAAGTAGATAGGTACATATATATTATATTATGTAAAATGAAAGATACAACTCATTACTAATTCAATAATATTTAAAAATATAATGTTGCAATATCAAGAACATATTAACAAAAAATAATACATAATAAACCCGTCACAAAATTATAATTTTTCTAGTTTTATACACATTTTCAAGGAGACCTTTCCTAAATGCATTGATGAATTAATTAAACGGTATATTTCGTAAATTAAAAATGTCTGATTAGGACATACTTGTCTATGGATTATTTTTAGACTGCTACGGCCTCATTATTGTGTCGTTAGTGTTAGCTCTTCTTCAGTTTTATGAACAAACTAGATTTTTATAAGTAATGGTAGGTATGCAATGTTTAACGGCCCAATGTTGCAAAACATGTAGTCAGTCCACACACTACGACAACTTACCTCCACAACAGCAGGACAGGTTGAGGGTCACGTGCTGAGCGTGCTGTGCTCAGAGGTTGCCTAGCGGAAACTAGGTTTTAGTCAGCGAGTCAAAAAAGAAAAAGAAATATCATCAAAACTTCCTTAGAAAGAAGGATTCTTCACAAATTTGTAATGATAAATTCATTTTCGGATTTATAATACAGAATATATATAACAAGTATTATAAAAGGATACAATTTGTAAGTTTGTATGTAGGAGGTACTAATCTTTGGAACCGCTGCTCTGATTTCCCAAATTCTGTCACTGATAGTTAGCTGCAACGTTCCTGTGAGAGTAGGAGAGCCAAGCTTCGGCACGAACCACGGCCTCACAGAATATCGGCGTGAAACAACCCAGCATTGTGTTTCGCCGTGTGATTGAGGTTACTGGAGGCCTAATCCCTCCCTTTACCCTATCCCTTCCCGATCCTTTTATCCGCAACCCCTATCCCCAAAAGGCCGGCAACGCACTCGTAACTCATTTGGTGTTGCGAGTGTCCATGGGCGGCGCCGATTACTTACCATCAGGTAATTAATCCGTCTGCTCGTTTGCCGACTTATACCATAAAAAAATCTACCTTCATCAAAGGTTTGACATTAAATACTTAAAATCTAGAAACAGCCTGTTACTTTAAGCTAGGTACAATAAATACTTAGGTATTCAAAGATTCTGTCTAATTTACAATAAAATTATACACCCAGTCAACAAGTCTAAGCAAATATGCTCATATAACAGCAAACATTGAATTATTTTTAGATTGCCTAAAACTGTGATTATGTCCAGTTTTAATCCTTGAAATAATTGTGACTAGAATAAAATTCATAATATACATTACCTATGTACACGTCATCTGCATCTGCGAGGACATTCACTTAATTTACTCATAGTAGGTACCAATGCCCGGGAGACACGGAAACATTTTTTACTTAAATAATTAATTGATCAATTCTTATAATTAAAAGTAGGTAAATCGGTACCTTCATTGGCAACCGTACCGACTTGAGTGACGTGTGCAGGGCCACGGCCCCTAACTGTAATATTTTCCGGTAAAACAAAACTTATATGCGATGAAGGGCACCTGATGTCATAAAGCTAAGAAAGTGGGTTGCCTGAGCTACCTCTTACCTACATATTATAAGAATACAGATAAATGAAATGCATATTCAGAAGATAAAACTGTTACCTACCTACTGAAATGAGTCTTGTAAAAAACTCTCTCATTTATTTTTGAAGGCTCTACTACGGAACTAACATAGATCTCTAGTCACTCAAGGAACAGGTTGTGATTATAAAAGATAGATAAAGGATAGAGGTAGCCTGTCTGAACAGCTTTTTCACGTTACTTGTTAAACCACAATTCTTGAATTCATTCCTTTAAGAACATCTAGACAAGCTTTTTTCATAGAATCATCACCGGAACGGATATTTCGTCTACATGTTACATAATAAAATTCCGGAGAATCATCTCACCTATGACCTCAACGAAAGCGCCGGCGCGGGCGTACGACCGCACTTATATTTATTATCTATCATGCCATTACTAATCATTAAAATACAATGTGCATGTCTATCTGCCAATAAATCTCTACTTTTGTTATGCAATCGACGACTATTTAAGTATCCTTTTGCTTTCCCTTAGCCAAATAATTAACGAGCTAATCATAAAATACAGGTGACCTATCTAAAGGTAAAAGTTCATGATGCGCCGAGCAGGAAGTCCCGTAAAAATGTCAATAGCGTTATATTATTATGCACATATATCATAGCATGTTTATGTAGCAAACCGTTAGAATAGTTTCCTAAATTATGTTTTGTAAGCATGTCACGATATGGTGCAGCGCCGACGACTCGGAGACGTCACAACAGGATTTACCAAGTGTAAGAGGCTAGCATTGAGTTAAAGGTGCTATTTAGACAATGTTCGGCATGTGGTTGCGCGTGCGCCGCATGAATATAAATCAGGCTAGTGGTGCCTGCGCCGGGCACCGGGCGGTGGTGGCGGTGGCGGTGGTGGCGCGGCGCGCGGCGGGCGGACCAAAGCAGCGACATCCACTTGGAGTGTAGGTACCGGAGGTGTTCGTGTTTCGACGGCAGATCAAGCGTGGCCTCCGTCGATTGTAGACCTGCACAAAGCCGTGCCGTGGAGAAAGGACCGACACTCGTTCCACTTGCGACATCACCAATTCCACCACACAAAAACATGAAGATTCTACCCCTGTGAGTAACCTTAACTTAATATTGTTTTTTTTTTTATATTTTCTTTGTTTTCATAGATCTTTTCTTGGGAGCCTTTCAATAAATTAAGCTCTGGTGCAGCTGTGCGATTGCTTTAGCGATGTCTATTTATCTGTATAACTCAACACTAGTTGCTACTAACTTATTATCCCGCTCTCAAGTGTCCCACAGACTTAAGTACACCGTTACCTTAGACACCGTTTCGAATAATACTCTTAATTAACATTTGTTGGGGATTTCGCACGGCGATATAATTTGAAAGGCAAGTTAAGTGAACGATTGTGTTGGATCGAAGTGTTGGGTATTGCCTTATAACCTATGACGAAACATAAAAACGTAATCATAAATACAATATAAAGTCAGGAATGTTTACGGCGTGTGTTGCCTTTCTAATATCATTCTCAATGGTCAAACGTAATACGAACGCACCCTTGTACTTAGTGCAACTGACAACTTGCGGACATTATAATGAATGCCGCCTACGGCTCGGTCAGCCGTTGTAACTGTAACATGTTACTTCACTGTTATAAAATCAATTTACACGTTTCTAGTGTGGCCTATCTGCAGATTGGGCAGGGTGGTCGTAACTAATATTTCATAATTTGTTGACTTATAAACCTCATTATAAAGACCGCGGCCTGACCCGGCGTAACAAACTAATTAATTTTCAAATTAATTGAGCGAAACCAAGAACCGGTTGTATGAATGAGTCGGTCCCATGTTGAAAGTTGGTCCCGCGACCTACGATTAGGCAATGTAACGTTATGTAGGATGTGGCAGACGCAGCCGTGCCTAGGCTCCCGGCAGAGGCACTTGCAACTTAACGGCTATCATTGTTATGTAAAAACCGCATCTTCTTATGTACATGTGTGCGGATGAGTATCCCATCGCAAGCTTACCCACAACTACCTTCTGTATTACTGCAACATGTCACTTCCTAACGTTGCCGCGTTGTGTAGAGTTCAATAAATGTTAACGTTCTAAACTCACTTGTGAAGATATCTATTTGAAATGTGACAAAAGACCTAAGTAGTTCGTTTTCAACAAGCAATCAAATTCCAGGTTCACAAGTCGAATCTTATGGGCATGTGGATAACGCTTGTAAAGTTGCAATAGCCCTTGATCGTATTTTATCGGTCTTCTGAATGTTCAGAGTTTAAATAAATATTCGCATATAAATTCAGAAAATATCTTGTTCTGCATTAAATCGTCGTAAGAAGTTTTACAAATCACTTTGTCTGCGCGTGTGTAGCCTTTTAACGAAACGAAATGCAGAGCTACACTTCGGTACTTAACTTAGAATATATTGATCTTATTTTACATATTCCGTGTGTTTAAAGCCAAAAGTGATAAAAGATCCTTTGTAGCAGTGAGTTTATTAACATGAAGATTTACATACACTGTCGTAACATCAGAATACCATTTCGAAAATAGCAACTGAGAATTGCAACAATTGCCTTGTTTTTTAGAATTCACCACATTACAAACTTTCACGTATCTACATTTAATATTAAATATTTGCAACAATGTTTGCGTAAATAAGGCTTCAAAACGGAAAATATTATATCTGGATAATTGAAACAAGGTTTAAGAATTAGTGTTTCTATATTTCGCAATGTCTGTCGGTAGGTACCTAACTATTGATAATGAATGCAACAACTTCCAGTTGCTGGCCTCAATTAATATAGATTATAATGTATTAAAATTCTCCGTCAGTTTAATTCAGTTTTCTGACTTACTGATCAATTTTGGAGTGTTGTGATGTTAAGCAATTGAAGTTTATTCAGACAATAGAATGTGTGGGTTGCCTCTAAATTATGTTGTTTGTAATCTTCCCACATCATATATCAAGCTGATTCATATCTTAAAGAGATGCGCACAGATCAGGTCGCTTAAAGTTATGTGCGCGCAACATCTGTAAGACAAAGGCGTGACTGGATACAGATGCACTCAGTAACATCGAGCACTTGCCCAACGACGGCATTAGCGCGCACATAAGACATTTGGTAATAAAACAAAGTTGCTCAACTAGACGATTGACATTTGCCGATAAAATCAGGAGACTCGAAGTATTCAGTGTTTCGTAGTAGCTTCCTAGATCGTATTTATTATGACGACGAAAAAATAAAACAATTTTCAACGAAGCTGCTCAATCGCTTATAAATACCGAAAGCTTTCGCGGTGATTCGCATCACATGATTGAGTTACTCAACAGTTACGAACCTACATTCAACTGTGAGAAGATTCGTGCCGAAGCTCTTATTGTTTCTCAACTTATTGGACTCATGTTAGATCTGCATCAAACGTGTATTCTTTTATTTACATCCAGTTATTTCGAGAGTTATTGTTTTACCGATTGCCGAAATTCGTGGGAAGAATGGTGCAATAAATTTTTGGGTCATGCGATACAGTGACCATATAAAGTGAATTCCTGCCAACATGCGTAATTCCGTCATGGCTGGGTGCAGAACAGTGACAAGTGCGCCTGGGGGCACAACACTACTGTTTGCCGCATTGCACTGCGAGGTCAGCCTACTTTTTACCACTTCTGGTTTCTGTCCGACTGACCTTGACGTGATTTGAGGTTAACTTTACACATTCGGTGCACCTACACACGTGCGACATAGTAAATTACATTGCCTAGTATAGAAAGCTGCACTTTTCCAACGTGACTTGAACTGTAATTAGGAACATGATATCTACTCAAAAGACAAATAACAAACAAAAGTAGCGCACTCCTTTCACAAAATGCAGCGGCACGTCTATCGGCGCGCTATGAAACATTCGCAAAATAACAATCGTGGTGATTTGTGCTCACATAAATGGCACACGTGAAGGCGCATAACATTACTTGGACAATGCGTGCGGGTGGCACTGTTCGATTGAGAATTATATAAAACAGAGAAAGCAAGGGAAGTCGTATCGGAAGCGGATACGGAATTGAAGCGCGCTCCACCTGACCCGACCCTGTGCGGGACTTGTTATACAACTATCTATGTAGTAAAGCGACGGGTTGACCTTTGTCTGACGCAGCAGGCGCATGGTGGTGCTCTGAGGTTCTCGCTACTCACTGCCGACCCGGAGGTGGTCGTCATGTTGCAGCGCTCGACATTCACCCAGCCTCGGCATGCCATGCCTCGTATTTGACATTTAACGCCATTGAACTATGCATGTATTAAACATGCGTTAGCTTCCAGCAAAAAACTCATTTGGCCAAGTTGTTTGTATGCATGCGTAGACGGTAATTTACATACAGGTACATAGGAAGTAAATACAGTGATGTCCTAAAAACCTTTAAATGTAGCTTGTAAAAGTGATAACAATTATGTCCACTATGATAACATAGTTGTCCCCTTGAACTTAAATATAACCTGACCTTTTTGTATATTTAACTGCTTCTAATTATGTTGAAATGCTATTTTCTATTACGTGACTCTTACATAAGTAACTTTATATTAGACAGGCATCTATTAGAGTTATGTAAAAAATATGTTTGCGACAATTATAGCAACTATTAGTTACACCTTTCGAGTAAACATTTTGTGATGTAGTGATAAATATTTATATAATGTTGCACGTCTCGTATACTCAATAATTGATCGTACAAGGATAACACAAATTCGCTGCGCATGACACTCATGACATATGACATTATGAATTCGAGGAATCATTCGTCTTTCTTAGTTGTAGTTATAGGTATTTAAATTGCGAATATCAAACACGTACATGAATAGGTACTAGGTATGTAAGCTTCTATTATAGATATCCCTGACATTTTACATCCAGTTAAATAACTATGCAGAAAAGTCTCGACACTGACATGCCTGGCTATTATTATTACTTGCATCAAAACTCACGATTTAGTAATACACTATTTTAAAATTAGTCAAAATTCACTAATTTACCTCATATTATATGCATGAAGCATATAGATTGAGTAAATATCTTATGCAAACATAATTAAATACGAATCTGCATATACATTTAACATTGCCGTATCCGATGGTCCATTATGTTTGAAACAGCCTTAGATTAGAATGTGTAACTTAGGACAGGGTATCGTAAATATCTGACAGAATATTGAGCAGTGTATTAAATATCTATTAAAACATACCAACTGGTCTGAATGTGGTATCGTTAGACCTGGTTTGAAATTTAGTAAATGATCACTTTGCGAACTAGATAACAACAAAGTCAGGGTTGTATTAATTTAGTCCGACAAGGCTGTGACTGGAAGGGATACCAGTAGCGTTAGGATAGTAATATGAAACAAAAGTACGTCTTTCAATTATGTATGCTTATAGGTTTAGGAAAATAGTTCAGAGGCAATCTAGTATGCAATTATATAATTATAAAACGATGCTTTGAGGTAATAAAACAAATAAATAGTTAGCTCAAAAATGATGAAGTTTGATTATCTTATATATTCCTTTTTTTCTAAAGTTTCTATAATTATGCTGTATTATAATCAAAGAAAAGTTAATATATGAGACATTATAGCTTCGGCAAATTATTACAACATCATAGATATTCATGTGATCAAGTCGTCACGTCGCCGTCGCGTCGGACCGATATTGTTATATCAATCCGATTGCATTTTCCGACGCTTCGTTGCATATAGATGCAAATATTTCAACACCTAGTTATAGTCTGAACTCCGAAGTAATATTGACCATGTTACCATCGCCTAGGAATATTTTTTATGCCACAGGGCGCAACACGGAAATCTGTTGACATAGTAATCAACAAGACGTTCATGGGCACAACACAACGACGGACAATTGGATAATTCCGAGAGAGGGAAATAATTATTTGAGAAGCTATAACAAAGAATCCTCTCAATTGTATACCTCTAGATAACCTACATTTACCGTTAACTTATAGTTCATGCAAAAACTATTAACTTAATTTATTTAAATAATCTTCATTAACTTTTCTTGTGATGATTACTAATACTTTTATCGGTTGATAAGAGTCAAGTTATAGCAATCAGTAGATATTTGCATACACGATATAAAGGTGAAAAAAGTGTAGTAATATGTAACAAACTAGTTTGTTACACAAATGTGTTACTGTCACGGTCCTGATTCACCGTTACCATAACACCCCCTTGTATAAAAATGCGGTTCATCGGCAAGTTGTATGTTGAAATATGAATGTGTTAAATGTAGGTATGGGTGGCTGCCATTATTTATGCGGTGACATAGAATTCTTACCGACTAGTCTGTCTATTGGTCGTAATCGAGTACGTGTATAACTAGATCTAGTCTATAACTACGATGCGACAGAACCACATCGTATTTATCATGGACCTTATGTATTGGATGAAATGGGATGGAATGACGGATGGGGTGGGAAAACTTTTGAGGGAAAACCTAGAGGATATTGGATTCATATCTTATGTTAAGAAAAACACTTTGACAGTTGTGAGCATCGTGAGCTTTTTATAATGGTGCTCCAAATAGCTTAGGATACACCACATTGGACTACCTTAGACCTCGGCAGTAAAGATGTAAGATAAGTAACAAAACAACAATGTAAATTTTAAGAAAAGATTTGTTTATTTCAGATTTATTCTGGTGGCGTGCGTCGTGTGTTCTGCGCTGGCGCAGGATGACGAGCGGCCAGCGGCGCCTGCTCGGGGACTGCTCAAACGCGGCTCATTGGCTAAGGGAAAAGCTACAACTACCACAACCACGCCTGCACCTCAGGTACTTACTGCACATATAGGTTACACTGTTACGATACATACACTCTAAGTGGAATGACCAGTATTATCCATTATAGTACGGTCCAAATCTGACAAACGTTATAGGGATATATATTATACACGAAATTAATGAGGTTTGTGATCACTGCATTAGTCTATTTTCGGGTAAAATGTTATTTGATTACCTACCTCGGTTTCAAAGCAGGCCTGTTGCGGTTACACAAGAGCGTCGAACTCTCATGCACAACTACTAAGAAACATGTAAAATGACAATATAGCACTGCACACATCCTCGATTCTATTGAAAGAAATTGCCAATTTATTTTACAAAGAATCAAAGCTCTTAGAAAGTTCACTTAGCGTAGTTTCGCAATCAATTTCCGTCGATGCAAGTTGTTTGTCCAGACGGGTACGAATTGAGTAAATATGCATGCAGTTACTATTACGATATTACATATTATGTTATGTCGTGTGTCACGACACTACGTGAAGACGTCTTACGAAGCTAAAAGGTGGAAGTTTATGCGATTTCATGCTCAATTAACTTAACAATACCAAATTATCTATTGGAAAGCGTTTCTTTTTTGTACTGTGGACACATAAGATGAATAGTCTCATGTCTCAACTGAAATTATTGCGCTCATCAATGTCTGTTGATGTTGGGGTCGATTCTTAAGTTTTGAGATAAGCAGATACAAGTTGCGCAAGTATCGAATAAATGTTTTGTTGTAACTTATGTGTCATTGTTGTTTTTAATAAGTTTCTTAAAGTTTTATTAGTGCTTATAGTGTTCACAAAAGTTCTAGACTAATCCTTATCTAGGTACTATATTTTTTGCCCATGTGATCTGAGCTCCTAGATATACAATGATCTTTATGACCTTCATGTCCTGTTCTCGCACGCGATTGCCTTGACCTGTCTTTAAGTCGCATCGTAAAAAAGGAAAATGTTGTGTTTAGCCGTTCAAGACTTAAATACAAGCTTTGGAACAAATGGCTTAATAAAGTTTTGCTTAAACTATAAACATCTTGTAATAAAATTTAATTATATTGGGGATTGATTTTTACAATTTTTATAGCTTATTTGATAAAATATATTAAAATGTTAACATCGTGGAGGTTTGTTTAAAAATTACAACCAGGACATAATGGATTTTTTGCTGACTGATTGACTGCAGTATAATGTCTGACCTTCAGTAAGTTCTTCCGAGAAAATGGGGTACTTTAAGAAGATAAAGAGTTGTAAAATGAAGTCTGGCATTGTTGTCATTATTATATCCGATGCACCAGCGTTTCGCAAAAGATGTCGCTGTATGTCCATCTAGTTCAAGGCGAGTGGGGCGAGTGTCCGATGATCGGGTCACCTTCGCGTATGACCTTTGCGAGACCTCCCTTTCCTTTGAGGAATTTCTACCTGCAAGTTTGGGCCACCACCCGTCAGCTGAACTGGTTTTTCCAAGGAAATATATGACGTCCAATGTGCAAGACGCAATCTTTTATCGTATATGTAAAATGCAGTATTAATTAATGAGTTTTTTTGATTGAGTCCGGTTTTTAAGCTGTCTAATTGTAAATATTATGTAAACGACTGTCTTATAACAGGACTAGCGATGAAAAGGTCACGGATACACGTGATGTGTTTGAATTATTAACCGCAAAGGTGACCCCGTTTCCGTGAATTGCATAATTATTTGAATTGGTTATTCTTTTGTCATTTGTTCGTTCTGGTGTCTTCTGTCCCAACACACATGTGGATATCTTGCGTATACAAATTTTGTAGAAGTATAAGGTGTAAATTAATCAGTGTGTCTGGTACAGTCAGGTGTCAAAAATGCAATTGCACTCGACCAATTTTTAAATGACCAAAATATCTTTGTACTATAGAGTCAATGGTTGAGAACTGCTTTAATTTATAGCATAGAATCTAAATTATTGAATAAAGTGGCTGTGAATCATTGAACTTTTACTACAAAGAAATTTTAGTCATTTTAAAACTGGTAGAGTGTAATTGCATTTTCGACCCCTGACTATACTTACATATGAATAATCCGATATTGGGCTACATGTAACTCGCAAACAAAGACTAAACTTTTTAGTGATTAAATGTTAATTGAAAAAGCACAAAATTTGATTTGAAATAAGAAAAATTACTGCAACCTTTAAATACCTAAAAGGCAAATCTATGTTTCCTAGGTCAATGGCGGACTTGCATGCGTTCGTTAATTAAACATTCCTCTGATAAAGATCGATATTGGAAAACTATTTTATGATTAATTAACCGAAATTGAATCCATTATCATGTTTCGATTTTGAACGTTTATCGATTAGAGAATGTTGGTATCCGTTAAATAGAAGGCCGATTTCCACTTAGGTATGCATGTAGTAACTAATTACGATCGAAATTTTGTTATATAAGTATACCAAGGTACCTACCATAAATACAGATAGTTATTTAGAACTAATGATTAACATCTTCGCCTATAAATAATACATATTATTTATAATTATATATAATTTTCAAGTCCGTTTGCAATTATAAAAACCAGCCAAGTGCGAGTTGAACTCGTGCACAAAGGGCTCTGTACCAAAATCACGTTTATTGATCACATTAAAGCGGCAATAGAAACTACATCAAACTGCAAGACAGACAGACGGACCGAGATTTAGTCATATCGTTACTATAATAACCCTCATCGGAACGGCTTTGGAACCCAAAAAGTGTATATCCAGATAATTAACGACAGATAGCCAAATAAGTTAATGCTACTGTTTTACTCACTGCTGGACTTCTGATTGATCGTACCATGTTCTATCGCCTAGGGCATAGACTCCCAAAAATAATATATTGTCTACTTACCGCTTAAAAAACTAAATGTTTTCCACTTTGGGAAAGATTGGCCTAAAGTCTTCCTCTACTAAGAATGTGCGGTTCCAAGAATGTTTGATCTTTCATCGAAACGAACCTGCTTTAGCTTTATATTTTAGCCTAGATTTAGTGTAACACAGGAAATTATAATTTCAGGAGGAGGCTGAGTATGAGGATGAGGGCGAATTCTCCGAAGAAGGTGAACCGCAGGAGGCATCGACTGAGGCTCCCTCATCTACCACTGAGGGCAAGAAGCTAGTTGGCAGTGGCGTGAGGCCATTCAGAAGCAACACTGAACTTCTCGAGATCCTCAAGAGGAAAAGGGCCCAGGCTGCTGAAGGTCTGTCCTAATAATTTATTTTTATAAGGAGTAATGTGTGTGGAGTTTCTTGTTCGGTCTTCTCCGTTCGAATCTAAAATTTGGAACGAGCATCTAGCTTCATTGACGAAAATACTGACATACTTCTATTCTATTTTGACATTTAAAAACTACCTATATATGGTTTAGATGGAATAAATGATTATGACTTTGATTTTGAATTTAAAGCTTATAAAAAAGGAGATACTTTAGTATCGTCTCATATACGAATATTATCTTGTTGGAATAACCACTTATTTCCCAGGTCGGCACCTGAACTTAAACATATCGTGTATTATTAAATTCTATATCAGATAGGTATTGAGATTATAATTGGTTTTAAATTAACACACATTTGTATTTGCAGCCAAATTGCACGCTCCCTCGACCACGACTTCGTCGCCAGCTCAGGATTCTCTTGACCCCACCAAAATTACATACAGTTAGTAACACTATTTAAAAGAAATTCACTCATCATGCACAATCATTTGGCATCATAATTGGGTGACATGGTTTATATGCACAAATTACAGATCATAATAAAGATCCATCATTCATGTGTACAGAAATCTGTGTGACTTAGCAATTAAGAATTTCACGTTTTCATTCGCAGACAACAAGAGCAAGAAGCGTTTCAACAACTCTCCAGTGACCAGGGAAGTCGCTAATGATGAGGCGCCAGCTCCACCCAAACCAAGCAGAGGTCGTTTTGGAAGGCGTAAGTAAAAACTAATTTGGAGAAATGCTTATTAAAGAGATCTATAGAAACTAGCAAAATATTATAAACAAGTATAGACGTTTAAAACTCCACACTTCGTGTATCACAAAATTAATCTTTATGAAAACTGAATTTTAAGAACGGAAAGTTAATTTTGGGTACAGCCATAATAAAAAACCCCTATAAAGGCATTTCGAATAAAACGGGAAATAATTTAAATAATGCGTCTTACTTCAATTATTTGACCTTGTGACCATGTAACTGCCCTTCATCGGTGTTCTGGTGAACGTACTGTAAACAAAAAACATCAGGAACATACTTTTTGTACTTTTGACGCGACAATTGGGTACATAGCTACTTAAAATAGAAGAACAGGCTCTTTTGCCTTGACTGTTGGAAGAGATTAGGTGTCCTAATTTCCTTGTAAGTGGAAAGCAAACTATTATATCCCGTTAATGCTTTACTCAACTCAAATTTGACTAAATTTATTAGAGATCCATAAGACGTAATTTAAAGCCAAAGAAATTCAAAGAGCTCGTGACAACCATCTTAGTTTAAAATTATTATTAATTAATAGATGTATAGTAGTAGTAGTACAGTAAATTCTTTTGTCAATACAGCGGCCACTAGATCGGTCCAGGAAGAGGAGGAGCCACAAGTAGATGCTGCGCCCAAAGTAGTATCCGGCAGAACGTTCAGGCGAGGCGGCAACTAACTCTTCTAACATTCATAAGTTACCCCCCCCTACCCACCATCCCGTCCCTATAATCCTCCCAATCAAATTCTATGATATACAAAGTTTACGACGTCCCCTCCCGATTATAACCTAGAATATATTTGAAAAAAAAAGATGGCAGCATATTTTGATTTTTAAACAGAACAATGAAGTACACTACATTATATTATTATGCAATTATTTTTTATATATATCTGGCCATACTCTTATACTAGAACATTATAATCTAGGTTATAATCTGGCAACGGGGTTTTAAAGAAACATTTTCGGTTCCAAATTCATCACATTAGATGGATTAGATTACATTTTTATACTTGTGTAAATTATAAGTGTAAGTAATTTTTAAATAAAATAATTTTAAATTTTGTTCATGTTTTTTTTGTGTTCGCTTATGGTACAATAAATATGTGATTAAAATAAGGTATTAAGACGCATTAAAATTAGGCAAAAAATGTACCGATAAAGTTATTTACAAGGTACCACTGCTTTCAAATTAAGTTCTCGATTTATTAACTTAACATTACAATGTGACGGTTAAGGTTCTTGTCTTATTGAAAAGGCATTGAATTTTACAATCGAACAGATCGAAATAAAAGGCCTGTCAAAGAACTGCTTCCCAAGCGATCTCATGTCTCAAATTCCCTGACGACCTTATTGGTCGAGAATGTATATTATGATGGAAATTGAAACATTCTTTGAGGTAAAATGCAGCATGCTGCAAAGTAAGGATAATATGAGTTCTTTTGTGAGGTCATCAAATGAGGGGAAGGGAGTGTCTACTTCTACACACTAAATACAGCCGGTCCCTTCTTCTGTTCTGGATCGAGAGCCGCAGTGCCTCATTGCGCTTAACCCGCAACCAGTATAACGGCGATAGCGCGATGGCTTTATAGCCCAAATTTTTTAAAAGTGGTCATATTTCCGTAGGTCAGATATAAACCTTATACAAAAATATTGGAACTTAGATATTTGCTGGGTTTAACTTAAGACAATAAGCTTGCCAAGTCAGTGTTTACCCCTCGGAAAACTCACCCGGAGGTGGTTGAGGGTGAATTTGCAGCATACAAGTGGTAGGAAAAGCTCTTTAGATATAGATTTAATAAGAATAGCGAAGACCAAGGGTTACACCTGAGATACACCAGCCGCTGTCTGCCACACAGGTAACTGCGCAAAAAAATAATCACAGATGGAGATATGCCAACAGCACCCAGTATTCCTAGAAGTATATCTAAATCAACGGGTTTGACGGGGTTACTAAAATCTAGGAGTCTCTAACTGTTAAGATTGCCGATTTCAATACCAGATCGTACATAATGTCATCTGTGATGTTGACCGCTGAAGTAGTGCCATGCCCTCCTCTGAATCCAGATTAATAAGGAATGAGGAGATACTGTTTGGTGAAGAGAGTGCTAAGCTGGTTATAGTTAAACATAGGACGACAGTTGGAATAGAATTCAAAAATCGGTTTTTTGGTAGAGGTATAATATCTGCTCTTTTCCATGCGGAAGGTAAACTTAACTGCATAAAATATTAAAGCAAAGGACTGGAAGGATGTAGCACAGGGTATCTTCTATTATCACTGCCAAACAAACGTTGGGTGAAGAAGTCCTATGCCAAACACGGCGGTCGGTTCTTGTACCTGTTTCAATGTATGGACCGATTCAACTCAATCAGTTTTGAACTAGAAAGATTGACTTTTGAAACCAATCCCTTCAGCGGCAAGAAGCTCAGAGCAGTAAATACTCTAAGCAGCGGTACAGCGTAGTAGTGTGTCTTGCTCTGTTTCGTTGAGTTGTCGTAACGGAATGTTGCATTTTATGCAACAGCGTGTAGCGTTACATAGGAGGGAGCTCTAACGGCGCAGCGCATTATTCTCCCTCATGCGTTGTTTGTTGTTTCTCGTCCGTCGATACGTTGAAACGTCGTATTGTCGTCGCTCTTTATGAAAATATATGAAATATGTCTGACGATCTTGCGTAGCCGTCGTAGAGTAGCCCAACAGAAGTGGAGAAAACATTTAGATCAATCAAAACGTATCACTGAAAAGACAGACAGAGAGAGAGAGAGAGAGTTAAAAAAAATAGTCGTATCATATATCTATACTCTATACTTATAATAAATCTGTAGAGAGGTTAATTCTGTACATTTAATACCTATATATTTTCAAAATAACTTCCAGGTGATAAGTGATCCATACTGATGAAAAAAATGCAATCAGTAAAATTTTTGCCCTGTCTATCTGTCTGTATTTTCATTATAGAAACAAAAACGACTCGACGGATTTTACCAAACTTGGTACAATTATTCTTTATACTCCTGGGCAGGTTATAGGATACTTTTCATCACGCTACAAATGATCGGAGCAAAGCAGTGAAGGGCAATGTTGGGAAAAGGCGAGAAATTACTCCGTTTTTTAAGTTTCCGTCGCGTGTGTAGCATTAAGAGTTAAAGTTACATAAAAATTATGTATGACGGAAATAAAAGAATATAATTAATAAAAAAAATTATTCTACAGCATATGTGTATCTTTTATTGTTAGCTCACAATAGCACGAGTAACTCCTGATAACTTAGCAGTTCGGATAATAAGCTATCGCGCCATCGCACGTGAACACTGAATCATGAGACAATTAGTAATAAATTTTATGTATACCTACTTCGATTTTGTTGTATTGCTATATTCTTTTTATCCACACAGAACGCGAGCGAAGCCGCTAGCGGAAGCTAGTATAAAATATTGAGTGACAACCCTAAGCAATGGTAGCCATTTATATAAATCCATAGTTTAGGAATCCCATTGATTTTTTTGTACTTAATTCACGTCCTTACTTTTTTATCGAATAAGAACATGTCGAAGGAACAATCCGAATAAAACCTTAACTATAGGATAAGATGAATGTTATGATGGGTAAAACGAAATAATTACAACTTTATAGCTTAGACTTACTTAACGTTTTATTTAGAGACTAATAGATATTACATTAAAGTAAAGTATACAAAACATAATCGACCGATTGATTGATAAGTTTAACCTTGAAAGATTACATAAAGATAATGTCAGTTGACCATTATTCTATGTATGGCACTTGAAACTAGATTATTATAATTTAAATCGGTTACTCGTAATACTTAAATAGTAACTATTACTGTCAAATTAACGTTACACAGATATGTATACATATGTCATCAGAAGCTGTGTGATTGATATGACTTGGTACCAAGTACCAAGTATCCATTTGCATTAAATTTTAAGACCTATTTCAACTTGGCATAGGTTTGTTTCTTGTTTGTACAATCATTATTTAATAATTATGATTAAACATAACATACTAAAGAATCATTCTAAGATTCATAACCGTACGTTTATTTATAATCAAGCAAGCGATCATGCAGCATGCAGAAGGTGTGCTTAATCATTGCATAGACACTACAATTAATTGAATAAAAGAAGCGTCGAGCAGACAATACAACGTGGTAAAAATCTTTTGTAGCACGCAGTAACAAATATGTATACTGTGATACGAATTAACACATGACAAAATCAATATGCTAACATCACTAAGAATACCAAACTCGTTATGCCAAAGTTTGTATATTAGGTCTAAGAATATGATGCAAATGGCTAATGGGTTCCCTTACATTAAATATAAGCGACGAATTGTTTAATTAAAATTACTCAAATAGAAAAAATAGAACAAATATCATGTGTAGTAGTTAGTATCTATCTACTTGTTTAAGACACGAGTGACTTCGGCAAGGGGCGTGTTGTAGGTGCCAGGTTTAACCAAGTTCACCAGCTGCTCAGCGATCTCCTGTCCCACACGTACTTGAGCCTCTTTCGTCGATGCTCCTGTACAGAAAAAGACTTCAAAAATTTGAAGGAGGATAGGCATCGAGTTTTTTAAAATATAATTATAGGGACAAGCCAGTATGCTACTTCATTAAATATAAGCATGAAAACCTAAGGCACAAAGAAACTGCGCAATGGGGAGAAATTCAGTCACGAAACACAACGTCGTCGTGTACGCGTGTTATTGCTAATGAATAATTCTTGAGGATATAGGGCTCGGAACTGGTAGAGTTATCTAGCCAAACATTTGAGTGAGCAATAAACATATTTTATTAGTTTTGAAGATAGTAAATTCACTACTAGTTTCAGTTATTTTGAAACTTCTATTCTCCTAAACTACTACGTTATCAATAAAATATATCACCACAATATCAGCGAGTCTAAAAAGCTGTTAACCTCCTTTATACATTATTTGCTGTGCAAATCAGACCATTGTTTATCGTTTACGGTAAATCAAAGCAATTTCTACGATAAATTACTAATAATAGTAATAATCTTCTGGCTAATTTCTTACTATCAATGTATGTATATAGATCTTTTTTATTACTGCAAGTACTATTGAGAGTTACTGATTTTCTTGTACGTTCTTGAAATGGAGACTTCTTAGATATGAAATTAATCCCGTTTTTGGTGTTGCTATAGCAGCTATAAACGAACAAGCTGTAGCTGGCAATCTGTACCTACGTGATATATTGATGGTCGGTTAACGGAATCTCAGTTAGCCTTCTAACTCTCTTTATACTTTAAGGTATAAAATCCTGATATTTACACTCGTATACTAGCTTATACGAGGTCCCGAGTGCAAACACAGTTCGTTTGTTTATTATTTTAAAACAAAAAGGATAAAATAATATACCTAAGTGAGGAGTAGCAATGACGGCTTTGTGCTGAATAATTTCCAAGGTCAGGGGGTCAGTAGGAGGCTCCTGCTCAAACACGTCAAGAGCTGCACCTCCAACCTGAAAAGATTTTTATTACATGAATGTTAAAGTTCAGAATGAACTTAAAATGGTGTAGTTGCATTCGAAGGCCTAAGAAATCGCCACTTACTCGTGCCGTAAGAGAGAGCTCATCCATTGGCAGCAGAAGTCTGACGAAACTCAGTCTTATACTTCGAGTTTTTAATAAGTATATTTGCTCTTCTCATCGCTATCTGATTTACAACGAGTGTGGAATAGTGGCCTATTGCCAGCCTATTTTACTTTAGCATGACGTTATCCAATGCTGGACACACACTAAGCCAAAGAATCACCTTCACTCAAGAATACCTACATATATTTCATAGGTTCTCCAACAAATATGACGTCCATCGTCCATTGAGCTATGTAGACAAATTCGGGTCGAGCCACAGTTCATTTGGGGTTTGTCTCCAGACATACTCTACGAAGAATGAAACCATAATAAACTTACATGGCCGGAGTTGAGCCCATCAAGAAGATCACGCTCTTGGATAAGCCCACCGCGTCCAACATTCACGATCTTGATGCCTTTCTTGCATTGACTAAGCACATTGGCATTGATGAAATCTGTGTAGAAAAACAATCAAGTTAAGCAAACAATTTGAATGACGACGAATAAAAATAGTAAGTAATCATTATTTTATACACAACTCGCAATATGTTTTGGCAAGCTATAATGCTTCGGCTATTTTAGCAGATATCTTTTTCTATTTTTCTTACTATCAGGAGAAGGAATGAAAGTCCTATGAAAGAAAATTTCAGAAAATTACTTAGAACGAAAATAGCGAAATAACAACCGGGAAAATCGTTAAGTAACCACCTCCTTTCACACGGATTAAGGATTACAACTCCCAATCAAAAAGCGCTAGTAACGTCTAATGGCCAATAGAATATTTGATATGTTAAGTAGTTAACTAATTTATGGCAGATAAGGTGATAAACCTACTACTTCACTATGGTCTTTTCGTGAGTGCAAATTCGTATTAACCGTTAATTACGACTATGTAAGTAAAAAGTGATTTGCAGAGACGAATACACGTCCACACATTTGAACAAAGAGACAAATTAAGTCAATACTTAATCAACTGACCTTAAGTTGTACATCAGTGTAAGTCTATCAAACATTTAAATGAACACAATAAAACAATTGTTTGCTTAATCGCAGTATTTCAATTTATATCAATTGCTACAAGATGTTAATTAACGATCCTTGTACTAGAAACACGACAATCATGATCATAACAGATCCATCGATCTGAATGGTTTCAAAATATAACATCTAATCTCCAATAACCAAGAAGTTTAAGTATATAGTGTTCGTATGTTGGACATTAAGTCAATACAGTAGCTTCTAACTAGTCAAATTCAATACTTTTATTGAAATGTCAAAAACTATACTTCCATATTTATGAATTTTGTTAGAAATCGCAGTATTTGAAGATACACTGTGTTTAAGTTCAAATAACTTTTAAGTTAATTTTGAAAAAAAATCAAGTAAAATGAAACTAAACAAGTATGTGAGACATAATTACGTTATTTAGTGTTAATGTAAACTTATGCTAAAATAAGTAACACCAAAAATTTAAACTCAAATACTTAGGCATCAAAGCAGAAGGAACGCAATATGATAATAAATTACACATTATGTATCTATGTTAGTATATAATATTATCTATAGTAGTAGAATGTTGAGTAACTGTAATCGCAAACTTACTTCTTGTCGATTCAATGAGAGGCGTGTGCAGGGTGATGTAATCAGCGAGCGGCCAGATCTGGTCCAACTCCATCTTTGTAGCGTGGAAAGACGCACACTGTTCTGCCGTCACAAACGGGTCGTAACCTATAATCTGAGCAACGCATAACGTTGTTAACATCGCCAACCATTCAAATAGCTTTGAGCTCTAATGCTAAGTTATATCGTCAACAAATAAATTTACTTCGCCCATAGCAAGCAGCTGCTTATTTAATAATATAAAAGAACATAATAAAAAGTCAACAAAAGTATTACAAACAATAAACCAAAACGGAAAAGTACATGTTATCAGAAGGTTAAAAGCTATTTGCATCAGACTGAATTTCATCAGAAAAATCTCAGCAAATTAAACTATCCATTACTATAGTTTCCTTATCTTATCTGACAGACATTCACGAGCTCTCAGTGTCAGTGGAATTTGAGTTAACTGGCATCAGTTTTATCAGGTCTCGTCAGGAATCGATCGGCGCGACGATCAATTTCGTCAATGTTGTGCTTGACCTTCATCCAATTTATCCCGTGTCGCAAGTAAACTAGTTACCTTCCGCATTGTTTTCGCTGCGAAAGCGATACATCTCTGCTATCAACATCGATGTTGGTTTTCCATGTTGTGGTTTGCTGTCAAAGTGACATTATGTAGTTAAAAAATGTCACTGTGACGGCTAAACACGCCACGGAAACTTGTCTTTATTCGCTGTTTTTCGCACAGACCTAGAATTAACGAGACATGTGTTATTTACCTTCATGCCGAAGGAGTGCATGCGGATGGCGACTTCCCTGCCTACTCTGCCGAGGCCGAGTATGGCAAGTGTCTTGCCGTTGAGCTCAGTGCCGGTGTAGAGGGCGCGGTCCCAGCGACCAGCGCGCAGGGCGGCGGCAGCCGGCACTACATGCCTTGACAAGTTTAAGATCAGACTGCAAGTGAGCTCGCAGGCACTTAGGGCGTTAGCTCCTGGAGCGCTGTAATAATAAAAAAGAACTCAAATTAAACCCTATAGTCTTCCTCAACTCAATTTTAACTTCATGTATGTAACTATCACAATTCGAATGGCCAGTTCGCACTAAGGCGACGTGCCATGTGCACAGTTATATCATCGTTTTCATGTTGTATAACTTAGTAATTCTTCTTCTACGATCAACGTTTCTTACTTGATAACACCGACACCTCGTTGTCCAGCGGTGGTGACGTCGATATTGTCTACTCCTGCACCAGCACGACCAACTACCTTCAGATTTTTGCCTGCTTCTAGAACCTCCTTGGTGACTTGAGATGCAGATCTGACTACCAAGGCATCGTATTTCTGTAGGACAATCGATTATAAAGATTATTAACATGAGAATTAAATATCTTTGACTTTGAAGCTATTTATATATGTTTATTGTATCTGCATCCTCTATGTCCTTTGCCAATATACCTACTTATGTATCTGTTTGTACAGAATGAAAATATCATTCGGCCACAATGTATGATGATATATGTAATTCAAAAAAAGGAGACTATCCAAAAGGGATTAAAATCTTATGAAATGTTTGCATTGATTTTTGATAATAGGTAATAAATTGAAAGTATTGTCTTCCAAGGAAAAATTAGTACCTGATAGAGCACAAGTATCTACCTTACAACAATACAAGCTACAATTAGCGTAAATAAATTTATCACGAAGCAAAAATGATTTTTCCACCTGTTAAACGATCCATACAATCAAAACAAATTCTTTATACATATAGGTTGATATAATCGCATACGCGGTGCATTGACCTTTTGTCATTTAAGAACGTTGATAAGAAATAAAATTATGAATCGAGACATTGTGTTTTTAAACTTCGTTAGTTCTGTCTTATGGCTAATTTTTTTGGAAAATTATATGTATTTTAAGAATACACATTAGAACAATTTTCGTTTGAAAGAATTATTTGTAAAATCATATAGGAAAAATTGTAGATTTTGTACATGATTGTATACAAATAATGAGAGAAATAATCAGATCTTACCGGGATTTCTTGGAGGAGTTCATCTTTTGTGATCTTCGCTTTGTTGACGACGTTGATTCCATGTGAATTGAGAATCTCAGTGCAGTTTGCACCGACACCGTCGACTACCAGCACAGATTTGATTTCCAGAACCATCTTTCAACTAAGAGTAAAATAAAAAATACATTACAAATCATAGTCTGAGGATAAACAATAAAAAGTACAAACGCATAATTCGCAAAACGTAGTGCGTATCTTTAGGTCTGCAAAAGCACGCTGCATGTATACTTTAAAAAGGTTCGCACGTAGGTATCAGAAGGGAGCCAAGCGAATAACCGGTTTAGGTGTTTACTAAAACTAAATAACGAAATAACGTTAATATACTCTAACACTTACATTTAGCGACAAACATAAAGTAGAATTACTTATTCAGTAGCAAATGTGGGTAATGTATAATTTATAAAAAATAATCGACGAGTATTATGAAGGTAATTTAATCACAAGCATTACAAAATTATTTGGTTGAGATCACAGCGATGTTCGTTCGCCATCGTGAATAATATTAGCTAAATATCCTATTATGTACATGTTACTAACATTTTAATTGGCATTAATACTCACGATAATTAATGTCCCGTATGTAGTGATGAGCGGCTGCGACTGAGCGAAGTGAGCGACTAGGGACAGCGTGGAGCGGTGGGTTGCCGATGAACGCCGGTCGCGCCACTTATCTTCGTAAACGTCCAAAAGGCAAACGTCACAGCCGCCGTCTGCGCTCGCCTTTTGTATGTCGAGTTTGCACTCCGTTCCGAGCAACTAAACGCAATCGCAACTACACACGGCTAAATTAACGTGCGCATGGTGACAAAAAAAAATATTGGTCCGTGTGAGAACGTTGATAAATTTTGTTTACATTTTAAAGTTTGCTAATTCTGATGATGAGTTTGTTGATCTGCGTGTGTTAATTTATAGAATAAATGTTTATATCAAAATCTATATTACTTTTACTAGCTGTAGGTCGTATAAGTACGAGTATATTACGTTATTTGTCTTGTTGTTTGTCCGTAATATAAAAACAACATTGTTCTCCGCCGTGATGTCAAAGAAGGACGTGGTTGCGTATCGGTCTTTGTTTGCGTAAACATGTTTATCGCTTGCTCGCTCGCTTTCGATTACTCATTATTTCATAATACGATAATATAAAGTATCTGAAATCGAAAGGGACATGTTGACAATATTTTGAATTTCAAATGCTGAATAAAAAAATGATTGCAGGAAAATTATGAGATGTAGCTAAAAATAATTGCGTGTAAAAATAACCTTTGACGATTTATGTATATCAATCCAAATTTAGTGGTTGTCAACCAAAAACATTAGGTACGTATATGTAATAAAGGTATGCCGATAAAAAATACAATTGCCGGCTCTGGATGTCCCATCGAATTAAAATCCATGTATTCATTCCAAGTGGAGGTCATCTGCCTCCGAACGGCGGTCAATGTCGAAAATGTGCGCCACACAATTTGGATGTCGTTTGAATCGTCTCAGTTTGTGGTCTGTGGTGACGGAAGGTGCATGTCTTGGAATGCTAGAACCAGAACTATTTTCATTGCAGTTATGTGTAAAACATGATTTTATATTCGGGATTAAGTACCTAAATGAAAAATATTAATTGGGCCCACATCTATAGCAAGCGAAACGCCTGGTGCAGAGTTAAGAGATGACATGTTTTATTGCCATTGATTGTTTAAAACAACGGATACTGAGACTAACATTATATAGAAATATACATATGTACATTGCTGTTGCTTTAGTTAAAAACTCCAAACAGTTACATATCTTCGAAATGACATATTGTTAAGGATTTTCAGTTCGTCCAAGTAGAAGTTAGCCAATGTGCCTATGAATAAGAGTACCAACACATGGAAGCATTCCTAGAAGCATATCGTCAAACATTAAGAACATTTTTCTCTGTAGAAACAGCTCAAAACACCTTGACTGTAGACCCTAGAAGTATAACCGTCTGGAGGAAATCTAATTACTATTTTTTAATGATAACTTTTATTTTTCTCAAGATACAGTGATCGCTGAGGTACTGATGTTAAGTAGGTGACGATCCCAGTAAGAGTGACGTCATATTCTTGTCGTGAAATTTTACTACTGCGACAAGGTACCTACTATATATTATTTTGTATATATTTATATAAACGAAAAGGTAGTTTTGACCCTCAACAACAATTAGGTACATTCGTGTTTTAGTAACGTACAATACTATTTGACAATAAAACAGACATTTTTTATCTTAACTTTGCTGGGGGCACTACCGTGGTCTCAATATTAAAAGATAGCACACAGTTCATCGGGTTAAGTACTGAGCTAAATATTTTTAACCAATGAGTAAGTAAGCTCGGAATATTTTATTCCCCTGAAGGATCTCACCGAAGCATATTTTCTTACAAACCAAGGTATGCACTTATGTATAGATTTACCTGAAAAACTTTCACAAGTTATATACCTAAGTTGCTTTAAAGGCGAGATCAGAAACAAATGAATAGGTAACTATTATTTATCGAATATTTTTTGTTTGTGATATTCGATTTTTTTTCGTACGACAATTTTATATTATCATAGCGTAGACATATCACGAATATTATGCCCCAAATCGAAGCATATTCTGACTTTTATCTCTGTTTGGAATGCCAAAAAATAGGACGAGAGAACCTATTTCCATAAACGAGTGCTATTAGAGTTGCACCTGGATTCTATTACCTTAAACAACACAACAAAAAAGAATTGGAAAAATCACATATCTACCCACACATTTTATAATTCATTTTCAATACTATAGTATAGACATAGTTTTTACAGAAACACTATGTTTCTGTTTCGATTCATAAAACATCCTTTTATGAATCGAATCTTGCCCAAAAGGTTCACTTGAAACTACTCGCAGTCATTTCGACTTTTGAAGGAAAGCCAACATTAGTATAGTATTTTAAGGAGTTTATGAAAACGAAGAATGAACGAAAGGTTTTCTTATTATTATATATAGTATGAAGATAAGTATAAACTCCCTGTAAACACTGAATTGCGAGACACGTTAGATACGATATAAGAACACTGAAAAAGTATTTCGAAATTGATCAACAACTTAATAACATGAGAAAAGTTTGAAGAAATCTGATCTGAATCTGATATTGAAGACGTTTTACGTGCAGAAATCTATAATTATGGTTAATACTACCAATGTATAATATTTTTCTCTAGAGAATGGCCAGATATTGTAGAAATATTAAAAGAAATAATTAACGGCTATTTTACTTATAAGAATTAAAATTGAAAAGGATTTTTTGAACTGGTCTGTCAGTTTCAATTTATTTTATCCAACGAGCGACAGTAAGATCTATAGTTTTATTAATGTGAGCTACATCGATCGGTTTCTTGGCAGTAGTTATATACAAATTGACGCAGATCAAGCTGGAGCCAAATGGGTCGCAGCGACAGTCGAATACGGGCAAAAATTAAGTTAAATATTAAAGAATGGGCCCAAACCGATATACCGAATCAAGAGCGCACGTTATTGTAAACAAACGATTCATAAGACAAAAAATATAATGTAAGCTTAACAAAATAAGAGTAGAGAAGAGATAACAAAAATAAGAGGCGAAGGGACCTTTTACATGTATGCCACGAAGGTGTGGTGTCCATAAAGTCAGGAGTGTCGAAATAAAACAAAACAGTTCAAATGTTATAATCTTAATTATTAATTTTATTATCACACTTACGAAAGATACAAAAACATATATCACGATGGCACTAGCAGTCAGTGCTTCAGCAGACGTGTAGAGTAAACAGGACGATTGTGATGGCAACTACATCACTTTCATGATACATTTAGTACAACTAGTCACCAATCACCAATCAATAATAAATATACACGAAAATAAGTACGGATGCGAAAGTTTAACTATTTCAATGTCTACGTGTTTGAAAAGTCAAAAACATGATATAATAATATTACTCTCTTTAGGCAATTTATGAATAGTTTATAATCTAAATTGCTCAGAGATAACACATTTTGATATCTTGCTCAACAAAGCTTGACGGTAATCTCGTTCTTAAATAATAGTTTTTACAATTTACTTTACAAAAATTAATTCAAGAGAGAGAAACTTTAGAATGTCTTGACAGCGTTCATACTGTTGATGTCGGAAAACACTATTTTTAAAGACAGAGATGGAAAAATCATATTGATTTGGTTTATATTGAATTTTTGGGGATTTCCTTTTGCTTGGAATCCCGGTCTTACTCGTAACATTATCTACCACTAATATGTACATAACACTTGTATAATAAAAAGGATACTAAATAGAGAGTACCCAGTAGGCACATGTAGTCAAGAAAAATATTAGAAACTTAAACTATTTATAGACACATTACAACTAAAAATTGAAAAACGTTTGATATTAGGCAGATAGTACGTAGACGAAAGATGCTAACACCTAAGTAGTTTCTGGATGAATTGACTAAGATTAATGACATATGATAAATGCTGAACTTGGCTGTAATTGTAATAGAAGGGAACTTTTAAATAAAAGTGGTTATGATGAATAAATTTTGTCAGGCGACCGAGGTAATAAAGTGAATGCTACAATCAAGGAGGAAGTCAAGTTTCAGCATTATGTCATTTTGTATGTAACCAGAGATTATTAGTATTTGTAGGGTGGTTATTTGGGATGGTAGATGCCCCGAGCGGGTCTGGCGGGTCGGCCTCCGATGCCACCGGCCGCACGCCGCTTGGCAATGAGCGCGTCGAGCCCGCGTAAGGGTGGCGCAGGAGTTGTCTCCGCTGGGGTAGGCTCCGTCTCAGTCTCTCCATCACTCTTCTGCTCTGCGCTAGTGCTCTCTTCTGTGACCTCAGTTGATTTCTTAGGAGCTTCAGTAGTTGCCTGCGATTCAAGAAATCCAATAAAGTTTTTTGCATAAATCTGAGTGGATAAATATGACAAATCTGAAAATGGCTTTTATCAGTTGTCTCACTAAACGTATTTAAAAGACGAGCAGACGTTAAACTACTCTGTTTCTTTAAAATAGTTGTTACTTAATCCACAATGTCAATGATTGCATTTAAAAGTATAAACTATATACACAGTCCAATTTTTATTTATTTTATCTTGATATCTGATCGATAATATATTTCAACTTACCTCAGTGGAAGTACCCAGCTTTCTCTTCAGAAGAGGGTTCACACGACGCGCAGGGGGAGTCACAGGAGCACGGGGCTTGGGGGAGGGGGAGACCTGCAGTCTGTTGCGAACTCTCAAACCACTGCGAGGTGCCTCGGGCGCTGGAGTCGCGGATGAAGCCTGTTCAAAAGGAGTCATAATATTTTATCTGATCTTGCTTTATTACTTACTAGCTACGATCCTCCGCTCGAGTGTAATGCTACTACAAAATTTGCGCATTAGGTATTATGTGAATCTTATTAAACTTGTAAATCTTCCACTTCAGTCACTTAAAACACTCGCATCAAAGTTTTAAAGATCTTAGCATACATAGGGACATAAAAAGCGACTTTGTTTTATACTATGTAGTGATTTATTGTCCATAAGTTTTACGAATCTGTTGAATATTACCTCAGAATCGGCGTCAGTGGCGGGTGATTCAGGGGCTGATGTCTCGACAGGAGCTTCGGAGACAGGGGCCTCAGGAGCGGTGCTCACGCCTCTCAAACGAGGATTGGGTCGGAGGTTCAACCTGGGTCCAGGGCGGAGAGATGCTGGCCGTAGACCAGGTCTGCCACGCCTAAGAGCACAGAAATAGAACATTAGTTAACTATGGTCTACCTATATGCTTATGGCATCACTTTTTTCAGAACAGTAATACTTTTTTTCTTTCTTATGTTTACTAACCCGATAGTTCTGGAAGGAGTGGGAGTAGTTTCAGATACTTCTCCGGAATTGGCACTGGGTGTCGAGCTATCTTCGGCGGAAGAACTGGCGATAGCAGCAGTAGTGCTGGTGGTGGAAGGTCCTCTCCTCAGGCCTGGGCGTAGCCTGGGTCTGAAAGAAGTTTACAACTTTCGTCAGCATATATGTGCCAAAACTTATTTGAGTCATATAACTGATATATCCATATATACACATACAATAACAAGATTACATATTAAGTTATATTTCCCTAGCCTACCAATTAAGATTAGGATCAGTAATTGATCTGAGATTCGGGAACTGAATGACAGTATTTTTACATAAGAAACCGTGTCTCTGTTCCTTCAGTGTGTGGACCATTACCTGGGTACTGGAGCTTCACTGGACGCTGCTGTGCTGCCAGACTCGTCTGTGACGGGTGCAGCTGAAGTGGAGGCAGGCCGTGTGCGACCAGCGAACAGGCCACGACGACCACCGAACGCCTGCAACAACCAACAACGTCCATAAATACACGAACACCTCCATATTAAAGGCCACTGTTCGCATTTATGTGTACAAGTTAATTTCTATACATTTATGTTTCTGTCGTTTTATAACTTGTCTTTTTGACATCGTTTGTTTAATTCCATTAAATTTTTGTTCTTTCGTAACTTAAACGAAAGTAAAGCTTGACTCAGATTTTAAGGACATATTTCGACGCCATTTTGTTGTCATGTTTAAACGATAAATGTCATGCGCACATTCGAAATGTACACTTGATATAGAACAAAAATGTGTTCATTTAGCATAAGGAGACAAAGTAACTAAAATACCACGAAAGTTATGGCATTTTTGCTCCATCGATATAATCAAACTGCATCATAAAACGAGTACTAATAATTAACATTTGAGTTTATCAAAACATTCTAATGGATATTTCGTAACGCGAACTTAACCACAGTATTTAGCTAACAGAATTCGCAATGCAAAACAGTACAGTCGCTCTTAAAGCTATTAACTTAGATTATGCAGTAAGGGGTCAATGAATATGGATGCAGACCTTGGGCTGTGTGACCGGTTTCTCTGCTGGTGCTGCAGCTGTGGTGGAGTCTGCAGCTGCGGTTGAGCTGCTACCGGCTGCAGTGGTCTTGCGTCCTACTCCGGGCTTTCCGAAGCGACCTGGTGAAAAAACACACATTGAATGCATACCTACAACATCGACAGAAAAACTGTTGTATGGACATAATAATGAAGAAAAGCATTAAGAAAGTACACTAGGTAGGTACCTAAAAGCACCAGCACTGCTTGTTAGTTGATGATTTCAAAGTCTATAGACATGACTCCGATTCTATGCTTTGCTTTTATTTCTATGTCGGTTTGCGGTTTTTTTTCTATTTTCACTCATCTATCGGTATATATCACAAGGCTGGGTGTAAAACTATGTATAACTTGTGCATTTAGAATTGCAATGTCGGTCAGTCTAGTATATCGTTGTCGATATTACCAACGCCTGCCGCGTCATGGCCAACTAGCTGTACTTGTTAGAATTCCTGACGAAATTACGTCAATGTCTTTCCAATTATGTACTTACGTTTATATTACGTTTTGTACATAATGCGGACTACCATTAGACACAGACGTAAGACTATCTACAGAAAAACAAAAGAATATTCGTATTCGACGAGATTTAAAAAATGTACATGTAGGTACATATAAAAGAAAACTGTTTATAACTGTGTAAACGACTATGTATCGGGTCTTAGTACTAACCAAGAAGTAATTACAAGTTATGTAATCTGATGTAAAACAATTATTTAACCCACACAATACGACAGAAACTTGCTGTAGACAATCAGATGTTTTTTCTTGTAGGTCATGGAAAAATATAAACCAATCATTGTAATTTAAATTGATTGTCTTTATGATAACGTGGTTATTTGCCACACTTAGTGCCTTTGTTTATCGTTGTACATATAGCGATGATACCAAATATTCTCTACCTACATTGATAAGGGCACCTAGTAATTAATCTATTAACTAAAGTTAAGCTATGATTACACTAAGTCATAATAATCATGAAAATTTGGTTTTGTAAGCTTATCTCATTTATATTTAAAAAAGAAATAAAGAACTTTAAAACTAACTTCGTAATAATTTATTTATATTCAATTAATACTTCATATATCATTTATTTCATTTCGCTTGAGTGCGAAAAATTTCTGACAATAGCTGGTACGTTGGAAATCCATTGGAAAATAAAAAAAAAAACCTTAAGCAAATTAACCATATTCAGCTACCCATCTAGGTTACGAGAAAGTGGCAAAAGATAATTATATTATTTTTAATATTTTAGATTAGTTTTAAGTCCATTTTAATTGTATACTAGTATATATTCTTATTTGTGTTTTCAGCTTTACAACAAATATTTGACGACATAGAAACAAGACGCAAAAAAACTGTTTTTGATAACACATTGTAGTTATCAGTATCATATGATATGATAAGAATATGTTCACGGTCAAGATCAAGGTACCTTTGTGGTTATTTTTGATAGATATGATATATTTTTTTAAAACAAGCCCTGAATTTTGTTCCTCGTGATTAAATAAAAGCAAATTTTTATTTCAATTATGAAACAGAAATATACGCAACTGACATTTAATAATAATAAAAATTAAGATTTCTGAAAAAAAATATCTTAACAATGTCAGAAAACCATTTATCGTAAGTGATCGACCGACATACAGTGCTGTGTGCTGTACAATGACGCAAGAAAAGAAGTGCTGTTAGCATTGAGACGAACTATTCTTCCCGTTCTTTTGTAACTTAATGTGCTAGTAAATACAATAATAAAGAGAAACAACACTTTTAACACATAGGTACCTGTGGACGTATGTACGTGAGAGAAGAATGTACAAGGCCCATGCACGCCCACTTGTATCAAGTCATTCGCTTAATGCATATTCGCAACAAAAACATTCGCAAAGCAATGAATGAATAATAAACATAACTTTCGCAGTGGTACGGCTACAGCATAAAATATCTTAAGTAAGAGTGCTAAGAGACTCACAACATGACGGCAGTTCTCTACGGGTATTTACGAGTAAGTATAACAAATCTAATAAAATGCTCAATGTAAAAAACAGAAAACATTTACCACTTTTTGTTTTATACTTCTTGCAATTTATAAAACGCCCGATAGAATTATGAAAACTGAAATGTATCAATTTCACTACTCGCTGTATTTAAACGGTTTCAAAGTTTATGAAGCTAATTATGTACGAATATATCTTTAGTTCACTTTCATAACAAATTGCGAATTTAAATTCCAATGAAAAATTACAGTCTGCTCACACGCGTTTATTAGAATCAATTAACTAGTTTCAATTATACCACGTAGGGAACTTTCGCCAGTCGCGTTAAGAATCTTGAACTGGATCTGTATATGTAGTTCATGGTGAATCAGTTAGTGATAATACACAAGTGGTCGAAAGCAGCAAGATTACCTCGCACTCTGGTTGATGTCTCCAACGGCGCTTCGGTGGCGGCGCTGGTGGTAGACACGCGAGTGCGGGCGCCAGCGCGTCCCTTGAACCTCGAGGGTCGCGTGGGCACAGCAGAAGTGGTGGTGGTAGGCGCTGGTGTGGTGGTGGTCGTAGTTGTGGTCGTGGTGGTAGTTGTCGTCGTTGTAGTTGTAGGGGTAGTGGCTTCCTCTGTAGTGCTCATCTCTTCGGTCGTTGTCCACATGTCATCCTCAACAGTCGTAGACCCATCGAAACTAATCTCATTTGTGGGGCTGATGTCGTTGTTCAAGTTCTCGCCAGCTAAATAAGCATACAGGTCGAGAGCTACCTTCTCCATTGCTGTCATTGTTGTATACTCAGTGGTATCCTGCTCGTAGGTAGTAGTTGCTTTGTAGTCAGCGGGGAGCTTGGAGTCATCCAAGATTTCCTGATATCTGATGCCCGATGATAAGCTGTGTCCTTCCCTGGCAGACTCTTTGGCATTTGTGGGTTCTTTGGCAATAGGTGTAGTTTCAGGAACTTCCTCTGTGGTGGTTCGGCTCTCTGAGGAATATCTGCTTGGTGGCTCCTTGTATTGGGACGGGGATGGAATGTCTCCAGAGTGAGTCTTGAAGCTGTCTAAGTCAACAAGTTCCGAGCTCGGGCGCCTGTAAGCATAGTTAATCATTTAATTGTTGTCATCGTGTTTGTTTTATAAATGAGGTGTTTGAGTGCTATTGTTTGTGATTGAGTTACCTGATGTGCGCACGGGTCCTGCTTCTGGTCTGACCGATTGATTCATCGGCTACATTATCGCTTTGTGATCGTCCGCGGTGAATTGTTTCGGAGGATACTTCAGGTACGTAAGTTGTGGAAGAAGCTGATGCTAAGTTACGACCGCGAGGCGGGAACCGAGTGCTTGATGGCAGCCTAACGCTTAAAATATCATAGTAATTTTAATTTAATGTACATTAAATAATAAAGTATATGTGCATGTGCAGTATTAATGAGTGTACCGTTTTGAAAATAAAAGTTTATGAATACCTGATATCTTCTTCCTCTTCTTCGGAAACCGGAGCAGGAGCAATGTTGCGACTACGACCGCGCCCGCGTGTCGTTGCTGGAACTACTTCGTTTTGTATTTCTGGCGTAGCTGCTGTTGTAGTTCCAGTCCTGTCGATAGAACTGTACTTATTCTTAGTTTTGCTTTCGTTGGCGATGTGGTTTTCGCTTTCGACTTTCTCAGGACCGTCGTGAGCATTGTGCACAGGGCTGGCGGTGGTAGAAGAAGCCTTATCTTTTCCTTTTCCTTCCTTTTTACCTTCTTCATCTTCATCGTAATAATAGTAGATGTATTCATACTCGTAATCCTGTCCGTTAGGACCTTTCTTAATCTGAATTCTAGATTGAGGTTTTTGTTCTGAGCCTGCAGTCTCTAAGTTTACGCTAGATGATAGTAATCCACTGTTGATATCATCAATTGTGTCAAAGTTAATTGGAATATAGTCGTACCCTTGGGTAGTGGCAGTTGGGGCAGTAGTAAGGATGGGCTTTTGAGTAGTAGTGCCAGCAGTTTTACTTAATTTTCCTGATTCGGACATTGCCTCCAAAGCAACCGCCATCTTAGGGTTTGTTTCAACATCTCTCAAGTTCTCCCGTATTTTAATGTCCTCAAGCTTTGATACTGGAACATCAATTTCAATTGACTCAGCTTTGCTCTTCAGCCCCTTTCTAAACAGAGCTTTCTTGTCTTCTTCGATAGCTACGATGCCTTCAGTCGCATGCTTGGCTTTGCCACTGTGCAATTTCTTAACAATTTTCTCACTGTCGTCTTGTTTGAAATTCCTGTGATGCGGGTGCTTTTCGGGAATTTTGTGTGAAGTTTCAAAGTTTCTTAAAGGAGTTTGTTGGCCTGAACTGACCAGCACGTATTCTTCACCGGGACGAGGTTCCGTGATGATATCTACTTCAGCGAATGCCGAGTAGAACGTGCACACTAACAAGCATCTGTAACAAAGAAAAGGAACACGTAAGATCTCCGTCAGTATGGTAAGTTACGAAAGTTCGTTACAGTACAGAATAGGAGTTAGTGGCCCGTGACTCAGCAAGATGACATCTGGCAGCTGCGCCTACGAGGCATGAGCTTGCGACCCTGCACAAGGAACTCTGAGTCACCAAAAATTTCGTCACTGGTTCCCGAAGTGGGTATTGTTTGTCTACCAACACACTTCAGCTGTTACATGAACATTTCTAATGTGTATGTTTGAATCGACGTATTTAATCACGAGTGTGTACTGTTCATATTAGCACACTTTTTGTACAACATTGGTTTCATAACAGTTATCAATTTGCATAGCTATCGATATTTCTGGCACAGTTACACGATGGGAGCAAAGAAGTTGTGAGAAAATACATCTAGATGACTACAAAACAAGCATTGTCGAACATTGCATTATTGCAAAAGTGATGTGGTCGTGAGAAATGGCGGCGAAAATCAGAACGTGGGTGTATTACGCATTTCGATTCCGCGCAAGTGCAAGTCGATCGGTGAGGCAACTTCGAATGTCGCTGACGAGCACTTTCGCATCGACATCTTACACGAGAGCGCCATCTACTAGCGTGCCTTCCCGCATATAACTCAACAATCATTATGTGCTGCTCAATATTAATTATCCTTCCGGAACAATTTGTCAGTGGATTAGCCAATAGTCGATGTGTAAACTGTTCAATCATATCCCGCAACGAAATTCCAGGGCCAAAAATCCTGTATAAGATTATTCACGGCGGCGCAGTAGTAGTATATAAGTATGCGCTAAAAATATATATTTGACTTTTGTCAACATGTTACTGCGGTTATAAAAAGTGCAATAAATCATACCCCGGCTACTTAATCGAATCGCAAATCCAATTATCGGAGTCGGAAGTGTTTGAGCTTCCGCAAAATTTCTTGTGAGCCTCGACGGCACACGGAAACTGATTGAGGGATAACTAGCGAATGGCGCTATATTAGTATTAAGTCCATCGGATCGCATTAGGCCACCTTCATTTCACTGCGTGCGAGGAAGTGTGTGACAACGCATGCCAGTGAATGCAGTACACCGACCGTGACTGGTTGCGATGCAGCAGTCACTTTATTTGAAGGTTAGTGTGAATACCGAGTGGACAATAACTCCTATACTATGCACAAATACAATACTTCAAACAATCGAAGTTTTGCAATCTCTAGCTATTTATATATTCGATGCAGGACAGACAATAATTGCTTAAAATTACATCCACTACAAATCTCTGTGTAAGACATTTTATTGTCGCTTTCATGCGAACAGGATATAGTTTACATTATCCACATTTAAGAATCGTACTGAAGCTGTGTGATAAAATGGTAAAAGACGTGTAGCCGCTTCCAGCAAAACTTGTACTTGAATATCCGCTTTCCATAATAACAATACGTAATTTCCTGTATGTCAATTTGACATCAAATAGCGTCGTTAAACTGATTATTAATCTTACATAAATATTATGGAAAATGATTGAGATAATGAGATAATGAATGTAGCCTCAATTCCGAAGTAGAGTGTAACCAGATCAGTGCCTACGTTTGTACCGGTTCAATTTCACTAGATGTAAGGTCGCGAGCGCAAGGCTAGGTGAGCGTAACACAGGAACGATACACAAAGACATGATACCGCAGACACTAGTCTCCGCTTTAGCCAGTAAGTCGGTTTTATTCACACCCTGCAAATGAATTGTAAAGAGTCTTATGGTCAAACACATTCGACCTATTTTGGTTTCACAAGTATTGTACGTTTTAAATTATGATCCCAACATGCAACATGAATACTCTCATGATCTTTAAACTTTACAGAGTATCGCAACGTGCTTCGGAGGGTTCAGAAAGTTCAAGGCATTTCTGTCTATTTGCACTATTTGGGTCCTAGACGTGTGAACCTGCATTAGTACTTATAGGCAGATGTAGGAATATGCATGGGTGCTACTACTTAAACACTATTTGCCTGTAAGTATTAAAAATGTTAAATAATAAAATTTGTTTTTTTTTATGTAATATTATTTCTAAACGATAAGGTTGGGTTGTAACATTAAAAAAATATAAGTGTTTATTTATGGTCAGACCAGTTTAAGGTATTAGACATTCTTAAAATACATCACAAAAGTTATTTAAAATAGATTGGCCTTTATCTAAATGCTGTGACAAATTGTGCTCCACCTGAAACTTTGCACAATGTTTCTTTTTATAGCGTGCGCCTGAGCAGACTCGTTGTTTACGCGATAGAAAACATCGTTTCATAACGCCAACTAATTACATGTCAAACTTGCTCACTCTTGTTAAGTTTCTAAATATTTTAATAGTTAGTGATAAGGTGGAAAGGTATGTTGGAATTTTGCAGAAAGTGGAGAATTATGAGTAGGTGCCTCCTATACAACAAAAAAGGCAACAAGTCAAGTTTTAGCTAGAGCACACTCATCGTTTGTGCTGAGTTAACGCTCGTGACTTGATTGCATCTAGGTTCGGCAACCCCACGCTTCCTCTCATGGCGCTCGCGCTGGCGCGTGGTGCACCGGAGGAAGCCACAGCATGACAGTGCAATCTCCCGGGAAATTGTGAGATCTGTGCGTGACAAGAAAGTATTGCCCGCCAACTCTTTCACTGCTCATCGCATGCAACATTACCATCTGTTGATTAAATACCACCGCAGAGGTAAAGGTTAAACTCTCTCCGGGCAAAAACAAGTTTTGCATAACTAAGTTACTAATACTTGTCTGCAACTTGTTCGTCTACATTGTTTCACTTTCCACAATAAAGGATGTTCTCATGCTATATGGAGGAATTTTAGTTTCGAACGCTTAAAACTTCGCTCTAAACATTTCGTAATTACTCAAAAATCTCAAGATCCGTGGAACAAAGTGTCTCTTAATACGATTCTCGGTCACAATTACGCAAGAAATCTGACAAATTGTAATGCAATGACACTTTATAATTACAAACATACATTCTAGGAGGTTTGTAATAATCGTGTGAACATTTAACATTAAGATAATGAATATCTGACATAGCTTCAACTCATTGTATACAAACTTTACACCACATAAACATTGGGCAACTGCGACGGATGGTAGATGCAAGGTTAAGCTAATATAGCTTATATATTTTAATTATCTTACTCGTTATACGTATAGTTAACTTACTGAATGGCACCTCTACAAAGCAACTCAGTCCATTGTTGGGTTGGCCATGGCGCCGACGAAAATCACAATACCAACAAAATTAAATATACTTTATTTCATATTGTTATGGTGATCATAATAATATGTATAAAATACATTGTATACTATATTATATACTGTATATTCTGTACTGTAATTAGACAATTTTATACAAAAGTAATTTTTATATTAAAAATAAACAAAATAAATTATGTAAGATCTTAATGCACCAATAACGAAATCGACTTTATTTCTATGAATAAACATAACAAGATAACCCTAGCAATCGTCGCATTATTCCGAAATAAAAGTGGTTACATTAACACGTATGTACTAGTAAGTAGTTTATTCATATTATTATTAATCAAAGTCCGGTGGAAAACGGGTTTAGAGGAAATCTTGAATGTCGTAGCCATCATACATAGGTACATGCTATTTGGACAAAAGTGGTGATTGTTACTCGTGGGAGCTCAGTATCAAAACAGGAGGGGTCAAGGACGGCCCATATATTCCCACACATTCATATTGCATACTTGTACTATCAATTTGTATACCAACCAAACAAAAAACTACTACTAACAAACTGCGAATGAAAACTACCGGTACACAGCGTTTAAACACCGGATAAATTCTATTTTCGGAAATAATAAACAAACTCATTCAAATTACAAAAAAAAGAAAATCATAAAACAAACAGATATTTAACAGCGGAATACTAAAAACTAAGCTGTAGGAACTTGGTTTCGAAAATCTCCTGCGCAACATTCAATTTGCATAAACAATTTCTAAAGAGGACGTCTCTGCACACTCGTGCACCGCCTACTTTAATAATAATTGGTTAATTGATGACACTTAGGACGAAGACCTATAATTAATACTTTATAGTCGTAAAAACTTATTCATCTTTAAGGATGTGAATTTTGCAATTAGGTTCAAATGTCGAGGCACATAATTGTGTAATTAGATAACAGTATACTTTCAACTTAATATATAACCTGGGTTATTCTAATAATATGTAGTTGTTAAAAGCTCATATGATTAGAAATAGTTCATTATATAATAAAAGTATTACATTCAGACGATGCTACATGGAAACACACCAACTATACAATATTGTTGTACGAGGTATATATGGGTAAATATCATTTATTAGCAAAACCGATTGATAGATTGATTCGTACAAATACTTATTTGAGTAACAAACAACCGCGTGTACAACATTATAAAATCCGTCACTTTGACATTAGCGTGTGCAGTTAGCTCACAAGTCACGGATTACGAGATGTTTGCATAGGTGCGCAAGCGCATGGAACATCTCCTAACTGCAATTTCGATTGCAAGCAGTTAGGTAAGAGCCGCTGTAACGTTAGGTCGTGCCAAATTGTATTATAATCGCTCAACACTTGAATCATTCTTTCCTGTGTCTACACAAGTAGGCACCAAGTCCGTCAGCTACATGCGACTCACCTTGATTTTACAAAAGCTGTTCAGATGTTCTACAATTTTGGCAAGAAAAACTTAAAACACATTTTGAGAATCTTTAACACAACATAAAACGCATGTGGTTTAAAAATATTTCCAGATTCCTTTCAATTTCAAATGCATGTAGCTAAAAAATTACTTGAAAGAATAGTTGGCGGTAGAAGTGGAACGAACATGTGCTAAATAGTTTGAATTCTTCGATAGTCACGGATCTGTTGGTATAAAAACAACTTTTGCAATAACAGCCGTATCAAATTGGCATTAAAGCTCGCTACCCAGTAAAACTGAGTAGTGAGTGGTATTGAATGACACATACAAAACACGATATTGTATTTAAATGTTTAATTCGAGGCACGTGCCTCGTCCTGAGAACGTTCACAAGTAGCGGGCGGTGTCACGTCAGGATAGCAGCGCGGCGTGGGCGCAGCTTCGTGGTTACATCGAATACCAAGCATTTAGTGCTAGCATTCCACAAAGGCCACGCATAGATATGCACACACATCATAGATAGTAACGGATACCGTCAATGTTACTTTAATAAATTAATTGAACTATTTAATTACGTACATGGTGTAGTAAGCCTAAAAAATAATATATTCATCAGACGCTTGTAAAAACTGAAAATAATAAAAGTAAGTCAAGTCTGTCTACTAAAAGTTCCAATATGTTTATTTGTTTTTGAGCACATCATGAGGTGGTCGTTGTTACAACACTATACAGTTGCTTAACGTGACCTAAGGTCTTAGGTAGACGATAGGTTAAAGATCCAAATACTATCTGCGTAATCAATTTGCTTTAGACATTTGTATTGATTGTTCATAATACTATGTTCAAGCGACTATATATGTATATACAATGTATGAAATATATTGACCAAATCTCTTAGTGTTGGAATAAGATTGGAATATACAAGTAGTTTTCAAGAAGTTAAAATAGATACTTTTATGCAAAAGAAAAATCTATGTTTTTCTATTATGTTCGTATGAAATCGCAACATATACAAACATAATACCATAATGTTTTTAACGTCAAACAGTATGCTAAAATACAAACTCATTTATGAAAAATATGTCTAGGAAAATTCTGAAAATAAGTTTATCGTCAAATCTATACTTGAAAGTATGATTTTACATATTAGAACAATTCATTATAATAAAAAAGCAAAATAATTTATTTATGTTTTACGCATCATGCACACACAAACGCCTACTACGAAATCAAATTATTAATCAACACAAATGTGGAAGAAATGGAGAATTTTCTTATTTAACGTTCATCGACTTTAGTGAAAAACTGCAGCACAGCCATTGAAATAAATGAGTTCATTTCGCCATTGCGTTGTGTCAGGGTAATAAATACCGACCGATGAAACCGATACCTTGTGCAAACGGATATGAACAATACTCGCTGCTGCCGGAATAAACTCGAGATTCAACGAGACTGTTTCAAAATATAAATATCAAAATAAGGAAGAAAAAAGTATTAAGCCTGTTTTCTCTTTACCCTTCGTTGTTTCGAAGAAGGTTGGTTTGGAACCAAGAAGAGTGATTCAATTGGTCTTTATACTTCAGAATAAGACAAGTATCTTAATAAAAACATCATAACGAGACACTGCTTAAGTTTTGACTATGAAAACAAACCGGTGTTTCTAGTTGTCCTGAGTACCTATACACGGACTTCAGCGTTCTTTCCAAGATTTTTTGAATAAAATGAATGAGCGATATAATGTACCGAAACACCGCTAAATAGTTGCGTGCGTTTAACATTTTAAATAAGCAATTAATATGTATCAAGCATTTAGAACACGGTGAAGTTACATAGCTGTTCGTTGTTTAAGTATGTCGTAATATTATAATAATTCGTGCGTTTTAATAATGCTAATGTTATTACAATATCATTTAAAACACGTTCGGTTATTTATATCGAAATGGCCGCACTGTGCGCTACGCACTATAAAATTCAATCGCGACGTCTCAAATATTGACCCTAAAGCATTTGTCAAATGTCACATTTATACGTAAAATATAAATTTAGTGTGAATCAGAGAAACCCGGATCTGAATAATAATATTTTCACTATACTGACACTAAGCTTGCATAACCAACTGGTTCTCATTAAACGTTAGTTAAGTAATATTTGTCATTTAACACGCAACACATTTCATTGTATTTAAAGTAGAAGTATCAATCGATTATTAATAGAAGTCACGCATCTCTCGTTGCTAGTGACTACGAGTGGTACTAAGTAATACTACGCGTAAACAAATTGCGAGCGATATCTGCAACATTTATTAGAAAGTGTTGTGTGTAAGCCGTTAATCGTTGATCGCTGTTCGGGGTTACAAAAATCGCAAATATGATTGAGAAAGGCTTGCCCAAAATATTTAGTAGATTTCGCAAGTCCTTGCCATTCCAAATTTACTATAGCCCAGTTACGCATTGTGCGTTGTTCCATAATGGTTCCAAATTTTCAAGTAATTGTTGGAATTTCGTAAATCTAAAATTGAAATAGTTCGCGCTGACAACGGCACAGAATAGTTATTATAATCCAATTTATTATTCAAACGATTTTCGAGATTTTGATTCGATTTCGGTATATTACCTAATTTGAAAGAAATATGAATCAAATTGAACAGAAGTTTCGAGGACATGAAATTATTTAAAGTTACGCTATTATTGGAACACGGAAAGCGGACCTGTTAAACAGAATATTGGAAGGAGCGCATAGAATTGTTGGGTGCATTCATATTTCAAGAGCATTACTGAACTTCCTAAAGGCGGCACGTGAACGGAGCCGGCGACAACGTCGGCGACGCACGGAGTGCACCCGTGTCCTGGCACAAGGTCTGGTCTGCCTCTCGTGCAGCCTCGAGGTCACCGGTGAACGTAGCCACGGGGGCAAATATGTGCGCGTAATCAATTGCCTATTTATTACTCATGCTCGCTCCTTTATTCTCCACTGGATTGAAAGAGACGCCAAACATTTTATCATGTAAACTAATTCAGCACGGTTCTTATACAATGCTTGATGAATCACGATTCGCGGCTTGCCTTTGACATTTACTCGTCCGAACTTAAACCAAAAAGTGGGCACATCATCATAGATCGTGACGGATCGTATATTCGCGAGTGTAAAACGAAATCGAAAGGGTAACGCATAAGTTTACACAGCATACTTTCAAATTCGACAATCACGAGATTACTCTAGTATTTACACGTCAATGAATAAGCCGCCAGATGACAACGTAATAATCATAAACACCGAGAAGAGAAAATCACAGACTGCGTCCAAGTGTAACGCGAAGGTAATCGTCATAGACTTCATTATGTACAAATTACAGACTTATGTACTTTGTTCTACTACGAAACAGTTCGATTGGGGCAGAGATCAAAAATAACGCGGTTGACTCATCCAAATACAAGTGTATCCGTGAAAGACATAGGAAGGCTAGCTGGGTATGAGCAATAGAGTAGTTTTATAAGTTCAATTTGACAATAGATATCCGTTGTCCGGTAGGGTGCTAAGTAATATTCCGAAGCTGTCATGGATTATGTGAGTATAATGTTAAATAAAGGTGAGCGTACGGTACTTAGGTTCATCAACCCTAGGTGATGGATTGCGATCATGGAAAATTAATAAGTAGCTCGAAGCGACTCGGGGTTTGAATGGACCGTGAAAGCTGACGGGTGCACGGCGGGACAGTGGCGTGACGTAATGGCAACGTGGCAGGTAGCGAACATGTGACTACCAGCTTGATTTAGAGATTAATCTACGACACACAATCCACGGAGACAATGAACACAGATAAGTGCATGTCTGAATAATAAACAATAGGCGATTTTCTGAACTAATCTGACAGGAAGTACGAAATCTCGACAAAGATAATTGTTATTGTTTAGAGCAAATATTTTTTACGAAGTTTAATTATTGTTTTCTTTAAACATATACATAATGTTACGTATTGTTAGATCTAAAGTGATGATTATCTAATATTACAGCACAATACAATTATTCACAAGTGTATGTAATTTTCATAATACAATCAACCTTAGGCCATTGCGATGGATTGCGTTGATGCATGTTTTTGTTTCGACTCATAAATCGTAACGTTGCAACTAGCAGCTAGGTAACCACAAAACTATTCCGTCTATGAAATTCTAATGATTCAAAATGTGTACATAATATAATTATTTATAATGCAAATGTCACATAATGTAAGACTTTCGGCAATTTTAAATGTCAGTGGGTCATAGAGTCAAGTCTCGAACTCCTAGATCAGTTTGAACCGACACGAGTCTCAAGGTAACAAGCGAAGATAAAACATGGATTTCATAGAGTTTGTGATTTAATCAATTAGATATTTAATTAATTACAAGCGCACCTATATTGAAAACAAGTCGGATCGCATTATTAATACATGGAGTCGACAATGTAAATTAAGAATCGGTTTTTGCATAAAAATGAAGTAAGCCTGAGTTATAAATAAAGTTTAGTGGTCGAGTGAGCGGCGACCACTTGGGTATCAGTATCACGCAGGCCGCATGCCCGGAATCACAAAGTGTGGTATCCGCAACACGCACCGAGCCTGTCCACCGCTGACACCGAAATATTGTCATTTCACTGCACGAGAATGTATAATCTCTACTATGAATCAGCACACTCTTGCAAGAAATAACAATCACATACCTTGATTCACCCTTGTATTACCGGTTAATATGTTCTTACCTCCCGGCATTGGGAACTCATAAACCTGACAAGCACGTCGATTCTATAAAATTCTAACACGAACTCGCATGTCAAGTCGACATTCGTTCTCACTTCGCATAAGGTTCAAAATGGCGTTGATATTGCATTCTGTAAGCATCACCTAGGCACTTGCGAAGTGGAGTGAGCTCCGAATCGGCCAATACTGTACTAGTGTAGTACCACACTACACAAAATGTAAGTCGAGATTTATCGGTTTTTATTTTAACAAGTTTTTGACACAGAATTTTAGATATTATAACGTATAAATTGAAATTTCTCATTTTAAGGAATTTTAGGCAGCTAATTATTACAAAATAAACAGAAAACTGTAAATTCAGGCGATGAATATAATCTGTGCTTCGTTTACCAAAAAGAAACTGACAGATAATGTCTTCATTCATTGTTGACAAACTCTTTGTCATTTGCTTTGTATTATTTTGTCCACGTTTGGTTTATTCGTATATTTTTTCTGTTCCGTGTTTGCCGATAAAAAGAGAGATCATAAACATGAAGTAAGTTTTATTACTGGTTGTAAAGTTCAAAAATAATATTTATTATAGAGTGTTTATTTTGTTTTCTAATCAAACAATAATGTTTCAGTCCAAATGAGATACGTTCCTCACACCCGTCGTCATCACAGGTTTTACCTGGCTGGCGAAGGGTTTCTTGAGAACTCAAGGTGCCAGAGAGCGAAATCGGCGCTAGTGGAAGGAACTAGCCGTGTGCCTGTATGGTATAGATGGCACTTTCAAAACTTATAAACAGAGGACCAAGGTTAAGTAAGTAGTGCTTACTTTGGCATGTTAAAACCATTTAATATTCCTTAATGCAAGCCACTTAAAATAACGATGAATCTTGGCGTGCTCCTTGGTTATATAACTTATCTTATTTTAATTTTACATTGACTATTAATAATAATAAAAAGTAAGGCTTTTTTTAATAACTCCTTTATTAATATAAATGTCTGCTTGTAGTATTGGTCTAAGAAAAAAGCGCCGTAAGAAGCTTAGCAGCTAGGCGCAGGACAGGACTGGTGTGGTGTAAGATGAAGTTGAGCTATCAGAGGTTGAAGAAAGAACTTAATTTTTGGTACAAACGACAGCGAAAAGCTGCAATTTGTTAAAGAGTTTTTATCAATGCACATATTAATCGGTGTTCTCTTTTCAGTATCACGTCACACATCTTCAGTTGCTGCTCCTCTAACATCACAACGGCGAACGGAATTCTCCAACATCACAGAGAGATTCCTGAAGGTGGAAGAGTAGACGATTTTAAATCAATTGGAAGAATTTACAAATATCAAATGCGCAGATCTTGCAAGCATTTCTGAAGAGAAGTCTAGGGAATGATTAAATTTTAGCTGGATCTGTAGTTTCAATCTGGAATGGATTGTGAGCATTGGCAGAGGCCATGCATCGAGATAGGGTGTAACAACGAAGTTGTGTTTTAGTGTTTAAGACGTTTCAACCAAATTTTTTTTATATTTAAATTAAACAATTTTAACGAGTACTAGCAGTTTTATTAGTTAAAGACCCATCCTCACATATCACTATTTATTTATTTGATTTTAACTCAATTGTATATTCAAACAATTATGGGATACAATAAATTAACTAGGGTCTAACAATTAGGCTCGTAAGGCTATAATTGAATTAAAATCAAAATAAAATTAAATAAAATCATAATCATATTTTTTTGCCAGGGGAAAATCATCATATCACTTCTCCCGCCCAGGGTAAGGCGAGATAGTGTCAGACTCTTACTGACTAAAACCCCCCCGTTCCTTCCGCTTTAGGCCGTGACCGTGGCACCTCATTGCGCTTGCCCCGCCACCGTGGCTGAACATCAGCCCTGTAGGGCTCCGTCTGTGGTGGTCTATTGGCTCTTTGAGGCACTATATTTTGCCTACGTCCTAGATTTAAACCTGTATTAGATGGCAAGTTCCTAGTTTGCCTCCTTTGAACTTCAGCAATTGTACATAATTTCGTCTCTAATTGTCCTCTCTTCAAAATTGCGAGCAGTAATATGCATGTATGTTATTTTAAAATGCTTCTGGGGAATTGGCTTCAGCACCACTAATGGTGTCATAAAGTAGGCACGTTGAGCATATCCTGAATCACCTGAAAAAAATCGAATGACTATCTAGTACTTATACTATTTTAAGTGTGCGAAGGCCATGTTTCGGCACGAATGGGTCGGCTCGACCGGAGTGATACCACGGCTTCACAGAAAACTGGCGTGAAACAACCATAGCGTTGTGTTTCGCCGTGTGAATGTGTGTCAAAATCTCCAAATCCATAATCCCCAAAAGGTCGGCAACACACTCGTAATCCCTCTGTTGTTGGGGGTATCCATTGGCGGCGCTGAATCCTTTCTATCAGGTAATCCGTTTCCGACCAATCACATATAAATATAACCTAGTAATTAGACTTATATATTCTGAAGTAAGGACGTAACTAACCAGGTAATACATGTTATGAACTATACCATACCAAAGTCCTTTGCCTCGCCGTTTTGTGGGTTTTATCAAAGGCAGTACCTCATCCTTCAGTTGGTCAATCAGCTCCATTGCACATACACGCTCACATAGTCGTCATCTCAGGTTAATAAAGACAAACTTCGAATGGTGCTAGATTGTCGACGCATTTCTTGTTTATCTAAAGCATGAGCTTCTTCTAACAAAGATTTTACCAAAAACATTCCTGCCATCGTTATCGTTTTAATAGGTAAGCACTTATTCACTTTGTTACTTTCAAAACTTAATTTGAACACTATCTAACTATTATTTCTTCCATTTTCACTCGTAAAATAGATACTTTTAATTTGACATTTTGAATCTTGTTCTAGTTTGAAGTGAGCGTCGAAGTGACTGGGCAATTACATTATAGAATACGATTTTCAACGTTATCTCATACTTTATCTGTCAAAATGTTGCGGTCAATTTAGTTCAACTCGTAAACACACTCGCAAGTGTAGCGCTAGCATAGATTCGAGTTAGGAATCGAGTTTTAGAATGCCAATCAAGAAACTCACCGCGGATTCAGATTCGAAGATTAGAATGAAGTCTTACAGAATCACACCCCAGGCCCGAGTATTTCTTGATAAATGCCTGCGCTCCCCACACAGAAAAACAACTTTTACCACAATGCCAGCAGATAAAACATGTTTTGTGAACAGGAACTGTTCCTACGTTGGTACCTACCGTGAAAAACAGCGCAACCCTTTTCTTTAAAACTTAACATAAACGTATCGAATAAATAATATAAGTAATGTAAATCTTCCTCAAACATCGCTGCGATAATTGACCTGAGTAACACGGCTCATTTCACTTCCTAGTCCAGATTACTTTGCAACTACGAGTACCTAAAACCTGTCAATCAATAAGCGACCAGACATTAAGTAAAGACAATTAACGCAACTGCTCGTCGCGTCGCCGGGTCAACAGCTGACCGCAATGACAGCTTTGTTGAAAACATGTTGAGAATAAATTATAATGGTCAACTACACCGGCTACATTCTTGTCTAGCAATCATAACTCACACACAGTGGTGTTACTGTGGTCATTTGCGCTGGCGCTCCGATCGTGGTAATGTTTCGTAACGATCACCACAGATCATGGGCATAGAAAGAGCCAAGGTCAAAAAACTGCATTCCATTCGTGCGTTGGAGCCAAGAACCGAGCACGTCACTCGCTGCAGTCGACCACTTCTTAGTAATAATTAATGGGAATCTCCCGCCGACTTTACAGTAGTTACGAAACACTACTGAGCAATTGATAAAGGTTAAATCCCTCGAGTTGGTATAGTGATTTGCCTAGAAAGTGTAGATATGCATGCGGTTTAGCCAAGAATACAGTGCACGCCGTCGACTGCATGTATAATAACTGCAGTGCCGATATTACGGGACGCCGATTAATGGCAATAACTAATCGGTATGATGTTTTATTCATCCGTTATCTCACTTCGCATTCCATTAAAGGTCATCGGCAGGAAAGTGAAACTGGTTGAAGCCGAAAGTGATGCTTACAAAATCCGAAGACGCACATAAATATCCGATTATGTTCGCAGTGACGCGTTGTTGGGCACGGGCTCGAACCCGGACCCTGGCACTTAATGTCACCGATGTTAATCCAATGTCACTTTATTATGAAATGCTTTTAGCGTTTTCTCCGCGAAGGATGCACTAACCAAACTGACGAAATCAATGATATAAGATTTGTTATAGGTATTTACGTAAATTGTGTTAGCTGTTATTGGCAGCACTAACACAGTCTACACCTATACCTACAAACGCTCAGGCTGTCGGCAGTTATATGCATAATACATTTTATGTACTACGAAATAACACACAGTTATTTGCATTTTTACCGCATAAAAACATCTTTGGGAACATGAAATGTGTTAATAAAATATTAAGCAACTTGTAAAACCAGCCGAATAAAGAATGAGTAACCCATGCCGTACTCAGTACGAAAATGTCACAAAATGAATGTCGTTAGAATTTTAATAGAGACTTGTTTCAATGGAACTAACGAGTCGTCAGTCATAAAAATGTTTCCTTAACAGAAGCTTCTTTTTAGGGAAAAACTTCGTGACCGCAGCAAGACGGAAGCAATGTTTTGTCTTACTCAAATGGTAACTTCATGACTTAAAATTTGATTCATATCAGTCCCTAAAACAATTATGAAACACGGACAAACAATTATGTTTTCTTCGTGTATTAGTCATTTCCCTTTCGCTGCGTCGGTAACAAAAGTCCAACGTTCTATCGATATTAATACGTTCGTTTTCTAATAGTTGCCAGTCACGAAGAACAAATAAATGTTTGCAGAGAGTTTGTGATGATAGAGAGAAAATACAATTTCAATATAATTGCAAATAAATACTGTGATATATTACAAGAAAAGAAATAAGAATCATTTATCGATGGAACTGGCAAGTCAGAATAAGTAAGATCATTTCTTGATCAGCGAAATGTCTTTAGTTGTCATAAGTGTTATGTAAGACAAGGCTGCAAGCTCCGACTGGATAGTGCTTGGGGCGAAGCTAGTTTATAATTTTCTCCGCGACATTATGTTGACCGCATTTTTGGCGCATCGATAGTTGCGTGCAGTTACCTCACACCATCGATTCTATCGTTCTAGCCGCAACCATTGTTAAGCACGTGCCGAGAAAAATGCTCCTTCAATTTACCGCTACAAGCCTCACCGCGTTGAAACTATTAAAATTAAACGTTGCGTCAAAGGGACAACGCGAGCTAATGTTGTTGCTGAGCCGGTTCCAAGTATGAACTATCAGTATTAACTTTTATCTAAAGTTTTCTGCTATGGGCAATCATTTTCCATGTGCTCATCATCTCACGGATCTCACTCTCAAAACCGAAGGAATCAAGATCAAATTCTTAAATAAATGTACGTGTTTGTAAACGAACTTTAATAAACCCCCGATGACACAATTAAACATAAGACACAATTGAGTACGTTGGCAAGCAACTTATTACTGAAAGAACATATTGCCACATCTATTAGCAAGTTTATGCACATTCCGATTAAAATCAATATCTCACCATTCTCACCGTAACTAATAAATCAATCACTGTATCATCTATCTATCTATCTATCTATCTGAAGTTAATGTAAAACTAATCGAACGAAATATTCTAATACATACAAAATTGCAAAAGTTTTAGTTACCAATGTTGAAAATGTTAGATACCTACTTATAATAAGATCCTTTATCCATGGTTACAATTACTATGATACCAATTTTAAGAGCTTGGAAAATACTAATACCGTCAGCTTCGGTGATAATTGGCGTCCAATAATATCCGAAATTAGGCTTCATCTTTTAGACACATCCTAATTTGAAATTAAATATCTAGAATTATTAAACTATTTAAGATACGTTGCATGAAGATTCCTTCATAGCCTGTCGCAAACGGTTGCTAGGTCGTGACTAGGTCTGCGAACCGGCTACCCTTGACATATCGACTGATAGAAAGTGTAAGTATCAAACTGGACCGGTCAGACTCAAGATATTGTTCACGAAACTGATGAAGTCGATATGTTGGACGTTATGACAGGAAAGTTGGCTAATACATTGAGGTCAAGTTGAGTTCTGATTGGGAACAACGAACGCTATTGTTTCTTCATCAGATAACTCTTTGTTAGTCAGGATTATCATCTCTCTTGCCTTTACATGTAACCAGTGTCGGTAATACACTCTTCTGGTTAAGTTGTTATTAATTCTGATGACAAGAACATAAAAGAGAGTGCATTTAATACTTGGCCTAGAAGAACACAATTACAAATACAGAATAGATATTACCTACAAGAACAGCGCACTTTTGACCTCCTCTGGTACTAATATCGTCCAATCTAACTGATCTGAGAGACACAAATATCTACTTACACAAGAAACTGTTTATACCGTCTGTCAATGTCACGTCTCACGACCACCCGGTCACCATTTACATCATTATGTTCTATTCATTAGTCGCTGTACTTATCCAACGACGGCGACGACCGCCAAAGGAATTTTAATATCAAGTAAGTACCGAACTTTACCTTGAAAAGTCCAATTTCAGAAGTGTAGGCATTAATTTACTGCATACAGATATAAAATGTCGATTACTTAAATCTTGTAATTCTATGGGTTTAAGATCCTACTAACAATCTTATAAATTCATTTGTTGATTAAAGAACAACATCACACATCGCATCGCCAGCCTATACGTGCCCTATGAGAGATGGTCTCTTCTCACATGCAGAAGATATAGGTACGCATTAATCACCACGTTTCCTCACGGCGGTGATCGCTATGGTGGTACTAACAAAAGTAAGGCCACATGACAAAGGAGCAAGCAGTGCCTGCTAAATCTCATAGTTTCGTTATTTGTACTGAGAAGCAAATAAAAAAACACACAATAACACTATCAAGTTCAATAACTATCAAATATTTATAGTCATAATATCTAAAGATCACTTCTCACCTCATTTCATTTGGTGAAGCGCGTGTTCGGCCTATTATGTAACCAGAGTATTTGTTTTGCCTTAGAGAAAGTCAATAACAAATGACGATACTAAATGCTAATAGCGTGTGTAACTATCGTTTTATTTGGCTTTTAAAAAATGTATGCTATGTACATTTTCGTCGGCGAATATAACTCTTACTGCATTGCAATTAAGAATACCGAATTATTTTATTGTGATATAGCTCGATCTGTTATTGAAATTGATCCATTATCAGGTATGTGAACGAGAAAGATTTTGTTTTCATTTGAGTGTGAGGGCGAAAGTTGTGGACGTAAGATGCGCGAGCGCAATGTAGCGTCACAGACGGAACACTTTTGCTGTATATGAGCCGATCGATAGTAGATATAATGCATTTCATGAAGTTTACATAAGTTATTTAACATTTACTCATAAACAAATATTTCTTAAAAAATTGCTTGGAAATACAATTTACTCGACAAAAATTACTTGCACGTTTCATAATTTTTAAAATTCAAACATTACATCTTGAAGATTTTTTGTAAATCATTATTCTAGCACGTGCGACTCGGGCCTAATGAATTAGTATTTTAGTCAACTCATTTAATTTGCTGATTTCTAACTGGTTTTGTGGTGTAACTTAAAGGATTGAGCAAAGCAAACATTGCTTAGGCGATATTACAAAAATACCTCACAAATATGTCTTGTTAGATATTAATAAAGTTAAGTAGGTATTTTAAGAAGATTTATCTCATCTGTACAAAAGGACACCGAGTTAAACAATCGCGATTGTCGCCAGTTACGTAAGAGAGGATTGGAGTGCGATGGGCTTTAGCGAGATTCACACATAAAAAGCGAAAGTGAAGGTCGGCACTACAAGCCGCGGCTGGCGTGTGGCGCCCGAGCACCGCCACGCCATCGCCGCGTCACCAATCTTTTGAAACACCCGCATTAATATTAAACAAACTCGTTTGCTCAATATTATCTCCATAAAACATCATCTAAATAAACAATAAATTATTAATTCTAATATTGTGCTTCGTTAGTCTTAACTATGTATAACATGTGGAAACCAGCTTGAGATAGGGCTGCGTTTCCCAAGATGAAAAACACCTAAATCTTTTCGACTTTCCTGTTTCATAATTGTCAGAGTATGAACTAAACCGCATTAACAACAAGTTAGTTGAATAAGGCTGATGTTAGCGTAACTAACAAATGATTGAGTGTTCAGGATTAATTAGACAAGACTTTTGTACATACGCCAAGTAAAAGGGCTTCATAAACAATGGTCATGAATAGTAATGCGGTCATTTTTTGCCGTACGACAAGTGGGCGGATGTTACGTTTAACTTCGTCCGGCGCCGGAGAAACTAGACATGGGCGCACGGACATCCTCAAGAATACAGACACCCAACTATAATCGCATATGTATGTATGCATGTGCACACTGCGCTAGGGATGGAAGTGACGAAATGAACTGGATATAATATCTAGGTATTTAAATCGTAGTTAATAAACTCGAAACACGGCTATGCATGCCGTTATAGGTAAGAGAAAATTCTGGTGAAATATTGTGGTAAAACGTTAGAACATTTGGAAAACTAACACTGTTGAATTCGGATGTTACAGCAATAGTTTTTATTTAAAGGAGACAAGCCACACACTGAAGTTCTATACGACAAATTGGACTAGCTTAACTATTTCATTAACCTACAGAACAGACAACAGAACCTTATTAAAAGTAAAGTGTAACAAATAAATCTTTTTTAATTAACTAACTCCACAGTATTTATCAATTAACCCTATTTAGCCCTAGTAATTAATATCTATGTATCGTGCAATGAGACAGGTTTTTGTAATGCAATGATTTCTTACTCTTCGCAATTTTGTGAAACATTAGAGCCCGGAATGTTCACGTACTTAAGGTAACTTCGTATTATAATTATGAAGTAACACACGAATATTTGTAACTATTAAGTTATTTCTTAAGCCTAATCGAGTCAGCCTGTTACATTAGAACATATCGTCCAATATAAGGGCCCACTCTCTAAGAAAACAGTTGTAATTTAAGAAAATTTTATCGTAATAATACTCTTTATCAATATTTCATGGGCCTGAATAAACAAGAGTCAGTAAAAAGTAAGTGCACTGTACTCGAGTGTGGTCTATTATAATTCAGTGAAACGTGGAAGTGCTGACAGAATATTTAAACAATAAAACACCAAAGTGGACTGTTAGACAATAGAATGGCGTTTTTACGCTTAGTAGCTCCATTAATAACGTACTAACATGTGTATTTATGGACACCATCAATCATACAGAATGAACCAAGTTAAGGAAACATTTGCATACATAGCAATTAATAAATGATATAATTATTTGAATAGGAAATTCAATAATTTCAGGAATAATTAAAAACAATTTCCAAATGCTTGAATAAACATACAATTACTACAGTTATTTAATTATAAAGAGGGCTAATGTACGATTGCTTTTAGATGAGATCAGAACATAATAGTTCTTGCAAAGTTAGAATTTTCCAGCTATAATTTCGGAAGTAAATAAACGATAATGTTTAATTCAAAGCAATGAACGACAAACAGAACAAGCGTGTTTAATCTTGAGCTCGCAGAGACTAAAGACAAATTAGTTGTTGAGCAACACACCGGACAATAAGAGCAAGCGCCGGGACAATAGAACAACATGAACTACGCCTTACGAACTGATTTAACTCTAGCTTAACTATGATGAAATGGTATGTCATATACCTACATACAATACATTCTACCACATGTATGTATGTATCGTATGTATGTATATAACATGTGAATGTTTTATGTAAGAACACAGATTGTACGTCATCAATTAGAATTAAAGTTATGAGCAAAGCTTTTATATAACAACGCTGTCACACCTGCTGTACATAATACTTGTATTACATTCTTCATTGGATACTTATTGAACCGGTGTCAAATGATAATCGTAAAATTAAGATTATAACTCGAAAGTTTTCTAGAGAAATGGACACTAAACTTTATCTTAGGACGAAGACAGCATACACAAGTCAGTGCATAACCTTATTGTACGTTCTTAAGTTTACGGATAATGATAATACAAAAAATCTACAGAAACAGCTTACACGAAATAAAATGACGTATGTGACCGACCTTCAACGTGTCTCCAAATAATAATAGTGACCCATTCTCCGATCAAGTCGCAACTGTACCGGATCGTAATATAGGCGTAAAACAAGCTTATTTAGAATTGTATATCGCGTGTCTCTTAATGACTTGACATCTGAATTAAAAAGTAATCAGAAACAGCTTCACGGCCATGAACTATTAACATATAGGATGTGAATGCCAGTAACCTATCTGTTTCTCATCTATTTTAGAACGTATCTAATTATAACAACAATAACTAATTAATTTCATAATTAGGTCTAGGTTGACGTGGGTTTCACCTGGGTGTGGATGAGTCAATCATAACAAAAGCTTCTTTAAGCTATCGTCACTAAATGCATATTAATTTGAAGGCCAGCATTATACATAATTAATGAGATATAATGCAATTTCTGTTAACGATCTCGGTATTTTAAATATTTCTATAAATTTGATTTAAAGAACAAAATACAGTGAACTTGTATTGTGAAATGGAAATTTCTATATAGTCGTGTTAAAAGTTTAACAAACTTGTTATAAGCAATCAAGTATTCTCGGTTAGGAGGAGCGTGACCACAAACATCTTTATTATGTGACGGTGCGCGGGCGCCGCTCGCTGAATGACGGCCGCGGGCCGTGGACTATCGAGCCAATGATTACCTATTGAAATGTAACAGACATAACTCGGAACGCGACGTAAACAGCAATCGTCACGTTTTATGGACTTTCTTTTAACACATCGTCGACGTATCGAAAATCTTTTAGTAAGGAGAAATTCCCATTCTAATTTGTATTCAGTAAGAAAACACTTAGACGAATTTAGCATTGGACACTATATGTTACGTTAGTTTTTTAATAGAGAAAGTAATCTAGGAATGTTTTATATTACCTAATTAGGAAGTTGAGGTTTATAATAAAACGATTGTCTCACCACACACGTAACATGGGGCACGCAGATTAATTGTTCAAATTGCTTTCCTTCAGACAATGACCATTATCTGTTGTACAATTAAACATACTATTACATAAATCATTAAATGCACGTTAGATATTATTATTGTTGCGTAAAAGAAATGACAATTATTCTGTACGAATGGTAATTTTATAAAATGTTTAGTGTTTGTAAACTGACAACAATTGTTAAACTCCACTTAGATGTTTCATTTTGAATAACAGTGTTGTTGATATTTAGTTCCAACTTAAAGGAATCCGGTAGTTAGTACTTAAGTACGTCTGTTTAGTTCACGTTCTCAACCAGCGTGTCACATATCAATCATTCGTGTTTATTTATTTTTATCTCGCCATTAAAACTTAAAGTATTCATTTCATATTTTGTTTCGCTTTCAATATCTACGCAATAAAAGTATTTCGTGATCACTTAAAACGCAACACGAGAACTTTACGGCCGTCTTGACCTTGCTTTTAGTCGAAGAAATTATGTTAAAAGCATTTATCATAACTCCATTTGTGGTTGGAACAGTTATTAATTTGTTTTATTGCCATAACTTTGTTTTTCACCTGTTCAAGCTACTTTAAATGAATAATTCCATCGCAAGTGTAAATTCTCCTTGTATCTGCAATAATACGGATATAAATAGCTCGAAGAAAAAATACTAGGGTCGTCTCTTTTTTAAATTTGTGAAACGTCATTACGATTCACATTTCTAATTATAAATTATATTCTTGAGCAGGTACCAAATGAAGTGCCAGGGAAAAGGGTCAATGATCGACCCTTCGGAGCCCAATACGTAAACTTGAGGTACTCACTCAATCTTTTCTGACATAAAGGTAGTTCTGAAAACTCGAGAAAGGGATTGATTTTTTAATAAATGTAATACAACTCCGCGACTTTTTGTTCTTACTTAACCATCTCGATCATACAAAGTTAAATTTTAGATTAAAACGCCGATTTAAGGCATACATTAACATACAAAAAGACGCTTTTCGTTTATACGAAGGAAAGTAAGAAAAAGAAGATTCTGGTCCATGAAGTTTGTGGATGTAAACTTAAAACATTTTCATTTACAAAGATTTTTTTAATTTTTGCTACGTACAAATACCTTCTTTGGACTTTCACGAATAATTTAAAATCAATTTTAGCCAAATCGGCAAAGGCATTGTTAAGTTATAACATTAGAACGAAAAGTGGCATTGATTTTTATATACATAGTTGAGTTATTATTAAGGGCATTGTGAATTGAATGTTTTGATTGACATTCTCGGAACTCATACAAAACATTCTTAAATAATTTTAGTTTCGGTAAGTTTACGCAGAATATTGCGTAAATTGATCTCCAAATACTGGGATTTTGAATTAACCCGCAAGAAATTACAAAAGTTACTGGTCAAGAAATAAACAAAGTATTAAAAAATAAATTCCTAGAAATGATCGAAGATTCCAAAAAAACTAACATTTAATTCAACGTATGTAACCTGAGGTCACGTCGAACCGCAAACTAAATCCGTCGATATCATTCCAATTTAATACAGCCTTGATAAAATTCACAATAATTTTAATTTGTATATACCGATACCTACCACCCAAACTGGCAGACCAGGAAAAACCCACCACAAAAAGCTTAAAATGACACGTAACAGTTTGGGGAACTAATTGATGAGATGTTATAATAAATATAACAATGTTGTTGTCTGGTTTCACTGGACAAGTAGCAAGATTTTCTTAACGTTGCAATTAAAGAATGCTGATTTGTGATTTATGATTTGAATCTGTGCACGCGGTGAAAACTCAGAGGAGGTTCGTTAGGAACGCTTTCGTTTATCACACGCTTCTGTGTATTGTGAACAATATGTCGACGCTGGCCAGTGTTAGCGGCGACAGTTGGCAGGACTTAATATGTATAAGTGCCGCATCCGCGACGCCATTTAACATCATGTTGCAACTGGAGAGAGCTTTGACAATGGCTCGTGTTAGATCATACTCGTCACACGCACCGTCACACCCACGACACTTATCTAAAATTATTACAGAAGTTGTCTCCTCGTCCGGTCACTTAGCGATGTTTACATCACTGGAACTCGTTAATTCAACGATATTTTATTGATGCCTTTTATATTAGTACCCGCTGTAATGACGCTTGGTGTGAGGAGTGAATGTATTAAGGCTCTCACGTTGCGAAATCTCTTCACCCGCGACTTGTTAATTTTTTAACTCAATAAGTCTATCGTAGTTTATAGTTTGTATCGAAATCAACTGGCAAGTGACAAGTTTATTCGTACATGTTTATTAGTGATTGGAGAAAATCATGAAACAAGGAAAACGACGCGTAACGCTGCTTACACTCCACATAAAGCTGTACCCGCAATACACCGGCTGAAGTTTTTGCGGCGAAAACAACGAAACACAATAGGTATTTAGCTTTTGCGGCTTATTTGCAACACGCCTTTAAAGAGGTGAAATAGCGGGTTCATTAAGATATTTATAGATTATGAAATACGGCGATATGCAAATAAGAGTAAAGTAACGAGGTTCGAGTGGTGGCGTGGAGCGGGCGCGCCGCCTGCAGGGAGACAATATGCGCACAAAGTCGTGCATATTTTAAAAGCAATGTTTCGCAGCCTTCATTGAGAAATACGCGCCCTCATTCGTGATGTCAGTTGGCTGCCGTTGAGCAATGAAAACCTGATTTCCACACGAGAAATCAGATCGAATTTTTATCATATCGATCGATGATTTAACTCTGTCATTACTTCAATAAGTCAAGTCATTGCAGCCAACTTAATATGAAAGTGACCGGCCGCATGAGACGCCCCGACTGCGTTCGTTTATACTTTTATTTACGCTTATCTTACAGCAATTATTCAGGCACGATGTTAGAAAGTGATCATGTGGAAATAGCTAAACACAAAACATGAAGTATCAAGAAGCATGAAGTGGCGGAGCGTGTACTCACAATGCTATCCTGGCGGTCATGTTGGCTGCGGAGGTTTGGCGGACGCCGGCCCGGCTGCTCGGGCTGCTGCTGCAACAGAGACGTCACGTCAACACACGCGCCTTTCCCAAGCGACACAAGTTGCGACAGTGAAGCTCAACGAGGAAGCTGCATCGCACATTTAAATGCAACGCTAATGTCAGAGAGCGCTTAAATGCCAATAGCGGCGACCTTTCGGTTTCGACTCGGGTTGCGCAAGTGAGAATCGCCGGTGATCGTGTGAGAAAGGCGAGTGCGTGTGGGGGAGTAGGTAGGGGTGGAACGCACCGGAGGGGGGAGAGCGGGTGACACCGCTGACGACGCGCTGCCGTTCGGCGACTAACTTCGCCGGCGCGCGCGCACCTCTTACTTATAGCCGTGCGCCCACCAGCCGCCCGAGCGCGCCCCCTCACCCTCACGCCTCTCCCGTAACCCTCACGGTCACTCCAACCCTCTGCTGCATGCACCACTCTTAGCCCATATCCATTTTGTGAAATATTCAGAACACATTTCAGTAGAAATGCCGATTAAAGCAGCAAACTCTTCAGAAGGTACTTTGACATTTGATGAACAATAGTTGTATAACATCATCGTAATATTTAAACATATTCAAACATGCGTGATGGCTAAACGATGAGTATTTGTCATTTCATCAAAAATCTAAATGTTGTAGCTACGCTGCGCGCTACGAAAGACATCAACGCGTTAAATACTGTGCGCACATCTAAAATAATAAAGTTTATAATAACAAAGAAAATGTTGAAAAGGCTGTAGTCATATACCATGTACGTTTTTAAACTATAGCATTGTTTAAAACCTGTATGATTTCCTAAAACAATCACTACAAAAACTTCTCACTGTCTTATTATACATTTTTTCAATAATACGACAAATGATATCAACACGCGAGTAAACACTGAACAAAAAAATAGCTCGCGGGCCAACACTAATCATGGTATTGTTAAAATTTGCCAAAATGCGATTGGTATTTGCTCATTCTGCACTTGATGTCTTAGCGGTTTTCCTTGTGAACCACATACTAGTAAAAAATCGTTAAACCTCTTAGATAACATATAACTTAATATCTTCAAGCTTGCCATAGAGACATAGACAAACTGCACATCCCGTATCTATATGTGTAAATTAATAATTATCCTCAATTTCAGAGACTTCGAGATTGTTTCCGCATTTTAGACTTGCGAAGTGCAATACTTGATTTAATATTCATAAAACACTAGCAGCTTGCCCCTGCTTCGCTCGGGTCTTATCGTCTCGCTTATGATGAAAGGGTCCCTATAACCCGACTTTCCCCTCTACTTTCCTTAAATTTTCTTTCATAAGAACCTTCTTCTGACAATAACACACAGAACAAAAAAACAATCAGTAGAATTGGTCCAGGCATTATTGAGTTATGCGCTTACCAACATATTTTGCGATCCATTTTTATATATAAAATAACAGAAATAATTGTAATCATGGATTCGGTTTTCATTTTCATCCAATATGAAAGAAAATACATTTACATTTTACTGTCCAAAACTGTTCTTTTCTTAATGTGGGAAAGAGAAGTGTTATTTTGTTTGTTTTCATTTTTTGTTTGTGTATTGAGTAAATAAATTGTACTACATACCTAACTAGTTATTTCGATGAATTTTTTATTGAATTATATTATTTAATGGTTTTAAGATTTTTAAAGAATTTTTTTATTTTTAGGCTGATTATGAATGTGTGAGTGATGTGTTATCGAAAAGCACAATATAGTATAAGAATCGGTCTAGCCATCCAAATGTTATGTCAGAACCATAGGAATTTAGGATTCCGTAGGAACTCCGGAGTTGGCTTACAAAAGGACCCGGCCTCCTTTACAGATGTTGATGGTGACTTCCGGGAAGGTTTTAGTGAGGTAAGAATCCCACCCTCCCTAGTCCTTTTCCTTAAAACCTCGGCGCTTTTTGAAGTTAACAAAATAAAATATTGTGTATCCATTTTTATTTATACCTATAGATACGTAAACACAACATATAACAAATATGTATATAGACAGATATAATTATAATTATTTTAATGGAGTGATAACACCTAAATTACTTACTGAACATAAAATATAAAACCTCAAAATCGAGTTTACTGCTTTGTAAAATTAACTATAATTGATCTAAATCATAAATTTATTTAGGCATTTACTATAATTAATTATCTTTTCAAGCTGCAATTGACGAGGATTGTTCAGGATGGATCCAGATCACGACTTTGTTTATAAAACAACGGAGTATTTTATAGGGAAGATGGTGTTGTCAAACATATCAAACATTTAGAATACCTATCTAAACATAAGTAGTATCTATAGTACTATCTCATTCATTGATGTCTTTTTAATAATTGGTATCATTTTTTTACATTTTAAAAAGATATTCAATTTGACTAATATTTCTCATTCTAATGGATCAATTGGGTAGTTTCCTAGGTCAAAAATAAATTAATTCGACGTTTTAATACGATAAAATATTGAAAAATAACTTTATTTTTATTCATCGATCGATCGATACACTAAGTTTTAGATATTTCTTAGCTAATTTTTTAAAAATAAGTAAGCTATTTGACGCAAAAATGCTATCACGTCATAATTCAATGTTTCATACAATTTTCATAGAAAAGTATCGTTTTTGACATTTGAATAAAAGTATTGAATTTGACTAGTTGGAAACAACCGTATTATAGCCCCAATCCTATGACACACATCATCATCCTACAAGCGCTTACTGTGAGCAAAGGCCGTTTCTCACACGGAGAAGGTTTGAGCATTAAATACGCTTGCTCAAGGCGGATTGGCGATTTGAAACTTTTCCAGGTTTGTTTACGATTATGACGTATGCCAGTAGTGTCTAAATAATCATAGAAAGTACATATAACCCCAATCCTATAACAACAAAAATTCTACAAGTAAAACTAAACCATTTACTACCATTTCACTTGATAACTACCTTTTTAGTATATACGCATACTTTTATCCTATCTAGGATAGAATTATACTTATTTTTCAGTCTATCTGTGGATTATTTAGTAACAAAAAGTTATATGCTTTGTGCAGTTTAGGGACGTGCGATGCCCACCCAAAGCGATTTCGGTTTTGATCCTTGAAACAGGACAATTTGTAATATATCAGGATGATGATTTTGCAGTAGGAATAGGCTAAACCCCAATAGGTCTTTATAATACTACTATTATATAGCTAAGAACTGTGTGTGACTGGCTGCTTTCTACGTCTGTCAGACAAAAAGTGCTAATGGATTTTTCTGGTTACAAATTATCACTGGTAGCCTGGACTACCGAAGTTAAGCTGTTGTCACTGTGCCTCGCAAACCACGTACTGACTTTGGTCTTGCGCATGATCTGTTCAGCATCCTTTTCTTGTCAGCTGGCATACTTACACCCCACGTGACCGAAGAAGCATGATATAATTATGTTAATAGTAAATCAAATAATCCTTAATAATTTTCGCAATACATATGTACATGCGTAGTTGTAGTATAAACCTCACCAATTAAGCACTACTAAAACGCCTAGGTGTCTTATGTAAGTAGGTACCATTAGTGATTGATCATTTTTGTTTACATACCTACCTAATGTATGCATATGTTTGTACATGCGAATATTTTGTTAAATATGCATTTTTTATCCTACATAGACGCGAACGTTTGTTAAGACTGGAATGATGCGCCACATTTTATTTGTCCTAAGAAAGTGCCAGGATAGTAATAAATACATGTAGTTAATAACGAAAGATATTTTAGTAATCCGTATGCGTTATGTTTAATTGAACAATCATTTGCAGTTGGAATACGGAATTTAAATGCTATTGTTTTAAATGTATTGTTTACTACAATTGACTATTAGATATATTAGGTACAACTAAAATAAAATGATCACAAAAATCGGTAAGCAAGAAGAATGCAATCTAAAAGTTGTTTACAAAAGCTAGTATAAATAACAGTGCGTGGTCGGAATAACAATTACAATTTGAAATGTTTACGTACTTATTATAAAGGAAATCGGTTAGTCATGAGCAGTGAAGATTCACTTGAAACTTGTCGCTATCAAAACTGCAAGCTGTTTGGCAACGAGGAACTCAAACACAAGTATGCACTTGCTACATAAGGTATGCGATAACTTTTAACTTTATTTATTATACATTTAATCTTCACGCCCGTTTTCCCTTGTGGGCCTTGCGAACATTCCACGCGCTGGCGCCACAAAGGATCAGTAGTCAGTTTGCAGACGTAAATATGTACATTTCGTTTTTTTGTGTCCAGAATTATCCGATTATTCTTTTTAAAGACTCGGTCGTTGTGGTTGAAATTTGATTGTTTTGTAGGTATTTCTTTTTATATTTCAAAAAGTATTCGACAAGTGTTGTCGTCGTACCTTTTTCCATTTGGCCTTTACTCTGCATACAACAGAGACTTGTTATAGCCTAATTAATGCAATATATCAAGATACAAATCATTATAGTCCTTACTTAAAAACAACTAAGTATTATTTTTTTACACTCTTTGCACATTTAGAAATATTTTAGGAACATTACATTACTTAGTACACGCAAAACCAGCGGTATACATCCACAAAACTATGTTCATGTTGTACTTGTATACTTAAATAAATTACTATTAACTATATACAGTAATTCACTGCAAGGAAGGTCATCTCTTTGGTCTCCCAGGTTGGCTGACACTTGGCAACAATAATTATTGAGTAAACATCCCACATGTCGACAACCTCGTGATTTCCTTATCTTCTTCAACTTTCACAATATGCACATGTGGTACTGTTATATCAATTACACGTTTCTTCTGGTGATACTTTAATCAGTTACCTAGTCCAATCTCTGAATCCCTATCATGTAAATGTTCCTATCATTTAAAAAGATTAAAGAAGAAGAAGAAAGATACCTTTTACATTGTTATTCTAGGTGCGTATGATACCAGCTTGTAATGACTTCAAAACTTTAAAAAGTCTGCTATTATTAGACCCCTTAAATATCTGGATATTTTTGTAACAATAATAACGATTATAGGTATGTAATTTGCAAGTGTAAAGAATGTTCGACTATACCTACATACGATTTGAACATAAGTTTAAGTCAGACACGTGTTACTACTTAATACTGTTTACATTAATAATTAATATAAATCTTTGTCTCTACTAATAATAAGGAGGTAAAATTTGTTAGTTTTTATGTAGGGGGTAATCTTTGGAACCGCTGGTCGAATTGCCAAAATTCTTTCACTGAAAGATAGCTACAATGTTCTTGAGTGCTATAAGCTATAAAACATCACGCTACAATAAAAATGCTAGACTCTGGTTTTACATTAAGAAGGTCCAAAAAAGACACCATTTTGTCAAATTAGCTGTGTGTGTCACTGGCCAGGTGGAGAGCAAGAGTAACCGGAGTCAATAATTAAGATGAATTCACTGAACAGTGAAGTATCCGACAGATGTCTGCTGAGTACCGGATTTGTAGCTTTTTTACTGTCATTTTTGATGCAAGGTCAAAGACAAAAGAAGGTACAATCAGCGACAATCCTGCACAACACAACATTATCGCGGTTATTTTAGTTACAATAAAATCTTATTTTTTTAATAAAATGTAAGTTTATCGGGAGCCTACGTGAAGGCGTTGAAACAGGCCCTTAAAATTATATCATTACTTATACTTACATAAAAGTATAAGGGTTTAGCCCCTAAACTTTTTACGTACAGTAGATATTTAGAAAATCCTCTCTTCATGTTGCCTCATTTTCAAACGAATGATGTGTAGTATTTTCTTTATCTTGTGGATGATCTGAAATTCATGGTGAGCGTCAGGGTTGCACCTGCAGTAGGTAATTTGCAACCAACGGTTTCTATTTAGCGTAACTCTTAATTCATTGTTTTAAAGTCCATTTTAAAGGCGAGCCAGATTTGCCAGTCTCTAAAGTTAATAAAGCAGCAAATACTAGGCACCTACTCGAAGCTTCAAAACTTTCGAATAAAGATTCACTCATACTACAAGTATTATTACATCATAACAAAACGATTGTTTTTACATGCGTAGGTATATGATGACTAGTTTCCTTATATACTGACGATAGAACCACATAGGCAACAGCTTCGGCAATAAATGGGTGTGCAACAAAAAGATGACGTCATTTTGATTTCGCTGTAAACATTTTGATTAAAAATTTATGTGGTTAAACCGGTATTAAGCGTGCGTATTTAACCAAATTTAGAGTTCCGTGTACAAAGGGTTTATAAGAAACACATTAGTAGCATTTAATTGCTGAAGAAAGAATTTAAGTCTACGCTAAGAGCTACCTTTTCCTATTGGACCTTAATTTTTATCTAATTTCAAGATCACAGATGAGATGTTTTCCTGAGAATAATACAACTAGTGTGCATTTACGTAATGACTAGCGATTATTTGATTGAATGTCTGAATTTCTCATTCAGATCGTAGGTTAGATTAGAACTGTGACTTGACTGCACAGAAATCGAATTACTAGCTAAAAGAAATAAACGGATGATAGATACATGATAAATGAGATGATGATAGCACTACTATTCAGTAGAATATCCTAGTGAATAGTATTGCTACCATTTATTAAACAGACCAGACCATTAAATTGTGTATTCCAGACGATAAACCATCTGTAAGACTAATTTCACACAAAGCCATTCACTACTTTTTACTTGAAAGAGTCACAAACTTCCGACCAAACATACTTAGCATTCTTACACACTTTCGCGCTTATAATCTATTTACCTTATCGATGTATAGCATACGTGGAGTTTTTAACACCTTTGTATATTAATAGGTACTTTATTAAAGTACAATTAAGTACCCATTGTTTACATTAAAGTGAAGAGTAATTCATAATGTTACCTTTTGATATTACACAGGTTTTCTTTTCATTTACGATTAGAAACGATTTCACTATAAGAATTAATATAATATAAAGCCTATTCCCAGATAGGTAAATATGTAAATAGCTAAATACCAAATATTCTTCTTACTTCTTGGAAGATATCTATTATATAATATCACGTCATCAACGTTTTCCCACAATTTGTTACGCATAAGCAATTATTTTAATACTTTATTCCCATTGACATTATTATTACAATGAAAAAAAGATATGCCGAAAATTAAAGATCAATTGAGGTACCTTCAGTTTGACAATGAAATATTAAATGCGACGGTATTGTTACATCTAACATCTACACGTCTTCCCCCTTCCGTTCTCGGAGAAATATGACTGCACGGTTGGCGTAGTAGCTTGGCAACTGGCTGGCGAAACGTGTCGCGGGTTCTAGCACGGAATAACTTTTTGTGTGATTTACAAATTGTTCTTCTACTCAGGGCTTACCATGCAGAAAGGGCACATTTGAAAACGTTCCCGTTGCACTACTCCTATCCTCCTTATATTCTTGAATCTACTTGAATTACTATTCAACCATGAGGTTTCCTGTCCTCAGCCGGGGTTGCACGCCGAGTGCAATAAGCTACTGCTGACTCGGCTTGGAGCAGAAGGAACGGGGTGTTTTTAGTCAGACAGTCCCCCACATCTAGGACAGAAGTCATTTGATGATTATCCCCTTACAAAACCAAAAGTTTCCTGTTCTCAACATTTCTGTCAGTGATAGTCGAAGTTTAACGATAAACGAGTATATAAGATACGTCGTGGTGGCTCAGAGAGTAAGGCGCCCGCTTCTCATGCATGAGGGTACTAATGGACCATTTTCCGAGTTATATACCTATATACTTTCTTTGATTATTTATACACCACTGACAAACTGTGGAGGAAAACATCTTGAGGAAACCTGGACTTTATTTTCTATTTCAAATAAGTTTGAAATCGCCAATCCGCCTTGAGCAAGCGTGGTGATTAATGCTCAAACCTTCTCCTTGTGGGCAGCAGCCTTTGCTCAGCAGTGGAGAGTTATAGGCTGATGATAATGATGATGGATATAAGAAAAGGTAAAAATAATTTTTTTACTTAATTAGGTACGTATTGAAAAACAACAAACGACACAGGATTTGGGTAGGAATGAGGAGGGAAGATTTGGGCCTAAAGAACTTAGTCACACGGCGAAACACAACGCTGAGGCTCAGAATACAGAACAAACCAGAAGCCGCGTTCACTCATAATTTTATTACATATCGTCAAATGTGTCCAAAAACAATACGTCAATCCCCCCGCCAGCCGCACTTCCCACCCGCGTAGTGTTGCCGACAGTGGAACAATTCCCTTGGTTTGGGGTAATTTTACAACAGGAGGGTATGATACGAGTAAACCCAACAAAATAGGTAAACTTACGATAAATGCAACAGACTAGTTGTTCACACATTTCATAGAGGTATCATAAAAGTTGACGATTTCTGGATTTGTTAATTTTTTGTTACACCTACTATACGCAACTAATAAAATAAAGCTTCAATAAGTACAAAGGTTTTATTGCGTTCCCTTTTGCTGGTTTAGTTTTTTATATGTATTGTCTTTAGACTCGGAACTAAAGATTAGAAGTCTACTTACTTTACTTAGTTCCTGAGATTAGCGCATTCTAGCAAACAAACAAACAAACTCTTCAGCATTATAATTAGTATAGATATATCTTAGTAGGATATGCTGTTTTCAAACCACCTTTGTCATAAATATATCTCTTCAAAGTGAATTGAGCAAACTATGCTCTGGCTAGATGGTTTCCAAAATTAATCTAACCGTCCCTTTGTATGATTTGTATTTATTTTTTTTGTCAGGGAAACTAATATGACATAGGCTCCATAATGGACAAAAATATAACCCACAACAAATAAATAAGTGGGTAAAATTTTCACCAAAAATGACAACACTCACAAAATGGCCGCATCATTTTCATAGAAAAATAAATCGATAAAAAAAATTCAATAACTAATTAAATATACTATTGCAGTCGATACTTGCAGATGAAATGTAATCTTATCCAGTTTTTTCGTAATTCCAGTCGCATTTTTACTCGTAGTAATAACACAAGACGGCATAATGAAATTAAAATTGATACTCGTAAATAGGTACGTCACGACATGCCACGTGCCAAAATTGACTAATCGTAGAAATTTCATACTATTCTAGTTGAGAATGGTTTTAGTTGCTTCAGTTTGAAGCGCGATGACGCCTTCTGGTTTGTTCTGTATTCTGAGCGCTGAGGTTATTTCACGCTGGTTTACTGTGATTCCGAGGTACCACTCCGGTCGAGCAGTATTTTTGGCAATGTTAACTTTGGTCGACTCGAGAACGTACTTATAGTTATTTTGCTGTGGTTACGGGTCAAGTAAGTACAATCAGGTACTACCCTATTATTATTTTTTATTGTTTTTGTGGTAGAACCAAGTCCATTCAACAAAAATGTCATAAGAAAAATAATGCTGTGTATTATTGTCCATGTCTTTCAAATCCTGCCTACGCGCGCTTAGCGATCTTCAGTCCCACAGGCCTTCATGAAAATGGAGCGTTCATACGAAACATAAATCATATGAGATGTTTTTATTGAATTACTAAGTAATAAATAACTCGGTCAATAATATTGACTACGTTTTTAATTAAGAATTTTGAAATGAGGATATTGATATTATAGAGATGATCGCTGTTTTTATATCTTTTGTGTGAAGGTCCTTTAATGGCCAGAAGTGGACACTACCTATAATAATAATGATACAAATTGATTGGAAAACGAGAGAACCGTCGTTATACTTGACAAGGCTGCTCAAATTCAAATTAATATGGATTTGATAATTAATTTCATAGGATCTTATACTTATCTATTAGTCATTTTGAATTCTGATAGTTAGGATTGATATTTGATAGTCTTCTATCGATTGAATGCATCAAAAGTCAAGGACACATGACTTATCCGAACTAGTTTTCGATCCTCTTCGCTTACATTTGCATATTTACATTAAACCACATTTATGACAAGTGTAACCGCTCCCTAGTGATCACATTGATTGCTACAGATTTATTCTAGATTCTAGACAATTTGCGATCATGAATAATAATTTCTTCCGCCGCTTGACCGCCAAAATTAAATCTTAGGGTTGATCATCATTGAATCCCTTTCAGGTAGACAATAATGAGTTTGGATAGGTCACCGCTTCTTTGGTGAAAACTTATTTGGCGCCTTTATTATAATTTTATTCTGGTACATAGTAATCATTGTGAAATAGCCCCACAACGATCCCTCAGATAAAAATATCTAACAGAACAGAGTGATATCCTATTTTTTTTATATTCATACATTAGTACTATTCTGAATATCGCAATTCATATTGATAACAAGTTTGGAATTAATGTCATCTTTTCCTTAATAGTTTATAGATACCTGGCTACTGAAACCCCACATGTAAGTGTCTAGTCAGATGTTAATTTAGTTCGGTATCAAGCTGGTCTGATGGTGGAATTAGAAGGAATGGACTACTTTCTGGTAAACACATCATTGGGTTCATTAGATAACAAATTATTTTCAGTTTCAAATGTCCGTTCCTTTACCTTTGTAGGTATTGTTACAGTGTTACTACCTATTAATTTACCTATTTGTGAACTACAAAGTAGGTAAGTTGCCTACCCACCATTATATACCTACCTACCTTACCATTTTATTTTGTTAACTAAATTTGGTCCCCTTTTTAGGATCAAACTAAATAGATATGTTTAATACTTACCATATACGAAAGTCGAAAATCAGACACGACAGTATAGTCTATCAAGCTGTTAACAATCTTACCATCAGCTGGGATACAAAATGCAAAATTAACTTTAGAGGTATAAGTAAAAATATCCATGAACAGTTTTTAACAAGGTTTAAATCAAGAAAAGTTGTACCTAATTGACATTCGATTTGTACCTGTATAAAGATATCAATTATTTATTTAGATATCTATCCAGTTTGCACATAAACAAAAGCAATTAACTCTAGTTTCGTTGCTAAAGCGGTTATTACATTTGGAAACAATTGTTGATTCGTTGCAGACTGTTGATACGACCTCTAGCAGAATGGTCGCGTGTGGCGGCATTTCGCCAATATTTCTATTTCAACGTTTGTCACAGCTGTGTGATATATGAATAACCTTCACCACTTGCACTGTTTTATATTCAATATTTCCAAATACTGCATTCATCTATCCATAGCGTTTTGTAATACTTACTTAGGTATGTATACAGTATTCTGTGGTTTAGATAAACGTTGTCTCTATGGGCGCCAGTAGATGAGTATGAGTATGAGTAGTAGCTCCTCCTTTAGGGGTGATGACCTATGCTTTGTGATCATCTGCAGAACTAGCAACTTAGAGTAACTAGTTAATTCATACATACTTACATATACACATCATTAGCCTATAAATGCTCACTGCTGAGCAAAGGCCTCTTCTCACACTGATATTTGAGCATTAATCACCAGGCTTGATCAAGGCGGATTGACGATTTCAAACCTACAATTAATTAGGAATCATAACTCCAGGTTTCTTCATGATTTTTCCTTCACCCTATGTCAGTGATGTCTAAATAATACATTGGTACTTGCCAGGTTTCAAATCCGCACCCTCATTAATGGGAAGCGGGCTTCTTAACCTCCGGGCCTCTACGACCATAGTAATTAAGTCACTAGTTTTAATATTTTAAGCGACGAATTTTATATGTATATTTGTTTAGATAAATAAAATATTTATCTTCGTAAATATACTCATGAATAGGCAACATGCATAAATTAAAAATGTACCCACAGCCTGTTTATTGATGCAATCGCTTGCAATACCTACTAGGTACAATTTCGAAATGCTATCAGATTAGTTTTTTGTTTTTTATTAATTGATTAATGACTCACAACACAAGTATTCTTCTGCTCTGTCGTCGCTGTTGGTAAATATTGTATAGGAGCATAATAAAATAATAAAACACAATAATTATTTGAAATTTTTATTTACAATGCGCGTAATGAAAATAGCGAACATTGGTACTGAAATATTCAATGCTTTATCCTTCATTCATATTACAAAATAATGATTATAACAAAGTGTGTATTTTAAAATAATGTTACGTGATAAGTTGACAAAAATATATATAATTATTTATCACAATATTCTTATGTCATAAATTGAACTAAATATTTACAAATTTGGTTAATATAAAGTTAACGTAAGACGTCGGCTCGCCATGTGCCATGCGGCTCCCTTAAAACCATGACACGCCGCGATGAAATATAAAAAATACCGGTAGAAGACTGCGATCATCCATACACAGAATAATTCAGGCCGAATGCCCAACTAACATCGAAAGATTATAAGTCCTACATACTTAGCGTGCCTACACCGCGCAGGCCGGACCCAGTCTTCAGATAGGAGGAGCATCGACCTCTCCTGGATCCGCCACTGACATCATGGCACCATAGACTATAATGAACACATCACAAGACTAACGACTAAGAAATTTATATTTAAACATGAGAAAAAGTGGGCTTTATCGCGATCCACGGATAAAAGCAAACGGTTCACTAATATAACGAGTTCCATAGAAAGAAGGGACAATTTGTTCTGTACCAGAACTCAGTTGAATTATTATATATTTTTTTTTTTGAAAATTTTAATTTACTCTCATAACATGATCTGAGATATAAATGGTATTTGTCATGGCTATAAAATTATTGGCGTAAGTATTTATTACCAGGGTTAGGGGCCAATGGAGTATAAACTTGACACTTCACGTCTCGTATTGCACTGCCCGTATTGTACAAACTCAGAGAGTAAAAAAATAATAGGATAAAAACTTATATGAATCCCCAATAGAAGCAGTTGCAATTCGTCAAAGATATGTGAGTGTCAAGTTCTTGCGAATAAAGATACGAAAGTTACATTAACATTAGGTAAATATAACAAATATATCGTTGTATAATATTTACAAATTAGCATTCGATAAAAAATATTTGTTGTAATCTAGTCTTATAAATTTCACAAACCACGTCTAGCTTTACAACACAAGATCACGATACATACATATAAATGTAAATATCCAACTTTACGGCGAACTCGCACATTGAGCGATTGAGTATTTCATATTTATCGATCCTTTAATACAATCTGGTTGCCGTGTTACCGTTTCAAATTATAAATACTACAACTTATGAAAATGTTATCACAGTGGTGTGCGCTGACCAATTAAGAGGAGTGCTTGGAGGGGTACGCGGGCGCACTCTTATTACACCACGCAATCTTTACTTGATAGCAAAGCCAAAGAAGCATTTTAAAATCGCTACGAACTTCAAGCTGTTTCTTCTAGCAATCCAAACTGGTATATAGTGCGCCCGACGTACCTAGTCTATAATATAGCAGTAGTCTAATTCAGATTATTTATTGAAGGCATGACTTTTCTTTCTGCTATATTAACATTTGACCGTTACTTGGCAATAATTTATAGACAAATTTAATTGGTGCATATTCATAGGCGAGGTAAGATAATGTTTTGTTTATTAAAATTTATAATACTAATAATTTTAAATTGCTTTTACGAAAATAAGCCATTTTATTAAAATATTACATATTCCTTATAAGGTAAAATACTATGCTCTACATCAGTTATTACAATATCAGACAATAAACTAAAATTATTATAAAATCAAATCGATTTAAAAATGTAGAACAAGGCCTCAAAACCGTAGAACAAATATCATCTTTCATTGGAGAATGATTCTGTTTCAATCATTTTTATGGACTTTACGTTCAAAATCGTAATAAGCGTTATTGATATATTCCAATAAATCAGAAAACGGTAATATCTAATTTACAATCAAATCTAACCTTTAGACATATGTCTGGTACTTTATTTTGGATTCATAGCGATTGCCCTGTTGAAACGAATACAATTTGGCGAAGGCCACATTGGCCTTTTCTCGGACATCCGCTGCTTAGTGCAACCAATCACCAGTTAAATCGAATGAGACGTACACATGCACGCATACGTCATAAAGTTCCTACACACAGTATACAGTAACGCATTGAAACCTTACAGTTGTAGTTTAAAACACTACATTTTAAACCTTATTACAATAACTGCAAGATTTAAACGCGATACTGCACACATAACAAGATACAACTCATAAAGTATTACTATCACGCACGACTACTTAATGACTTAAAAAGTAATTAAAACCCTAATTACAATTAAGGTAACAGTTTAATTGATAATAATCCGTATATGATATTAACCCCTGTTACAAAATATTGTTATAAGATAAAATAATAACTGGTAAGTGTTTTTAATAAACCACATAAGTGGTGGATAGTAATGAACATTATCAGGATTCAAAGGTTTTAGATTAATACCTAAATGGGATATTAAGCATTTTTTATATTTTTGTAAATGGAAGTTTTGTATACCAAGATCTAAATACTAGCTATAGATTATGTCTGAGTACCGCCGACCGGCAAAAAGAAAGCAAGAGATCGAATATTCACAACTAAACCGAATGCTAATACAAAATTGTAAAGTTTATATTTATCACAACTTAGCAGATACAGACATGTGCAACGACATAATTATGGGACTATCGATTATATGTAGTATTTATATGAAAAATATAGGCTACCATTTCACTATCTATTCGTGAACGTTCGAAGCGTTATAAAAATACGGCGTTTGTTATGTACAAAATGTACACATAGCATACTCTATAAAATAAAAATATTCGTGTGTACTATTAAATAGGTAGAAATTTGAATAAAAACTTGGATGCGTGCACTTAGGCTTCGGTATTTATTGTTAGCTAAAAATATTTTCAGTGAACCATGGAAGACTTAAAATGGCGTGAGATCGTCGTATACCTGTCAAAGTACGCGACACGGATTGTACAGTCAGCATTAAAAATATGGGTACATTTAGATACTCAACGAAATACAAAAATGTTACTATAGATAAATATGGTTATAGTCAAACTGGTGATGGAATGGAAACATTATGGATATACAAAAATATCGAACATTTGAAAAATTTACTTTAGTAAGTTTGTGTTATCAGTAGTAACATAAGTTTTGGGTAATGTGTCGCTTTTTTTCAGTATTTCGTGCACATCCGGTATAACAACTAGACTAAGTAGCTCGGTTAGCTGCAGAATAACTAAAATCAAGAAATAAAATAATGTCAATAATGGCGAAAATACAGGACTACTTTTTTTAAATAAGAGGATGTATAGTGGTTCATTTTATTTTCTAATGACTGTTCCATTTGAAATTTCGAATGCTTAGTTACTGTACCGATATTTATGGCGCTTTAAGTGAACCTCAATAAATAGGCAAAATATATTTAATGCTGACTGTAGGACGTTGTTGATACCCTGGTAACACCCATAAAACTGTCTGACAATCTTTCTTCGTAAAAACCGTTTAAACCGTGGTTCATAAAGAGAATTACGCTTAAGTCATAAGAAATGTTTGATCTGTTGATTGCAACGGTCGAAGTGTTCTATATTTCAAAAATACTAATGGATGGGATCACAACTAATATCGGATGTCCTCAAAGTTTACTTGCAATAAGCAAAATAAGTTTGTATTGTTTACCCCTATACATGACGTGTAAACGGGTCTAGTACCTAAATAGGTAATAATACTTAAGTAAACGCTCTTACAACCGTTGCGAAGATAATTTTTACAGCTATTTATAACAAACGGTAACAAGTATCGCAACAGAATAATAATTCTGTGGCTTCTACAGGCTATTTTGTGTCTTTGAGTGTCATTAAATGGCCGAAAAACTCATAACCCTATTTCCGTCGGGGGTTAAAAATTGGGATTGAACCCATCCATAACAAGAAATTGTTCAACTGTGAATTAGGGTGTTAGTACATTATGTACATTAACTTTTTTTAAACTCGTAGAAGCCACAGACATTTTTAAACTTTGCGTATCAAGAAACTCAATATTACAAACCATTGTCAAAACTTATCAACAAATAATTGTATAATGACAAACATGAAGAGATAAGATGGCCATTAGAAGGACAGTATAAAACATTAATTATATTATAGCTCGTAAAGGAGCAAAACATTTCCATGTAAACTTAAGCTCGTATGTATTACTTAGAACAGTAACTCATTTACCTAGATCAACAAAGTACGAACACAACGTAGGTTTTAACAAATTTCTAGCGTCGAAGAAAGACTTCAGCATGAAAAAATGGAAGAGGCTCAATTATTGCTACTCTAGTAATTTGATTAATATTTATAATAAAACTACATACGATTTACTCACATTACTACAAAATCACGCGTAACTAGCACTACTAACATATCTTACTTTTGTACCTTGGTTTGTAATTAGAAACATATTTATAACAGTATTTTGATTATTAAGTAGTAAAACTGTTTTACTTAGGGAGGTCATAAGGAGTTGCGGTGCCATAAGACCTCAGCGCGCCCTGAGCGCAAACACGCGTTGTTTGTGGCACACTTCTGAATCAATTGGACAAGAAAACGCGATGGAAGCTGGAGTATTGCTATTGAAAAAAAATCTGAAAAAGGGTGTTTTGTAATCGAAATAGGCGATAGTTTTTAACTGCGCACAGTAATTTCGGCTGTACTAGTGGATTCAACATATTGGCAGGCCGGGGTCACCTTTTGCGATAATGCTTCAGAAGGAGACTGCAGAAAGCTGCAGACTGAGTGAGGTCTAGAGAGGATGAATCCAACTCTAATATAAAGGCAATCTGTTGCAGTAAAAATCATAGAATTGAACTATGGAAAATAGAATCCGATTTTTTCAAACGAATACTCGGTACCCTTCAATTGTTTTATGGATATGTCTGATTTTAGTAAAGGTAAGCGTGTGATCTGTGCCTTGCTCGCCGCCGTTGTACTTCGGTCATCTAGCAAGTTTGTAACTACAAATAATTAACAAAGTAAGTGTATGATCACTATTACTTTCTATTAGACATCATGAATGACGAAGCTCGACAACGAAGACCTCCCCTACAACAGGGACCTAACCGACACGTATGTAAAAATATAATGTAACTTGTATTATTATAATGTATATTGCTGTTTACTTACTGAAGCTAACTTCGTTATATACTGCATCTAAATCTAATATTTAAAATATGCAACAATTTAATGAGGTGTACCTAATCTTTGTTACTAGGCGTGCGAATTACAGGATCCATATAATCGTTTCTAGTTCAGTAGGAATATAACATTTGTACCACAAATAGCGCGATACGAACTATAGGCACTGCTGTCATTTGTTCTGTTTGCGTATCATTTCAGGCACTGTCAACATTTTTGTGAGAATCAGTTACACCTAATTCTAAGTGGTGCAGGGGCTAAGATGGCTTGTTTATATAGTATTTGTAGAGTATTTGTAGGTGCTGTTATGTATGTGTGTCATCCAGATTTACTGGAATTCCCTTGCGAGGACAATGAGCAGTCGAATGTATTATACTTGTATCAGTAAGTTGTCCAATCACATATCAAGCCTTGCATAAAATAAACATATTATAAAATTGACTTGTTTAACATCAAAATATACCTTCGCTGCTGTTTCTGGTATAATAGGCGGTCAGGGTGCGATCATTATTAGAATACAGCTTTGTCATTGGTACTATCAACTTTTGTAATACAATATTCATTCTCTACCTGCAGCTGTATAGAAGCCGTTAAATAAAACTAAGCAGCAGACTGCAACAACTTCTACAGTTAAAAGTACGTTGTAAATATTCATAAAAAGTATTGTATAACAAGTTTAAGTCTAAATTGCTATAAAATAGTATCACTCTTATAATTTATATTTCTGCTTCGGAAGACAAGGTAGTTCGGATAATATAACAAGCCGTGTTAAGACAGGTACTTAATGCGCGCAGTTTAAATTACTTTACTCATAAGAAGCGCACTTGACTTGTCAGCTGTTTCTATGTTGCTATATATTTAATATCATTAAGCTCTAATACTGACTGTATTTCTAAACCATACGACAAAAGAACTGTTCTCACATTAGTGTATTGGTTCGCCCGTAGAAAGACCTCAGGATCCAGGTATAAGGTATTTATGCAAATGTATTAAAGCCATGTTAGCTCCTGCCCATTCTCAATTCCTTGGTGTTCTAACAAGAGACAGGTACTTTATTATGTTTTTTTCGAATAAGGATTGTATTCTTAGGCACTATTGTTATCATGTAGAAAAATAACAATGACGATCTATTATAAGGCATACGTTTGCGTAATGTTTCTTAGTGATATGACTATAAAAATATCGAGATGTGTAAGTATATGCAATAACTATAGAAAATATTTCATACGATACACTGGAATAAGTTTAACCTGTTAATAACTATGAATTTACCTAAAATAATATTGCTTTCACATTTATGTCTACAACAGCTAACAATACGTGAAGTGTTGTATTACGAAGCGCGTGATTTCGAGATAAGACACGCGTAGTGTTCGTGTCAAGTAATGGAGCGAATTAAACTTTTTTTTTTAGCACACGCTAAGTGCGTGGCTCGTAACCTAAATATAACTAACTCATTGTTCCCTTGCAAACTAATACAAATTTAAATGATCATAATGAACATATCGTGTGCTGTCCAGTACTAAGTATAGTGACATAAGGTCGAATTTCGTGAATAACTTCGTGCTAACTCCGACCTGTCGTGCTGTACAGATTCATACGAGTCTCATAGGGAGACTAAATAATGTGCGCTCTACAACCTAATAATTATCTAGTGTGTCCTCAAATATAAACCTATAGACAACAATGCCCCAATCGGTGGCAACCCTTTCCCACTGACACTTAATTTTGAGCAAAGTGAGCCGAAAGTGTGGTTCTAGGGTTTATTGCTTTTAGTTTAAGGAACAATAAAAAATTATGGACAACTTTACTCAAAATTAATAAATATAACCAAATAATATGTCAGTCGCTCAGTACAGACTGAATACCACACGCTATTAGAAAAGTCGATACAAACTGGACACAAAACGTAACATACTTATACCTAATTAGAAATCAATGGTGAAATAAAAGTAGGGATTAATGTACACTGCATTGTACGCAAAACATATGACCTTCGCCAGTATAATTTGACGCACAAGAACATTATGGCAACATTAAAAGTCTTGCTTCCTATGACATTAGAAAAGCTAGGACAATGTCATGCATACGATGCCGTATCAGAATACTCGTTCGCACGCGAAGCGTAGCGCAAGCTTGTTATGGAACGCACGTACAATGTATGCACGAAGCGTATACGATATGCTTATACGACTTACGCTACAACTTGTGTACGGACAAATACATTAAAACTATACTTCTACCAGAAGTTTGAAGCAATTGTATTTGTTGATACTCGAAAGCGACGTAAATTTGTTTGTATGGCAAATTTAGAACGATGCAGGCTTTAAACTAATGGTAAAGGTAGTGATAGTAAAAAGTGATAAAATTACGAGTAAGTTTGTGGAGCGACTGTCTAAATAGCGTGGGTAGTCTATACCCAGACGGGATATTTGACACCACGCGGAGACAGTGAGCACCGGTGTTATGGGCGGTGGAGGAGTGGAGTGTCCTCGCCCTCCGCGCTGTCCCATCGCCCAGTCCGCGGCCGCTCGCTGCATTTGTTGGTACAACACGATACGGTCTGGCCCGCCTGTAACGTTAATTAAACATCACTTTTACTAATGTATTATTTTTGTAGTGGACCAAAGTGTACATCTTACTTTGTAAAACAAGAGTAGATATCTATATCGTAAACTGATGATACCAGAGAAACTGTAAGTTCTTGTAGAAAAAGTTTACAAAAATACAACTTCGAGAATGGACCTGGCCACAAAGTAAGTAGAATAAAACTTACATTTATTATTACTAATACTGATCAGATTTGCGTCTGTTATCTAATTTTACGTGTACCTTTGTATCTACGATGGTACTCTAGGAAAGGTAATACCAAATCAATATCAACAGTTTATGATATTTTATTTTAATACTTCATGCACAAAACGTACATGTGGAGAAGTGACGCTTTCTCCCAGCGGGACCCTGGTACAGAGCCAAGGCATAGTATTACCAATAACTAATTTTATTTACTATTTTCAGCCTGTGACTTCGCTTCCGAGCCCCCCGGTTAAAATTTCAGTTCCAGTTTTCCTTTTTGTCTTACTGGAATATATTGAACATGGATATACTTTTTTACAGGTTTATTATGTTATGGATAGATTTTTTGGAAAAAAACTGCGGTGCTATTCTGTAAACGGTTAATCTCATCTTGAAAGTTACACATCACTTCGCTTCTCATCTCGCCTGTACACAGACGTCAAAATACTCACTTGTTTTAGTTCATTTCACTTCGTTATTCACATGGCAACGCCAAAGTAGATTTAAATAAACATGATTTTACCGCGGATTCAAAAGTAATTTCGCAAATTATGTTATGAGACTAGCATAGCAGGTCACTACACATACCTGAGTCAGATGCAGATCATACAGATGCAGTGTGCTAACAGACATGTCCTGCGTGTCGTCTCCAGGCTGCCTCGGGGCCTCCGCGCTAAGCACGCTGGTACTTAGCACGGAGCTGACTCCTGCCAGACCGAGAGGAGCGTCAGACTGGGTCGAGCGCGTCGGACCAGCGGGCGGGGCGTCGTCTTCGTCACTTGTCTCGTCCATGTCCTTTAAAGATGGTTTAAGTTTTATAGTTTAGATAGGAATAAATTTGAGTTAGACTAACTAGAAGTGAGTTTACATTAATTGATTATGTGTATGTTATGTTACTCGCTTCTTGTTTATATTTACTGAGCATAGGACATCCCGAATATTTGTAGCATATGCTAATGCGCATTACTAATTCGTGAGACACGTATGTTTTTTCTTTATGTTTTTTTAATTATTATTTTTTCACTATTATTGTTTAAATGTTTTATTGAATATGTGGTTTTCTGCACTGTGTGTCTGTGTGCTAAATAAATTTATTCCTATTATTTTTTTCTTTTCTTAAAAATCAAGCTCACCTCTGCGTGACATACCATGCAGTCAACTTTTAAATGACGTCATCGATTGTTGAGAGTTTAGTAATTGGGTTTATTATGAGTTATGACTTAAGTATGAGTTGAGTTTATTAGGTCAAACATATTTTCGCTACTTTTAAGGAACTTATATAAAAAAGAAACAATAAGAAAAAAAGATAAAAGTTTTGAATTTGACTAGTTGGAAACTACCGTATTGTATGTCATACATACTCAGAACGAGAACATAAAGATAGTTCGATGAAATATATAACATATGTACGTATTATATAAGTAAAAGAGAAACTTACTGGCAATCTGTACTGCTGCTTCTGTTGTGGGTAATAAGAGAGCACAGCTGGCAACGGCGTGATAGCACCAAATAGACTCTGTTGGATGTACGAGCCGAGCATCGTCTTGTTCTAAAACAAATAGTTATACAAATGCACATACATAACTCTATACATCTGCTATGCTATGTGTGTGTACATAAATATATTATTCATAACACTTATTTCATTTTAGGATATCTATTTTACAAATATGTTTTCATGTCTTTAAGTAAAAATGTTACAAACGTGCGAGCCGTAAATTATTTTTGACGTATTATTATACTAGCTACATCGGCGCGGTTTCACCCGCTGCTCTGCTTCTTCAGATCGAAGCATGTTGTTATATGGCCTTCCCCGATAAATTTTCAAACAAGCACAAAAAGAATTACTCAGTTCGAACTAGTAGTTCCGGAGATTAGGGCGTTCAAACAAAGTCTACAGCTTTATAATATTAGTATAGTATTTACTTACGAGATGGTTATTGGCGGGGATAGCATGGTGCATGCTTTGACGCAGTGACCGAAGGAATTGTCGCTGTGATGGCTCGGTGGGTTGCCAGCCGGGGTGGCGACAGGAGAATGCCACCAAAGACAGCTCCGTCTTACCACCCTCGCCTTGATCGTATTGCGTTTTCGCTGTGGCTCCTGAAACATTTGTTTCGTTAATATATATAGATGTATCTATAATAGAGATGTATTTACTGCTTATTGTAAATTTCCTGTAAGTCTATTTAGACTATTATTTAATAGGACATATTCTATATAAAATATATATAAAAATATTAGTTAGTTAATGATGTAAGCAGTGTAATGACATGCATTTAGTTTTATTTGCTGGAACCGAGGTAGATTTTTAGGAAAAACTGATTTCATCACATTCCTAGATATGTTATGTAAAAGAAAAACAATAGGAACCTTTCAATTTCCCGGGTGTGTGCCAGTCTGGGTGACCGTGTCGTCTGATGTCCAGCTAAAAGAAAAAATAAGTTATTAGTTTAATATTAATTAGCTTATTTATGAATGTAAATAATTGTTTGTTTACTACGTACTTTTACCTAGGTACATGTGTTTCAGATTTTTATGTCTGGCGCTATCTAGCAGACTGGAAATTTAAATTAGCTGTGTTTTCTCTACAAAGGTCACGTGATAGGCGAAAAGCTTACCTGTGCAAATGAACAAACGTCGCCGATGCCCAATACGCTTACTGTGAAGTTGCGGTAAAAGTCCACGATGTCGAGTGCTCGAGAACGAAGCGAGAACAATATTAGTGGACACAGCAGTGGACTTAGCAGCTCGAATAAGATGTATACCTGTTATAAAGAGATATAATTGTATGTTTAATAGTATATATAGTAAATAAGGCGCTTAGCAACAAGTCTTAGAACGAGTACAATACCGCCGACGTATCTTGGCAAATCTGTAGTTAGCCGATTAGCTGCGCAGTACACAATTTTGTTCCTAACAGATCCATTGCGCAGACAAACGGCTAACTTCAGACTCGCCAAGATACGTCGGCCGTACTGTACCCTATGTTGAAAAGCCTGATTACTTCTATAGATAACTGTTATAAATATATCTTACAATTTATATAGAAAATGTATCTGTAATAAGTACCCATATTTTTAAATAAACAAACCATCACCAAATTATAATATGATTCTTGAGTTTTTAAATATCAACCATTTGAATTATAATCAAAACATAAATGACTTTATCAATTATGTTTGAATAAAGAGTACTTGTATGAACTGGTTTTCGTTATTTGGTAGTGAAGTATCAAAATTGGAAATTACCAAAACTAGCATGACCACTGTTGTATCTAAATTACAGTTATTATTGTACTTTTGCAATGTAATATACTTTTAAAATATTAAGACTTTTAATATAGAGATAAATGTTATCATAATATAAATTCTTAATAGTGGGAATATTTGTAAACAAACTTCTGCACCAATTGTTAAACCATCGACTAAATATAAAAATTCAAATCAGATCAATATCTCTTTAGCTATTTTGCGAATAATTGTGATAAATTCAACGAAAACCTAACCACGTTGCACACACGTCTAAATGGTGTATTAAAACGATACTATTTTCACCAAACAAGCACGACAAAACAAAAAGAAATGCAATTCGATTGGTTTAGAAGTTTGATGCAAAAGCCAGTTTTTGTGGTGGTTTTTTTAACAACATTTACAATATAAAAATAAATAGCTAAGCGTACATATGTATATCGGAAATAGCTGTAAGTGTATATCGAGAACAGCTGAATCGATTACCTAATTGCCAGAACTAGGTGCATATGATAGAAAATTTTTGAAAAGTAGAAGGGAATATCAGTAATCATTTCTATGCCGTGCCGATTGGCTTACAAAACAAGCTAATAACATCGAGGAACTTGGCCACCCGTTCCAAGCAGGAGTGGATCGCTTCTTTATTACTAGCTATTCTCGCGCGCTTTCACCCGCTGCTCAGCTTCTACATACCTTAGCGTGATGTTTTATAGCCTATAGTCTTCCTCGATAAATGGACTAATGGACACAAACAAAAAAATTCAATTTGGACCAGTAGTTCCGGAGATTGGCGCGTTCAAACAAACAAAGAAACTCTTCAGCTTTATAATATAAGTATAGATAAGAGTAGCAGAAATATACTGACGGCTCTAAACTGGAAGAGTTGTTGGAAGTGGGCAGCGACGTCCTTGGTATGGGCGCGTCCTCTCCAGGCGGCGGGCAGGTAGTGCACGTGACCAAGCACCTGGACAAACAGCTCCTCACCGCGAGCGGGGCCCGTACATCCACCACCCAGACGTTCTTCCTCCCCTATTAGAGCCCTAGAAGAAAAATAAGATTAATGTAATCAAGTCGTAATTTTTTACCTAATATTAAAAAAAAAAACAAATTTTACGGTTAGTGATTATTTATTAACATGCATTGATACCACACTGTCAATCTTAAAAATTGTCTAAACAGTCAGAAACTTATTGAAATGTTCGTTCTACATTAAATACGTAGTTGACTACGGTGCATTTATATGGAAACTATTTGTCTTGCCTCAAATTTTTTGTTAATGAAAATTTTAACCTCGCTATTTTATTCCTTTTTCAATCGCAATAACAGTGAGTTCTAAAGAAAGGTTAAGTAAGATAATACAAACCTGGCAGCAGCTAAAACACAGCCGAGTATGGTGATGATGCTGAGTACGTGCTCCACTGTCAGTACATCTTCATCATACACCGACAGCACAACTAGCACCCCCAGTATGCTCGCTGATAAAAACACGACGTTCCTGAAACATTCAACAAATATAAAAACATGTACAATTGTATTTGCATGTCTACCTGTCTTCCAAGTCATCACGGGGCTAATTTATGGAATGTGTTTTCGTGTCGAATGATGATTGTAAGCTAAAGAGAAATATTACACATCACATCGTCTTCCCAAAAATAGAAGATTTGAGCATTGAGCACAAGGCAGATTGGCGATTTCAAACTTATCGTAAGAAATTGTAAGTCCAGCTTTCCTCAAAATGTTTACCTTCACCGTTTGTCAATGGTTTCTAAATATCGTAGAAAGTACATATAACTCGGAAAACAATTCACATTGGTACTTGCCAGGTTTCGAACCCTGGGCCTGTAAATCAATTACTGTATACATACAGTTAAACAATGCCTGTCAACGATGAGGATTAGGGATTACTAATAATTTAATAACTCAAGACAAGTTTCCAAAATCAAAATTTAGTTAGCAAACATTATAATTACGTGATTTAAGGCATTATAGTACTTATAATAATTCAACTTCATACAGACAATGTACCACGGTGACGTCACTAACTAACAACATCATCAACCAACACTCGCTCAGGGTAAATCGAGTAACGGAATTGGTGCCAAATTGCATGACTTTTCTTTTAGTCAAAAATACATTGCGACATAAAAATAACATGGCGTTGTTAACGTTGTATATTTTTACTAGATAAATAAAATACCTTGGCGTTGTTACAATTTCTGTAAAGTCACGGTTGTATAATGTGTTGTATTGACGTAATCTTGTTTAGTAATTACGACTATTATATGTAGCTGTACTTACATATGTTTTTGTATTGACATTCGTGTCTCAGTTATCTGTTTATCATAAGATATTATGACATGTCTTAAGCCTACACACAAAAATCCTCTCCAGCAAAGGGATAGTAAAAATGATGAAAATATTATTATTTTGTCTCAACTACACGAGTGGTTCAAATTATGTGTATTTTTTTAATTTGAAATTTTTGCGATTCATCCCTAATAATATCGCGTTGTTTAATTATTATCAATAACAATATTGTGCACTGATTAATTACACATCAAAGTCTATATAAATCAAATCTTCATTACGACTATTTGTTATTTTAAGATAACACAATTGAATGCTATTTATACGAAACACTAGAAGATATTTGCGTTGAGTCAATGAATTATGAATCACCCGAGCCACGCGTGACACTAGCCTAGTTTGCCAATAACATGTCTATTAATCTTGTTTAGATTACCTAATTTAAGTGCACCTATAAACAATAACTGGTGTTATCACTTATACCAATTCAGGTTAACTACGTCGCTGCACATTGAAATCAAAATCGGTTTTGGAAAAACTGGAACTACAATTTTAACACAATTTCATGGTTAATGAATTAATTAGCAAAAAGTATCTACAAATCGCATGTTTATCTATTACTGACTACAAACATACACAAATAAAGTGTTCAATAAAAACTAAGATTATTTACTCATCACTGGGAAAGAAATGGGTAAGGAAAAACTTCTTGAGAAAACCATCAATCCGCCTTAAGCTAGCATAGTGATTAGTGCTTACTTCATATCCGTGTCGAAAAAGGCCAATCACTGGGACAGGACTAACAAAGGAGTTTCAAAGCTCAATTAGAGATTGTAGGTAAAAAATCTCTATAACTCTAGTTAGAAAAAATACCTTACTTGGCTATTACAGTGGTAATGGGTGATGAGAAGCTCCCAAGGTACTTAGTGGCTGGCTTGTGGGCTCTGTTCAATCGATCTCGTAGTTCATGTTCCAGCTCGTTGAAGTGACGCAGTGTGATGCGAGCATACAGCGACCATGTTCGGAGACCAAGCGACGCGGGCGAACGTTTTATTAACTAGAATACAATAGAAATGTAATAAGGATTAATTGAAGCTATTTTGTAAATTAAACTATTCTTCTACAGTTTAACTCCATCGAAAGGTTGTCTCGAAGAAATTGCTTTTTAGCGATAAGACGGCCAATTGTACTGCCTTTTGTGTTTGTTGATCCCTGTGTTTTTTTATTATAATGGTTTACAATAACATAAACTCTATGTAAGTATCTATTTATATTCAAGCATGGTTGGCGCAGTACTTAGGGGAAACCGGCCGTAATTCTTTAATTATTTATTAATTTTATAGAATGCTTACTAGTCTAATAAACATAATGGACAAACAATATGATCACACCAGATAACTAACTATATACAATTACAAACCTCCATAAATACAAAATTATATTGTCTCTTTTCAAAAATTAAAATAGCTCATAAAGTTAGATGGTGACCTTTGTATCACAAACGATAGGAACTCTTACATAATTGTAGGACATTTTACTACTATAAACACGAATGCTTAACTTAATGTAACACTTAGAAGAAAAAATATTCTTTACTATACTCGTAAATTAAGTGTACATATTAAAACAAACATTCGTTTTTATTAGAACGAGGTCTGAAACTAAAAACTAGTGATGTATTGGCCTTATGCCTGCCAGGACTGCGTGGCCTCCGTCTATGTACCAAAATATTTGTGCATAAAGCTCAATAAATAAATATGTTTACTGGAGTCGCGAGGCAAGCGCAATAAGGTGGGCAAGAAGGAACGAGGTAGTTTTTAATCAGCAAGAGTCTGTCACTCCCTCTCGCACACATTTGGGCGTTAAAATATACGCTGCGTACTTGGTTAGTTTCTGTTGTGATCGGTAAACGTTACGAAAAGCTCTTAGGAGCCTATTCAATTATAACATGCGTATGCGCTAAAATACTAAAATTGTCTGTATTATTTTGAGCTGACGTACTCAGTGGCAATTATACTAAGCTTAGTTTCTATTAGAAAAAAGGACAAACCTCAGCATAATTGAAGAAGAAGTATAGAATTTGCCAAGCCTGTATAAGAGGCGCGAGCAGTAAGTTCACTATCGCCAACCATAATATTTGTCGTTCAAGCTGACGGGCAAGTAACATTCGTTTTGAATGATCCTTATAGCATGCACGAAGTTGCCAACAGTTTTCCCATGGACTCCACGGACTATCTGCAGACAGAAATAAACAATAAAATAAAACTTAGGTCGCTTTTAGTACCCACGAATATGTATTGTTATTTACACAAATGGTTTTGACTGAATTGAGAATCATTCAAATATTCAATCCATTATAGGTAATTAAAATAATTATAATTACGAACGATGATGAAGCTATTCTTATGCTAAGCTGTATAAAAACAGATCGAAGTAGGATATTCTAATATTAATTACTTGCATACACGTTAAAAAATTAATGAATGAATCGACAAGAGATATGTGATACTTACAAAATAATAAAAACTCGATATTCCATCTCAACCCTCGCGATAAATAGTGAAAATCACCAATACAAGGCACATGTATTTGCAGAGGAAGTAAGTTTTTGTTTACCATTGCCACCATATAATTTGTAAACCTGTAAAGACAGAGAAGAAGAGAATATTATTTACACAAAATCGCTATATATTAGAAAATTTTGAACACTGTCCTCATAAGTCCCATGACTTTCTAAGAGACATACATATGAATCATAGAGACGTATTTCATCCAGGGATTTTGGGCAAATTCGGTTTAATTTCGGCAGAACTATTTTAGACTACACGAAACGGACGACTAGTAGCATACTCGTAGAATATTTGGCAATAATTGTTTTACTCGTTAACCGATCACTATTATTTAATATATTTTTGAAAATATTTCTTGCTGACCAAGGTAAGGTAGTTTTAATGGCATAATCAATGGACTATGTAAGTTCGAGGATGGTTCTTTAGCTGGGATAAAATACAGGGTAGGCCAAGGGGGCCTACTCTGTATTTTATTTTATGATCGGTTTTACTTATAATGTAACAAGTAGGATAGACACAGCGAACATACCAAAACGCATCAGGCCAGATAATATAATATAAAAAGCACCTAAATATCTCTAGTTATGGCCTTCGATATAATTTTTTTTTTTTTGTTCTGATGTTACCCTTTGGGTACCTACGAAACGGAACAAAAAAAAGAAACGCTAAATGTGCTAAGAGCAAATTTCGAAAACTGCTGAGCAGAATGCACTTTTGTTCTCCTTATTATCAAAGGAAGTCTATTGGAGAAGCAAAGCCGCAGGTAAAAGCTATTTGCCTGCGGCTATTCTTACTAAATATTACAAAAGAAAATGTAATTCAGTTCTATTGCAGCTATTTTTGTGTAAACGAGACAAAGGTACTTAACCATATAAATACAAATATTCGTATTCAGACAACAAGATATAAATATTTTATTTCTATGTAACTTAAACATCTTCTAAGTAGATGATGGGTAGGTACTTTATACTATACAATGCATCTACAAGAAGTTCAAAATATTAAAAATTATTCGTAAATACAAGTAAACAGGAACTGTTTTGTTAAGGACATATAATAATGAATATGTACTCTGTCTCTGGAGTAAATAAACTCTTGCAATGATAAATACAGATAAAGGGAGAACTTGACAGAGTGCACTAAATAAACATTGTAAATCTATACATGCATAATAAAGCAAAACCGACCGTTGTCCGTGAATGAAAAAAATATTATAAAAAAGGACGTCCTTTATCTACCAAATAGAACAAAAAAAGTATTGTTCCACATGTTTGGGTTTGGGCATGCCATTGCATTTTGAAAATGGCTATCCCAGCCCCAGCGATCCTTTGTTTTGGATGCCATTTTTTTGCATTTTACATAATATCGTACTTTTCATTTTGGGTTGTAATCGCCGCGTAAACGACGCACAAGCGTTTTGACACGCCTATGATGTCGCAGGTAAATTTTGTTGTTTTTGCACTAACTAATCTATGCATAATTCATGTCAAAGAAGAGTAAAGAACTCAATCGGGGACGCATCTTAAGTCAGAACAGCTATGTTACATGTTTTTGTAGTTTAAGACCTTTTCAATAAAAGATTTTCTTTGTTCTTTTACGGTCTTGTATAAATCGTTTTTTAGCAAATGTAGCTATGTATATACACTATAATATACCGAATTAAAAAGATCTATGTTGCTATTAATGTTGGGATGAAAAATCGGTTTTAATACAAAACCATAACAAAGACAGATGATAGATAGAGATAAGAGATATATGAATAAAGAACAATTATTGATATTCGCCTAAATGAATCTAAGCACACGTATAACTCCTGAACAGCTGCTTACAATTGGACAATGGCTTTTTGTTGCATTCGTTACTGTCGGGACGAGGTTTGCATAAAACATAGATTGGACAAGCAAAAGAAAAACAACCGTTGGGAACTCGGACCGGGCCGCCATTTTGAGTTACAACCAAAATGGTGACAATACTCTGATAAAAGTAACACCATATCCGCTTTTTAAAGTCGGTTAAAAAATGAAGCAATTTCTACAAACCTGAGTATTCGATGATAGATATCTAGTTCGTTGATCTCTTGCTTGTGGACACACATGTGGTGTTCCGGTTGGGCTTCCCGTACTCGGTCTTGAATCGTAGACCAGTTGATCCAAACTAAATCACTCTGAAATACCGAAAACGTGTTATAATAACATTTTATCCTATTCATTAATGTAAAACTTCCGTCAAATAATATTTTACTCATAATTTAACTTGCAGATTCAATACCAGACTGCCTTGTTTTTGGTAATTAGTTATGTATTCATTTTTACACACACATAGTTTTCAGGTTTATGATAGCTTTTTACTGTTGCCACATACTACATTACATTTAGATCCATTAACTACATGGTGTTTTACACACGTTTGGCCATTAAAAATGCGATGTGATTAAGTTACTCACCTCCTTAATTTTTAGGGCGTTGTTATAAAATAATTTGGTATCATAGGCATAATATAAATGGTATATTGATATAATTAGCCTCATCAGCCAAATAACAGCACACAGTGCGACGAGACACCACCTAAAATATGACATTTCATGTAATAATACTGCATTCAATTATTTAACTATCAACTAATATCAACTCATGGACAGTGGCTTAGGCATGGTACAGACATAAGATTTCGCTAGTTTAGCAAGTACTTGAATAAATACAAAATTATCATAAATAATCATTTTATTTATTTGCATCATCATGATTTATTATTTTTCTAATAAAACAAAACTTTAACTGCATTGTTTAGTAACTTAAATGATAATAAGTAGATAGCCAGCAGATCAGTTAAGTTCATTAAATTATAAAATGTAGTATCTACATAGATTTTGCCTGTAAAAACACTACATTGTACAAGTAACAAACCGACAAAACAAATCATTTAAAGTAAAATGTAATATCCTGCCTTTTGATTGCTTAAGGTCGAGGAAGAAGTGCACCTTTTAATTGCAAAGTACATATGATTCTTATATTGTATAATTATGTATTTTAATGGGTGAGCATATTGGCCCACGCCAGCCAATGACGGAATTATGCTACTACTAAGTATAAAAAAATCAAAAAGTTTACAATTCTTTTATAGCCAGGAATTGAACCTGTACTATACTTGTAAGTTCCATCAAGTATTTGGTCATATTTCAGATATGGTCATAATCCTGTCAGCTTCTACTAACAATTTCTTCTTCTAACTTGTTATAATTATAAAACACTAAGAATATTTAAAACAAAACTAAAATAATGAGAAGCCCTCAGAATTGAAATCGAAGCAAATCTATCTTAGATTACCTTGCTTGACAGAAATGCTTTGCAACAACAAGCCACACAAATGTAAAAAAAATACAATAACATTGTGGTTTACTAGAATATATTCAAACATTAGTATTTCCCAAAGAAATATGCACACACACAAATAATATGCTTTCTGGCATACATCCAGAGTTTACAAACTATTCTTCATTACTAGTTCAACATAGACATATTGCTTGTATTCGCATAGCACCTAATTGCAATGGTTGAAAGGCCAATTTATAGCAATTGACAGCACAAATTAAGGTTGCATTGCTAGTTAATGTAGCTCAGACATAGTGCTGAATGATTCAGTTCTTTATAATAATATGTATTGCATGGAAATATGTAACAAAGACAGGATAAGGAATTTGCATTGGCAACTTTGTAAACTTAAAATTATTGCTGGAAATATGCAGCATAGCCATACTAGAGACAAACAACAAAGAACTATGGATATAAATAAGTAAAATTAGATTCTTTTACTCACCATTTCCAGGCTACATTCTTCACACATACGTCTGGTGGAAGAATAACATCATTTAAACTAATTTTCTGGGTTCTATCAGCACCTGGCTCATTCCTAAATAATTTTGTATAATTTACGCAATACACCAAAAATGTGGAAAACCACACTATGAAAATAAATTGCAACAAATAAAACAAGTCGGACATTATCATTGGATAAAATCCACCACGAACATAGTATCTATACATTCTTGTAAAAAATGAGTCTAGATCCTCTATGTGAGTCCATCCTCCTGTAACAAAATAACATCCTATTAATAACAAGATTGCTACAACTAAAGCTGTATTGAAAGCAATTATAAATAGCCACCTTAACTGATGATGCAGCAATAATTTCAAAGAACCTTGCATGAACAATAACACGCTAAAACATTCTTTAGCTTTATAATATAACACATGGAAAGTGAACAAAGACACACAAAAACACATGTGACTAATAGCTTACCTTTGTTTTTGGGCACTTTGTGGATGATAACATTGTTAGCATCCTCATGCTCGTGGTCCAGTGTTATAAAAGTTGGAGCTGCATTCGTGGTTTCCGCCAGTGCAGCAAGTGGCGGAGTTAATTCGTTGTCGAGAGCGCTGTAGGTAACATCGCGTTTTCCAAAATGTGCCATAGTAAAATAACAATATCAACACAACAACAAGTTTCTACGTCTAATCACAATACGCAGAGGCCATTTACTATCTAGACATTCTTGACTTTGTCCCAGAAACGTAAAAAATAATAACACAATAAACTTTGAAATCATACAAAGGAATTTAGCTTTTTGTTTTTCAAATTAAGTTTGTATTTTCTTCTGACTTCTTGTTTCTTTTGATTAATTTATTATAATAAATTTCAAGGATACAAAGAATTTTGTAAGACCCCAAGATTAAAGAAATGAATACACTTCACAAATGACGAAAATAAACCACGAATGACAGCTTGATTTGATGTACTAATTTCAAAGAGTATTTTCTCAAACAAATATTAGTTCCGTTTCACGCAGATTTTGACAGTTAATATCACAGAATATATATACTCCTTTTGAAATTTTTTATTTCTTAGTAGGTAAAGAATAAATCTATCCAAAAACTAAGAGTGAATAATTTAAGTAGCAAAAAACAGTAAGTAATTTAGTTTTGGAGAAATCCATCGTGGTGGATAATAGAATCTGGGGAACGAAAAAAGAGCGGTAAATTTAAAAATACATGTTTTATAACACAATTTTCTGCAATTTCACCATGTGGTGGATCTGAAGTTAAGTGCTCGTTTCACATGTATGAGTTTGAGTTCGAAAATAGCAATATGAGTTTTTCCGAGTAATATGTACCTACTTTCTAAATACACCACTGACAATCGGTTAAGGAAAACACCGTACCATGTGCACACTTGAACTTGGATAAGTCAGGAGCACCCACCAGTACCTAATCTTAACCAAGCATGGCAATTAATGCTCAATAGCTCAAATTTTCTCCTTGTGCAGAAGAATAGAAAAATTGAGGAAAATCGCGACTAAGAGAGAAAAATATGGATTTATTTAGCATAGAACAAGGCAAACAAAAATTACCAAATTTACATATTGTATATAACTATATATTACCTAATATACCAAATAAAAATACCCACAAATATACAAATCCTCATTTTGTGGATGCTTGCTAAAAAGATTCTATGTTGTTTTTCTGCATGGGTTAGCTATACTACTACCTACTACGATACTAACTAAAACGAACTCTAAAAGACTTATGTAGTTATGTATGAGAAGCGACCCGAAATGACAAAAGGTAAAGGATAACATAGTGAGGAGATCTGGACTGAAGATCGCAAATCCACATTGACAAGCTAAACATGGAAAATAATTAAAATGAAATAATTGGAAATTAAATGTACTTAAGTAAGATCTTTATTTCTGATGGTTCATGTTGTTAGTAGTAAATTAATATTATGTACATTCTCTTGTTTATGTACTCTAGATTGATACCATGTTGTCAGTGCGACACTATTTTATATTGAGTTTAAACTCGTTACCATATAGCAATCACGTCATAATTTTATATGTAGCTTTTGCACGCGACTTTGTTTGCATGGAATAGTGACTTCCTGCAGATTTTTTGTATAAAAACTATGTCCTTTCTCGAGTTCCAAACTATATCTGTACCAAATTTCACAGAAATCGGTTCAGTAGTTGAAACGTGAAGAAAATACAGACAGACAGACAGAGTTATTTTCGCATTTATAATATTAAGTTTGGATTTTTTAGAGTTTTATAATATTTTACCGTATATATGGTTTATTTATGTTGACAAATGTTATTTTCTATTAAACTAAATAAAAATATGTATTACTTTGTACAAAGTTAATTTATTTTTTGCTTTTTTCTTTACTTTTTGAAGTCGGTTTTTTTGTTATAAATTATAAGTAGGTTTAAATAGCAATATTATCAAGAATTGAAATAAAGGGTAAGGGCAAATAATTTTTGTTTATGCAAGTGTTTTCTACGGTCTAAAGTTTTTATTAGCCAACTTTACTCGTTATCGGAAAAAATAGAGTACTATTTTTCTTAGGTCTGATTTTTCAATAGTCAGATAAATGTTATCTGAGGAATAAAATTGTTGCTTTCAATGTCTTATCATAATTAATCCTCAGATCAGGTAAAAAAACTAGCCCTTAGAGCATTAAAAATATTTTTATTGTTTCGTTAAAATTAATAAACAATCGGGATAACTTCAATTTAAAAACTTGACAAACCCAAAATTTTCTCTTGTACATTCCTTCCTCTTTTAAAACCATTTCAAAACAAACCTTTGCTGTCTGTCAGTGTCACTATCGTGTCAGGCACTGTTGTTGTCACTCTTGTGTTTCTGTCAATGGCTGAGCCAGCTTGCCGTCACAAAACTTGGATGCTTTCTTTTTAATTGTGCTGTATTAAACTCTAAAGCTGTTCTTAAGCTTTCTTAATAATGAAATTGTAATAAGAACTGAATAGAGTTCCTCCATATACCGGAACATGTGTCTAAATTAATTGTTCTGGTGTAACCTAGCGTATGGATTAAGCACCTGTTTGTACGGCAAACTGTTAAATGTTGTGGTGCCATGTCTTAATTATGATCGTCTGATCCTTTCTTTAGGGCGTAAAGTGATTTATATACAGCGGATATTATAGAACCACGAAGATGGCAGATTCCCCAGTCGCTAGCATTGTCAGCGAGATTTTGGTAAGTTTTAAATATATGTAAATAAATATGTATGTACCTACATGAATTTACTACAAATGGCCTTCTTTGTATAAAATTGGTTATTTCTATACTTAGAATTTAGACAGACAGTCTGCATTACAACTATAATTCTGTAGTTTTCATGTTGCCATAATGCAGATTTCACACAGCATTTACAAACGCACATTGTTTAGAGCTCTCTTAAGAGTGTAGGATTCACTTGTTACAAAACAGATACTAAACAAAATTACAGTTAAGAAGATAAACATCTCTTCAGCTAATTGACATGATGAATTATCTATAAAAATATAATTCACCTGCTACTGTAGCACAATTTCACAAGCTGCTCAGCTCATATTGGCCATAGGGTGATGTTTTATAGCACTCATAAAATTGTAGCTATCTATTCGTAATGGATTTTGGAAATCCGACCAGTGATTCCAAAAATTATCTCCTGCATACAAACTTACAAATTTTACCTCTACAAATGTAATATAATTTATATTTGATGGCCCTTTATATCCTGAATGTTTAGATAATTACATTATTTGTATAATGATAACGACACTTTCATTCACATTATTTATTTATTAACTCGTATGATGTATTGTTCCATATCAAACATTATACCATTTATTATGACATTAAAATTTACAGTGGTATAAGGTTTGTATTTTTAATGAAAATAATGTGATAGATAACCAAGTTTTTGATTATCTCTTTACATATAGTTGCAATAAGTATTATGCAGGCAGTAAACAAATACCTACATAAGTATAAAGAAAGTTACTAACATAATGTATGTGCACTAGGCAGGCAGCCACTATTCAGGCTATACTGAAACAATTTATTTTCAGAGGGTTGAAGCAGTAGAAGAAGCTTTTAGTTGTTTCTTAGTGCATAAACCAGAGGAAGAAAATGAGGTGTTAGGAATGTATCAGAAGAGACTTAGTGGCATTATGACCCACCTGAGCACAGAGATGCAGGAATCAGCTCTACGCCAGTACCTGACACCTACAGCCGTGCTCACTAACCGTTACAAAATGAAGCAACTGCTTGGTCTCTTGGAGAATTTAGTGAATACAAATGTTATTCAGGCTCGGTAGGTATTTTATGACTAGTGTTTTATATTTTTTACTTGTCTTACTATTGTTTCTTGGATTACCATAATTGTAAGTTTAACATTTTGTCAAATTTCTAGTGTCAAAGCTGTGTGTGCTACATAGTTTAGATTTTATATTCTGTTACAGAATGTTATGCGATTGCATTTTGACCAATGAAAAACTAACCTATCAAAATGCTGACTTTTGGATTGAAAGTTTCAATTTGATCAGGAGAATTATTGGAGGAGTGGACTACAAAGGAGTCAGAGAAATAATGAAAGTATGTATAGTTTTTTCTAGTTTGTCTTTGTAGTGCAATGTTATCATAATTTTTGTTGTATTTTATTTTCTAGGGATGCAGAGAAAAGGCTCACACATTACCAGTTAGGCTTAACTCAAGTACAATGCCTCAGCTGAAAGCATTGTATAATGTAATAGAGTACATATTTGACAGGAATGCTTCCTTATTGCCTGCGTATTTTATTGTTACTGAGATTCAAAAAGATTACCCCGGTAATAATCACTGGCCACACTGGGTATGTATAAGTAGTGAAATACATTTTCTATGTTCAACATTATTACATCATAAAAATCTCATTTTGATTTATTTTCTTTTAGCAACTGGCAAAACTTCTTTCTAGCTTTGTGGAGAGTTTTAAACCATGTGCTCAAATGGTTTCTATTATTGGACATTCACAAATGTTACCTGTTGTTGAGTTTTCGGGCTATGCCGACCACCTTGTAAATCCATGGCGATTAGATCCTACAACTTTAAAGTTTTCTCTAAAGGGTAATTTGCCGTATGATGAAGAGCTTCTCAAGCCCCAGATTTCATTGCTGAGACATGTTTTGCAACAACCATACTCTAGAGACATGATGTGTTCAATGCTTGGCCTCCAGAAACAGCATAAACAACGCTGTATCGCATTAGAAGACCAATTAGTCGAACTTATGATTTTGCCAATGGAAAGAAGCGAACAAGAGAATGAAGATGATGAAATGTCTTCATCACACTGGTGTTGGCTTCATTTGTCATCCCAGGTCATATACTTGATCCTTATTGGATTTGCTTCTTTTCCAAACATCGTGATGGGTCTTCACAGCAAATTAATTGGCCATGATATGAAGAAAGGAAGAGATCACCTTATGTGGGTGTTACTACAATTCATATCTGGAAGTATTCAAAGAAATCCATCGTCGAACTTCTTGCCAATAATAAAACTTTATGAACTGCTGTATCCTGAAAAGGAACCTCTGCCAGTGCCTGACTGCACGAAGGCCCATTGCACACATCAAATGGCTGTAGTGTGTATTTGGATGCACTTGTTGAAAAAAGCCGAAACTGAACACAAAACTATGTCCATGCCACAAAATTTAAAAGTACAGTACGAGTATGTATCAGTTTCTTATTTCAAGTTTTTAGTGCAAGTATTGTTTGGATAAAATAATTTATATTGCTGTTTTCTCTGCAGGTACCTCCAGCATTTGTTTACATCAAATAATACACCAACATTGATGGGTTCCGATTACCGCATTGCTTTGTTGTGCAATGCATATTCAACAAACCAGGAGTATTTCGCCAGACCGATGGGTGTGATAATAGAAACACTATTTGGGAGCCAGAAAGCTATGCCCAATGGGAATCCAACCACTCCTTTGCCCACAGTACCATTGTCCATGTGTATACTCGACAGCCTTACCTTACATTGTAAAATGTCACTTATTCACTCCACTGTTACTCATGTTGCTAAATTAGCTCAGAATAAGAGTAATATACCAGGAAACAACATGATGGCACCTGCTTTGGTGGAGACTTATAGCCGGTTACTGGTTTATACAGAAATTGAGTCGATGGGGATCAAAGGGTTTATACGTAAGTAAATTGTAAATGTTTTAGAAAGACTTGTTTCATAAGTTTATTTAAAATAGCAATTAATAACTTATGTTTTCTTTCACAGATCAGCTACTTCCGAATGTTTTCAAATCTCATGCTTGGGGTATCCTTCATAACCTTTTGGACATGTTTTCGTACCGTATCCACCACGTGCAGCCGCACTACAGGGTGACGCTTCTCTCTAACATACACTCCTTAGCTGCATACCCTCAAGCCAATCAAACACAGTTGCAACTTTGGTAAGTTTTAGGTAACAATCAAAAAATTGTCTAACAAAACACACAAAGAAAAAAAAGATAGGTGTGTCTACTTACTAATATACAATTTTACATACACATTACATCCAGCTCTTGAACTATTGCATTGTTAATACCACAAATAGTAGTTGCGTATAACTATCAATACCAATCCCTACGCTAACCGTGTAGTCTATCCATAAATGTGTACCATTCTATTTTCAGTTTTGAAAGTACTGCATTAAGATTGATAACGAGTTTGGGCAGCTCCGGAGTGCAGTTGCAAATGTCCAGAGTAGTGTCTGAGCCAAAGTCGCTTGTATCGTCTGAAAGTGAGGAGCTGAATCGAGTTCTAGTTCTGACACTAGCACGTGGGATCTACATGACGGGAGCTGGTAAGATTTAGATATATGTACTTACCTATGAATTTGTTGGAACAGATACTTATCACAAAATTTGTGAGGTGACATATTTCTTCTTCCTCTTCTTTTGTACTACTTAAGTATTGTTCGTGTTGTTTATACAGTTTTATATATTCCCTGTTACTGCCTCCAGTAACAATCAAATGCAAGCTGTCTTCTCAAACATTAATGTGAAATGAAATAATGAAATGATTTTTAGTCGCTGAAATGAAGCCAGTGTTCACTTTGTGACCTATCTCAAAAATACTGACTAATTGAAACAAACTTTACATGTATTTATTTAATGCTATGTTTACTGCTTGCCACGTACAGGCAGTGACGGAGCTGCGGTGAAAGAGCTCCTGACTACGATCATGACAAACACGCCGCATATGTGGTCCCAACATACGCTGCAATGCTTCCCACCTATGCTGGTTGAATTTTTTGCTCAGGTATATATAAAATGCTTGAAATATTTAGCACTTGAACATATATTTACAGTTTGGAGCTTATATATAATCTATGAAACATTAAATTTAATCTATTTTTCATTTTCATTTATAATTAATGTGCTTTCTACCTACATACACATACACTTTCAATTTCAGAATCCTGCTCCTAAAGAGAATAAGCAAGTGCTGAAGAAATCAGTTGAGGAAGAGTACCGCAAATGGACATCAATGGCTAACGATAATGATATTATATCACATTTCTCAGTACCGGGCACGCCACTCTTCCTGTGCTTGCTATGGAAAATGATATTTGAGACGAACAGAATCAATCCCGTAGCTTTCAAGTGAGTTTTTATTTTTAGGTGTCGTTATGTTCCCTAACGATGTTATTACATGTTCTACATTGTTAATTCGTCGACCAACAGTCCAACCGCTCGCCAGAGTGTGTCTTTGTTCTCAAAGTTATTTATTTTAATTTAATATATAAAAACAATTTTCTACATGTATAAGACGAGATAACTTGCTTCACATATTATTGGGGATTTGACTTTGACGCGGCAATGTGCCACCTATAGAGTACCAGCCCTTGCTAGATTTAAATAAAGCCTCATCTCCTATTTCGAACTACGAGAAGATTTTTCTTTTTTCTGGATTTTTAACGGCTATCAACCCAAATCGAGTTATTACCAAAGTTAGCGTAGATTGTGTAGGCCATTTAGACATCCATCCATACGTCTTCAGGTATTATTGCTGGAGAAATAGGTTGAATTTTCAAGAAAGTTTTCTCAACAAAAGTAAGACTCGAGCAAGAGTTTGGATGAAAATTTGTGTAGGTCACGGTCGTTCCACTTAGTTCCCGGCTACGAATTTCATTCCTAAAAGAAAATATAATAACGCTACTTGTTCTTCGACATAGATCTAATGAAATGTCTATTGGTTTGATACTACGGTCTATGGGTTTTAGTTACCTAAAGCTATCTTGGCATGTCTTTTAATTATATTAAATAGGTCGTAGGTATATAAAATACATTCTAATATTTTAAAATTTCGTTTATTAGCTAACATTGGCTAGGCAAATACCTGATCGTAAACATTTTTACACACAATTAAATAAAAAGACATGCCAAGCGATAGACCAAAACTACTATCCAATGTTGAATTGAAATTATATTTATCAAAAGCGACTGTTGATGCTAAAGCAAAGCGAACTTTTTACGATTACGATGTTTGTATTAAGTAATTGATATATATGTATATTCATATCAAATGAACAGACTGATAAAGGAGGGCTTAGCGTGCGTCAAAAAAATGTAAATACGCGAATTACAACAAAGTTTTATTTAATTATCAAATTCATTGTAAATAAACTGATGAGGCTCCATTTTGAAACAGCTGCCTTCATAGGAGGTTGTAAAATACACATTTTGAAAGAGCACAACAATAACATGCTCCTTTGCCTCGAATTCGATAAAAATCAAATTATAAATTTTCGCAACTCTCAGAAACTACTACACCCAAAAATCGGACTATGCAACTGTTCCATTGCGACTTGGAAGAACGAAAAACATCAACTAACTTTTTTTTAATAATAATAAGATCTTATTGTATCTTTTTATTCCAGAATCTTAGAACGCATCGGTGCCCGGGCGTTGTCAGCGCACTTGCGTAAGTTCTGTGATTACCTCGTGTTCGAAGTGACCAACCCGGCCGGCGGGCCTCATATCAACAAGTGCGTCGACGCGATTAACGACATCATCTGGAAATACAACATTGTTACCATTGATAGGCTTGTTTTATGCTTGGTGAGTTAATTGCTGATAGTTTTGATTAGGGATGTTAGGGAGGTACGAAACCGAAACTATCGGATATCTAATATAAAAAATATTAATAATCATTCCTATATTCGTACCCAATCCGTATTATATATACGTAATTTCACATCCATAACATCCCTAGTTTTGATACGTCTTTTTGATTGCACTCCGCTGCAGATGTCTTCAATATGACTTTGAAATGTTGTGAAACTTTATTTTTATCTCAAATAACAGAAATTATATTGTGTATTGCATTATATATTTACTAGTAAACATCTTAGTTATGTGGCGGTGTACTGGACCCGAGTAGACCCACATGTTTACAAAATAACATAACATGTGTTTACAAAATAAAATATATTATATTATCCTTTATTTTCACAGGTACTACGCCCCAACCCGGACGGCAATGAGAGCCAAGTCTGCCTTTACATCATTCAGCTACTGCTGCTGAAAGGCTCAGAACTGAGGAACCGAGCTCAGGACTTTGTAAAGGAAAACTCACCGGAACATTGGAAACAAAATAATTGGTAAAAATATTATTTGTTGACTGCCCTACTCATTACACAAGTTTTGCTAGAGGAGGAACTCAACTTTTGTTTTATATTGGTATTATACTGTTTGTAACAGTCTATTTCTAATACATGACCTACGTATTCTATTTGGTCTACAAAATACATCGCACTAATCATTCCTGCGTTTTCTTAGTACTAAATTAAATGCCTCAAATTTAAACTGATGCAGAGCGTGACAATATGAGTACTAGTTAGCATTTTATGAGTGCACGTTTTCTATACGACGGACAGTATTTTTGAGCAAAAAAGCGACGTATATACCTAAATATTATAATTTGTATTACAGGTACGATAAACATTTAGCTTTCCATAGAAAATACCCAGAAAAGTTCGCGCCGGAGGAGGCAAGCAACGCTTACGGAGGCCCTATTCCTGTGTACCTGAGCAACGTCTGCCTCAGGTTTATACCCGTTTTGGATATTGTGGTGCACCGACATCTAGAGATACCATCCGTTAGCAAGAACCTGGAACAACTGTTGGAACATCTAGGATATCTCTATAAATTCCATGGTGAGTTGTATGTACTTTAAATTTAATTGTGAAACTAATAAGTCAGCCTTTATTTAGATTGGCAAAAGTACAAGTAAGTACTTCATGGGATTCTTGTAAATGTTACAACAAAATCCGACGCGAAATACAATATTTAACTTAGCTAAAATATTTGAGCTTATTCGGATTATTTGACTAAATTAGTGTTACACTGTTCACATAATGGAAACGGCTAAGTGATGTAACAAAAAAAAATAAAAAGATTAACAATGGAATAGGAAGAAACTTCCTACTTTTTCTGTATACAAATCGAGTAACGAGCAAATAGCTTGCCTACAGGAAAGACCGACAGACTGACACACACAAAGTGGTCTATTTGAAATAAATGATTTGACTTTATTTTGCTTATAGTACCAATTTTATTGACTTTTGAGTACTTAATGTCACCTGCCACTCTCATCTTTGCCTTACCTATGTGAGGTAAGCCAGAGTCGATAAAGGTCGACTGTAAGACAATGCCTAAGGTATTAGGACCGCCCGGCGAAATACATCTTTTGTATCAAGTTTTTTATGAATATTTTATTGTAATATAATATTTTATATTACAATAATATGTATATATATATAACTACTGCTTCATACTGTTATTAACAGATCGCCCTATCACGTTCTTGTACAACACCTTGCACTATTATGAGTCGAAGCTTCGCGACAAGCCGTTATTGAAGAGGAAATTGGTGAATGCTGTACTGGGTTCCTTGAAAGAGGTGCGCCCAGCTGGATGGGCTACCACTGAGGCTTTCCAGGCGTATCTTGCCAAAACTGATGTAGAAGCAACCGCCTGGACGGGACCTGACCTAAATTACTATCTTAGCCTAGTCAATCGGATGGTTGACAGTATCCTTTTTACAAAAGTTACATTATATTTCTGTACTGATTCACTTAAATATCAACCTTTAGCCAGTTTTGTTACAGTATCGTCGTAATGAAATGAGTAATGTATTAATTTCACATTAGACGTTCTAAGACTAAGTTTTGTTGCTCAATATAGAAATTGCTAGCATCACTTAATTTTTGACAGTAGATTGAATAACGAGACCTAATCCTATATCAGTGCAGTCCACAGCACAAAAACGTCAAATTAAGTAGCTGGAGAAAAGAAATTAATAATTTTTCTTAATAATGTAACAGCTATGACTGGCAGCTCACACTTCCCTAATACAGATTGGCGGTTCAATGAATATCCAAATCCCTCGGCACATGCATTGTACGTGACGTGTGTGGAATTGATGTCACTACCCCTAGCGCCGAATTTCGTCGGTAACACTCTCCTGGATGTCATCACTAAAGGTTTTGTCGTAATACCACCTACTAAGATCCAGCTTTGGATCAATGCAATTGGACTGATAATGGCTGCCCTGCCAGATCCCTACTGGACCGTTCTTCATGATCGTATACTGGAATTAATAACAAACAATGAAATGACTGAATGGCCTTATCCTCACACACCATTCCAACTTTTCAATCTGACTACGACCAATGACGCCATGTTGGAAAACAAATACAGCTTGACGTTGGCTCTGGCCCATGCCATTTGGTACCATGCAGGCGCTGGGCAGATCATGCAAGTACCGCAGTAAGTGTATTTTTTTAACCTATGCAAGTTTTAGAGTTTAATACAATCTAGTCACATGATTTTTGTATGTCAAAGTAAAATTGTAAACATATATCCTATCTAGCCAGATTATGAACTGTCGATAATCTCATCGTGCCTATAATTTAACATACTTAATTTATTATCATTCGGTAGTAACATACCGAACTGAACCGCATTTTTTTTTAATTTTGTAATGTTTTTTAATTTTTAGTCGTGTAAATTTCCCACTCTTAATATTGAGCATGTGTTTTTACAGATTTATCAAAGAAAAACTGTCAGTGGAGGTGCACACTGAGATTCAGCTTCTGTACCTGTGCCACTTGGTGGGGCCGTTCTTGCAACGGTTCAATTCAGACCTGTCTCGAGCCGTAATGGACATCACCATCACTCTGTACGAGTTACTGGCCCACATCGACAAGTCCCAGCAACATCTGCAATACATCGATCCCATATGTGACTTACTGTATCCTTTTAAAAAACGTATTTAAGTACCAATTCGTTGGGCAATTACTTCGTTTGATGTCCCTCTTCTTCATTTGGTTTAAATTTTAGTTGATTTACCCGCAGTTATATTTTATAACTTTATGGCCTTCAATATTTTGCAGTAATGTATATCAGTCAGAATTACTATTCAAGACCAAGTGCTCCTTCTCTCCATAGCGGACTTCAACTTGTAAAGTACCTAAATGTATCCAATTGCTAATTTCATGAATGCATAACATATTTGCAGACCGTCATGCAAAAATTTAAAAATAAAATCAAGCAATAACAATTTTAAATATGAGACAATTTAAAAGGCAGAGTGGATGATTTAGTCCGTGTATCCTGCAATATTTCATGAGCACTCGCTACATATTTATCAGGATATGTGTAATTTTAAACATCCTTTGTTTGGTTTCTTTACATTTGCGTTATGTGTTATTTATTATAGTCGATGCTAACGACCGGTACGTAGGTTTTTTCTAAGTTATTTTATCCAGTTGCTAGTTACCTCAAAACTAACCATGGTAGAAATAAACATCCAATCAAGTACTTAATATTTAAAAAGTAGGTACTTATAGCCAACTATCCTTTTACCATGTCTTGTTTTTCAATGCAAAAACAACTTGTCCAATGGGTGTATGTCACCGCGTGGGTGGAAATAGGTATCTCAACCGAATTTACATAAATATTGTCCTTAATGAGTTGTACAGCTATCACATAAAATATATGTTTGTCGGCGACACCATGAAGAACGAAGTGGAGAGTGTTATTCGCAAACTGCGGCCAGCTTTGCAGATGCGTTTGCGCTTTATCACTCATTTGAATGTGGAACAGATAAATACCGCCTAGCAGAACGATTACTACAGCTACACGCCGTCTAGTTCGAGTTCCAGCTCGGAATAAACGGCGTGGCTGTAGTGCTTCAGTGCTAATTGTGAACAAAGTGATCAGTGAAGTCTCGACGAACAACGTACTGTTTGTCTATTTTGTGATTCCATTGTAACACTAGCGTTTGTTATATTCATCTTCTTGGTTGTGAATCCACGGCATACAAACTGAATTAGTATAATAAATTTAATGCATCACAAATACAACGGATTGCCTGACTTCTATAGCAATAGATAAGTCTAAATATAGTCATATTTTCTTATTAAGCATTTTACTGTAACATATACAGGTTGATATTTCAACCGAAAAGTATGTAATTTCTGCAATAAACTAGTTTATAGGAAAGTAACGCTCGAACGTCATATGGACAAATCTGGTACATAATGTATTCTTGAAATAAGCAATTTAGTGTTTTAGGGAATATTTGTATACAAATACATCGTTATATTAGATAGCGACACAAGAAACTTGAACACTATAATGTTCTGTACAATCAACATAATTGCTTTGATAAATATTTGCATTTTACATTAAGATTACACAACAACAGATATTGTTACATCGAAAATCATCGATTTCGGTTTATCAAAAGAGATGTCCATTATTTTTAGAATAACTAACATTTTATCATCACCATCACGATACCTAAGTAATTTATTAATTGTTATGTTAGTGTTTAAATAAGTCTGAAGAAATAGAAACGCTTATTTCTTTGTATGTCGTGTGTATCTGTGTTGTAGTATTTTGACATCTACTGGTAATATTTTCTTAAAATCAATGTATTTAAGAGTGCAAAATGAAAACTACCTAATTGTAAAGAATGAGATTAAGTAGAAAAGGTAGTTTCGATGTGTAAGAGTTTATTGGCATTAATTTAAGTGACTGGGGTTATGTTCGGCACTACTAGTCGACTATACTCATTAGTTAATCGATTTTCCCAACTACATAATTTACATAATTATGTGTGTTAATGTACACAAAAAAGTCACTGGAACAATTTTACTGTAATAATGCCCTATAGAATAGAAACAAAGAATATCTAAAACATGCGAAGAATTTAGTAATAAAGAAGTATAAATTAGTTCTATGAGTTATAAGGTTTAACGTTTTTTTTTTAGTTAAGCTACTGGTGAGTAGACACCTTTAATATGATACTGATGATCAAAATGATTGAATTATAACAATATAATAGATATTTAGCTCGATAAGAATTAAAAGCTACTGAACACAAGAAATAATTTCGATAAGCTTATGTGACTGTACTGTATTGCACTGCTTTCGTTGTATATGGTTTATCATTGTTATTAGTTTTCACCAAATTAGCGAGCAAAACGGTGATTTTGAGTTTGTATATCAATAAAAAGATATGGAATTCAAATTATTACTCTATATTGTCCGTCCGTTTGTTTCAAAGATATCAGTTGAATTCGACAAATTTATCAATTTAATGAATATTTTTTGCGATTATGACATATTATATGTTTTGAGTTTGTGACGCTTATAGATGTTTGACAGTGTTATCGAAGCTGTAATTTAAACTTTTTTTTTTTGTCAGTAGAACAAATAATTTTCTTGTGTTTCATTTGAGAATGACAATGTATGATATTTGGCAATTACTTATACCGAATATTCCTATATCAGGTATAAGTTGTTCAGTATAACCGAATATCGAATGATAATCCTTATGCAAATCTGAGATAATGAATAAGAATTCATATAACTGAAAGTTATTTTATTTTTTACCAAATATGTAAGATTACACCTAGCAATTGTAAAAGTATGCATCACTTACTAGCAAATTAACTATTTCAATATTTTAATACATATGACTTATCACTTATACTATTAAAATAATTCAATAAAAAATTCCTTACTACCTTTTTTCCTATCGCCTGTACTATTTTTGCTTGTATAGCGAAGAAAGTTTAAAGGTAAGAAAAATACTGCAACTTTTTAATGTAATATCCAAAAATAAAGGCATTAAAATTGTGATATTTACAACCCAATTTCTAAATGATATTTGAAAATGTTACTAAACTAAGGTAAAGTACCAAGTACAACTGGATTAATGCAATAATATTTCAGTAGTTTTAATGTGTGATAATGATAGTATTGTAATTGATTCTGTAGTTTCCTTTGTCTAGATTGTCAGCTCTTTTTAGGAATAATTAAAAATAGTGATGACTATCTTATAACTCTAGGAATTGAATATTATTGCCATATGGTGCAATGTATTATTATATTAACTTGAAATCACAAATTTTCAATAGTGAGATAGCGTCGACGTTTTTGACGCCAATTACCCCATACGACTAAATAGTAAGTTTACGTCGGGGATAAATACTTAAGTAAGTAATATAAATTAAACTTTAGTGTAATGATGTAATGATCAAAATTAATAGTGAGGGAATTTATCACATTTGTATTATAAAACACTACATAGGTACTATGCAGTTATATCATTTAGGAGTTGGGTTGTATGCTGCGGACAGATTTAGGCGTAACTTTGCATAATTTTATATAAGTTTTTATGTAGTATTTATACTGTGTACTGATCAAATAAATATTTTAAATCTAATATTTTTCTTGTTTTATTTACAAAAAAAGTACCTTATATTTATAATTTAAAGTCTCTTAGGATACAGGATAAGAGGCAGGGTTTATCAGTTTTGTATACAGATTTTTCCAACCTACGCAAGCCCTACCAATTCAACAATAAATTGTTTATAAGATCACTCTATAATACCTATGTAATGCAATAAAAAAACAATATTTTTTTATTTATTATACATATATTTATTAAAATTACATTATTAAATATTACTATAAAATAAAAATATATGTATAAAATATATGTGTAAGTATTGTGACAGAAAACTCTTTGACATCATGACGTCAATGGATGGTTGTCAAACGTTGCCTAGAGATTGTAAATTTCGTCGTGAATTGTCAACACGAGTTGGTGTAATCGGTAAGGTGTGTGGATTACACCACAGAGACCCCGAGTTCGAGACCCGCCGTAAACATGAAGTTTTTTAGTTGATGGAAGTTTTGTCGAACTTTCTGGAATATTTGAGTGAAAGTAATGAAAAATTAAGGAGCGAGAAGGAGAATAAATAAAAATGAATAACGAAATTATTGGAAGGTTCTGGAGGCATGACGATCAAAAAGAATAACGAAATTGAATGTTCTAGAACCTGACCAGGGGTATATAAGCGGAACTGCGGCTCACCGCTGGCAGTTGAGTTCTAAGTCTAAAGCGATTCGGAAGAAAAGGAAGAAGTGAAAAAGAAGAAAAGTGAGTGAAATAGTGAAGTGCAGTGAAATAGTGAAGTGCAGTCAGTTAAGTGAAGTTAGCGTGAACGGCAAAGTTGTGTCAGTCGGCCGGACTCTGCTGGAGAGGAACGCCGATAACTTAACTCCGTGGACGCTGTAACTTAAGCGCAATAGAAAGTCTGAAAACCGGTATTAGTGTTTCATTTCATCCAATCCCGTAACCCAAGCCCGCATAGTCAGGAACGTGACGTCAGGCACGTAACATTTGGTGTCAGAAGTGGGATTGGAGAAAAATGCCGCTAGTGCCGCAGGACGTAAGAGGAGTGAGTACCCGTGCTATGTCAGAAGCGCAGCGTGTGAGAGAAGAGGGTGCTGCAGCTCAAACCAGCGATGCAGAAGCCAAGCCTGTGCAGGTGGATCTTCTGCTACAGCTGCAGCAAATGATGGCAGAACAGCTGCGGGAGCTGAAAGAAGATCAAGCGCGCCGCCAAGAAGAGCAAACACGCTGTCAGGCAGAACAGCTGCGGGAGCTGAAAGAAGATCAAGCGCGCCGCCAAGAAGAGCAAGCGCGCCGCCAAGAAGAGCAAGCGCGCCGCCAAGAAGAGCAAGCGCGCCGCCAAGAAGAGCAAGCACGCTGTCAGTCAGGACAACTGCGGGAGCTGAAAGAAGATCAAGCTCGTCGCCAAGAGGAGCAAGTGCGTTGCTTGGAAGACATGCATAAAGATTTCACGAAGGGACTGCAAAAGGCTGTCAAACGGGTACAAGAAGTGGAGGAAGGTTTAGGCAAGTTGGAACATCGCGTCATGGCGATAGAGGAGAGATTGGAAGAAGAGATCTCCAAAATCAAGCAGGAAGTGACAAACCCAAGCCCTTTAAAGAGCCGAAGCCGTCTTGCAGCCGTTTTTGACGCCCCAAATGCGGCCTTAAGCGCAACGAAAGGGCTCAAGATTCCCCATTACGACGGAACAACATCCTGGACCGCGTTCAAGCTACAGTTTGAGACACTTATGGAGGCTTATGGTTGGACTCAGAAGGAAGCACAGTCAGCCCTCACCCTGGCCCTCCGTGATCAAGCGCTCTCAGTGCTGGAAGCTATCGGCGCAAGTGGAGATCTCAGCTTTAGTGCCCTCCTCGACGCACTTGAGGCACGTTTTGGAGACAGCCACCTCGAGCACGTGTACAGAGCACAATTAAAAGAGCGTACTCAGCGTGATAATGAGAGTCTACAGCAATGGTCCGTGGAAATCGAGAAACTTGTGCGTCGAGCTTTCCGGTCGACTCCGTCAATGATTGAAGGCACGCTTCTCCAAGCGTTCATTGACGGTATTCGGGACCCCGAAGTACGAGCTGCTGTTCATCTGGGCCATAACAAGAACATGAAAGAAGCTCTGGCCCATGCATTGGAAGTGGAAGCCGTGCGTGGCAACTCCCGTACCTTACGTCTGCGGGAAATGACGACAACGGAGCAGGTACCTCCACGCCGTCGGAACTTCATGTGCTATGGATGTGGAGAGCGTGGGCACATACGGAGCGACTGCCCGAAGAAGATGAACCGCAAGGACGCGGCGGTCTCAACTTCTGACCAGCAGGGAAACTTAAATCCAGCCAAGGCTGCGGGGTGGGCGCTGGCTGGTAGTGGAATAACCCCAACAATCTACATCAAGCAAACTAACGATGGAAATACCCTGGTGATAGACGGTCAAGTAAATGGGAAAAACAGTCAGCTAACATTAGATACTGGAGCTTCAAGGACGGTGATAAATGTTCGGCTGCTCGAGCAAAACATCAGGAAACACCTTAAACCAATTGTTGGCCTACAAATGAAATCAGCTACCGGCCAGTGCATACCGATAAGTGGAAAACTGCATGTAACAATCAAAATTGGGGAACGTGTTTATCGACATGAGGTTATTGTGGCCAGAATTCTGGATGACTGCATCCTGGGACTTGACTTCCTGCAAGGGCACCAGTGTAACATCGACTTAAAATCTGGAGTATTACTATGTGGAACTGAGGAAATTCCGATGAAGGGCGGAACCCTGGGAAAAGTTTGCTGTTTAAGAAGAACTGTTCTTGCACCAAAATCACAGACTCTCGTACCAATCGCATTACCTAGGAGGAGGGAAGGAAGTTTACCTCGAAGGTGCGCTGTGATTGATAAATCGGAACACGTGAATTCATGGCTACCGGCAAGAACTGTCGTGGGGTCATCTGATGTTAACCGCATTCCGGTATTCAACTTCAGTGATTCAGAAATTACGATTGAAGAAGGAGAGCCTGTGGGCGTATTGGAAGAAGTGGCCTGGATAAGAAAATGCTCGGAAAATCTTGTGAAGAAGGACAGTACGGGAATAGACTTTGTAACGAAAATCTTAGACGAAAACAAAAGTCTGACAAAAGTGGAGACTATGAAAGCTAGAAATTTACTTCTTCGATTCTCTGATGTGTTTTCAAGAAGCGATGGTGATATTGGCCGAACTGGTTTGGTGAAGCATAAAATAAACACAGGTGATACAATGCCAATTCGTCAAAGGCCCAGACGTATACCATTCGCTCGTGAGAAAGAAGTTGAAGAAATGATTGACGATATGAGGAAAAATGACGTGATAGAGCCCTCTTCTAGCCCTTGGTGTTCACCTGTCGTGCTTGTCAAGAAGAAAGATGGTTCAACGAGGTTTTGCGTAGACTATCGACGATTGAATGATGTAACCAAGAAGGATAGCTACCCGTTACCAAGAATCGATGACACACTTGACACACTGAGTGGCATGAAATGGTTTTCAACGCTCGATCTGAAAAGCGGCTATTGGCAGGTGGATTTGGATCCCAAGGACAAGGAAAAGACCGCATTCTCAACTGGGAATGGACTCTGGCAATTTAAGGTGATGCCATTTGGATTATGCAATGCACCGGCAACCTTTGAGCGTTTGATGGAACAGGTGCTGGCGGGACTGCTGGGCGAAACTTGCCTAGTTTACCTCGATGACATCATCATTGTTGGACGGGATTTTGACGATCATCTAAGGAAATTGGAAAAGGTACTCGATAAGCTGCGTGGAGCAAATTTAAAGTTGAGTCCAAAGAAATGCTCTTTCTTCAAGCGCGAAGTGAATTATCTAGGACATGTTATTTCTGAGAGAGGAATTGAGACTGATCCAGCCAAGACTGCCGCTGTTAAGGAATGGCCGACACCTAAAGACAAAACGCAAGTTCGGGCATTTCTTGGATTGTGCTCGTATTATCGGCGGTTTGTGAAAGGATTCTCGGACATTGCCAAGCCTTTGCATCGATTGACAGAGGAGAAACGTGCCTTTATCTGGGACGAGGATTGTGAGCAAGCCTTTCGAGAACTAAAAGAACGGCTTTGTAACACACCAATTCTCGGATACCCCAGCGCGAAAGGAATATTCGTAGTTGATACGGATGCCAGCAATATTGGAATAGGAGGTGTCCTTTCACAACGCGATGGTGAGCAGGAGAAGGTTATTGCTTACTTCAGCAAGTCACTATCCAAGCCGGAGAAGAATTATTGCGTGACCAGGAGGGAATTGCTGGCCGTAGTCAAAACTCTGCACCATTTCAAGAAGTATTTACTGGGACGGAAATTTTTGATCAGAACTGATCACGCTGCTTTGAAATGGCTACTTCAGTTTAAGGATCCCGAAGGCCAAGTAGCCAGATGGTTGGAACAACTTCAGGAATTTGACTTTGAAATCGAACATCGCGGCGGAAGAATTCATGGCAACGCAGATGCATTATCGAGACGCCCATGCGTGGAAGATTGCAAGCATTGTGCCAAGAAGGAAACTGCTTTTCTTAAGGTGATAAGGACTGATACTGTTGACGAGGCATGGGGAGACGATGCGATGAAATTAGAACAGGAGAGAGATGCAGATATCAAACCAATACTGGAGTGGCTACGAAGTGGTAACAAGCCAAGTTGGAGTGACGTCGCCCAATATAGCGCGGTAACGAAAGGTTTATGGGCACAGTGGAAAAGCCTTACGCTGCATAACGGACTTCTGTGCAGGAAATGGGAATCAACAAACGGCAAGGACGAGCATTTGCAATTGGTGGTGCCTCGTTCAAAAATAAGGGATGTATTAAAAGCGTTCCATGATGGATCTTCTGGAGGACATTTGGGAATTAGGAGGACTTTGGTGAAGATCAAGGAGAGGTTTTATTGGTTGCATTGCAAATATGACGTCGAAGATTGGTGCCGGAAATGCACTAGTTGTGCAGCTGTCAAGGGTCCACAAACAAGAAGCAGAGGGGCGATGAAAATCTACAATGTTGGTATGCCTTGGGAGAGAATAGCCTTAGACATCGCTGGACCATTTCCAATCACTGATTCGGGCAATCGCTACGTTTTAGTGGTTATGGATTATTTTACAAAATGGCCGGAGGTCTTTGCCATACCGAATCAAGAGGCAGTAACTGTAGCCACGAAGTTGGTAAACGAGGTATTCACCCGATTCGGAGTGCCCTTGGAGATGCACAGTGATCAAGGACGGAACTTTGAATCCCAAGTTTTCCAGGAAACTTGTAAACTTTTGGGAATCCATAAGACTCGAACGACCCCTTATCATCCACAGTCAGATGGAATGGTCGAACGCTTCAACCAAACATTGGAGCGACACTTAGCAAAGGTGGTTGACAGCCATCAGAGAGATTGGGACACTTACATACCTCTCTTCTTGCTTGCCTATCGGACTGCTGTACATGAAAGTACCGCAAAGACGCCTGCATTTGCAAATTTTGGAAGGGAATTGAGATTACCGGCAGATCTTGTATCGGGCTGTCCACCTGGTGACTCTCGCACCGAGTTTAGCGATTACATAAGCGAGTTAAGGGCAAAAATGTTGGACATTTATGAGCAGATCAGGGAGGCCGGTCTTCAAGCTAGTGATCGCGCAAAGACGCGCTATGATCGACGAGCCAATTCTGTTGGGTTTGAAGAGGGGTCATTGGTCTGGCTTCATAATCCAGTCAGAAGGAAGGGAAAATCTCCAAAGCTGCAACCGAGTTGGGAAGGTCCTTACGAGATAGTCACGAAGATCAATGACATTACTTACAGAATTCGGAAGTCTTCAAGGAGCCCTTTGAAAGTTGTCCATATAGACAGGTTGGCGAGGTATTACGGCAGCAACGATGCTCGGGACGAGCGAATCTAAGAGGGGGGCAGTGTGACAGAAAACTCTTTGACATCATGACGTCAATGGATGGTTGTCAAACGTTGCCTAGAGATTGTTAATTTCGTCGTGAATTGTCAACACGAGTTGGTGTAATCGGTAAGGTGTGTGGATTACACCACAGAGACCCCGAGTTCGAGACCCGCCGTAAACATGAAGTTTTTTAGTTGATGGAAGTTTTGTCGAACTTTCTGGAATATTTGAGTGAAAGTAATGAAAAATTAAGGAGCGAGAAGGAGAATAAATAAAAATGAATAACGAAATTATTGGAAGGTTCTGGAGGCATGACGATCAAAAAGAATAACGAAATTGAATGTTCTAGAACCTGACCAGGGGTATATAAGCGGAACTGCGGCTCACCGCTGGCAGTTGAGTTCTAAGTCTAAAGCGATTCGGAAGAAAAGGAAGAAGTGAAAAAGAAGAAAAGTGAGTGAAATAGTGAAGTGCAGTGAAATAGTGAAGTGCAGTCAGTTAAGTGAAGTTAGCGTGAACGGCAAAGTTGTGTCAGTCGGCCGGACTCTGCTGGAGAGGAACGCCGATAACTTAACTCCGTGGACGCTGTAACTTAAGCGCAATAGAAAGTCTGAAAACCGGTATTAGTGTTTCATTTCATCCAATCCCGTAACCCAAGCCCGCATAGTCAGGAACGTGACGTCAGGCACGTAACAGTATATAAATGTAAAATGAAATATATTATATAATTCATTACAATAATATTACCTATTATTATTTTATTGATATAGTGCCCGAAGCATAATTTAAGTATTAATATACCGCATCAGCTTTTCAAACCTACTGTGTGTAATTAAATAAGTAATTTAAATTAATCACGAGTTCCGTTGTAACAATAAAAAATAATATTTAACTTGCAGTATAAAGTTATGCTTTGGTTTGCAATGCAACGACATTACTTAATTTTGAATACCGCCCTTTCTGTCAGTGTGGCGCTAGTGTCGCATATTGTAAATAATGATACCAGAGTATAAGAAATTACCCATTTTGTGGGTAACATAAGATGCTTTCATATAAGCTATGGTTGTTTGGGTTATAAGGAAATTAACAACTACCACATTTAAAGGTTTTTGAAATATGGTCCAGAAAAAACGTACTGCATGAAGTAAAGATAAATATCCCATGCTATGTTTGAGTTTTTTGGCAGAAAAGAAGCAACCCATCTCGAATATGTTTATAATTTTATTGTAAGCCAAGTAAGTCTAAATACAAAGATTGTATAAAATATCTTCAATATTTTGACCTGCTTTTGACCTACGTTACTTGGATTGATAAAATTCAAAAAACGAAACCAAGAGTGGCCAACGCTCTCTTGGTTTCGCTTTTTGAAGCGTCTAGTCACTTAAGCGAATCTAAAATTAATGTTATTATTTTAAATTTATTTTAGCGTAAATTCATGTAATCATAATATGTATGTTAGGTTTTTATTTTCAATATTTTAGTTTTTAATAATATATTTATTTCGTTCCGGTGTAGTAAGAGCTTCGTAATCAGAATCGATCGATCAATAAAGTTCTTAAACAATTAAACTTTCGCTTATGTGTCCCTCCTCCCCTAAACACCACTTTAAAAAAGCTGTTTAGTTTTTTTATAAACTGTAATAATTTAATTTATTTTTATTATATGATAATATATAAACATACTATGTATTATTGAGTTCTTAGAACACAACTGAAGATATAATCGATTATGTTTACGAAGTGTCAAAGTAAAACATTGTTTTTATTTTATTTGGCTATTCGGTATTGCTGCTTTATCTTTATTTTCTCTGCTTCCTATACGTTTTAATTACAGTTTTACGGTAACTTCTAAAGGATTATTTTCAAAACGACATTGTTTTGACATCTTATATAATTTCGAATAATGTACTGAGTAAATAATGATTTTTTTTAAAACCCCGCATAATTTTAATATTTTTTGTACTTTGTTTTGATATACCAAAAACCATAACTTGTTACCAATTTTCGCTACTATACTGTGCCAAAAATAGCGCTACTGAATGCCATAGTAGTTTGCTCAATGTCTTTTAATTATTGATAACAATATATAGGGTAAACGCACCAGTAAGGGACAAGGAACCAGTAATGGAAAAATAATTAAAATCTCGGAATAAGGACGTGTACCACTTTTTTATTTGGATTTTTAGTAAGATAGATATTATCTGAGGAATAAAGTTGTTGCTGTCACTGTCTTATACAAACATTCTGACGCGGCAGCATCATAATTATACTCCAGGTAACTTACATCTTACCATTGAAACATCAGCCCTAAAGCTATAATAGTAGGTACAAAGTTTATTTTATTCTGTCAGTTAGAACGAAAAGTGGCGGGCGTTCGAATTTGCGAACGCTTTTGAATTTATTAGTGCGGTGAATAAAAAGTTTCACCTTTCTACTGGTCTTGCTTTATTTTAATCAGATTTTTTTTGTTTGTTGATTTAATAATGAAATGAAGACAGCACACATTTTTGTTGTTATATACTTAGTCGGGTCATAAGTTCTGTCACAAACTTTTGATGTAATAACTTATACGCCTTTTGACAATTATTTAAAAATTATATATGAAATGAAAGGTCATTAAATGTACAATATAATTTTATTTACATTATTCGAAATGCCCTCCCCCATTTTGAACACATGCCCTTAATCTACGCGGCCAGTCATCGATCGCTGCACGCACCACATTCATATCTATGTCTGCCGCTGCTTTAACCAGAGATGCTCGGAGAGACTCCAAATTCGGGTGAGGTTTAGCACAGACTTTTTCCTCCAAATATTGCCATATCTTGTAGTCCAGTGGGTTTAAATCTGGACTAGAAGAGGGCCAGTCTTCATGCCGGATGAAGTCAATTCCACGAGCGATCAACCAGTCTTGCGTACTTCGTGCCTTATGAGCCGGTGCAGAGTCCTGTTGGAATATCCAATGCCTGTTCCTGAACATTGTCTGAGAAAGAGGTTCCACTATGTTTGTTAGGACAGTATTTTGATAAACTTCGGCACTAGTTCTCACACCTTTTTCACAGAAAAACACCTCAGTTACGCCTGAATATGAGACTCCAAGCCAAACCATGAATGAGGAAGGGTAATGCCCACGCTGGACCCTCGCAATACGCGCGCTTGCTTCTTCACTGCTGTGGGCATACACCTTATCATTTTGTTTGTTAAAACTTTCTTCAATAGTAAAAATTTTTTCATCCGAAAAAAGAATTTCGCGGTATTTTTTTCCCGCGTACCGTCGTAGCAAAGCGCGGGATCTGTCTAGCCTAATTTTTTTTTAAACGCTCGTTCAAAAAATGTCCTGTCTTTTTACGATAAGCTCGTAGTCCCAGGTCTTCATTTAGTACTCTTTTAACAGTGGTTCTGCTTAGCCCCATCTGCAGAGCTAGGATTTTTTGTTTACGTACGGGATTTCGTTCGATTCGCGCCTTCACTGCTTTGATGACCTTATGTGTCCGAACTGTGCGAGGTCGGCCGCTTCTCTTACGATCTTCGAAGCTTGACTCTTCGGTGTATCGTTTGATAGTACGATAAACAAACCGTAACGTTATTTTCAAATTTTGAAGAATATTGAAAATGTCTTTTGGCGCGTAACCACAGCGGTGCAACGCGATAACCGCGATTCTGTCTTCTTTATTCGACCACTCCATATTTAAAAATGAATAAAAAATAATTTCTTTTTTATTTTCTACAAGCGCGAAAGTTCTATTTTTAAAATAAGTCGAAGAATTTCTGGCCAGTAATCGAAAATTAAAAATATAAGGTTTTGACAGAACTTATGACCCGACTAAGTATATCAGAGAGGTTGTTTTTGTTGGATTTTTATTGATGTTCATAACTGGTCCTATGTAACTAAAGAGTTCCATTAATGGACAAATGGACATCGATATGAAATGATAATAGAATATCTAATTTATTGTTATTGAAATGGGCTGACCTATTAAAACAGTAAATATGGGTTTGAATATCCGAAGTATTGAACATTTTGTCTGTTAAGCACGATGACATTTTCAACCAAAGAAAAGACATCGTGGAATCCATTAGCCCTCCAGTATGTAATTTCAAAGAGATACTTATATTTTACTTTTTGAATTGTCTCCGACGATTATAAAGACGAGTTTATTCAATCATGTAATGTCATGTGATACCATGATCTCACAGAAAACCGGCGCGAAACAACCACAGCGTTGTATTTTACCATGTGAGTTAGGTTACAGGAGGCCCAATCCTTCCCCTTTCCCAATCCCTAAATCGCCAAATCCTTAATCCCCAAAAGGTTGGCAACGCACTCGTAACTCCTCCGTTATGGTTGTTCCTCGTCGGCGCTGGTTGCTTACCATCAGGTAATCCGACCGAGATGGAGGATAAGCCAGGGATAATGTGCCGTAGACAATATTTAATTTATTTCCACCCGCCCTTTTAATTTTGCTTTTTCACACTACTTCTAAAAAAGGGGTTTATATTTGTTACACAACAGTAACCATAAAGCAAATAAGTACACATCGTATATGTGTAGTGTGTACACTATATTACAAATACCTATTAAAAAAGGCACGTTGTTCTTAAAAGCCAGCAGCAAAAATACAACTCATAAAAGCACGAAAATTACCACGTGCTCATTGATTACCTAGGGTAAAATTACGGGCAAAAAATAATTTTGTACTGGCAACATTATCGCCGCAAAAAAGGCGGCCCAGCCCAAACCAAACAGCAGCCCTAGCGTTCACCCGCCCGCGCCCGTACCGCAACCCCCCCGGCTGTCCCCGCGCCCAGTCGACCAGACAACATAGACGGTGGGGTACGCGCATTTTGCTCTTAAGTTGCAGTGAATTAAAATTACAAATTCTTTAGCGTTGCGCTTTGTGTAAATTAAAGTGCGTGCGATAACTAATTAAAGACTGGTTTATACGCATTTTGACTTAAAAAATGGCCACAGAAGTAATAAATAACGTGCCTGAGAACACTGAGAAAGAAAAGGAGGCAAAGGAGGACGCGCCGGTAGACAATGGGCAAACTAAAGAAGAACCGCCGGCCGAAAAAGTAGAAGAAAAGACAGAGGAGAAGAAAGTGGAACCTGCCCCGCCCAAGATCACGGTCCACAAAGCAAACTTTGAAAAGGATATCGTCTACTTGTATCAGTTTTCACGAACTCCTTTGTTGCCTTCAACTTCACCATACTGCTTGAAAGTCGAAACATGGCTTCGTTTGGCCGGCATTAAATACGAGGTAAGTGCATACACATACCTTCTGGTTTTACAATTTGGCTAGCGTGTGTTATTTTTCAGTATTGTTTTTGATTTACCTACTATCCAGCAATTATGCATACGCTACGCAAATTTTATTTCAGATTTCCATTTCTTTTTATATTTAATTTCTTTTTTCGTTCTCTTGTGTGTACAGAGTTCGAAGAAAGAAATATGTTGTGCGGAAAATACAGCGAATTTGGCTTGGCGAATTTAAAATTAAATTGGCTGTTTAGAATTGGGGATGATTGTTCATATTACGATGTTATTGTAGGTACCAATGGATCATATTTGACTGCATAGTACAATTTTTACCAAAATCTAAAGTTTCAATAAAATTTAATGGATGTCTCTAGGTCTATCTAGAACTCTACATAATTTCAACTGTATTGAAAGGCGCATTTATATTGATCGTAATACAAAAAGTCTCAACGCCAGGGTGTTACACCCGGCGCTGGCGCAGAACCGACGCTAGGTCCGCGCCTGCGGCGAATACATTTTCGCGCAAACTTGAATTAGACACAACATACAATCGGATTACCTATTCGTTACTAAATAAAAGTTACACAATCACTACGAGGGGGAAAGCACTTTAGTAGGTATTAATGCAGCGAGGTTTAGTTAATTCTTGACATAACATTTTTAATTGAATTTTAGGGCCCAAACATTAATACATAACGGAATGAAATTTGTATACCTACGTGTATCGCTGAATTTTCTAATTTCGTTCATTTTATGTTTTATGTAATTTTACAGTGTTTTATATTAATTTAGTAATTCTAATTCTATAGACAGGTAACGTTCATTTACTATTTACCAATTTGTCACTTAACTAAAATATTTACCTACCATCCTACCATCGAAGCTTTACTTTGAGAAGAGGGGAATAGACTGGGATTCACTCAATCAATTGACCCCGAATGTACCTTTAATTGTACCAAATTTATTATTATAATGACTGAGCACGTTGCATCGCCGTCATAGAGACTTTCTTGGTGGTTTAGTCCTGTTTAATTGTCCTGGCTTCGGATAATATGTTTGACGCTTATCTCTTCTGAACGAACGCGCAGCACCGGCCGTAAACCACATACTCGCTTACCATCTGGTGAGAAAGCGGTCAAACGTGAGCGTATCAATTAAGAAAAAAAGTAGGACGAAACATCCTTACTCCAAATCGAAAACCATTCTTGGTCGAACGTCGGGAACGCGGGACCGATTTCTCGATATAAAAGACCGTTATAATAGTTTAACATAAGCATTTTCTACCTTCTTTGCAGACTGTACCTTGGATATAGATTTCTAGATAATAATATAGTTTAAAGGAACACCATGCCCAGCAAGGTTTAAACGGAAAACATGCATATGCCTGAAAAACGTGGTATCCAATCTTACGTTGTTTCTCACGCCTTCACTCTCCCTGATTTATTTTAAGTTACTGCAGCTAATGTCTTGAATCTGATTTAAAAACTCAACTGTGTATTTAACGTTTAGATACATCTGAAAAAAAAACGTTGCTTCCGTTAGTGCTTCAAAAAGCTTCGCCGCCAGAGTTGGTCCAAACTCCTGACATGCAACAAGCGCAAGACATATTTTAGTAAGTTTCGGCCAGTAACTTATTTTGAAGATAAAAATAAAAAACATGGTGGTAAATACAAAGTTGGGTGGGGTCACTTGAGTGTCTATAGTTAACATATTAATGCAGTACCAGACCGGACCGTCATTGCGCTTGGAATTTAATCTGTGGCAAAAAGGTCAATTGGACGCATTCTCTTGCGCTATCATAGGAGGTGGACATCGATAAAGTGCAAGCCAGTCTTCCGATGAGAGAAGTTTTATTAGGAAGGGACACTGTTCTATCTGCTTTATAGTGTTATAATAAGATTTACCTAGGTACTTGATTTAAATGAAATCCGCATAGAGACATGATATTTTTATAAGGCTCAGCTGGATTTGATATTGTAAATGAGTCCGATTGCACGAAAAAATATGTCACGGAAGACAAATCCCTAGAGAGATAGAGGCCGCCTCGTTTATTTATGGGGTCAAGTTGGCATAGCACCCTTCAGAGAGTAGACCACCCTCTACGAATAAGTTCTAAAATTAGAGCTTACGCAAATAAAAGGCGGTTTGTTACGACTTGCACAAAGAGAGGAAAATCAACAAACAATTACAGTGAACATCTAGGTATATAAATCTTTAGGTACATATGCAGCAATGTCTCATTAAGAGGAAAGATGTCATCGTAAACTAGTAATACGCAATGAACTCGCAATTAATAATATAAACAAGTGCAAATGCGGAGAATTATAAAAATACGCAGCGGTCCAGTAATGTTTTAGGAAATATTGTGTCCATTCACCAACGTTCTGCATTCGGTATTAATAATAATAATAGACACGTTATAAGCTTCCATGTGTTGTGTAGTCTCTCGTTAGCTAGTGTGAGGGAGGGTGTAGGACGTGCGGTATCCGCCCGCGGCCATTGCCCTTTAGTATTAACCTTGTTCATACATACCTACATTAACATACAACCATTACCGTCGGGACAATAAAACTATAAATACCCCTCACACTCGATACAACTTTCCACTTAATAACTTTAGTATTGTTATTGGGTGACACAAACATTTGGTTTTATTTTTATTTTAGTAGTTATTGCTACAGTGTGAATGAATAGCATCCATACGAATTATTCTCAGTAAAGACATCTCATGATGTTCGACGAGTAAAAGCAGTTTTAATCATATCCACTAACAAAACTGCTGTGACTTCGCTATTTTTCTGCTAAATAAAACACGACGTGGCAATTTTATGCAGATAACTGCATAAATGTGTCGTAACTGACTGCAAAGAGCTCAACCTACCTACCACCAACAACCGGCATACTGTCATAAATTATTTGTAAAGTCATCAACTAAAGTGTTTCACAGAGTTAAATAAAAAAAAACTTTTTTAATTTGCTTAAAGTTCACCACCACAAATAGACACCTTTGTATTTATTATTTTTAATTGCGTGACACGTCTAACTTGTTCGAAAATATTAAAAACGGTAGTTATTTATACGCATAGAAAAGAGCTTCCGTTCGGTAAATGGTAATCGACTGTTGGCGTTAACCGTACCTAATGAATGTACAATCGTCGACACTCGAAGTAGACATAAGATAGAGTAGATAAGACAAATCGTAGCCTGCGCATGACCACAACGAAGCTCGGTCGATGAACTCTTAAGCTCCGATGGGCGGCAATTTAATAAATAGAGACTCCCAGTTGGTCATTAATTTCTAAGATATACGATAACCCTTTTATAAAGTGATGCAGTTATACTGGTTAGTACGAACTAACAACAGTACAAACGTTGATGTCACAGGCTAGGTGAAATATTTGAAACATATTGTTTATTTACACTAACTTTGTATTATTACAAAGTACATAATATACAGAGATTCGGTTGAGTAGACAAGTCTTGTAACAGCAGTTGGTTACAGCAGTAATTCAGCTCTAGTTCATTAGGTATACACATTCCCATGTAATAAAACCGTATACCTAAGTAGGTATTTATTAATATTTTTATTTTATTTGCGTCTGTAAATGGTATGTGTACAGCCCAGCGCCAACCCTAGTCAGTTTAGCTAGATGTTATTTATCTACTACATAAACTTTCATAATAGAGAGTTTAAACTTGAAAGTCGAGGATATTTTTCTTTACCGATACCGGCATTGTAATATAAAGCTTTGTATGTTGATTAGGTGTCGCGTGTCGTGTCCCATGGTGTCAGAAACTAAAAACTACTAGGTTGTAATATCAATATCCGCTATGTAGCTTATTCTGTATAATTTTTACCTAGCTAGCGTCAGTTGCAAGTTGAAACTCATGTTTTTAAACGTAACACAAACAAAGCTGCTGAGTATTCATGTATCAATTTATGCCGTAGCAGCTCAATAAAGTTGTCATATTATGATTGAATATATTGGTATAACAATTAAACATCCTAGGCGTGCCGGAAGAATGAAGTATACTATGGTACATAATTTCCTTCCAGAGTAACAAGTATTCTAGTGCCTCTTATTAGTATGTACGTAACGTCTGTAGGTACTTATATGTGTTTAATACATGCGTAATAATTCCAACTATAAAGCTTGATTGTATGATAGTCTCGACGACTCGACTGCGTTATGTCTGAGGAATTCAGTCAGCTGCGTTTTGCGTCCGTTCCCTTTTATAAGGACAGACACTACTTTATAATTGTCATGAACTGGGGTAGTACAAATCCGTTACTTTTTGACTCCATACAGTACAAATAAATATTTTAGTAATTCCGAGTGGGGAATCTTCAAGTCTTCCATAAAGTTGATTAAGTCGAAAATGCCAACTTTTATGAGTTGTTGGAACTACTGCGCTTCGGAGAAGTAAACCTAGCTAGCAGTTAAATCGAGCCATTAATACAGCAGCATCACACACCATTAACCGGCTCTACTCAAATGAGAAAAGACAGTGAAGTAGCGATTTAAACATTCAGTAGTAATTAAATATTATATTATATTAAAACTTGTAAAGTTTTCATTTGAAGTTCTTTGATATCATAACGCTATTATGCTAACGTTTAGAAATTCGAATCGCTGATAGTACAAAAAAAAGATCATATTATTTTATAGATAAAAACAGTTGTAATGATGTTACACGAGGCGTTGTAACTTGACTGCAACGTAAGCTAGTTAAGTTAGTACATGGATAATTATAACATCTCACATAGACTTGTTCGTATTATGTGTGTAATCGATTTCGCTTGCTTTGTGAGGCATCGGCAACAATGCGTTTATTATTCCAACTGAGAGTCGTGTTTCGTGCGACGTATTTGGTGGTGGAATGCGGGTCGGCTGCGCGCCAGCCCTCCTAGCTACATTTGCACGACGGAAGTGCGCGTTGGGTTGCTTAATGCTACTTTGCAAAGTCATTAATTCGTATTCGACTCAGATAGGTTCTATATTAATAACTAGCACCTGCACCGTTATAGTATGACCTTCATTGAGTATTATCGCAATGTGGTCCGCGTAAGGAACGTTGCTGTACCGTACCATAACTTTCCCAGTGACCTAATTAATGACAGTCGACATGTAACACATATTAATGACTTGGGGCAATAATTAATGTTTGATAGGTACTTTGATGTCATAAGACTTTAGTAGGAAAATTATATAAAATTATTATTAGAATTAAGTAGACTATATATAGTCATTCGATAAAATGAATTAGGTAATAAATAACATGCCATTTAAAATTATTAAACCATATAAATAGCCATTCGGTCTGCATATTCTAGAAGTAATTCTAAATATTATGACGTAGCATCACCTAAATGACAGTGGCAATAAGAAGAGCGAAGACATTTCTAAAATGCATGATCTAGCTTGTTCACAATATTCTGTGGAATAGTTCGCAGTGCCAGCAAAAAGCGTAATTTTTACTCGAGTTATTGTTTGTGACAGGCTAGTATTGTATAGGATTCGAGTAACTCAAATCGGTAATACATGTATGTTGCAATGTGATCGAGAAACCGCAGCAGCGAGTTGGCCACTGAGCTATGAAATCGTGCGGCTACGGTATGTCGGCTGCACTTTCTCAAGTTCCGGGCAACACTACTTGAGACTATTATTATAAGAAACCAGTAGCTTCACATTTACTTCACTTAATAATATCATAATTATAAAAAACAAATGAGCCCACATTTTTTGTTTATAGCGTCTACGTATTATTGCACCACAAAAAGTTTCGAGAATTTGAGATTATGAAAGTAAATCTTGTAATTACAAATATTAACTGTAACAAAAGTGAGGTCCTTAAGTTCACTGGGCACACAGACATGAGACTGCACAAGTGTAAATACGTAAGAACGTTCTAAATTTAAAATTAATTTAAGAATTTAGTTGCGTTGTTGTAAATTGTTTCAGTTATTCTACTAAATATGTAATTTTATTTAATGATTTCTAAAGAAGTAATAAGAAGTTGTAAATAGTATGAGGTCATAAAATAGTGTCTTTTGTATAAAATGACGTTAAAGTCTACATACGCCATTTCCCAGCTAATAACAATCGTAATATGGACTAATGACTAATTTCTACGGTCAAAACGTATTTCCTCTTAATTAAATTCATACAATACACACAATTAACAGGTGCGTTGTTTATTTGTCATCGTGAGTCTTTTACGAAGTAGGCACATAGAGGCATTAGTATTGTTATGTTAGTTCTAAATTACTCAACATACATAATAATTGAATGCCACAAGGTTATCATGCAAAACTATTGTAGTTAATGCGTAATTAAATTACTTGTAAGGGATGTAGCTACATGTACTTGTAAAACGTACCTGAAAGATTAAAACCGATCGAAGAAAAACTATCTATCCTCAAGTTATTCACTGATTTGACTTAGTCCCATTTAAATATAAAACAAAACAAAGACAGACAGAAATTCCCTCGACTATATTTCGGCTTTATCAAGTTAACTGTAAATAATACAATTGAAGTGCTTTAAAATAATACTTAATCACTAAATTACAAATATACAAGTTGACTTACAAATTGAAGTTCCTCGGATCCCATTATCAGATTCCGATTAATAATACTATTTTGAAAGTAAAAGCTTTTCCATAGAAAATATGTTGAAAATAGGTTCACAATTGTTGAAGTCATCGCTGGCTATACTTAAAAAAGCAAGTATCTGAACAAAGCACTAGCACCTTCGTTTTTTGAAGTAGATCAAAATATAATGCGTCACTTGCTCCTAAAAGGGTTAACAAATGAACCAAAAAATGTTCAACGGCTTCGTAAGCAAGCAAATATATGTATATTTAGGGTCCCTGTATCGGGTCTAATAATAAAACGTTGCTCCCTCACATCCACTAATCAATACTATTCTATTTCGATGTTTTAATTTCGTTCCAAATTTTCAAACTTTGGTATTTATCAATAGTACCTAAAGTTTTGCAATGTATCATGGTTGTCCCATGTGGTTACTTCTTTTACATAAGGGTGCGGGTCCAAAACCAAACTCACAAAACCAATTTAAGACTATTCCAACTGATATGTACATATTTTATAAGATTGTTAAATCGCTAACGAAAACGTCGCGAGGAAACTTGGATTTATAATTTCAAATTTATTATAAAATTGAATTTGAAATCGCCCATCTGTCTTGAGTATTGTGATTAATGATTAAACGATCTCGTGTGACAAAAGGAAGCTTCTGCTCAGCAGTGAGTACTTAAAGGTTGACGATGATTTATTTTGAAATCAATGTTTTCCTACAATTATTAAAATTAACAAAATTATAACGAATGGGTATCACAAAAGCTTCAAAACAACGGTATTTAAAATCAATAAGGGTTTATTTGCTGTGATTTCTGCAAACGATCGAATTGAGATTCCGATAATAATATATTCGAACGTGAGATTGGATGCAGGAGCAAGGTTGTTAAACCCTTATCACAATGCAACGCGGCAACGGTAACATACCCTGTCCGTAGCAGTTATTTACATGCTGCGCGCGTCTCACTAATATATCGTGCTTACTAATACGTCACAAAACATGATAAGAAGTCTCTTTTTGTAGTGAAATCTCATAAAATTATCAGTAATTTACTACGGGAAGTAAATTGACTTTAATTTGTAATTTAAAAATCCATATATGCGAGAAATGACTAAGAGTATCGCGTGTCTACTTAGTACATCAATCAATAAACTGAAGACTGAAATAGCAGCACAATGGCTGGATCGTTCTCCGAACGCTACTGTTTAAGTAACGGTATCGTGGTAGCACATTGTGTGATGTTGCGTTGTTTACACTTAACACACGATACTTAACAGTAACGTACATTGTTAAAATTAGCCGCGATTCAATGAATGTTATTTCTTCCACCTAGCAAGGTATTTCACATATTTAGTGAAAACATGTTAAACACTAGACGCTTTGTGTATGGCTAAGATACTGAGCCTCTGCTTTATCGTAACACGGTTTTGACAACATGAATAAATAAGTTACACAATAGTATTTTAATTTTTATGCACCTAGCTTACAAGCTTGCGTACCTACGTAATCTAGTAGTAGAGAGTCTGTATGTAAAACGAGTAAGTTTAACTCGTGTACATTATGTTTGACTTTTGCTAGCATTGGTTCAGGTAAATATTCAGAGGAGCTTTTTACAGCTACATGGCTTTTGATACGTTTTGGATATGAGTTTTCGTAAATCCTTAAATGTCGTTTTTTTACCTATGGTAACATACTCAACAAAGCCTTGCGACACATAAAATGAAATCGTTTGACGGATTCCCCTTAAAACTCGTAAAATGTTTAATGTTCGATAATTTGTTGAGGCCGTTATTCGTTTTGAGATATGATGGCCCAATATCAGTGTATCGTCGGGTGAAAATGTCATTATTAAGTGAGGGAACGCCTAGACGCAGGGGTCGGCAACCGCGAGGGCTTCGACCTGAATCAGATCGTAACAGCGCCTGCGCGACCCCGCCCGGCAAGCCGGCGAGCCTGGCCGGCCATCGACCAACCCCGAGCCCCGCGTCTTCCCCGGCCCGGGGTGCGCCCGCCGCCCGGGACGCTCGCGCTGTCACCAGCGCCCTTGCTACTCACTATACCGTTCGTTGTATGAACATGGTTTTACAATACAAACATACTTATCTGCTTTTATCATGCTCGATAATTTAAAACATTTAAACGCAATTGTAAAATTATTAGGTACGCAATTAGACACATGTTGACTAACTACAACATTGAAATATGCACATGCAAATCGCAAGTTTAACTTTAAAAGTTTTAACTTATGTACTTGAAAGATTATTAATGAATGTTGTTCCTCCCGGCCTAAAACAATGAAAGAGCTCCAGCTATTTGGATTACTAAGAATTACGATATTATAACTCCACTAATGTAGTTTTGTAAATAAATTATACATCATTCAATCAAGTCATTTCAAAGCATTGTTTTGATTTAATAAAATATTTGTGTCGTAAAGCTGTCGGTTATATTTCCGAACACGCTGCTCGGTATAAGCATTGGGGTTGTTGGGTTGGTGCAACATTGAATGAACATTCCTTTTATTTTAGTACAGCCCATTTATTTGGCCTTGAAATATCACTCCATTAATCCCTTTGTTATACCCTTATCTGTATACAATTAGGCTTAAATGTAACTTTAGGTACCTACATTAAGTTTCACAGGACTAAAATCTTCTTTCGCAATCACTTCTGTACGTAGTATTATTCTTTAGAAGAATGTTTCTTTTGGACCCCTCGTCATAAAAGCGTGTTGAAACTTTTTTTGTTAACGACCACGTGCTTCAAGTTGTAATGTAAGACGGCAGGAATCGGCGCTTTGGTTTTGATTTTGTAAATGCCTGAGCTTTGGTTATAATAACTAATTATGTTGTACACATATGAAATGCCTATGTATGGGTACTTATCGCCCAAATGAGTTCACTACAGTGTGTCCCTACTCTACACAGTCCACAAGATATGATTCTGTGTGATCCTTGACAGATAATATTCTCAACGAATGTGTTTTGTCGTCTGGACTCAATAAAATCAATAATTTATTTATACTTTACCAAGTGCTTATAACATGTTAAAGATAGGGGTAATTATAACGAGTATCAATTTTCTTTATCATTAACGAGGACTAGCGTCTGTACTTACTCTTACAAATAAAGCATTCCGTCGATTTGTGTAAACCGATGTAGAGAGAAATCAATTAAACATCAAAATTGTCATAAGTAGGTACATATGAGATTTATTTGACTGATAATAATAACTAGCTGGGGCTCAAGCAGATGAGAGGCGCGGCGGGCGTGGGGCAGCGGGGTAGGTTTACCGGCCGCTGAACCTCGCTAGTCGAAATCAATACAGCTGCGCTCTCCCCGCACGGCGCGGCGAGCTTGCGCTCGGCAAAGTCTGGAGCCCGTCGTCATGGATACCGTACCAGATAAACCAAACGGCTGAGGCCCCGCCGCTCTCTCCCCGGCCGCCGCGTCCTGCCCCCGCACTCCTCGCAGCCCGGCACCACGCGCCCCTCGTGGTCGGCCCGCCGCCAAATCCCGCATACTTATCCTCCTTGTTGACAATTATTCAAACTTTTTCTATTCTATGTTACTATGCAGACAACGGACAACCTGTTGATGTATCACGTTGAAACTAATTCAAAAGTATTAGTATCATGAACTTTCTTGTGATAGAAGGTGTGATCCATATAATTTTAATAACATTTAGTTACCGGCAAGTCGTTTTTTGTGGGACCCTTCTATTAAGCCCGCTTGTCAATAGGCTGTATCTCGGGAACCGTGATAGCTTGGGAGTTAACTTTTTTATAGATCATGATCATTTGCACCCTATACGACTAACATCAGACATTAAAAAGTATAAAAATAAATATATGTTATTCTAGTTTTGATATTATTTATTCTTATAAATTGTGATTATTTTGTGTCAATTATTTTTTACGGCTCGCAAGTAGACGCTCCACTAACACCACACATATGTACGTGTTAAAACGCTGGCTGACTTTCAAAAGGGGTCACATGTTATGTAACAATTAAGAGCACTATAATTGTATTCGAAGAATACGGGCGATCGAAGTTGAAGAATTAAGGGACTCCCTGTCTTCAAACAAAATGAGAAAAAATGAAAAAGAACATTTCGTTCGCTAGTTTGACTTGCACTTGCCCGGTTTTTTTAAATAGCTATCTGTAGCAAGAAATATCACAATCCCGTTGATCGTAAGCGTTAACCTACCCTCGTAAGTACACACTTGTGACACCACAGGATTTACCAGTGTGTGGCCGACTATCCTACTAGTATTATGGATAGAGTTTAGTTATTGTTTTGCGTATAAACGACTGAACGGATTTGAATGAAATCTAAAATGATTGGGCAGACACAGATTATAGATTACACAAAGGATTATTTATTTATTTATATCTTTGTTCTGCGAGCTAAGCTTATTTAATTTTAAACGTTGATTATTTAATAACAAGGCCGTGTCTACTTAACACGGTAAAATTATTAATTTCCGTGAACTGAAATCGTTTACATTTATTTTCTGAGAATTCTTAAATAATAATAGTTGGGATTATATCAAATACAAGACATGTACACACATACTTCCAGAATATCCAACGGCGTCTTAAAACCTTTTTCGGGTTGCAGATTTTGAATACGCCCGAGAATTATTTCTGTTACACGCAAGTTTGCGACAGTACATAAAAAGATTGTCTAACTTTTTAACTGCTTTCACTAAATTGACGAATGTAAAGATAAAAATTCAAAATTGACATTGTAGTTTATGTGAATGTTTTGCTGTGGGAGTGTCCTTTGAACAAAACGCTTTCATAATTAACTATAATAATAATTCAGCCGGGGTTGCGGGGTAAGCGCAATGAGGCACCGCGACCTCGGCCCAGAGCAGGAGAAGAAACAGGGGGGTTTTTAGTCAGTAAGAGTCTGACACTCCCTCCCGCCCGGCCCTGGGCGGGAGAAGTCATTTGATGATTTTCCCCTCACAAAAAAAACTATAATAATAATTGTAGTTACGACGTCAAACACAGATTTGTGTATGTATCTCCTTTCTCAGAAAGATTATAGAGTAAGTACTTAAACTTGAGTATAAGTCGACTTAAAGAATGCGCTTCTACTTTCAAGAGTTGTTGTGAAACAACGCACAGAGCTTTCCTTGTTATCGATAATTGCGATGTAGGTACTATGCGTAGCGTGTTTATTATTATTAACACTCATTATTAATCTGGATCCCCGAAAACTTCCTATGCAAGGCATAAAACAAGGTTTTACGAAAGTTTAGAGTACTGTTATAATGTTTTCAATTCGACACAAGATTGGAATTAACGCCTATCTCTTGCACGCTCTGAAATACTGGCCAGCCTCAAGGATTGGGTAGCGATGGAAGCGTAAGGAGAGTATTACCGTATGCACGATCAAGGTTGAAAATAAAAAATATTAGCAAAAGCTTCACGTATTTGTTATTTATTATAATGTTATGTAAAGTAACAAAAAATTTTTTTGATAAAATTATATCTTTGCAGGCGTCTACGTTTTAATGTTTAAAGCATTTCTAGATTATTGTCCATTAAATTTGGTGCAACTCATTTGCTCGCTTAATCTTTTATTCTTAATCTGTAAAGCGTAGCTGTAACTTTTAAACAGCGTTTCATCCGTTACGACCTTAAGTCTAAAGCATTATTCACATTATCGGGTAATCTAACCGTTCAGACTCAAGTTGGAAGCGAATATTCATCATATTGTATACATTTTCCTGTACTGCAATAAAGCATACGTGCAATTTATGAAAAGTGCTACTATTTACTGATTTTGAATAGTCATAAGATTACTTAGAAGCGATTGTTTATCAAATGATTGATGTACTATCTTGTCAGATCATTAACATATTTTTATATTACGATTACAGAACGTCGATCACAAGGCAAAATTCCGATCTAAGAAGGGTCAGTTGCCATTTGTGGAGTTGAACGGCGAAGAGATTGCTGACAGCGCTTTCATCATCAAAGAGCTTTCTGAAAAGTTCAACAAAGATCTTGATGCGTGTAAGTATTTTATTTAATGTATAAAGGACAACACACACAAGTGAATTGTTTTGTACTCGAAAACCTATAATATATGTTTATCAATTTGATTGAGTCTCGATATAGGTATCGCGGATATTTCCTTTGTTCGAAAAGGTTGTTATTGTAATTTAGGTCGCCGGGGATGATCGGCGGGGGTTGGTTACCGATAGTATTGATGTACTGAGCCCCTATATTTAACAAAGGGCTTACAGGAATTCCGCGCGGCCGGGGCAAGTCCTAGTTTCCTAGATAATTCTGGGACGTCGCGCATGTGCATAAAATGTAGTGAGACCTGCCGTGCCTGAATTGACCCATTTGTTATATACAGCTCTGACGCCGGAGCAGCGGGTCGTGAGTCACGCTATGATCTCTATGATTGAGAACCATCTGTCTTGGGTGGTTCTGTGGTGGCGCGCCAAGTACCCGGACAGTGTCATCAAGGGATACCAAGTGAACCTTCAGAACGCGCTCAACACCCGCTTGCCAAACCCGATCCTGAACTTCTGCTACAAGTTGGCGGCTGCCCGTAAGGTAAGTCCTCAGTGCAACAACTTCATTACGTCACCATCGCGGCATCGCTCCAAATTTTGCTAACGTTAAGGTCGTATCTGTTGATAGTGACATTATGTTAGCAGAGTGGATTTACATTAAACTACATAGCTGTCGTGTATTTTCACATCGTTGGAGAGTTAATATTTAAAATTGATTCAGTGATTATGGCGGGAATATTTCAAAAATTAGGAATTATACTTTAATGACATATTTAACAAATAAGACATTGGTTGCGTCGTTGGTCCTTTGGTCCCAGGTGGTTCGATTCTCCGGTCATGAATAGGCGTCGGTACCTTCTGCTGCGTTCCCAACAGACTTGATAACTTACAATTTGAGAGTAAAAGAAGTATGAAGTACCTACTTTGTATTTATGCTATATAAATTCTTACAGGGCATGAAAAAAGCTAAGGCTCATGGCATCGGCGTGCACTCACAAGAAGAAATTCTTGAGTTCGGCAAGAATGATCTACGAGTGCTTTCTGATTTGTTGTCGGATAGACCTTTCTTTTTCGGAGATGAACCAACTATTGTAAGTATTACCTTTATTTTATAACAGTTAACATTGTAGTATATTGTATTATTGTTAAGACGGTATAAATTATTGGCGCCAATCTTAGGAAAGCAGAATTTACACACAAAAGACATGACCTTATACATTTTCTATAGAATTTTGTTTTCAATAGACATTACTATTACTCATTAAGTTAGGGGTGAGTCAAGGTTTTACAATTTATACCGAAATGTTTCGTTAGTTTAGTCCATTACGCTAATGGAATTCCAAAAACGATAAGATAATTTCAACTAGGCTATTATTTTTTAGTCTGTCAAAGCACCTCTTGTAAAATAGTGATATTTAAAGAATAGTTTTGCTTGTAAGAAATGTTTGTGCACTATATGATGATAAGTATTATAATAGAAACGAAGATTGTATGACAATGTCTTTACTTTCAGTTGGATGTGGTTGCTTTCGCCAACCTCGCACAAGTCCACTTCATCGACAAAGAAGTGGCCCACCCGCTGCGAGACGCCATGAATGAGTTGTTCCCGAACCTCGTGGGTCTGGTGTCGCGTATCAAGGAGCGCGCCTTCAACGACTGGGATGACATCTGCTCCACCCTCGACCTTAACGCGCACCTGCCCAAGCCCGCCAAGGAAGTCAAGGAGACCAAGGAAGGTACAGGGCCCGCTGAAAAGCAGCCGCTACCTGATGAACCTGAGAAGGGCAAGGTAAATTATTACTATACTTTTGAGTTGCCTATGTAGTATAGGCAAATGACACATTATTCTCATATTTGTCATTTGAAATTTACAGGGTGATGAGAAAGAAAAGGAACTAGAAAAGGAATCGGACGAGAAAGGCAAGGAGAAGGACAATGAGAAAGAGAAGTAAATGACGACGGCATGTACGGCGCTAAATTTCATTATACCGTATAATTAATTAATTAACAAGTTGAGATATACTCTTAAGAGTCAGACTCGTCGTAGATTCTGTAAATTATAAGTGTGTAAATCCATTTGTCTTTCCCGTTGCTTTCAGTTGAAGAGGACGCGAGCTATAATATTGTGGTCTCCGTTCTTTATAATATGTAGTTGACGTGATGTCGTGTCGTATTACATTAACCATTTCGTCTTAGGTAAACGTTTTGTTTCTATGTTTACGAATGTAGTTCGTGTAATGTTTCAATGCTATATGTGTTTATAATATTTGATAATTCTGTCATTAAATGTTTGGATGATTCAAATCAATATTAATAAGTATTGCAGTTATTAAGGTATTCAGGATTAGGCAAACATTTATTCAAATGATAAATAGAGTATGTAATTAATTCGAGATAGTCCACTTGCAGCGCATCATCGTATCGTATGTATGGAACTGGAGTCTGCAGTCAGTCGCCTGAACAGAACCACCTCAGGCGTGTTCTCGTCCCTAGGGAAGTGAATGAATCGTGCCAACTTACTCGACCATTTCTGATATCATATTCAGCTGCCGCATTGTTTCCATCTGTAAAGTCCGTAATATACTGACAGGGTGTAAGAACAGGGCTACGAATGATATTTTTAAATTGTCGTTATTGAATAAATGGGACCCGCCCATTACTCTCTTTGAAAGAAGCGTCGTATACCTATTTGAGATTATTATTTCACAAATCTCTCTTCTCATTCATACTTCAGCGCCGATGGCGTCCTACTTTAAAATAATTTACTCTACTTTGTAAGTGTAGAATATTTGATACCAAAAATTGGCTGATTTAGATAAATTGGAAAGAATGATGCATTTCTTAAAACATAGCTCTTCAGTTCTAAAGAATGAGCTATTGTGTATGATTAGACTGTTTTGAGATTCTTGTACTTTATTGGTTTATTATACAAATGAAATTTTACAATTTACAATTTTTGATAATCGAAAACCCTGGAAGACTGTTTTTCACGTTATTAATAATTCATAGTCCATAAAATTTTGATATTGAATTAAGTGTTAAGGTTTAGAAAAGAAATGTACTCAAAATTTATAGAATGTAAAATATTTAATTGCATTATAATTATTCGGTCAATGACTTGTAGTTGTTTTGCCCACTACTTTTAGTAACGATCAAGATACGGCAAAAATGTACGACGCGGCTTCAAAACAATGGTTACAATATATTAAAGATAATCGCAAGCGTCGGCCACGTAACGGCGACGGTACGACCATCTCACGGCCGCGTCATCACGACGGGTCGGCGATGCAGCGAGTCGCGTTGCATGTGCTTGTGGCTTCTTGTCGCACACGTCACTCGAGACGATAATTCTGTCTCGTATAACTGCACATTCACATACAATTTTTGTATAATTTTGACACGCCCTTAGTTATCTATTACTACTATTAGACGTTTTGTAAAATATTCAATGAAGACTGTCGCTCATCATTCATTCCTTGATTGTTCGGTGGAACTTATTGTTCGATTGAAACGAAACGAGTTGTTTATTTCCTGAAATGTTTGTGCTCAAAGGCGGATTTATGGCGTTAGGCACTGAAACAGGCTTAATGGTAAAAACTTAGTATTAAACTCTAAAGAACATTCCAGTTTCACACATCATTTCACGATTGAGTTAAAGTTGTGATTCCATCTGGTTGCTATGGCAGTAAGTGAGAATTCGAACGGATAATATTAAATTTGTAAAATAAGTAAATGGTTTTCGCATCGTGGCTTGATAGTAGTACATCGATTTATAATCGGTTCGTAGGTAGGCGCTGTAGACGATTATACGTGCTTCTTGTTTCAATTTAACATCTCAATTGATCGATTATTGTTAGGGCTAATGATAAGTTAGACACGATGAAATGACTACATGTTAATGTCGTAAATGGTAAACATAAGAATAATAGGTAGGTCATGTAACCCAGGTTACGCTAGAGTAATATGTCCGGGCGTATGTCGGTAAATTGAGCAGGCCGCCACGACGCCTGCTCCATATAAAATATGTACCTAGTAGAGTAGATATAAAAAACTGACAAAAGACAAAAAAAAAGATTTTGGTTCAATTTGTTGTATTATGAATGTTGTTGATTTGATTTTTTCCGGGGAAAGGTCGACGTTTTTTAGTCCCTCCCGACAACTGCTAACCATCACTGCCATTAGATAACAGATTAAGGAAATTAATGATAAGTAGAGTAAGGAATGATGTACTTTACTAGTCGTCGCGTACACATTCGACATAAAGCGTGGTACCAGCATACACGATGGTGTATAGCCACACTCCCGTAATATTATATTATGTAGATACATTTAACGTCGTTTATTATAAGGCTGAAGATTTGTCCGACCATCCCGTGTGAGAGCCTGTTTCAGTGTTGTGCGATATATCGACCGAGCTGGCAGCTTGCTGGCGTAGTACTCTGGAACAGTGGTGCGTTGTCCGCAGTCCCAACCGCGCGCGTTGTATAACTTCTGTAAGAACAGTCTGCATAGTGGTGACACTTGTCTAAGGGTAAATCCGAAACGACTATGTTACGATAGAATTAGGGCTAATATTTAAGCATCACAGTAATCTTAAATATCATATTCCCATTGTTTTGTGTACGTCGAGACAATAAAGAAGAGTGCAAGTATTGTTGACCATCTGATTATAGCCCGTGTTTTTCAGAATAGAAAATATTACCATGAATTGAAGAGTTTGTAAAGGATACTTTATTGTCTCTTTCTAGGATGTAATATTATAATCTTATTGATATTATTATATTCAATATTTCATGATTATTCACACTCATATAAAAATAATGTTGTAAGTTACTAGCTATTATACAAATTATTCATAATTACTCATATTTTAAGCATAAGTATTTCAAGTATGTATGTTTATACTATTAAGAATACTGTAGGAAACCTTAAGATTGTAATATCTATCTATAGTTATGTTTTTTCTGTAATGATAATTCATTCACTTAATATAACTAGTATCTGTGGTTTTCAATTATTGTGTCAATATTTAAACGTAAGTAGATAGTAATGGTTCGCCATCCATAACGACGAAAAATTGAGCTTCGACGCCGTAAACATATACTTTAAGAATTTCATGTGTAATATTCTTTCGCCATTAAATATATACCTACAATAATATTACATACTGCAGAGGGAATCGACATGAGGTGCCGCCATGTCACTTCATGCTGAGTTCCAGTGCAGGGGAATTTTATTATTTCGCAATCCCTTCTCATCAACCCCATATACGATGTATCGTTTTTCGATAGACAAGCAAGTAATTGAAGAAAATGTTACTTATTTCGAACCCACATAATTTTGTTGTCATGCATTTTGCCTGTAATTAATATGAGTTTGAAACTGGTTTAACTGTTTGATAGTTAATATTATGCAGTCGTAACGTTAAATCAGTTTTTGGCTTATAAGCTGTTTTTCCACTTTAGTTTTTTGTATAGCCTAAATGCAGGTTTACAAATTGAAACATTGTTGAATAAAAATAAGAGGTAAGGAGATCTAATTTCATTAGATATTTTCAAGTTGTCCGGCTCGACCGGCGTGATACCACGGCCTCATATAAAACGGCGACGGAAACGGCGTGAAGCAACATTTACGTTGTGTTTCGCCGTGTGAGTGAAGTTACCAGAGGCCCAGTTCTTGCCCCCTCTCTCCATTCTCAATTCTCAAATTCCCCTAATAACCCACAAGAGGCCGGCAACGAACTTGTAGTTACTCCTTAGGTACTGCGTTTGTCCATGGGCGGCGCTGATTGCATACCATCACATAATCGTCTGCTCATTTGCCGATCTATGACAACAATTTTATTATTAACATATTAGACATGCTCCGAGCAGAGTTGGTCTCTATAATATATATCTACTGATCATTACTTAAAAATAATTACCTGTATAGATATTCAAAAGAATGAGAAAACTCAGTACAAACCCTCGTTATTTGAAAAGCAGGACGGTAAAGAAGATTGTTCACCCGATGGTAGGCAATCTGCAACTACAACAGCATTTAGAGCATTGCCAGCCTTTTAGGAATTTACGAGATTCTAGATTGAGGAGGGGATTAGACGAGTACCCTCACTCAAATAGCAAAATAATGAGTTGTTTCACGGTGGTTTTCTGTGCAGCCGTAGTTTTCAGCCGGTCGAGTCGACCTATTTTTATTATGGTCGGCACCAACGTGGTGGTAAGCGGTGATGCGACCCACGATGGCGCACACCTTTTCACCCATTCGGGTCTTGAAGATACCCAGGTAATTATACCTTAGTGGTTCGGATTATATGCCATTCGCGCTAAAGTTTGGGTCTACCACATCTATTTAACTTGAATCTTAAGGACGGCGTATATTGGTACCTCACTTAATATGATAATTAAATGAATTCCGGAGGAGTGCGAGCAACGACCGATGTGACGCGCTATGCTAAAGAAAGCTTTAACGTTGATCGGAAAAATGAGGTGTATACCAAAAGCACTAGTCTTTGTGAATAGGTCAAGTGGCATATTTTTATAGCATGTTGAGCCAGCTTGAAAGTGTGATAATATTTTAATCTTCGGAAAAATACAAAAGTATTCTTATAAAGTTATTTGAATGTAAGTATGGAGACATACAAAATGATTAAGTAAGTTAGGAGTACCTATTAGTTTCAAAGCATTCATATTTCTCACGATACTAGAATTTGCAAAAAATATGTAGTATAGTGTAGTGTTTACTTATCTTCGCGTGACATCTATCGATAATTGTAAAAAATGAGGAAAGCTCGCAGTTGGCATGCTAGCCATCAGGCAAATCAGCTTTTTACACAAAGACATATAGCGCCCTCTAGTGATAACTGAGTGTACTACAGAGAGTATCTCAGAACCAAAATGAACCCACAGGCCGTTATGTACACAATTCATGTGCAATTGGAGACAAGGTTTGGTGAAAATCTAGAGGGCGTAACAAAATTTGGTAGATATAAACTAAAATCAGGAATTTACATGATCGATTGGAAATAAAATATGTTACACTTTGCTTAATGTTTTAAAATTTGTTTTTGGTTAAACTCTAGCGCCATTAATTAACCAAGCGATGATTTGCAAAACTAAAAATCGGAAACAACTAGCGACTCGTATACGACTGGTGCCAAAAAGAAGTACTAAAATTAATACAACTAGCGCTCATATTGGATACTGGTGTTAAAAAGCGGAACTAGATATGAGCTACTAGCGCTATTGTCATCCTTAGAGCGGCGAATAGCCGAAACAGTTTAGTGTTACCAGAAATATAAATTAGTAATATTGGTAGGAAAACCCATTGAGATACTTGCAAGTTTTTTTAGTGTCTGATAAATAATGTTTCGTTCAATTTTAATCTAGATGGCTCTGTATGTATCTTGCTCAGAACGCTGGAAGATGATGATAACATTGTTCAGTCGAGGCTACTGCTAGATCAAATTGATGGACGGCTACACTATAGTAATATTCTACGAAAGCACATAGGTCAAATCATAGGTGAAAAATAATATAACCAAATAAGAGCAAGTGAAAACACCTAATATAGCAGAAGCAATTCGAGCCAGTTCCTATAATAAAATCTCATTAACATTTCGATAGGTATAGTGATGATCCACTGATCACTTAAAATAGGTACAAATTTATCTGAAAACTTCAATCATATTATTTGTGTGATACAGAGTAAAACAATGCCAATTATGGAAATCATAGTTATTGACATCTATCCGAATTTTTAATTTTGTTCGCTAATCGTGTTGAAAAAATACTATTGAAAAAATACTGATGTAGACACAAACACGAAACATTAAAAAAATAGCTTGCAAGCGATTATTTTCTTTTTATAACAGTTTTAAACTTTTATAAACTAAAGTTTTAAACTTTTATAAAAAGTGGCAGTTAAATTTGAACATGACTGGAATAAAACGGCTGCTAAATAACCAAAAACAAGCAAAACAAAGTCGATAATATTGTTTTATTTATGCAATAAAATTTTGTATAACAAACTATGAAATTCAACACACTACCGCATATTACTAACCCGAACAGTTTTTTTTATATTAAGTGTACAAATTCTCGTTTTCTTTCAAGTCACGTGTTCCACAATTTTGAATGTTTAGATATCTAGATATCACTCATTGTTCAACCGTACAGATATTTATGACGATTTGAATGATTCTATCTATGTGATAACTTTGCTTGTGCATGTATTTTGCTTGCTTCTGATGTTGCTATATATTTGTCGCTGTTTGTACCTAAAACGGTTAAGGCGCCCGTTTCTTACGCAGGAGATTGCGGGTTCGAAACCTAGCAAGTACCAATGTGACTTTTTCCGAGTTATAGGTACTTATGTGATTATTTAGGCACGACTGTTATACGGTGAAGGAAAACATCGTAATTTTTTTTTTTGTGAGGGAAAATCATCAAATGTTTTCCCCCGCCCAGGGCCAGGAGGGAGTGTCAGGCTATTACTGACTAAAAACACCTCCATTCCTTCTCCTGCTCTGGGCCGAGGTCGCGGTGCCGCATTGCGCTTACCCCGCAACTCCGGCTGAACATCAGCCCTATAGGGCCCCACCTGTTGTGGTCTTTTGGCTATTTGAGACAAGCGCGGAACGCAAAGCGCCGTGCGCTCTGGTCTAGTTCTGGTCGGGCGGTGAGCTACCCTTACTCACCCTCCGCAAACCCGCGCTTACGGTGCCCGGAGATCGTCTCTCGATCCCCGACGCCCGTAGTGTTGCCTACTGCGGCGACTGGGGCGCTCCGCCTCCTTTTTTTGGGAGAATAACTGCTTGGCAATAGGAGAAGACGGCTTCCCCGTTTCTCTCGCTTCGAACCACGACCTTGACTAAGGCCGGGCGTGAGAGGTCGCCGCCGCCGAGGCACATACACACACACACACCGCCTACGTTCTCTCCACCGTGTCCTCAGGGTGACACACTGGCGTTTCCTCCCGCCGGATCCGAAACAGGAACCTACCGAAGCTGCCGTGCCCGGTAAGCACTTGCGTCATTCGGAAGGTGAAGACGCCGTGGCGTCTCTCAAGCGACTCGTCAAAGACCGGTCTTACTGCTTGTAGTTAAATAAATAAAAATGTCAAGTACCCAATTCTGGTTGTTAGGTCCACACACAAATTAGTGCGTGGCGGAATGAGCTCTGGCGAGATCTTATAGCTGAGTGGAAGCAACGGCTATCGAACCAAGGGCCGGGCATAGCAGCGGTAAGACCCCTCTTTGAGAAGCGGCTTGAGAGATGCCACGGCGTCCTCATTTTCCGCTTGACGCAGGTGCTTACTGGGCTCGGCGCGCGCCTCAAAGAGCCAATAGACCACCACAGACGGGGCCCTAAAGGGCTGATGTTCAGCCGGGGTTGCGGGGTAAGCGCAATGAGGTACCGCGACCTCGGCACAGAGCAGGAGAAGGAACAGGGGGGTTTTTAGTCAGTAAGAGTCTGACACTCCCTCCTGCCCGGCCCTGGGCGGGAGAAGTCATTTGATGATTTTCCCCTCACAAAAAAAAAAAAAAAAAAAAAAAAATCGTTAATATCGGGTAAGTATTAATAAGTGCCATTGCAGCTTGAAATCGAAAAAAGTTGTATGTTATCAATTAAACTGGTACATTGTTGTTATAAATGCTAGTTACATGCGACTTTCCTAGTTTTGTATAGTAGAGTATTCTATTTATATTTTTATTATTACTAGTATAAGGTAAGTGTGTCGTTAACAGTTTAACAGTCACCGGACCGAATGGGGTTAATCCAACTGCTCAGAGGCTCTTTAGACAACTTTAAACTTTTCTTAATAAGTGTTGGAGAGCCATGCTTCGGCACGACTGGGTCGGCTTGACCGGAGTGATACCACGACCTCACAGAAAACTGGCATGAAACAACAACAGCTTTTTTGCCGAGTGAGTGAGGTTACTGAAGGACCAATCCTTTTCCTCCCACAAACCCAAAATCCCTAATCCCGTAAAGGCAGGCAACGCAATCGTAACACCTTCGTTGTTGCGGCACCGATGCATGCCATCATTAATTAAGATCGGTTTGTCGTATTAACACAAAGAAAAAAAAATTAAATTAAAACAGGCAACTTCGTAGTAAAGAATGAACCTACTACAGAAAAACACCTAGCAACAGTCCCCGGTTAGTGTATGACTAATGCGGTTAATGGAAACAAGAGATACGGTTATCGGTGTGGTTTGGATGGGCATAATGGGAACTATGGAAGGACCTGACGAACCAATGTTCATTTTACATGTTTAAATGGCAGATGGAGACTGGCCAACTCACCGACCTGGCCTCCGGGATTGATTGCTATTACTAGCATTAGACGGGCAATGGTAATGTGAGTGACTCAAGGGTGAAGAAACTGTCACTTGCTTTCTACCCTGAACATTTGCATCTGCCTAAGCATCCTGTACCACTGGCTAACTCGCCGCTTATAAACAGTTTTCACCCTCCGCCGAGCACAATCACTGTTACGTCCACTGCTATTAAGCAGCTGTAAGCCAGAGGTTCCTTTTTCAGAGGAGACCTGTTCCTTGCTATCGTGCACTCCGGCTAGCCAAATAAGGCAAGCCGGAGATAAGGAGCGGTGATTTCTTCTAAGAACAATCGCGATAATGGTAACCTGCAAGATTGCTAATTCTCGTAACCGAGCCTCAACTATTTTATTTCAAAAAAAAACTCATTATTAACCGATATTGCAATTTTCTTAACAAAGATATTGTTGAGTTGGTTGAGACTTGTAATCGAAAGGCTGGTTACTCTAAATTGAAATATGATTGGACTTTGGCTTCGACTTTGTAAATTTAAACAAGTAATTTAAATGAATAAATCGCAAATCTAATTTGAGCAAACGTGGTATTAATTTTCAAACCTTCTCCGTTGAGAAGAGACCTTTGCTCATAAGGAGATGATGATGATGAGTCTCACACTCCCTCTTGCAGAAGAACCTACTGGATGATCTTGCCTTACAACAAAATAATGGTTCCGTAAAAATATATACATTTTAAAAATAAATAGACTTAGGCAGAATCTTAAGCAAAGTTGTTTTTGAATTAAAATACCCGAATCGTTTTATAAACAGAATAAAGTGTCCACAGTTAAAACAAATTAATGTTATTTTACGCAGACGTAGAAACGGCTCAATCGTTTCAAGTTGGGACAAATTAGTACTTAGCTGGGGACGTCTTTAGCAACAACACTTAAGGGTGATATTAAAATCCAAACAGTTTGGTGAGAGCCGGGAACATCGGGAGGAGGGTGGTGAGGCCGTCAAGCCGACGCGGAGGTGAGCGCTGTCTTATCGCAAGTGTTCCTCTGCGGAAACACCGCGACCACTCGGCCGCGATCTCCTTACTAGCGACCCATGGAGCTGCTGCATATTTAAAAATTTTCATATTTTGTATATTATCTTTTATGCGACAGAGTTACAAACGAGCAGTTGGATCACCTGACGATACCTAGCTATGATATATTTTTTGTTGTTTATTATAAATGAATGGGTATGTAAATACCTATATAAGTATGTGTGTAAAATACAAATCTTAACTTAGAAAAATGGAAAGCACTGTAGTACAAAAACTACTTAATATATTATATTACTTAATTAATAAAACGCAGTAAAACCTTGGCAAAAGGTTGCTATATAGCTTGTCCGCTCTATACGTTTCGTTGTCCAGGCTGCCCACTTTTTAACAGCGTTAATAACGGTGGAATTAAAGCGCGAGAGGCCGCCGAGGACGATTTAATTAAACCTTAACGAAGATCCCTCACTAGCCTCCCACTCCAAAACCCCCACCTTTACCTGCCCGCTGTTTTATTTAATTTTTGAATCTGTTTTCACTTATCTACAGGTTTTTGTGAGCGTTTCTAATGTCACATTAACCTTGTTTTTTTGTTGTTATAGAAAAACAATAGAGTCTATTTGGAACTACAGCAAATATTACGATTTTTTTAATGTTTCTATATGTATCCATATCACAAAGATCCGTATAAATAAAGGAGGATTCGTATATGAAATGGTAAACTCAATTAGGCTCGAGGTGACGGTGGTTGTAGTGTGAATGTAGGTGCAGACGTGCTAGTATGGTCGCCAGTGTCGCCTGTCGTAGATAGCCGGTCGTGATCCCGTGTGATTTACGGCCGGCTCCGGCGCTAATGTGCACGCAGCCTTACCACAACCAAGATGTTGCACCCTTTTCATAAGGACTTTAGATACCGCAGTTACGAATTAATATACACAAGTGGCTTTAACAAGAACTTTGGGCCGAGCTTACCTACACAAAATAATTTACAATTTCTTACTTTAGCGATTATTTTTATAGATTCGTTGAAGTTTTTCAATAATATACGCCTGGGTTTTATTCGCGCGCTATTTTTTATCAAAATGTTCAGTTCTGGGTTTAACTGGTTATATTAAATTAAATTAAATTATCTTTATTTCAGACATTTTGTCCATAGCCTTTTATAAATAACATGTTAGTAGGGTTGTTAGTATACACAAAAAATAAAAGATAATAATAAGGTATTAGGTTATGCTGGAGCCAACTGACTTATTGAGAAAGAAAGAAATGTGAGTTCATAAATGATTGAGCAAATATTTTTGCTTTTTACAAATAAACAGTAAAAAGTAGCAAGCACCAACTTGAAAAAAAAAATATATAAGTAAAATGGCATTAAATGAATTTCAAAACAAAAGCGTAGCGTCTAAAAAATGTTATTAACGTTTTCATTAAGGTGAGACTGTTCATTTGCAAAATGATAAATATGGCATAAATTATTTCATTTAATATTCAATTCGGTTCTTTCGTCGTTGCTTCAAATATTACAGTAACAGTAACGAGGAGCCTACTTAGTCATCGACACCCTTTTTTTCTGATACTGTTTGCTCACTGGCTCTTAATTTTCTGTTTAAATATGGGGGAGAGATACGTTCAAAAGAACACTCGACAAATCCTAGGCTAAGCGCATGGCTTCACCTGAGCTCACTGCAGTGTTGTCGTTTACTGTGCTGATAGCTAGTGTTGTCAATATTAATATTTGTGACTTCATAAATTGAACAAAGCATTGCTCCAACACTTCATCTATATTATAAAGCTTGACTCAAAATCCCTAAGTCTTCCGCGTCAAAGAAGGATAGTTTCAGAAATTTATGAGCTGTTATATTATAATTTAGTATCGCGAACTAGCAGTAAAATCGGGCTTAAAAGATCAGGGCGGTGGCGACGAGCGGCGCTGCGGGGCTTCCCACTCTCTTCTGCTGAGGTAGCCATAGTGGTACACACTTATTAATAGAATATATATAGAAAAAATATAAAACATTTTCCCCATCGATAAATGTTGTCAAAATCAAACACAAAAGAATATTAAGTATCAATCAATTCTGAGAATAAATTTATGAAAAAAAAAACTTCATTTGTACAACAAGACATTGTTTTATTAAATTACATTTTATTAAAAGAAAGGCTTAACCCACCGCCACAACCGCGAAGCTCTCCCTTAATCTGGTCACGAAATATTTTCCGGCGTCGTCGCGTCAAGTCGTCGGCCGTTGCGACCCTGCGAATTTTATGAAATTTTCAAAGTTTTTACCGCGCCGCCGGGGAAAAAATGTGATTAAATATGTTTTGTTCAAGAGCAAGACATTAAAGCGATGTTAAGGGTGTGATAATGAGGGCGTTGATAAGCGTTTATTAGCCGGGCGGCCCGTGCCGGCGATCTCAATAATAGCGGCGCCCGTAACGCTATCAGGGGGGAATTAAATCATTTTAACGTAGTTTGCTACGAGACTCCTTAAGAAAAACTCTGTGATACGACGCTTATTCGGCCTTTAAATTGCACTCTTTGTTGCTGTTTGCAATGAGTTTGGAGGGAGTTGGCGTTGTTTGTAGAAAGTATTTAATCATTTTTAGTTTTAAGGGTGTCTTGTGGAACAAGAGAGACAATTGTGTGGTTTTGTAAAGCGAGCAAGAATTTGTAACAAATGTAAACAAATTCTAGAAAAAAATATTTTTATAAATCAGGTTTACCATAATATAAATGCCGTATTACCGAGGAATTATTAAGTATTAAGCAAGATTAGATCATGTGCCACACAACAGCAGTGGTGTGACGAGGTCGGCGTGTGCGCTGGGGTGCTAAGTTGTGGGCTTAGCTCGCGGGCCGCAGGTGCGCGGCCAGGCTTACCGCACAGAACCGCACTATTGATGACCCCTTTCCACACTACGCGATGTGATTTACGCGCTCACAGAATGCACACACAAACTCGTACTAGCTAGCAGCTAGCAATGTACACGTTGATTGTTTTATTCCGTGTCGTTTCATTGATATAGCCATGTTTAGGTTTAATAAATGTAATAAGCAACAAAGGGTGATCTAACCACGATAAACAATACTACTAAACGATATTTTGTGGAACTGAAATTACAGAAATAGGTACGTATTGAGAGCCTAATTTCAAATTAAGGACCAACAACTTAATTCTGAATTAGCTGCATCGGTTAAACGATACGAATTCATACAAATTACTCTAAATATCAAAGGGGTGTCGGTCGGTGTATAATCATGCAAACGTCATTGCAACTGTACGAATTAATGTTGAACCGTAAAACATGTCGGTCGCAATTAGTTGAGTAAAATTGTGATTTGATTGGTGTAATTGCATCTCTTTACTGTCGGCGGTGCCACAGTTGTTATTAAGCGTTCCTAATTTAATATCATTTGCATAGACGTGATCTCCGCGCGCCTTCCGTGTACCTCACCAATATGGACATGTTTTTAATCACATTTCTTGGGTGGGTTTTTTTAATTAAAGTGGTTTGGTTTCAGTGAAAGTTTACTTTCCGGTATGAGAAAGTCGATGTCAAGGTAGGACAAGACATTATAAAGGTTGGAGGATGGAGGTCGTTTTTGTAAGCGAAGGGCGGTGACAATACTGTGTTATTAATTGAAATGATTACAGCACATTACGAAAATATAACCATTTTAATTGTAGAAGTGTAGGTGAGGGCTGGTGGAGGGTCCCGGCGTGAGGGGTGCGGGGGGACGCGGGCCCGCACTCCCCTGTCACAGATACAAATCGCGCGGATTTACGCGCACTCCAGCCCCACTGGAATTTATCTGACGCTTCTATTTACGTATCCTTTTATTTGTTTCACTCCTATTAGTTCCGATAGAGAATTTTTATGTTTGCATGCTCGCGGCCCTGCCCCGGCGCCTGCCCTCGTAAAGCGGCGACTTGTGAACGCTTTACAGCGACGATAACACAATTTTCGAGGAAGTGATCTACGTTTATCGGATTATATAGCAATAACTTAACGTTGTTGACTCCAGTAAATATTTTCATTTGCACCGCGACCTGAGCCTGACTAATTACACCCGTTTGTTGTCCGTATTCAGGTGCGTCGACACGCGTAATCCTTGGGCTCCGCCGGCCGTAGGTATTGTTCAAAGCAAATCTTACGAACAACCGCGATTTTTGTCAGTAAGAAGATAATCCCGCTGCTATGCAAAATATATTTTATTAACTAAACTAACTATCGAAGCCTGCGTTCAATATGTTTTGTGGAACTCATTGGAATAGCTCGTTGATCAGTTGTATATTTATGTGGCACGTAGGGCACGTAATGCGGCGCTCAAACATTTAAATTAATGTATTAAAGAGGCGTGAAATACATTCGGCTCCCGCGGATTTGGGGATTAGCGTAGCGGCTCGTAGCATGTCGCTACGTCGTCGATGAGCTACGAGCGACAACAACTAATTCACTGTTCTTCTTATGGAGGAATTGTTTTTTGTAGAAATACATTTATTGTTAAATATTTACAAAATTAATTATATGAATTAATTTATGAAACCACTTATATTTGGTTTGAAATACGGTATTTCATTACATGAAGTTGCATAATTGAATATTGAAGGTAATTCCAATGGCAGTTAAGTTGTTAGCTAGCACACAAACAAACGACACGGCTACACAATTCTGCAATTCACGGTATTCAGCAAGTATGGTTAACCGTTACAATTAGTTAGACTGAACGAGCCGGCCAATAAGCGATCAGGATCGGCAAATTGCGTCCGTGCGATCATAAATCGAGCGATGTCGGGGCGGCTTAGCGTTGACTAAGCCTCGGCTGATAATGGGGTTAACACGTCTACACGACTTAAAAGTGTTACCCGTGTTACACGCTCTCACACCTATTTCAAACGATTACCGTGATTAAGCTCCGTATTTACTATTCTGTGACATAGTTCAGTGTAGAACGCGACTAAATTACCATTATGTTTTTAAAATAAATAATATTCGAACACACCTGAGGAACACACATTTTTTTAATGATCAATTTTATCGATTTTGTATCGAATAGAGTACGAGACTATCTATTTTTTTTACTGAAACGATGATAAAGTTTTAGAATGGAACAATGATCGGAGACTAGTGGTGTGAACAGGTGGCTGCGCGTCACGTCACTAGTCTTGTTATTGCACAAGTTTCACAATGCGGGGACGCGCTTCGCAACTCACAACCCGCCCCTACGTGATCATGGAAAAGTCTTATCTAAGTATGTATTTCTACCACAAACTAAGTTAGAGGGACAAGAATCATTAAGTATCAGCTTATATATTATACCTTAACTTAAACTAGCGACATGCAAATCATAAAAACGGGTCATCAATGTAAAAATCCCCCAAAAAATTTAATTACATTAACACCTAAATTATACGGCGATAAATTCCACATCAAAAGGAAAACATACATCATAACGGTCTCATATGTTCCGAGGGTCGAATAAAACATTCCAATCACGTTGGCTCGCTTGTTTTACAAACCGATACGACGTGGTTTCCGGTGACTTCGATATATAATCAAAGCAGTATAAGCCTTAAATCTAAGATATTAAGGTATGGAATACGTTTCTATAGTTTTGGCCAGTAGACATGACAATGCAATCAGCGGTGACCGGGCGGGATTTGTTTCATACATGATCGGATTTGCGGGATGAATAAGTTTCGACCCCACAAAATAACAAAGAGCCTTATTGCACGGTACACGTTTTACAAGGTACTTTGCGAAATTCTTTCCTCTGAACCGTGGACGAAGTTTTATGTAAAACTATCCATAAATAGCATACAGAAGCTTTGTACCAACAGACTATTATCCACGTAGCTTAACCTTAAAAGTAAACAAAATGGAGTATGCGCAGACCATTGTGTGACCAACGCCGAGCGCCTCATCAAAAGCCGGACACAGATGAAAACGATGGGAAACCGCGATTTTAGAACAGGGTTTTTGATTGCTTGCGTTGTGTGGGGGCAACAGGGCGCTGTGCCGGGGGAGGGGGGCTCTGTGGCGACAGATTAATGTCGTCGATCTAATATTCTGACAGGTGCGGTCGCAGAGCTCACGAGCACTCGCCAGTTGTGCTGTAACCGCTGTTGGATGCGGCTTCGACTGCGTCGATCACCAGAACATTACGAATCTCACATCAACTTATTAGGGATAATTAAAAATAAGCGAATATCTGTTCTTAGTTTAGCACTCGTACTCGTAGAAAAGTATATAAGTTATACAATTTTAATGTAAGTACGCTTAATAATTTCCTTCTTCCTAATTCTCATTTGCGTCGATTTATATACATGCAGGTCATACTGAACTTCCGACATTGATGTCGTCAATAAATAACATATTCGCGAGGTATGACAGCTGCTGCTAATCGAGACTCCCCCCACCATCAGTTCCAACATTAGTAGGACTCGCGGCGAACTAAAATTTTCTCGGCAAGAAACTTTCCAAACACCATTAAGTCAATCTGCTCGTTTTACAGATGTTCTGCTGATATTAAACAGGGCAGTGGTAGCTGGGAACTTGATGACTACACGTCTCTCATTCTGATAGCACCAACTTGTACATACACGTGGTAAATTAAGTAAAAATATTACCAACCTAATTGAAATTGACTTATAATTATTAATTATTTTAAAGTAAAAAGTGTTTTTGGCGTTGATTAGGCGTAAACTGCGCATTGTTTATTTTTATAATAGACACACAACATAAAAAACATGTCATAGAAATAATAAATTTCGTATTTCAGGGATTTCAGATTTATATGACATATTTTTCGCCCAAATTTGACCGAATGATTTCTGTTTTATTATAATTTGAAGTATCACGAGTTATTAATGGCCAAGTGAGGGGTTTCGATTTGCTTGCAATGGTGGGTGATTAACGATTTGGTTTTAATTATAAATTTTCGGGCATACCGTGGTGGGCACCGTATAATGCGGTGTGGATGTCGCACAAAAACTGAATGCAAACGGTTGCTGGACTGATCTGTTTGTCATTATGGTGATTAATCGCTTTGACGTTTGACGACATTGATTTCACTGTACCTCTGACTAAAAAGTGCAGACGATGAAAAGGTCGTTTTTAAAATAGATTTTATTTACATAATAAGTATATTGTTTTCATAGCTACGCCTTCATCTTCCAGCTTCATTATTCCAAATGAATTTCTTATAAATAAAAAGTCAATAAAATATTTACTCGATTTCAATGTGTCACTAGAGGAAAGTAACCCAATATGGAGAAAACCATTTTGATGATGCCTAAAATGGAATTTACGTGTATAACAGTGTTCCATATTAAGAGACTATTCCAATTATTATAAATAATAATAATAATTGGTGACTTTCCTCTACGTATTGTGATTGAGTAGTAGAAGGTGTAGTTAGTACATAAGTTAGTAGATAATTTGTATTAAAAATAGTAAACTATGATGGAATCACTAAAAAACGTAAAATACATCTTGTTCTTTTAATATTTTATCAATTTAGGTAATTATGACACGGAACATAGTTGCCTTGTTTGTAAGTAATTAGTTATTTTAGTAACATAGACAAAATGCAACTTGCTCACAATAAGTATTTAAAAATATTATTGTTAAATACTGAAATTTTATAAGCTTCTTCCTTTTTAATAACATTCAAAATCAAGATATGATCAAGTGGCCTCTTAGTAAGAAAAAATGAGGCAAATGAAAAAACGACCAGCCATCTGAAGTGAAGATAATACTAACTTATCTCATATATTATATTATATATATGTTAAATGATTCTGGTCGTATGTTCACGTTTCCCGCGGTTCTACATGCCGTCGGCATTTCAATTCCTCTCGCGGCTCGCTCGTCAACATCTCACTTATTTACGAGATCCGACCCTAACGACTACAGCTGACGTCAAACAAAATACACACTTTTTCCTCCAAAAATAATATAAGAGTTCTTTTTTTCAAAAAATTTATAAAGCTTTTTTCTGACACGAAACTTAAAAGTCAGTGGCTATATTGGTATTAATATTTTTTTTGTGGGAAAGGAGGCAAACGGGCGTACGGATCACCTGATGAGAGATCAGCGCCGCTCACGGATACCTTCAGCATTAGAGAAATCAGTGGCACGTTGCCGGCCTTTTAAGAAGGAGTTCGTTTCTTGAAGGTTTGAATTTTACAAGCAAATACTTTATTTACATTTTTGCGATGATGATGACGTTCGATTTAACACAATAATATAAGTACTGTGAAGTAAATAAAGCTGTGAAAGTAACTCATCGTTTAAGATTTTAGTCTTTAAAAAATTCTACAATGGACAAAAAAGTTTCTAAATAATATCAAAGCGCGTAGTTCGTAGCCGTAGCAGTTACGGCGTAACCGCGGCGGTTAGTCGAGCGCTGTAGCACCAGCTGCGTGTAAATTGCTTACGCTCGATAATGGCCTTTTCAATTTGCAGGGATTTGCAACTTGAGCTTTGAATAGACGTGACTATGATTTATTTGTTTACAAATCTTCTTTTTATTAAGGTGCTTTTCTGACTTAGGATATAGTTATACAAAAACTGATAATAAAAACAAGTACCTACATATGTAAGTGCATGTTACATTGTCAAATTGTGAAAAACAGTGTTTACAAACAGTGTCGTTTAAGTTTGTACGAGCTGCGTAAAAGATGTTTTTTGTATGAAACGCTTTGATACGGATAATCCGCGAGCGACATAACAGAGATTGTATTACAGCAATAAGTCCGCCTCGGAGCCTGTTATACGGGCTCTTAATCCTGCTAAGATTTTTTTCACACGTCCCCCGCGATGGCGGAGCGCTCGCCTGCCTCGGGGAAAACTAATAAAGAAACCATTTCGTAGTCAGCTGAAGCTTGAAATGTATTTTTTATATAATTTGCGCGAACTGATTGTGCCACAGACACATCTGAAATCCTGTCGATTTTCAGTTAAATAGCAAAGACCCCGCCGCCGCGCCGGTTCTAAGTTGAAAATTTATATTTTTATTTTTGACATTTATCCCATTTGTAATGTCAATATTTATACTAATACAATTTATAGATTAACTTTGCAATTTTTACTTTCATGCGATGAGTTTATTTATTTCGCTTTAGTTTTGATATTGATGATTTTATTCAGCTCCAAACTATTGCAATACAGCAGCAACACCAACAGTTCTTGCCTGACAACAAAAACAAAAACTAAAACCAGTGAAACAGAGGGGTAACAATGTAAGCAGACAATTTTAATATTATCTGGCGTAATGAGCATAAACAATTTGTATCCGTGACGTTGCGGGTACGCTGCGCGCGACAGACGTGACGCAGAGCGGCGGTCATGCACTAATTACGGCGTCACGTGTCACGGCAAAACACGTCGTCACCCGCCGGACGCGCGCCGGACTCCGGCCGCACTAGGCACGGGCTTGCAACATCGATCAAATCCAAAAATCCTATCACAATTTAAGTACAGCCGACAGTTAAATCTGCGTCAATGTTGTATGTATCTAAATCTATCAATGTCGATCTGACGCTGAGATTGTGGTTATCTGGTTTCAATCAAATATGTCTGTGTAGTTTAGTACTAGGTTATATCGTTTCCAAATCCGTTCGGTGTAGGCTAATTGTAAGTACTGAGACTACGGTGGGGAGAGTGCTAACAGCACAAATCAAATAATTCCCAGAATTTAAGTAAGTTGTTGTTGTCGTAACAGACCGGAGGTTAAGGCACCCGGTTCTCAAGCAAAAGGGGTTCATAACTTGACGAATACCAATCTAACTTTTTATTTGATACCATTGACTAACGAAGAAGAACAACATTGTGAGGAAACCGTAACTTATAATAAAAATTATAAGTCTGAAATTGCCAAACCACCTTGAAGTGATTTTTGCTCAAACTTTAGCGTATGAGAAAATGCTTTTATACATCGATTGCATTTAAAGGCTGATAATGTAAAGTAAATCAAAGATTAAAATGAATATGATTCAGTCCTGATTGTATCGCAATATTTAAGAGAATATCTTGCGATAATTCTACAGGTCACAGCCCTACCCGTCGCCTGACATACGGCGTGGTTAGGGGTGTCCACAATGCCGCGCGCAGCAAAAAGCATCGGCAAAACGCAACCGAGTGCCGCTGCACTACTTGACCGCAAACTGCGCCCTACGACACTTGTACCAACACTATTTACATGCTGACTGTTCCGCCACTGTTTTGTTGTTTATTTTGAAAATGAATTCATAAAGTAAATTACAGACTTTTTTCATGCAAAGCAGAAAGCCTTTTGAATAAAAATCCCTAAATACAAGCTTTTATTTTAGATTATTATGAATTAATCAATTAACGTGGTTACAATTACAACATTTCAAACTGTCTCTGTCATTAAAAAACATTTATAAAAGCGTAGCGGATAAAGTTATTAGTATTTTTGAATGAGAGAGAAAAGTTAAAAAATACATATTTATTTGTAAAAGAGTGTGGTAAATATCCTATGTGTTAATACAAGGTACGACAGAAGTGTACGGAAGACAGGGGCCGCTTTGAAACGTTTCAAATTGCATTACACTTGCTGTGATAGGAATGGGGCTCGAAGCCTTTTTCCCTTACCCGTTAGAACTGTCTTTTTATGTTCCAACAGCACTCGTACGTAGGTAATTACCGATGTTGCTGCTTGTATAATATTTTTATTACATTTTGTAGTGCTTCGTGCACTTTGGTCGTGTTTACTTGTACAGAAGCTGTTTGTTCTAGTGCCAAGAGTCACGTAGTGGCTTCTCGCTACAAAATAACAAAACTAGGAGAATTTTGGATGAGCGTGGATGTATTCGAATGAGGTTTTTTTGTGAGGGGAAAATCCTCAAATGACTTCTCCTGCCCAGGGTCGGGTGGGAGGGAGTGTCAGACTCTTACTGACTAAAAACCCCCCTGTTCCTTCTCCTGTTCTGGGCCGAGGTCGCGGTGCCTCATTGCGCTTACCCCGCAACCCCGGCTGAATTCGAATGAGGTTGTGATATTATTTGCAATCAAGTATTATTTAATTAGTCTATCAAGGCCATCCAACTACGTATCCTACATATATACAAGCACACTTAAGAATATTACAAACAACAGTTAGTGTATGCTCTTAAATTAAAGGTAGGCACAACATTATTTTTAGACTGTTAAAGTAAAAATATATAATTAAGAAGTTAAACACTAAAAACAACGAAAAGGTATATAATGCACAACAAAGATAATTAAAACATATCTATAAAATTGTTATGTTTTGACTATCTGGTACCATGAAATAATTTATACTTATTTCTGATTTTTTTTCCTTCTCCTTCCTTTATGTATCGTACTCGAATTTAATGCAATTCAATTCAATAAAAAGGTTTAATTCAATTACATGGGTATATATGTGATGACCGTAACTCGCACTGTCAAAACATGTTTACTTGTCTTTACGTCTGTCCGTATTAATTTGTAACAATCTCCTTTAGGCGTACAGTCAGGACCAGGGCAATTGATTCAATTATGTCACGTTTGGAGTACAGTCGTTCACGCGAAAAGATGGGGAAAAACGGGAAAAATGTCGGCATTAGATCGCGTTGATAAGTGAATGACTTCTCGCATGGCTAGCCGTCAAAGAGCGGGCAGCGAGGCGCGAACCGGCCAACACGACCGACGCGACACGCCACCCGACACAATCCGGACGATCCTTGCCCACAAACGTTCTTCATAGCACCATTCAATTCATTTACGTTTTAACCGATCCCCAATTGATCTAGTCTGTTACAATGGGTTTGTATAAGCCACTCTCGAGTGTTCGGTGGATTTCCATTATTTTCAACGAGTTGCGTTTTATTTTAAAGGTTTATAATTTTATAGTTTATGCCCAAACACTTGTCCAATAATCTAGATGATATAAAATATTAAGAACTATAAATGTGCGTGACTTATTTAGCTAGGTCTTTATAAATCTTATTTAAGGATTTAAAGCTCATATAAAACTTATTACCTTTAAATTACATAGTAATATGAATTGATCGTCAGCTCCAGCGTACGATGCTCCCGTTAGTGAATGGCCGTAAAGCAAATCCTTTCTAAATTGCGTGTCGCGCACACATCGCCTCGTACCACAGATATGTCGATATTTTAAAAGAACACAAGCTCCACACGACATAAAAAAAGATACGCAAGTTAGGACTTAGTATCCATTTGCTGAAATTGGCCTCGTTCAAGATAACAACAAGTTTTCGCACCCTCGCAACTAAATGTGCAATTCATACGTGTGTAAATTTATATCTGTACGCGCCAGTCCGCACCCTATGGCGTTTATAACAAAGTTTGGAATGCGTTGACTCGAATCAGTTTTAAGCATATGTCATTGAGGATGCTTAGGTAGTCTTATCAGATCTTGTTGGACAACGTGCGGTGATCGTGAATTCTTTAACGTTTGAATTTTTTATGGAAAGTACACTATATATACCTCCTACCAATATGCAAATTCGTGTAAACAAAATGATGCATACCGGAAAAATAATCATGTACGTACTAAAACTACACGGTTGTTCACAAGTTACATCAACCGTTCAGTAGCGTCCCATATCGTTTAACATGTTATTATGTACGCTTCGATGAACAAAGAAAACTATCCGTCGCGCCGTGCCGCGTCTTACACCGGCATTGCATTCTTCATTCAATATTGAAAATACCCGAACACTTAAAAAAGGTTTTACGTGATACGAAACTTACCTTTAAGTTGCATAGTAAATAGAATATTACGATCTCGTTACTTGAGACGTTTTCGTGACTACAAGATCTGCAGACCTTTATAATTCAATAAAATGTGATGATATCAGAAAGGGAGAAATGCGTAACATAAAGAATGGGAGATGGCAATAAACGAGTTAACAGGACATCTCAAGCGCGGGTGTACTTTCATAACCCTCCGCGGCTCCCGCGTACCGGGCCTTTTTGTATAACTGTCATCTTGTCAAACTATAACACGCTGCAAATCCCCACATTTCCATACAGCCGTATTTTACGGCTCACCAGAGAAAATAAATAACAACGATAATATAAATATGAGAATTTTCCGAACCTTTAAGTTTCGAGGTATTTACATATCAGTTGTTGACGGAAAAATCCCTTCAACAATTTAATAGTGTTTGGGGGCGCCTATTTTATCTGTTAGTCTATAACCATATATATGAAATTCTTTTGTAAATGGGTCCTAATACGTTTCATTTTGAGATGGTATTAAACTATTACTAATCTTTATGTTTAAAAGCTTCGAAATATTTAAAGAAAGATTTTAACATTAAATAAGGTATCTTCTGTTGACTAGCATGGTTATCATAAGATTCGGATATAAAATGTTGGTGATGGTAGGAGCCTGTATAGAAATTGAGTTGTGTAACCACAAAGCCGGCGGGTACGGCAGCGGACCGCCGGCCGGCGGCGGCGGTTGCGTGGCATCGACGTTCGATCCGCGTGACGGATGTTGATGTCGGGGGTAATTTGTCCGACCCTCACCGTTGACCTGACACTAACGCCTAGTCACTACTAATATACATCATGTCAGCAACTTTCAGAAAAGAAAAGAAAGCGTAAGTTTTTGCCGCATATACTTTTATTTTTTTTTCAGCTAGGATCGTATTGATCTATTAGATGTTAAAGTACACATAATAACGGATATTTATTTCTTCTTAGTTGAATATTTTAAAACAATATTTCAAGATAACAGTAAAGAAACAATGAACAAATTGTTGGTCCAGTGTTGAGAATGCTTTATGGGTGTATGATTACCATAATTTCTTGGCAATATGACTGCACAGTTGACGCGGTGGTTGGGCAACCGGATGTCGTGCGGGAAAAACTGTTTGTGTGATTGACAAATTGTTGTTCCCGCAATAACTGGAGGTGATATGGTCTGGTTTATGTGAATTCGTATGTTTTTAAACGCACCCACGACACAGGACCAGATACCAGGGTGTGACATCGCAAGGCGATTTAAAAAAATAAACATAGTTCGCTGTCTACATCTGGACCGGGGTAGATGTAAACTGGTTGTATGAAAATAAACTGGAATCATTACTTAGGAAAAAATAGTGTTGTTTAACTACAAGTAACTGCCAGAAAGGGGACACTGGCAAAGCAATTTTGCACAAAATTCTTGACTTGTAAGCGTTGTCAGTATGAAAATGAAGGAAATACAGGAGTTATTACAAGTGCGTTGCCATTCCTATACGGAATGGGGGTGGTGGGGAGATTGCGTATCAAGTAAGCAGGCTCAATCATATAATATAAACGTTAATTCACGTCGGTTTCCTGTGGGACAATTTTATTATTAGATAAGATAAGTGTAATTGTGATTTAGATATAAAATCTTCCAAGTAAATATCGGTACTCAAGAGTAACGGCCCTCTATAATTTCTCGATGGGCCTGTGAGCGACCGTATTCTCGAAGGATTTGAAAATATTCTGCTGCATATAACAATATACTATTTCAATGCAGATATCTGTGTCGATTTAAGTGTGAATTCCGAGGTAATGGCGTGAGGGCGGGACTCAGTACTTTCGCTGGGCGGAGTTACGAGAAAAATATACCGCCTTTCTGGCGCCACGCCCCTGTGCTCTCGCTTTTCCACTCGACTATTTTACTTATTTTGCTTTTATTATGTTCTGAGTATGAGCTCGTATGTCTGGTCACGCACACACACACCACTACGAGGTAGTACCAACGCCACACTGCGGCACTGCAGTAGGTTGCATTCCAGCTCAAAATGCAGCTCTCCGATTTGAACCTTGAACAAGAAAAATGACTATCGATTTGAATTGCTGCAATCTGAATTTAGGCACTTAATATCAATGCAAACTTATGGTTAAAATAACACAAAAGACGTACTTACATAGTTGTCATGTGCCAAACCAACCAATGTAGTCACTATCGGAATTCCACTATTATTCGGACATTGTTTTGTATAACGCAGGTTAAGTAAGCATAAATACGGTGTTTAGAAAATTATGGAATAACGTATTGATGATACACGTACGATGTAAACTATGGAAAACATTCAGTTAAAGTGAAGACATTCACCTGAATTCCGCAGAGCACGAAGATATAGACAGATTGCGAAAATTAATAAACTATCTAGTCTGTCAGTTACATTTAAAAACATCCACGACCCGTAATTTTTTATTTATTTTTTGGATAAGATAACAATACAAGACACTCATAAAATGAATTTAAGTTTAAGGAGGTCAATGCTTCATACGATATTTCAATGTATCGTCAAAAGTATTTGAAATCGTACAAAAAGAAAAAACTACGTTTCTAATGTTATAAATTGTTTTTCAAAAGACATTAAAAATAACAGCGTTACTATTAATAAGTTCCTTGGATTTCAGAGCCGTCAGGACAGCTTTCATGTAAAGATGAGCTCACACGATATTGTCTAGCATTCAGTTCCTATGGTTCCTTATACCTACATTTAAAACCATTTATTTTGCTACACATGTTATATTGTGTAGCTATTTGGTCAAATTTGAGAAATTTTATTTTATAGGCAAGCTGCAAGAAAATATAGTTAAATTTTTTAAATTTTGAACTCAGAATAAAATTAAATAGGTAGTTATATAATAAAAATGTCGTGAATTACTAAAAATAAGTTCGATTTTAAAAGATATATTTTTATTCTACAAATGTAATTGTGTAGTTATCTTTTTTTTAACCATTTTCTTCGAAGTGACTAGTTTCCATTATTCAATCAAAAAAGTTTCCACTATTTATTGGCAGCGGATAATATATTGAATAATAATTATTTTATACTAAATGTATCTAAAACAAGCACGTTCAATCTATAATAATACCTAAATTAAGGGTAACTGAAAAAGTTTATTAACTTTTGTTTCAGAATGATGATTTTTCACTACATCCGACGGCATCTTTATTCGTTTTACGTAGATAAAAACAACACCAGGGCTAGAACTAAGCGTAATGGTAAGTCAATCGACTTACTACTTTGTCAATATGTAATTTGTGTTCTGCATGTTGATATAATATTTGTTGCTTATGAAATCCCCCTTTGGCAACTTCACAAGTTCCAAATAATCTAAAAATATAAAACATCAATTCAAAAGCATGAAATAGGATCAAATATTTATTTTCACTTAAAATTTTAAAAGTAGAATGCTGTATTGCTGTCGCACTCACGGCATAATTTTGAAATTCGAACATGTTTTAAAAGGTATCGCCAGCCTTGACGCAAAAGGAAGAAAAAAACGAAATCGCCATTAAATACAGCCAGATATAAAAAATATTTTCATTTAAGTTTTTTTATGTTTAATTCAATGTCACACAATTTAAATTATTTTTTTTAAATTGTTATTCAAAACAAATTTTTAATTTACTAAAAGTATTTTAAAAAAAGTTTACATATTTATTTTTAAATGAAGACGCTAAAGATTTGACAACTTCAATTTAAAGTCATGCGTAATTGTTTATGGTCGTCTAATAAGTTGTAATGGGATGGCGCCGAGTAAACAACAATCAAAAATAAAACAAATGTGGGTAACAAATAAAAGTTTACAACTACGTTGGCTGTGTGAATTAAGATCTTCTAATTATCCTATTTCGAGGTGGGACTGTTTTAAAATGGCTAATTATATGGAAATGGCGAGTTCCACTGATGTTGAATGGATTGAGATATTGTGCAAGGAATACCAAGAGGAAGGTAAGGAATACAAGCATATTGATTTAATTTTAGATGATTTTTGTAAGTTGTAAAATTGATTGCTGTTAAATGAAATACATCTTTGTTTAAGTGTTTCACAAATGTGTTTTTCCACCAAATTCGCAGTAAAAGAATATGCCCGCTGGCCGGTGCTACTCCTGCAGTCGAACGCTCGAAGACTAGTTTGGGCTATAAGTGGAGTTCTTGGTGTCGGAGCTAAAGGAGTGCCTGGCAGCTCTTGTAGGCTTCTGGAGCAATACATATCACGGAAAATAGAACTATTCTTCCAACAATCACGCAGTAAATATATTTAACGATATTATTGTTTGTTATATTACTTAACTTTGATTTTACGATAGGCTTAGTGTTACAAGGTTATGATAAAATCGTGATGTGTCGATATAGCTAATTAGAAATGAATTATTTCACGCCACAAAATTATTCGAGTTCAAAATCGGACTGCTTCAGGTATTATGTAGCATAGTATAATTTGTTGTTTATCTTTGTCCGTGCTTTGGGACTTTCAAAGTAGGAATCGGGTTATTGAGATGATACATATAATCCGTTTGTTTTTTTATTCAGTAATACAAGCTAGGTCGTATGTATATGAAGTAGGAACAATTTTACGAGCGTTTACTTAACTTGTTTCTGTAGTGTAAGCTGTAGGTATAGATAAAAGTATTTAACGTACAATAAAAAAAATGTACCAAAAACTGTACAACGTAAGCGTAAAATGTTTATAAAACCCAATAAATAGTGTAACATGTTTTCATAATTCAGCTTACCAAGTTTTATGTGTGAATCTATTTATCAACGAGAACAAAATTTTGTGAAAAGGCGACACGCGTATAAGCAAGTCCCACCTTCTCCTTGTAGTTTCATGTTAACGTATTATTATTAAAAATATTCTTTTACCTACCATAAACCAGATATTATCACTTACAAGAACATGCGCTTACATTTGATGACCTTGTCCCCCGAATCCTGATCACAGGCTCTTTTCAAAGATTGTCTGAAAGTAATCGCATTTAGCGACAAGACCGCCCGTTATGCATATTAAATAAGATTGTCTTTTAATTTTTTTTATGTCATAGCCAACGAGCATGCTTATAACCTGGTGGAAAGCAATTAACGCCCCCCATGGACACCCGCAACAACGGAACAGTTACGAGTGTAGTGTCCACCTATTTGGGATTAGGGTTTTGGGATTTAGATCCGTTCCGGCTTTCCCACACTTTAATTTTTATATTATTATAATGTACCTACCATAAAAATACATACATAGATGTATCGATCGATGTAATACCAATGAAAACATCGGCTATGGACAATTTCGTGGTGCAAAACCAAAAACCGAATAGAACGTAATTATTTTTGATAAAAGTAAAGAATTTGACTTGTTGCCTATACCAATATTATTATTATTTGTAAGTTTGTAAATCTTTGGAACCACCGCTGGTCGGACTTCGAAAATTCTTTCACTGATAAATAGGTCCAACGTTCCCGAGTACTATAGGCTATAAAACGTCACGCTACGACTAAATGAAGCCGAGCAGCGGGTGAAACCGTACGAGATTAGCTAGTCAAATATAAAATGTGTTGAAAATATCTACGTTTGCTGTATTTACAGGATAATGTAATCAGTCAGTTCTATCATGACAGATACTGAAGAATGGGATGCATACAAAACCAGGCTGGCTGGCAGGTTCGTCCTGCTGGCCGTCTCATGCATACAGCTGACGGCCAAGATGCAGGATTTGATGGCACCGCTCACCGCGACTTTGGTGCGCTCCGCTCTCTTGAAGGAGGGCATCGACCTTAGCAGAGAGGACATAGTGGCCATGGAATTCCATGTTTTTCGAACTATAAGTGAGTACTTTCTTCTTAGTGATTTTTAAGTACTTAAAGAGAAGAACAACAGAAAAGAAGAGAAGAAGAACAAAGAACCTTACTCATCACATAAAACCAAAAAACATCTTTCGATTAACTATCGGCGCTCTCTATGGATACCAGCAATATCATAGAAAGGGTTGCAAGTGCGGTGTCTTTTGGCGGTTATTAGGGATTCGAGGATTGGATTTATTTCTCGGTGTTGTTTATTCAGACATTGTTGCTTTTCTAGATTTTACATTGCCGCTATGGACAAGCCTAGAAATATCGGAATTCCTAGCGACTCAGGTGGGGCTGGTGCGGCGGTCAATTTTGGAGGCAGTAGGGCTGATAACAAATATAACGGAATTCTACCGGGACGTGTTGGAGTTACAGATGAAGGGCTGGGTGACTCGCAACCCGGCTGGAAACCCGGTATCGACGGCCTCAAGACGCAGTAAGTGTGAATTACTTTGTCGAGTATTTTTTCAATGCACACATCATGTCATAGGCGTTGTATGAGTTATAAAAAGTCAGGCTTTTAACTTGAAACAGTAACTTAGATATCTACATATAAAGCCACTATATCCAATGGAAAGATTCCGTAATAAATTTGCAATTTGATCGTGATTTTATAAAAAGGTGATTTAAGTGTATCGTATTTTTATACCTAATACCCAAAACCAGACTGGCTTACTAGATAGGATCTCAGATTTAATAACAATTGATTACTTTACTTTGTAGATCCAGACAGTGTGACTATCCACAACTTGCACATGTGCGCGGGGGTTGTATTGGCGACGGCTCGCTACTTTCGCTCACAGTTTACCGACCTTGTCCATCGCATGGCCACCTTAACCAGATCTCTCCCAGCTTATTTAAAAGCTATTTCAGACTATGTTTTTAATAACCTTACTGAACACACAGATATGCCTACTCCTAAGAAGAGACGTCTTCAATAGGTTTATGTGTTAGGTTTAGGGCCTGTTTCACATTGTTTTAATAGACACCATGAACCAGATGTCCAAATGTATTTGAATATTGATCGTTACTTGTATGCTTTATGCACCACATCGGTTTATCAATGTAAAGGTGAAACAGGCGCTTAGTATTAGTAGGTTAACATTAAATAAATGTACAGTGTATTGAGCAAAATGGTACGTAGTACTCTATTCAAGATATGGTAAGACGTTTAAAGATATCTTTTTGTTGTATTTTCAACCGATTTTAATCCAAATCTCTCATTCCATGGGCATAAAGAACGGCATTAAAAACAAAACTAAAATTTACTGCAGTTGTCATTTATCATTCAACCAACGTATTCAACTTAAATCAAAAGCAAAAATGTTATCTTAAACGTCTAATGAATTTTGAACAGAGTTTAGTCTTATTAAAGTGGATTATCATTTTCCAAATTACATGAAAGTTTTGTTTTGTCAACATATTGTTTTTTCTATTCAATCGTTTCAACTATTTTGTATGCCATTTGATTATATTTACTTATGCTTAAATATAGCAAAAGGCTTTAATGAATGATTTGATGTTGTTAATGAGGGTATTCATTTACGTCAGTAAATGTTATATAGAAAAATATATCGTTCAGTGATTGGAAAAATCATAAAGCAGTTTTAAATTGATTAATTTGTTTTGGAACGCGTGCAGACACACAATTTACTTACGTACATTCTTAAGATTGTTATATGCCCAAGTTATGTGTCTCATTCATTTAGTTTTTTAAAAGAAAATTTAAATCTGTGATTGGTTATTGTCATTCTCAAAAACATGTAAGGAGTTCTTATTTAATGTGATGTGATTGTATTAAGCATATGCATGTATAATAAACAATACAATATCTATAATAATATGTTACTTTTTAGTACAACGGTATTTAGATTAAGATAGTAAGAGTGATACTGTTACATTAATTTGTAATACTATGCGATAATTTACAGATTTAGGTTAAGTTTATACGAAATATGTTGTGTTTGTACAATTACTTTGTATCTTAGTACCTTCTTAAATTAATATAGTAAATAAACAGAAAAATCGACAGAAGTTCAAGGCATACCGTTGTTAGAAAAAGCTGTAAAAGATTTATTTTACCATCCGAGTATGTCATTATTAAAGATAGCGATCATTGTTAGTTTTTTATACTGAATAATCATCGTTAAGAGGTTTATGATTGTTCTATTTCATTAGGACGTACAACCAGTCTTGCAACCAAGATATCTGTAAAGAAACCAGAGCTACCTTGTTGACAATAGCCTATAACAAATGTAGTTCACAGCACTAAATGAAAAGTCATAAATTTTGTCAATATTAAGCGAATACATGTGTCGCTACCGTAGGTCCCTTAGTTTTTCATTTCGTTTATTTAGATATGGCATTTGGCTCGTATCGCAACACTGGTAACATAGGCGCTAGCCTGAAATATTATTTTTAAATTCAATTATTGCTCATCTCCTTAACTTCTAACGATATATATATACACAGATACCTATATCAATAAATTGTGAGAGCTAAGTAAGAATATAATGCGAAGAGCTCAACCATTCTCTGAAATAAATAATTAAAAATTGTAATCTAGGGTTTTAGAAGTAGTAGAATATTGATAATGTATCATAATCCCGGACACAGAATGTCAAAATGCAAAAATGCTCTTTATTTTTAAAGCATTTAAGTGCCTTTTAGGATTAGGTGTCCAGATCGACTTCTTATACTATTTGATGGTAACATGACCGGATTGTGCGTTCATAGTATTCTTGGAATAGAGTACTAAGATGTTTGATCAACATTTAGGTTCTACGAGCCAAATTCGAAGCTTAATTAAAATACTAATTTCTCTCAAAAGAAAACATTCCCTAAGTTTAACTTTAGTACTTAACATTTCAATATTATTTCAAAATAAAAGAAACCTAATCTTCACCCACATAACATCTGCTCTGTATAAATATTTAATTTATTGAATTTGACTAATTCGAATCAGCCATATCCTTAATTAAATTAGTAAGTAATGAAAAAACTGTTATCGTATTTTATGTGATATGTTGATTAAATTCTTTGGATGAAAGAATTTGAATCAGACGATCGTAAAATTATTGTTTTGGTATATATCTATCAATTTGTTTGAAAATACTATAACGGTTTTAATGGTTACCTGTTATAATGATCTAATACTGTTCTATTTATGGATTAGTTACTATTTGTCTTTGAAATTGTATTGTTAATGTTGGTACAATAGCTTATTATTTCCATAGCCTTCTGAAACAAAAGCTTTCGGTATAATTATAACTAAGTGTTCATTGTATGCACTAAAGTTTCAGCTTGTTGCATATTTTTTAATTTCAAATTTTGCTTAAACTATTTTGAATAGATTCGTGTTCTGCATATACATTATTATATATTGTTCATATTTTAGTGCTCAAGCTCGTATACAGATTTCGGGGTTTAAATGAAAAACAATTTTAGATATAGATAGAGTAAAACTAACGAACTTGTTTAAAATGATTTGAGTAAAATCGTTCATTTTGTACAAAGTCATAGAATATGCACCAAATTATGAATCTAGGATTGTTTGAGGATTTTGTAAGGTTGACAGGTTTATGAAAAAGCATTTTGTGTTCAGAAGGTATTCCTTTTTTGTAATGGGTTCAGTTTTTTTCAGGTGGGAATGTTAATTGCATCCATTTCTAAAATATGTGAAAATATGTATGAATAGCTGGTTCATATTATTGTCATAAAAATAACATTTTCCACATACGTTAACATATGTGGAAGATGTTTTGATTTGATCTTCAGATAAGAGAAATTAAATCATATTTGTTAACATCATAAACATTTTTAAGTTTTGGTTTCATTGAAACTCCTTTCTGTCTAAACATTATAAAAAAATACGAATGATTCCTATTTATTCTAGCTATATAAATAAAATCAATACTTTTCCTACAGTGTTTCATTTAATATTTCCTTAATTTTAATTAGTTTCTTTTCTTCAATGGCCCACATGTATCCTCTATATCCTTTTGCTTAAAAATTATCTTTACCATAATTTTTGTCCTAATTATATTTTTGCATAAAAGATTACGCATTATTTATTTGATATAAATTTATTTATAAGTAGACATGAAGTGTGCAACCGAGCACTCTAGCAAGCATGCAACATCATCATTGTCATAGCTCCAACGTTGCGGGCCGCCAGAGACACCACGCGTCCTAATGCCGAATTAGGAATAGATTATTATGCTAAAAGAAGGAATCCCACAAAAACTCGATTGCCGCCAAAGAATATCAAGTTTTATTTCAAGGAACAAAAGCATTTTACACTTGGAATTCTGAAAAATATTCTAGATAATGGCAATTACTTACTAATACTTGACAAGTGTGTGAAACATTTGTTTGAATCTCTACTAACTCTTAGGAAAATGTTATATGTGTTATATGACAAGTATGTTTCTCTCTTGTCTAGCTTGTAATTATATTCGTTGTAGTTATGTAGTAGTTTGCTCCTCGAGTGTGTGGAGGTTAAACGGTGCAACTGATATTAAAGTGCGCGTTTGTTGTGGCATGTTCCGCTTTGATCGTTGAGACGCGAAATATGGATGCTCCCTCGGAACTCAGCCGCCTGCCGCTGGTTTTAATATCCCCAATCAGACGCATCAACTTTTCCCACTTATTATTGCAATATGTTTATTGATTTTGCACGTCAGTGGACACTGAATATTGCATTTCATATTATGCACAAGATTTTTTATTTTGCATAATATAGCTACATTTATACATTACCAATTTCTAAGTAAAGTATAGTAAAATCCTGATACTAGATACAACTTGTATCTATTCACAAATTCTGAATTAATAGATACATTTTGACTTTTTATAACTGCTGTACAGTAATAATAAATGATATGAAATTTAATTAAAGCGTAATCTCAGTTTGCTGTGGTGCCCTTATAATTTGCAAAATGTTAGCAAGTTATAAAAATTATGAATTAACATCGAGGACGAGGGTCCGGCGCGGGGAGGGTACGTTAGGTTCACCACAATAGACGCGACTCAAGGGTGCCCAATAAAAACTTGACAAATGGCGTTTCATAATCGTGTTGCATTCCAAGCCTCGTCACAGCGAGCCCGGATTGTCCTCCCTCCGGAAAATATGTCTCTTATACAGAAATTACCTCGTATGCTGACACCCCTATTGTATCACCATGTCACATCCACGATTAACGGTGGAAGTTACCATATTTTTATTTATGTCAATGTTTTGTTTGTACATTTTACAAGCATGTTTAATAAGGAGCCATCGATGCTTGTCGAGGGTAACCGCCGTTGCAATTGCGGTGACTGCGATGTCTTGGCTGCAGTAGTGATTAGACCACAAATGTAACGTCATTGCCACAGGATGTGTATGACCACTATGTACCATTACCGGGTCCTTACATGATCTTGATCTCAATTAACATTACCGCATGTTCCTTGCGGCTTATTGAGTTTCCCAGTGTACACTGCGCATAAATTAAAACCAGTTGCCGGTGCAATGGCAGGGTGTATCCAATCGTTGTAATAATAACACCCTTTGATTAGTACCCGAGTTATTAGTGATGTGCACCTACCGTATTAGTTTCAGTATATGGTTTTATTGATTACTGTGAAAATTATTTTTATAGATGTATAGATAGGTATATTTAGGGCACAATACCATCAAAATATTACTTGCCAGTTTGAAATTTCTTCGTAAGTAACGCAAAGTTGATGCTTTATTTATAACAGAACTTCAACACTTAAATATTTTCATCATAAAACAAATTACTTAAAATAATTATTAATTACACATTACGAAGAGGCCATTTATGAAAGGTCGGACAGTTTAATCTGACATAAAGATTCCCAAAACTCGTAAAGTAAGTCTCGCCACTATTATTAGGTAGTAGCGAGTAAAGAATGCCGTAATAAGGGGCGGTATTAGCCCCGCCAAAATATTGTGCCCCGTCACTAGTAGGGGGCGCTCACCGGCAATATTATTAAAAATAATTTCTCATTTTTATTGCCCGCTCTTAAGCTAGTGGCGTAATAAATTACCACGGTTTTATAAAAATCATTGTCGTTCAACTAGCTGGTAAGAATGTTGATGACATTCTTAGCACTGTTATTTTAGATTATTTGCGTAGGTACTTTGTCTAGTAAAGTAATATAAGTAGTATCATCATATTATAAGATATAGAAAATGTTTCTATTTTATTCCACTTGATTAAACTATGAATTTCCAATAAAGATTTCATAATTAAATTATCTGCAATATCGTGGTGTAGTTATGCTTGAGCGCGTAGCAATGGCGTAGCACTGCACTTTCAAAACGTTGAATGATATTATAACTATTTTAAGTGCTTCTATAACTTTTAAAATATAATAATATCAATATTACCTAAATAAAATTGACGAAAGTGGATACGATGGTTTAGTAATGTGATATTATTAGTGTTTTCGTTGTAGTAATTTACCACGAAAATATACATTTAACACGGTGTTATTTTTTGTAAGTAGCGCTATTAATTCTCTCAGGTACGAAGTATTTCATTGATATTAATTTACTTACTACTTAATGGGCTTAACTGCTAACAAGCTAAATGGCTGCATACATCAAGTGCAATATCACAGGGTCAAACCGATTCGAATCGAGAAACCAATGTTCCAACAATAATTTCAAATCTGTCATATGAACTAAGGTCTAAAAAAGTTGAAGGAGTAAAAAGGGAACTGACACATTACACAGCTTTTAAAAAAACTTTTTTATTTTTAATTGTAGATTATAAATACTGTCCATGGGAGACACGACGACTTAACTGAAGAGACAATTATCAAACGATTAATATTGAAAATAAGAATTTAAGAGTAAGACTAGATAGAAACAAAGAGATATGTACTATTTAAAATAAAATATGTTTATGGGAATAAAAGCCGTGTGGACACAATAATACACATATTATGTGTATAGGTACAAGTACTTGTCTATATGTGTACCTACCGTGTTTAACTTTTTACGTGTTTTATGTTGCCCTCTCGTTTCGTTTAAGTACAACCATGGCGGTTTGCGCAGCGAGATGTGGAAAAAAGTAAAAAAAGCAAATCCTCTTTGGATCAATTTGTTTTCGCGTGTAATCCTGATTTTCAGCGGCTGGGAGTGGTCGCACGCTCCGCCCAGTTCACTCTTCTCTAACAATTTTCTGTCACACTCTTTTCATTTGAGAATAAAAACTAATTTTTTACACAAATAAATAAAACGTATTTGAATAAAATATCTATTATGTGAAGATATTTAGACGTGTAGGTACTTGTGTTCATTTGAATTCCGAAGGTACCAGATTCAGAATGTTTTTCTTCAAAGAAATTTCTAGATTTTTGTACTGTAGCATTTAGGACTAATATAGCTTATTTTTCAGTGATATGTGGTGTGAGAAACTTACGATGAATCTTCGTGGTTTTACGATTATAGCTGAGTCACCTGAATCTAGGTAAAAAAGTACAAAAAAGTCTTGACCATATATGTATGAATTTTATAAATTTAAAATTCTTAGAAGTTTCTAGATGGAAGGGAAGTGGAGTTTTCTTATTTCTGGGTGTGGGGCGTGTCGTTGCTGACGCCCGCCCAGCGGCCACCAGGCACCGCACCGCAGTCGCTCCGACGCCGTCCCGCGCTCTGCACGTTGGCAGCAAATACCGCGGTCGCTCTTACTCGCTTTTTACGCGCTCGACACACGTCTCACTGACTCGGTAAGTCTTGGATACTATTTTTTTCTGTTTTTATATTTATGTAGTGCTATAAAAATTTTATAGTTTTGATATTTTACAAATCGTAATAAAAAAACTTTTTTTTTTATTTAAAAAAGTTAATATGAACCGTTTTTTGTTGAAGGGTTTTATAGTACTATAATATAAAGATTTAAGGAATAATTAGTTACACCTTGTTCAAAAAGATTTTTTTATCAACGAAGTAATAATAAAACTAGGTTTTTCACGTATCTTATAATCGTAAATTATTTTAGAATTTAAATTTTATTCATTAATCAAATTAATTAGGTATATTCTTGATTATTACAAATAATAAATTACATAAAACGAAAACGAAAACTACTTCTTTAATTTGTCGTTTTCAAATATTATATTTTAATGATGGTTTGAAATTATTGTGTACCTATTAATTTAAATAACTCTTATAAACACAAACTATTTGATTAATATATTTTATTTTTACAAAATAGTATAATTGGCCCTTAAAATGTGAATACTGAATTAAAATTATAATATTTAATTGAAATACTCACACTTACATGATGTTAAGAAAAAAAAAACCTAATGTAGAAATACTCATTTAATTAGCCGAGAAGAATGCTACATATTTAATTTTATAATAGGTACTAGTTAAAAATTATATAATATAAATGATAAACTTTTAAGAAAACCAAACTGTTTTCAGTTTTTAACCGGAGGAACAACGCCAGATTTTATACAATGGGAGTGTAACAGTTACCTATAACTTTTATAGTTAACTATAAAAGTTATAGGTAACTGTTATTTTAATTATAGTTTTTTAATTATAGTTAACTATTTTAGTATTATATAAATGCATTGGCGATTTCTATTATCATTGTAAGACATAACTAGAAATGTACATATTACATAAATATGGCTGAACTTAATCCTTTCCGTCAAATCTTAAAAAAAAGTGTTCCTTTTTTAAAAAGTCGGTAATAAATTTGTTACTCCTTTGGCGTTGCCAGTGTTTATCATAGGACAGTAAATATGATTTTTGCAATGTTTCATAAAATATTATCTCTAAAATAAACATGTTGTTGAAACTTTTATATACGACTTGACAATGACAATTCGTTACGCAATTATTTGTATTCTTACTGGACGACCCCATACAAATCTATTATATGAATGAATTTATATAATTTGAGTTTCAGTTAAAGTTCTATTACGTAGAATATAAATCGTTTGTCTTTATATGACGAATAATTATCATCACGAAAAGTAAGACAACAAACTGCAATCTTTAACAATGACATTAATTAAAATTATTTATTTAATATCATTGTTAAAGATAGCAGTTTTATTTTGGAAAACAAATTGACAAATCAATACATTAGAATCATTGATAGACTTAGTAACTCTTGCACATAAAACTCGCAAATGAAATATATCGTAGTACATATTGCATTTTGTACAATGTCAAAAAAATATAATTATAACACAGTTTTGACTGACTCTTTGATTTTAATTTTGAACACGACCGAAAAATGACCACGCAGTAGCTAAGAAGCATTCGTTAAAATAATTTTGTTCCCATACAAGATTTTTTTCAGCACTCATTTTTTTTCTCTCCGTTAAACTTTTTATTTTTGACTTGAACTAATGGAAATATGAACGACGATATTATGCTTAACCTCCGCGTTTATTGCTAGTGGGAGATGACAGCTTAAAACAAGCGTAAAAATGTACTGCAACCCTAAATCGTCGCGGGTATGCGGACGGCGAGTAAGTGTACCTAACTCGCCGCCTCACCAGAACCAGACCCAGACCCGAGCGCAAGGCGCATGGAGTACCGCGCGCCTCAATGAGCCAGTAGACCATCACAGACGGGGCCCTATAGTGCTGTTGTTCAACCGAGGTTGCGGGGCAAGCTCAATGAGGCATCGCGGCCTCGGCCCAGAACACGGCAGAACAATAGAAACAACAGGGGGGTTTTTAGTCAGTAAGAGTTTGACACTCCCTCCCGCCGCACCCAGGGTGGGAGAAGTCATCGGATGATTTTCCCCTCACCAAAATCGTAAGAGAAGGAACGGGTGGTTTTATTCATCAGTAGTCTTACATTCTTTTTTGCCACACTACGGAGTAGTAATATGATGATAAGCAGACTAAGAAAAATATGGATAAAGATCGATAATAGATAAATAATATCTGTCTATTATCGTTCTTAATCTAATTTTTCTTTGACGCCTTTTACGATACCTACCTGAAGAGAAGGATGGAAAAATAGACGTATTCTGTTCAACCAAAATCACGTGTGACCAAAATAGTGTGTATAGACATTATGAGTTAATTAAGGTGACAGTTAATTAAAGTTTAATTATTATAATAGCTTCCTAATTAACTTCGTAGTTCACTTTACTTAGATCATGGTCTGATGACATTGTATGGCAAAGTAGTAATTGATCTATATAGGTACCTATAAGGTATGTTGGTAACTTGGTGTCCAGTTGTACAATTGATAAATGAATGATTTAAGGCTATCAATAAAACAATCCAATACGAAGATGAGACTTGAGACTAAGCTTGAGAAATAGTTAATCCATACTTTTTTTTTATCGATAGGTTTCTTAGATAATGTTTGTACGAAACTGCGTTGTGTCGACACGTTTTTTTTGCGTCTAGTAACATACTTATTTAGTCCCTCTCCCAGTAATTGAGAATTCTTTTTACAACGAGGGTGCATAGTACGCCCACTGGTAGTTGTAAAAGAAAAGAAGCTAACAGCAGTAGCACTGTCAGACTAACAATCTCATAATAAAGACATAAAAGCGCTGAATCCATTTTTTGTAAAATATGAAATAGCTGTTGAATATACCTTTTTGTTAATAAGTATACTTAATGTTAATATTACATTGAAAGCTAGCTCTTACCCGCGGCTTCGCGGCTCTTACTCTACCTACTCTACCCTATCCTATAACTCTTCCAGTTCTTAGCTACCGCTTCCTCCATGCCACTTATCAGCCAAATCGGTTCAGCCGTTCTTGAGTTATAAATAGTGTAACTAACACGATTTTCTTGTATGTAATAATTCTTAATAACAACTTACTCTCGTGCATAAACTGAGCAAAACCTCTACTAGTTTCAAGTCACAACGGGACTCTTATTCAAGAGCCGCGTGCGCGTCGCGGCGATATCGCGCAGCCAACTGACTCAATCATTATTATTTTTTATTTTCAATATGTAAGTGGCCATTCAAAAAAATTTTAATGTTAATAATTTTGTAACTATACAATATCATTTTGTTTAGTTAGTGAATTTCATTCTACTACACAATAAATACTTACATCAAGATAATTAAAAATGTATCTAACTAAATTGAATCACATTATGATTTAATGATTCAGTTCAATAATCCGTTTACCAATTAATTCAATCGTGTAATCGGTCGATTGATGTGTATCTCACACATAGTTTCAATGAAATATAGTAATAAAGTAAACAATTTTTTTTAATTACTAGTTATATAGTTATTTGTAAGAATGGAAGGCCCGTTAAAAATTAATTAATGTGTAATGAAATGAAAGTTATTCCTGTTTACGTGATATTATGATATCAGTATATGAAGCCAACTATGCAAAAAGGGATCGATAATAAATGCTATCATTTATTATCGATCCCTTATCTGAACTTAATAACATTATTAACTCACAATAATAATGACAATTTGAATTCAAAGTGAAATCATCTTCGCCGAGAACAAATCGCAATTCGTCTAGTACAGGCTTACAGATACAGCGTGTATGAAAAACTGGTATCGCATTATATATTACTAGCTTCCGCCCGCGGCTTCGCACGCATGTAAAAGTTATTTTTTAAACATTGTTGTCCCGCACGTGTATTTTTGTTTCTTTTCAAAAAACGTTGCCCCAACACTAGGATTTTCTCCTGCGTCATGGGTGCGTTTTCAAACTCTGGAACAACAATTTGTGGATCACACAAAGAGTTGTTGCATGCGGGAATCGAATCCGCGACACGTTGCACGGCAGCCAGTTGCCCAGCCATCGTACCAACCGTGCAGTCAAATTATTTAATAATTATTGCAATATCCAATATGCATGCCAAATTTCAAGCGTCTAACTTAAGCGGTTGAAGTTTTTAATACAAATAGATTTTTCCGCTTGTTCCCGTGCGAATTTGGGGAATTTCTTTCTTAGTGCACCTCTACGGTACCTAAGCTACGTTCCTTCTATATATCAAGTCAGGCACATGATATTTGGAAGGGACGTTTAGCCGTTTAGGCTGTGCGTTGATATGTCAGTCAGTCAGTTTCTCCTTTTATCTATACATCTATACAAATATTATAAAGAGGAAAGGTTTGATTTTTTGTTTGTTTGTTTGTTTGTATGAATTGAATAGGCTCCGAAACTACTTGGCAGATTTGAAAAATTCTTTCACTGTTGGCAAGCTATATCATTCCCGAGTGGCATAGGCTATATTTCATTTTCAAAAAAATTAGGCATTCTTACTAAAATTACGATAACGTAATCCAAGGTGTGAAAAAAAATCAAAAAACTACCTTACATCGCGTGCGCTGCGAAAACTATTGATGATAGAACAAAATGATATACTACATTTTTTTAGAACACACCAATATCTACAAAAAATCAGCGGCAGCATATCTCTGACTATTATAGTCATGTCACAATAAGCGTTTTTAATTGAAAAAAAGAAATTAAAATACCACCGCTACAAAAAGCTCTTTAATTTATACCTTGGTATTAACCTTTATCAAAATAAATGATGTATTATTTAAGACTGCTTCAATATCTTTATATTACTTTTTGAATCATTTGATTCTGACAATCCATTCAAAAGATATCACGAGTTAAAAAAAATAAAAAATAAACTGTATTCGGCTAGCTATGCGTTGTAGGCGTCACTCGGGCAGGGGTACGGGAGGGGTACACAAAAAAATACACATAAATACAAAAAAAAAAACATTAAATAATATCTGAATTTAATTATTCTTATTTTTTTTTTATTTACTCTTTTTTAGGAGCTCGACGCAAAAAGGGATGAATATTATGTGTCATATTATTATTATTATAAATGTGTTAAAATTAACAAATCTAAATGTAATGTTTAATGCCCGTGCGAAGCCGGGACGGGCCGCTAGTATATTTAGAAAGATTACTCATGACACAAATGACAAATTTTGGGGTTATTGGTTAAGACGATTTTTTTTTATGTAATTGGTCGGCAAACGAGCGGACGGATTACCTGATGGTAAGCAATCAGCGCCGCCCATGGACACCCGCAACGGAGGATTTACGAGTACGTTGCCGACCTTTTAGGGATTAGGGATTTGGAGATTTGGGGAAGGATTGGGCCTCCGGTAACCTCACTCACACGGCGAAACACAACGCTGAGTTTGTTTCACGCCGGTCTTCTGTGAGGCCGTGGTATCACTCCGGTCGAGCCGACCTATTCGTGCCGAAGCATGGCTCTTCTACACTTAGATTTCACTTAGACTTCGATTTCAGCATTTGGTCAAGTCAACGAGCAAATCACTGATTCTTGTAAAATGTCACTTATTATGTAGAAGATCTCCATACACACATCTATACGAGTTAAATAAAGGTTTATAAATATTTATAAAAATGGTTATGATAGTAACATACGACGAGCCAATCAAAGTGATGATAGACTTGTAAATGGTGGATAAATACAAAATGTACTTCACACAGCTATTAGTGCCTGTTAGCCCGTGAGATTAGCGCCATTACCTAATTAACGAAATAAATTATTCAGCCACGTTCTATTAATGGAGATTAGTATTAGCACCCTGATATATTGCCTGACATAAATGTTAATGTAAAACCTACAAGCTAACTAAAAGATTAAACCAATTATAATCGCGAAAGTTTTCAAGTATTGATGCAATTATATTATAAGTAAAATGGTGTAGATAGGTTACAAGCGCTCAGCAAATGATACATTAAAATGTGGCTAAATAGCCACACTTTTTCATATTTGTCTCTTTTTCACTCGCGATCATGCCATCCCACTTTAACGTGTAGGTATCATAAGATTTATTCATGTGTGCATAAGTGTGTCGTTTTTGAAAATCGAATGTTGTTCATTTAGCCTATCTATACCATTTCACTTATAATATCATTGTATTGATGGATATTTGTTCTACTACTGTTCAAAGTTAAAACTACTGAATGAATCTGAACGAAATTTAGCATGGATATAGATTATAGTCTGGAATAAATCAAAGGCTACTTTTTATTCTGGTACTTCATATGAAAAACTAGCGCCCCGTCTAAGCACGGGTTGGTATAATATATTTTTTTCTATTTCTAGCAATAAATATAGCTTATGTTACTTAGGGCAAAATTTACTTTGCAGTGGTTAAGATTTTTTAAATCGGAACAGTAGTTTTTGTGTTTTAATCACAAACATATATTTTTTCCTAGGCCAATACTGAAAATTTTCATCACTAAAAAAGAATTTTTTTTTTTTATATATGTAATATGTCGGCAAACGAGCAGACGGATTACCTGATGGTAAGCAATCAGCGCCGCCCATGGACACTCGCAACGGAGGAGTTACGAGTGCGTTGCCGACCTTTAAGGGATTAGGGATTTGGAGATTTAGGGATTGAGGAGGGATTGGGGAAGGGGAAGGATTGGGCCTCCGGTAACCTCACTCACACGGCGAAACACAACGCAGTGGTTATTTCACGCCGGTTTTCTGTGAGGCCGTGGTATCACTCCGGTCGAGCCGACCCATTAGTGCCGAAGCATGGCTCTCCCACACTTAAATTCGCAAATGAATTGAATATTTAGATATTCAGGTAGAATGTGGCTGTAAGCGACTTCGCCGTAAAGTAGGTATCGAACTAAGGTTATACTCATAACCCTTATATTTGCATTGCTGTAATCGGGTAAAAATAAAATGTCGGATACATTTTATTTAAGCCATATTATAAAATTATATAAAAATATCCAATACGCATTAAAGAGCTCCGGTTGCTGTAAATCATTCAGTTTCATATACTGATTGTGAATATTTCTATAATAACCAGCTTAACAGAGACATTTCAATTTAGTTTTGTTACTTATTACGATTTTTCTGTGCAGAAAGTTAAGATTTCCGAGATGTGAAGAGGCTGATACATGTTGATTACATCTCTACCTAAATTATATTTTTTTAAAAGAGTACCTATGGAGTTTCTTGCTCGTTCTTGTCCATTCGAAACTACAATTTGGAACAAGTACTTAGCTTCACTGACGAACAGACAGACTACTATCCTATTTTGACGTTTCAAAAGTTCCTATTTATGGTTTAGTTGGAATAAAAGATTTTAATTTGATACGTCCTACTTTATACGATAATAAATTGTTATCGGTTGTTTTATTTATTTTATATAATATGTACGAAGATTTCAATAATAATAAACTTACGAATAATATATTAAACGATGGTGTTTCTTGTTCGTTCTTCTCGATTCGAATCTTCAATTTGGAACGAGCACCTAGCTTCACTAACGAACAGAATGACTATTCTATTATTAAGGTTTCAAAAGTAGGTACCTATTTATGGTTTAGTTGGAATAAATGATTTTGACTTTGACTTTGAGCATGCAATATACTTAGTCGGGTCATAAGTTCTGTCACAAACTTTTGATGTAATAACTTATACGCCTTTTGACAATTATTTAAAAATTATATATGAAATGAAAGGTCATTAAATGTACAATATAATTTTATTTACATTATTCGAAATGCCCTCCCCCATTTTGAACACATGCCCTTAATCTACGCGGCCAGTCATCGATCGCTGCACGCACCACATTCATATCTATGTCTGCCGCTGCTTTAACCAGAGATGCTCGGAGAGACTCCAAATTCGGGTGAGGTTTAGCACAGACTTTTTCCTCCAAATATTGCCATATCTTGTAGTCCAGTGGGTTTAAATCTGGACTAGAAGAGGGCCAGTCTTCATGCCGGATGAAGTCAATTCCACGAGCGATCAACCAGTCTTGCGTACTTCGTGCCTTATGAGCCGGTGCAGAGTCCTGTTGGAATATCCAATGCCTGTTCCTGAACATTGTCTGAGAAAGAGGTTCCACTATGTTTGTTAGGACAGTATTTTGATAAACTTCGGCACTAGTTCTCACACCTTTTTCACAGAAAAACACCTCAGTTACGCCTGAATATGAGACTCCAAGCCAAACCATGAATGAGGAAGGGTAATGCCCACGCTGGACCCTCGCAATACGCGCGCTTGCTTCTTCACTGCTGTGGGCATACACCTTATCATTTTGTTTGTTAAAACTTTCTTCAATAGTAAAAATTTTTTCATCCGAAAAAAGAATTTCGCGGTATTTTTTTCCCGCGTACCGTCGTAGCAAAGCGCGGGATCTGTCTAGCCTAATTTTTTTTAAACGCTCGTTCAAAAAATGTCCTGTCTTTTTACGATAAGCTCGTAGTCCCAGGTCTTCATTTAGTACTCTTTTAACAGTGGTTCTGCTTAGCCCCATCTGCAGAGCTAGGATTTTTTGTTTACGTACGGGATTTCGTTCGATTCGCGCCTTCACTGCTTTGATGACCTTATGTGTCCGAACTGTGCGAGGTCGGCCGCTTCTCTTACGATCTTCGAAGCTTGACTCTTCGGTGTATCGTTTGATAGTACGATAAACAAACCGTAACGTTATTTTCAAATTTTGAAGAATATTGAAAATGTCTTTTGGCGCGTAACCACAGCGGTGCAACGCGATAACCGCGATTCTGTCTTCTTTATTCGACCACTCCATATTTAAAAATGAATAAAAAATAATTTCTTTTTTATTTTCTACAAGCGCGAAAGTTCTATTTTTAAAATAAGTCGAAGAATTTCTGGCCAGTAATCGAAAATTAAAAATATAAGGTTTTGACAGAACTTATGACCCGACTAAGTATAAGCATTAGTCAGTATTTTATCTACTGTACTTGTTTAAGTACACATAAATAAAAGACATAATATTTTTAAGTGTAACAGACTCGAATGGATCGGCTCGACCGGAGTCATACCACGGCCTAAATCTCCGAAACCCTAATCCCCTTAACCATGGCAACAAATTTGTAGCTCATCTGATATTTAGGGTGTCCATACTATCAGATTGTCCGTCTGTTCATTAAGCATCACATAAAAAATCAAGACAGTAATTATATTTTTTAAGAAATGCTCCGCTCCTGACAAAAAAGTTACAAAATTTACAACGATTCACATCACATCCAAGTCTTGCCCTTTATTTAAATTATTTAATAAGAAATTACCTATACTGGTAGTTTAATAACTGACGCTTCTATTTTTGTGTAGTGGGTACTTTTACTTTAAACAAAATATCCTCTCCTTTCTCTAATTTTTGCTAAGATTTCAAGACAATTTATAAAAAATCATGTAAATATTTGCGTACAAGAAAGACTTGTAAAAAGCGAATTAATTGCATGCCTCGGCGGCCGTCACGCGGCGATAGGCAATGATTCTTATCAGGACCCTTATTGAAAAAGGGGCGGCCGCGTTCCTATCACGCATAAATCAGGAGCACGCGTATTTCTTTCAGCTAATGTTGGCTCTTTTATTGCCCACTTATTGGTAACTACGATCTGATATATTGCACCGATAGAATTAACGATCTAATACAACTATTATTGATTTACAAGACTGTTTATAACCCGCGTAGGTGTCCATTGCGCACATAACACATTGGTTCACTGAGGACGGAAGAAAATAGTTTGACCGGCCCCCTAAAACGTAGAAATTGTACTTAAATAATTCATCTTTTTTTCAAACTAAATTTTCATATAATATCATATTATTATATTGTTGAATGCAATTGTTTATTAAAATAAAACTATTTAATATGTAAAAAAGTACAATGTCATTGTAGTTTAAGTTATGTGTATGTAATATTAAGGTAGATGTGTTATAATAAATAAATAATATCTTTGGTGATCGCTATAGTATGTTCGCAAAGAGTGCAATCGAAGTCATCGTTGATACAGATACTACAATGTAACTTTTGAATATTATAACTAGAAGGAACCTGGACTATACGCGATTGTTAAAGATTTTGAGTAATACACCAAAAATTGAATTTTAAAAGAGAACCAACATTAAGTCAAAGTTTAAGTTATTTATATCCTATAGGTGCAAAATCGAATAGTCGTGGGTAAGATTAAGAAGGCGCCCGCTTCTCGTGCATGACATACAAGGTGCAAGCTTTTTCCGAGTTATATACTCGGAAAAAGCTTGCACCTTGTACTATCTACAATCTATGTACATGTAATCCAGCCTGGATTACATGCTTCATGTTGCTCTTCCCCCTACCAACTTCTTTGCCGTATGTTAATCCGCATGTACTGTGCCATGAGTTTAAAAAACTTAACAGATTTTTTTTATTGTTTTGGCATCCAAGTGGATGCCAACATTAATACATTGAGACCGGGATTTCAATAAATACTCATATCAATTCTATTGTTTACTAGCAGACCGCGCCTGCTCCGCACGGGTATCCGGTACTACCCCGGTGTCAGATATTTGTTTTGCAAACGAACGGCTACGGCGTCGAAAGGGTTGTTAATTCCCGCTATTCCCCTTAACTTTTCTAAAGTTATCATTCGTAAGAACCTTCTCCTTATAATAACGTACATAACAAAAAAAGAATTGGTAAAATTGGTCCAGGCGTTATTAAGTTATGCGCTTACCAACACATTTTGCGATCCATTTTTATATATAAGAAGATTTAGTTAGAATGGGTGCGTATTAAAAGTGCAACATATCTTGAGATTTGTAGAATAGATAAATATCATAGGGATATGGTTGCAATTGTTTTATAGAGCATATAAATGTATAGGTGTAACAGGATCTAAAATGCGCACTACTGATGTAACAAGTTATTATTTTAAGCCAATATTCTAGAACAGGCCGAAGTGTTCCATAAATACAAGTACAATTAGGCGGAATGCGCCGTATGTATCATTTCATAACGTTTACACTGGCTGTGTTTATCGCCTACTGTTCCGGCCATACTATTCTTTTCCCAGTGTTTACACGTAGCGGCAATAGAATAGATAGCTGCAAGTAACGCGGGCCAACTGCTCGCTAAGTAGGTGGCGGTGCCCGGTAGGGTGTGCCCACACTGCGGTTCTTACAGCCACGCAATAAACGAGGTTAACTCGTTAAACAACATTGTTATTACGTTTTTTTCGTCTTTTTCAGCTAACTGGCAAGTGAAGAGGGTGGCTGATAATGCGATATGAATCTCTAATATTTTTTACAAGTAATTATTGTGCTTTAACTGCATTTTACATTCTGTTTTCTATTCACTTTGGCGCTTTTGAAATTGTATGCAAAGGTCTCATGATATTAAAATTAGACTTTGCCGATGCTATACAACTGTAGTAAATGGCTATCTAATTTAATGTATTCTGGTAGTCTCAAGACATGGGATTCCCGAATCAGTAGAGGCCGTACAGCCTCTTTATTCAATTTGGATTAGCCCCTTCGTAGTCCGTGCTGACGTAATATCATTGGTCTGTCTCAAGGATCTTATGTTTAGAGAATGTGCACCGGTACCTGTATTACATTACTCCAGGACAATCATTACAGAACTATCCATGTTCGTAGCCTTCACTAAGTACCAGTAAATCGTTGCTCCTGGTTGAGTTTTCGGTAAATGGGTAAACAGACTATTACTTAATTCGTTGACAAATAATGATGACAAAAATCTTAGTAAATCAAATAAACATGCCTCATATGATATAACGATAGATTTTGTATTGAATTATTTATTCCACATACCTTAAACAGTGGGGCGACCTCGCCGCGATGCGTTCTTTGCTCATAAATAAGAGTCCCGTAGTGACTTGAAAGTAGAAGAGCTTTTCTCAGTTATTTTCAATAGTTTCAATTTAGTTTGTCGCATAATAGTTACTATTCAAAAGTATTTTTTACTGTTCACCAATGAAAAAAAGCCATAAATGTTAGTGTACTAGTATGGTAAAGTCTTCTAATAATAGTTTTTGGCTATAAAACTTAGACGGGAGTTTGCAAGTGGCGAGGAACACTGCGTAGTTGTTTACAAAAGACATCAGTAGTCCAGTGTGTAGTCGGTAGCGGTGTGACCTCCCTGCAGTACAAAGCAATACCCGCTGTTTACTCTCCGATTGATTACAGCGACAACACTTAAGCCATTACGCTGCTCTACTAATTGGAGACTCAAACGGGCTGATATTGAGATCTCACCTATATATGTTACTGCTGTTAATCAGACGGGTCGCTGATTGGATCGGATTGTCAATGATAATTGTACATTAGACCTATAATTAATTCTTTGATCACACACTAATTATGTCGCGGCTGGGTATATTGTCTCCGCTGACAACATTGTCGGGCTGGACAATGAATTTCTTACTCCATTGTGTTATAATCAACTTGAGATATGTGTGATATTAATGTAATGTCAGTAAGTCAACAAGAAACCTGCTTCTAGGGCATAATCAGAAGTGATTGGTGATTTTTAAAGTTTGAATATAGCTCATAAATTACATCCTAATATTTTATGTAATAGGGTAAAGGCCTACAACCTTCGCATTTACTTGATGGTAAGCAATCGCCGCTCATGGACACCCAAAATCTCAGTGGTGTTACTATTGTGTTGCTGGCCTTTTAAGGATTAGTGTTTCAGAGATATAGGGATTGGGGAGGGATCGAGATGGGGAAGAAGGATTGGTCGTCCAGTAACCAATGTGGTTGTTTCTATTTTTCTTTGAAGCCGTTGTATTACTCTGTCCGAGCTAACCCATTCGTGCCGAAGGCTGGTATAGCTCTCCCATACTTAAACTCTATAACTCTGCTGCAATTAATTTGTAAATTAAAATAAAGAATAAACGGACTGGAAAATTGTGTCAGTGGTTCATTCGGTGAACAGTCATCGTAGTAGATAACTACTTGTATTGAGTACCAGCGGGGCTCGCTCCTGCTTCACACGTTGTCAGTCATTTGTTTTGTTAGAGAACCGTTACCGCACTGAAATGGTATTCATTTCCCAGTTTCCTCCACTTCTTTTCTACAATTTTAGTTTGTACATGTTTGATGATAACATGTGCACAATCAAAACGATCGAGCCGTCCACGTCTGATGCAATGCAATTAAGCTTTATTTTTATATAGTTACATATAAGATAGGCTGTGTCTGTTATAGTTGACAAAGTCCGACACAACCCTGCTGTTATATCTACTGTAATGTGATATTATTAAAGTAAACTATTCATGCTTCGTTTTTCATATACATATATATTTAATTCGTGAGTGTGAGAACTATCAAGAAGCTACACAAAGAGTAAAAAGTGTGTGTGCTACGGAATAGCTACACATATGACAAGTAGCCGCATAAATTAGTACTGGACAAACGTTTTGAAGTCTGCTAGTGACACGCGGTATTAAGAGCGGCGGATGCACCTATTAATACGGAATTAATGGAAAATGCTTCAGCTATCAAATCTGTCTGTCTGGCGACTCGCGTTCGAATGTGACACAAAGGCAAGTTATGCGAGGTCTCATAACTGCGGCTATTCGTTTCAACATCACCAAAGGGTCGCGCCAAAGGGATACAACGGACTTTGTCCGAAAACTACTATATTGGACTATTGCGTGAAACGGATGACAACATTATTAAAAGCTAAACACAAACAGAACCACACTTTCGGGTACTCGATTCCAGAATCGTCTACCAATTAATGATTTGAAGCTAGCTTTCAATCAGTTTCCATTTCGTGCTGGACTATATCGATGTTTTCATTCGTTTGTGTACTTTAGCTAGTAAACATGAAGGGTGAATATGAGAGACATACATATGTATATAGGCTAGCACTGTATAAATAACTGTAACAATATAGAAGAGATGTTGTTCAGCCACTTACAGTGACAAAATTCATTGTTAAGAATATGTCTACTAATACATTCATAAATATTTTCTCTTTATGGTCTAAATCTCAACTTTATAAACAGCGAAATAGTATAGAAGTCACAAGTTAATAGTTTTTCTGTTCAACACAACGACGAGGCCTAATATTTGTGACGGCAGCAATGATATGAGGAGTAATGTTTATTTGTTCGCGTTGTCCTCCCGAAGATGGCCGCGGCGGGCGGCGGGCGGCACGCGGCGTGCGCACGCGACGCAATACGTACGCTTTCAAAATAAACACCTTGTCTATTCGTGTGTAGTTAAGTGCCTGTAACTCTACTTTTTTGTTTGTTTCTCCGAAACCGTTACGATGACCACTTTCTGTGGAATTGTTTTTTGTAGCGTAACTTGCTTTGTGTGATCTATCGTTAATAAAAAGTCAGTTAAATTTCAAATGTTTTAGCTCCACATTTATTATGCAATTTGTGTTTGTAATGCTAAGGGTCTCGTAGGCTTCGCTTTACTTACAAATATTTTTCGAATTTAAATGGACTACATGAGTGTCCGAAGACAGGTGTTGCACATTGGGTCGGTACTATAGTTCCTTTACAATGTATTAACGGGTTGTTAGTTTCCATATTATTTGCTGAGCGGTGATAATATTCAGCGTTTGCGAATATCTACAACAGTTTTCTTAGTTTCTTTCTTCTATCAGCTGGCGTATTGTCTTATTCTGAATTCTTGATAACAGTTCTGTTGTGTTTAGAGCATCAATCAGTCATGGAGGGGTTCCTGCACCACATGGCGCCGCAGTTTCTGCACCCAGCGCTGCAGAGCTTCGGTTGTGGCGCATTTCGTCCGATAGGGGGCGCTTTCCACCCTCTTTACCCTGGCAAAGCATTCGCCAGACATCTTGGTGAACAATACGCGCTTGGTCAAAGCGTTGGACAAGCTTTGAGGGTGAGATACAAAAGAAAGTTTTATTTTTAATCCTTTTTTTATGACATATCACACTTTCACTAATAGAGGAACCCGGTCAATTCATGCATGGAAGTAGCAAGAAATTAATTCGTTCCGGACACAATGTCTGTAATATATGTTTGTGTTTAATGTTTAAGTCTGTAATAAATGTCGGCAATCATAATGAGTCGGCAATCAGCGCCGCCCGTGGACACCCGCAACGGAGGAGTTACGAGTGCGTTGCCGACCTATTAGGGATTTGGAGATTTAGGGATTGGGGAAGGGTCCAGGAAGGGGAAGGATTGGGCTTCCGATAACCTCACTCACACGGCGAAACATAACGCTGTGGTTTTTTCACGCCGGTTTTCTGTGAGGCCGTGGTATCACTCCGGTCGAGCCGACCCATTCGTGCCGAAGCATGGCTCTCCCACACTTCTGAAAAAAATACTTACAACCACTTGTTAATCGCACTGAGAATTATTTTACTCAAGAAAATATCCTACGAAATGCATCACTGGACAAATCACAGTAAAACAGTTGATCATATGATACATTTGTTTCATAATGTATCATGCAGAATGTCCGCGACGACAGCAGCACGCCGCCGCTGTACCGCCACGCGTACGCGGCGCGCGACGACACGAGCTCGCCGGGCTCTGCCGCGTCAGCCTCACCTCGACCTTGCAAGGATGATGACGCACCAGCGGCACCGACATGCACCGACTCTCACGACTTCTTCTCACGTAAGTTATTAGCTTAAAGCACACAATAGACCGAACTGACACCGTACTTGCCGCCCGACCATACGGCATGTAGCGTTCTGCGCACGCTTTAAAGAGCCGGTAGACCACCACAGACGGGGCCCTATAGTAGATGTTCAGCCGGGGTTGCGGGGCAAGCGCAATGAGGCACCGCGACCTCGGACTAGAGCAAGAGAACAACGGGGGGTTTTTAGTCAGTAAGAGTCTGACACTCCCGCCCTACCCTGGGCGGGAGAAGTGAAATGATGATTATTGCCCTCACTAAAAAAAATCACTTTGGTTCGGCGATCCCATTGAGAATGTGCGACGAACCGCTGAACGTACCATCGAATATGGTCCTGGCCTGTCAATTATTTTTTATTCGATAAACGAAAAGTAAAGGTTTATGTGAATACCTAATTTCAGTCAAGGTTCATCTCCTATTTTAATACAGGACTCATAATATCTCTGTTAACATTTACATATAATAGGAATATTATCGTTGTCCCTATATCAAAATATTTTTGCCACTATGTTGTTGCAACACTATGATTTTCTGTGACGCGGATGTGTTTACAACAGACACCTAGGCCCGGATCAATAACAATTTGTGAATCACAATGGCATTTTTATTTACTGACACTAACGACAAAATAGGCTACTGGGCAATTAATATGTAATCCTCTAACTATTCCTGTGGAGAGTAAAGGCCATAACATGTGATATCTTTAGCGTAGCTAGATTATCATCCTACTTACTTAGGTTTCAGCAATAATCCTACTTAACGTTACACAACTGGACAAATAATAGTTGATAGTTTATTGTATGATACATTTGCCTGTCTGTCTGGACTTTACCAGGCAATGTTAATGGTCTTCATGACGTGGTAGCCAAAGTTTCTGCCTAATCAACCGCAGTACGGGGACGCACGATTCAGTGACAACACATAATAGATCGATTATCATCTACCGACTACGGCTGTTTACATAGGTGCAGTATAGATGCGGAATTGTGCAGGCTACATTCTGATTATTGTAATGGAGTGCGTCTTTACCCTAATGAAATATCTCTCCATTATCTCTAAGCGTGTTAGGTAAGCTTAGTACTCCAGAAATGAAGGTAAAGCCTAAATGGATGTTTTAACCTCAGTTACTATTAATCCAAAATAAAAATTGGCCACACGCCATATTTGATAAATGGAAAAATAATAAAATATATACTATTGAGTTATTCATTTTAAAATAATTATTAGGTATATTGCTAAATATACGTATATGTTTGTAAATTGTACATACATGACATACATTTTTACGAGGCTGTGACTTCAACACCAGACATAACATACCTAACTATGGTCTCAAGTACTTATTTGATACTATACTAACTTTTAAACTTTCGCGTTTCATATTTACGCGGGTATTAACGCGAAACATCAAGCCTACCAAGGTATTTCAATAAATACATTTCACGTTAACACCGCATAATTATATGTTGTAAATATTTGATACTATTATTTAGGTATTATTAAAAATCAAAAGAAGTAGGACGCGGTAAAAAGAAAAAGCAAGTCTTTGGTTCTAAAAATTATAAAATTGATTATGTGGTAAGAAATTTACAACTGTATATATAACTGTTTAGCGGACGGTGAGCGCAAGTCTTCATGTGGTGTGTGCGGGGCGCGGCTGGGCCCGGGTGTCGCCCAGGCGCACTTCCTGCAGGAGCTGCAGCACCTGTACAGCCTCAGCGCGCTGCCACGGGACACTGCAGTTCCACCACAGCACTCGCTACACCATCAGGACGAAGACGCCCGGTGGGAGGTAACCTACATATTTATTGCAGTAGGAATATTAAATTATAGAAGTGAATAGTTAGGTATTTTGCTGCCTGTATCCTATTCTAAAATGTTATATTCTCTGATATACACTTTTGTACTTATATATTTTCGTACGGTCCCAGACTTACCAGCGAATTCGAGCCAATCGCCAGCGTCGGCTGAAGTTGCGTACTCGCAAACGCCACCATACAGTCGAGAGCATGCTTGGTTACGACCTAGAAGAGGAACGGCGGGAAGAGAGGCCTCGCGAATCCCGCCCTTACGACGCTGAAGACGAGCCTGTTGATGTTGAGGGAGACTCCCTCGGCTGGCCAGAGGCGGCCATTAACGTTGATGGTAATTAGTTAATATACCTGCTTCCACGTAATTTTTCAATCTATACAGCGGTATAGTTACGGTCACTGTGTACCTGATCCCGTCAATATAAGTGTCCATGTGGGCATCTAATTATAAATAAGTATGAAACAGCATATCAGCATATTAATTTTGGTGATAATTCGAATTCTTATCTACCCTGTTCTGGTAAGCATTGATACAAGCTATCGTTCCCTCAAAAGACCAACATGTCATAGCTTACTTTTTACATTAACACAAATCTTGGAACAACAGTTTTGTTTGCAGGCATTTACGTTATGTAAAAATATGAAAAATTTGTTTAGAAAAAGAGCAACGCGGTGATGGCGATAAATTGCACATGAGCTACGCTGAAGACTTGGAAATATCCAGCACGAACGACGCCATGCAGTCACCAGAACGCGTGAGGTATTTTTTCTCTAAGAACCCACACCTACCCTTCACCCAAGTCCCACTAAATGTCCCGTTTGTATGTATACGTAACGTACTGACATACAATAACTAAGCTAACGAACTTTTGCAGAAAGCATAAATCTGCACGAAGCTGAGAATTGGGAGGAATGTTTCGAAAAAAATTAATTTCTACAATTGCTTGTGCATTCAATTACTTATTTGCAAATAAATTAAATAAAGTTTGCAAATATGACAATCATTTTTTTTCCAAATTATAGTCATGGAGTTTCCACCGACACTGACCGCCAGACTGAAAATAGCAAAAGCATTTTGCTCGAAATTTAAAATTCTTAAAATCTAATTTAATTATACGATTACGTTGGACTTTTCATGATTTTTATATTTTTAACGTTCCTACAAACTTTTAACTCTTTACGAACTTGCAAACTTGATGTCAAATTAGCTAGATACATTTACCAATTTTAACGTGAATTTTAATTAACTTACACCTGTGTCTGAAAGCTTGTTAACTCAATAATCAACTAAATATATCAGTTTTCTCTATAAGAGTTTTCTCTATGAGAAAACTGATATATTTATTATAGAACATGGTCCAAACTACTTGACCCAGTAGAGCTGTTAATACTTTGAAATAGTTATTTTAATATGAAATCCAAGACAAATGTATGATGTCCATTTTTTTGTAATACATTTTATATTAATGTTTCTGACGATATTGATATATCGCAGTCAACTAGCGTACTCGTTATAATTCAATCAACGACCTGAATGATGAGCATTTTGATAAACTGAAATTCTATTTCAATTTTGGTACCTAACTGTTTATTTGTAATGGTGATTCGATTTCTGTGCCGGTCGCATTTCAAACTTTTTTCTTTTTTCTAACTCTTTTCTTTATAACACTTCGCGCTCGAAACTACCTTATTAAATGAGAAATTCAATTTCTACAAGATTCAGTCGAACCTACAACAAAACTTAACTCAAGCGTCTAAAACAGCTAACAGCCTTCTTACACGAAGTCGAGTATAATCACGCTCCCACAGATCGTTGGTTATTATTTTATAAATTTACCACATTTTCAAAAACCGTGTGAAAATATTTGCTTTTTTCTCGACAATTCAATTCGTTTTTTAATTACTGCACAGTTTGTACCTACTGAACTTGTATCATATTTGGAAATACCGGATAAACTAATATACAAATTCTGTAATAACGGCTGTTATATGTTGTAAAGGATTGAGACGCCAAAATCTTTGTCGCTGGAGTCCACCCCGAAGGCAGCAGAGAGCGTGGAGAGGCCTGCGGAGGTGTCGACGACAGAGGCCTGGGGTGGGGCCGGGGCCCCGGCGGCTGCTACCGATGCCTGGCCGGCTCTTGCTGCGGAGGCCTACATCCAAGCTACCCGCCACAAGATTGACGGCGAGAACCTTCCCTCCTCCACTGACACCCGCAACTAAACTGACACTCAACCACAGCGCAGCTCTCAGCCTCTGCATGATTTGAGCAGTACATGTAGGTACTTTAGGAGCTACTTTCTAAGGTTTATAAGTGTAAAGAAAAAACTTGTGGATGTAAACACTACCGTGTGAAAATAGAGTTGTATCCCATAAATATTGAACGGTAACGTAAGCATTAATGTAGTATTGCTTATTTAAAGGTGACTAGATTCTTAGAGTAGGATACATTTTACTTATGATGCTCCTATCGTACCTACATACAAAATAAATTAATTAGGGCAATGAACAATGTCTTAGTGGTAGCTCAAAATACTCGATTACCTACGTACTCAATTTCATGAAATGCAAATTACAATTTACAAGTAAGGATTCTCGATTTTTGTCAATCGCATCCTACTTCTAATTGTCTTACATAAGAATAGTTATACTTTGTTTTTATTTTATGTAAGTATAGTTTTGTAAAAATATTAATGTTCAGATCATTGGCTAACTTCTAGACCAATAAAATTATTAAAATCATCAAATAATATTATTAATATATAAATGCATGAATTACATTAGGAATACATTAATAGTTTGCAAATAAATAAGATCATTTTGTTGGAAGATGTTTCTAAACGGGCTAAGTTTTACTGTGTAGTGGCAACTGTTATTGATGTAACAGCTTGTCTATATCCATGGGGGATGTGGTACAATAATGAAGTGGCTCATGGGCGTCCTTAACGGGTTACAATGGCTGATGAAATCACACAGTGGCCCGCAACATTGCACACATTACCAAGCGATCTCGTATTTACCTTTATCCCGGTCATTTTAAACACGGCCTTACATATCTTACCGATATTGATGCTATACTTCCCGGGTAAACGTTTAGAAACACCTTAAGCCAAATACTTAGATATATTAAGATATTATTATTGTTATATATTTGTGTAAATAGTTCAATCTCTTTGTAGATTGTAGCGAGCAATTTTAACGTTATGTTCGAACGGTCTTATTAAAATATTGTATTGTCTGTCGCCATGCTTAGTTATTATATAGATAAGTAATATAATGTAATTCATCTCTTCGTTGTTGTTAACTATGTGTACATAACAAAATGTGTCGAAATATTTCATGTTATTAAACATTATATTTACCAAGACATTAAACGTGATTAGGTATAAATCGTCATCACCCTATACATTACCTACATTATATGCTCATATTGCTTAATAGAATTCATATGCGCCATTATATTCACTCATTTATTTATTATTTATAAATTAAAAATAAAACAGTAATTGAGAATTCAAAGTAAAATGTATTAAAACTTCTTTATAACATGACATCGTTCACAAACTTTTACTATTCCCTGCCAATAAAGATAACATTTATAATTTAAATTCGACGTAACAATCAATATGCTTTCAAACACCAGCCAGAACTATCGGGACAACAATACGGGGCCGGTTGTATCACTAAACATTCATACATAGCGAATATTACAATATGCTAGAGTAGTCCTGAGTTGGCCATTGAACTTGAATGAGGCGTGCTCCCGGACAGTCAATGCAGTCCAAGGGGATCGGAGCGAACCCGAAATTTGAAACTAATGCACTTTTAAAACGTCCATCGAAACTTGTGTATGCATAACTAATAACTCAAGCAATCAACATTTCTAGTCGTACCATACCCTATTACCGTATCCTGCTATAGTTTAAGACCGAAACTTACTTTATGACGTACATTATTTATTAACCAGCTAAAATACTTGATTACACCTACACAATTTATGGTTTAAAATAAGCACCATAATGGCAAAACTGTAAATGTAAATGAGCTACAACTTAATAGGAAATTAAAAAGGAAACAAAGATGAAACGTCCTAAGCATAAAAACTATGCGTTACAGAAGCTAAAGTCATTTCAGGAAACTATACAATCAATATTCATAAAGAGGAAAAATTAAGTATTCGAGATGTACGACCAGCGCATAAGTGGATTCAAGAGGAGGAGAACAGTTCCGATGAAGCCGATACTTGGTATATATTGCAAATTTTATCGAACCGAACTTGTTGTCCTTCGAATAATATTTATGGCGTATAAAATATTTTACAATCCAATATTTGTACGGGTATTATCCGTAATTTAACAATTTCATTTCGATATTTAACAATTTTTACATAAATATTGATTATTAAAAAAATATTTTTGTCGTTCCGGTCCGCGTGTGTTTTATTGCGTTAGGTTAACTATGAGGACGTTTTTGGAGCGCAGACTCTGAGTACTCGGGTTTGTGTTGCATGAAGTGAAACATTAGAAAACGAAAAGACCCTAGCGACGGTTTGGGCATTTGCTACTGTTGAACGTCTCCCAACTTAAAGGTAGAGTGTCGGTAGCCATCTTCGGCCGTGGAAGCCGAGGCGCGTAAGATTGGGTCTGCTTCACCGCCTGTTCGGTATTCTTGGACCACCTGCAAAAACATACATAGTAGGAGGAGATAAGCTCAAGATAGAATTGTTACTAGGCAGCATGTATTCCACTTACTCTGCGAATATGTTCTTCCCGCGAAGCCAACTCTCTCGTGAGCTCGTCTCTGCGACGCTCTAGTTCAGGCTCGAAGTTGCCTTCCTTGATACACTTATCAACTTGTTCGTACTCCCGATATAAACTAGCGTACTCTGCAAGACTCTGTTTAGCTTCTTGATTACCACCTCGACCTTTCGACGTCGCTCCATCAAAATCTTCTCGATTTGTCGCGAGACTGCTTGAAACATTAATACGCACTTGAAAATTTTTACAATCATATGCACTACACAAATTGAGAGTTTATTTCAAGCCAATTAAGTAAGGGTCTTTTTAAGCACATGTTTATGTATGGATAGTAACATTTGGTTGTTGACAACTCACTTGTACATGGAGGTGTAGAAATAGTGAGGACGTGATATGGCCCGGAGGAACCTAGGGACCATGCCATCTCCCTCACGGTAGAGGCTCAATAGTTGATTGTAGGACATGTATTTGTAGGACGGTAGCCGTAGCAGGCGCCGACCAACTCGGATCGCATTTATTTCGCGGTGGTCTAGCGATGGCTCCTGAAAATCAATAATATAACAATAATCGGCTTCTGAGCAAATTAAAATAAATAATATTCTTAATTTCATAAATAATATTATTTTCTTATTATCATTGATGCTTACTACATCTGCACTCTTCGGTCCATATGTCGGTACGTGGCCTAAACCTGAAATTCGGGGTAAACAGTATTATTCAAACAGAACATAAGTCTTCTCTTCTAACACAATTGCTGTAAATGTGACAACGAGTCATTTTACGTGTCTCCCCGGGCGTTTTGCCAATGTACTTAAATAAGCGTTTTACTGAAGACAAGAAAAATGGTGTATTGAAAATAACAGCTTACTCTCATGAATTAACTGAGGAAGACTCTTTTAGTTTCAAGTCACAACGGAGCACTTATTCACGAGCATCGTGCGCGTCGCAGCGACGTCGTCGAAACTAGTTGAGCTCTTCTCAGTTAATTCACGTGACTAACCCCCGGTTTCCGAAAGGCCGATCAATGTTAAAATCAATTTAATCTCTTGTTAAGTCATCTGATTGGTAGACTGAATTATCAACAAACAATCAGATGACTTGACAAGAGATTTAACAGGAGATTAGTTAATTTTTGCGTTGACAAGCCTTTCAGAAACCGGGTGCAAGTATTTCCAATAAATTTAGTTCTATTCAAAAACAAGACAAAAGACTTGGAATGAAGGCCCAGCAGCAGCAGCAGCAAATAATCATCTTATCAATACATCTATAACGATCGGTTCAACATTCTAATACTATGTTTCCATACTTATGTTCAGACTACATTATCATCCTATATTCCCTTCATCTTATATTCAAAGATTATATATCTATCTACACATATATATACCCTATTCGATATTTTTATGGAATTTGAAACATTCTCACCCATATGATGCGCTATAGTGAGAGGTATCCCTGATAATGGCTGTTGTATTTTAAGGCCATTTAACACCTGCAATGGAATAAAGAAATCCATTTAATACATTCAGTAGATTTCCAAAAGTCTTTCACTGATAGGTAGCTTACAATGTTCCTTAGTGCTATAGGCTATAAAACATCATGCTACGATCAAATGGTGTGGCGATGGCGCAGCGGGAGAAACCGCGCGAGAGTAGCTAGTAACGAGTAAACGGGTAATATCAAACACGAACGAACTTCTGTGTGATTTATTAGAAAAATAAAGTACAAATAAGTTAGGTGTGGGAGAGCCATGCTAAGTGTGGGTGAGCCATGCTAAGTGTGGGAGAGCCATGCTAAGTGTGGGAAAGCCATGCTAAGTGTGGGAGAGCCATGCTAAGTGTGGGAGAGCCATGCTAAGTGTGAGAGAGCCATGCTAAGTGTGGGAGAGCCATGCTTCAGCACGAATAGGTCGGCCCGACTGGAGTGATACCACGGCCTCACAGAAAACCGGCGTGAAACAACCACAATCCTTCCGCTTCCTCAATCCCTAAATCTCCTAATCCCTAATCCCTAGAAGGTCGGCAACGCACTCGTAACTCTTCCCTTACGCGTGTCCATGGGCGGCGGTGATTGCTTTTACCATCAGGTAATCCGACTACTCGTTTGTCGACCTACATAAAAAAAAATAAGTTCCTCAAGCTTTAAAAAGTTAAGTCAAAGATTACTTGGCACGCTACCTGTTGTATGTTGACACCGATGTTGTGCGAGGGCGCTGTACTCTTGCTCACTACAAACGGTATGTTAGTGTGGTTGGATGTTCCGTAGTAGTACCGCATACCAGCCTGTTTCATCTGCGACGCTACCGTTGGCAGCTCATAACGACGACTCCTGTATCTGATGCGGCGATGATGCGATCCTTCGTGGTGTACCTGTAATGTATTTACATTGTTATATTGATGGACATAAGACCTAATTCATAATCTCGTAATCGTGACTAACAGAAACCACGATAATAAGCTATTTAGTTGATTAAGGACTGATTTTTCAATAGTCAGATAAATGTAATATTTTTTTTAAGTTATGCAAACATTCTGATGCGACAGCATCATAATTATTCCTCAGATAACTTTTAAAAATAATAATAATACTGTTTTGTAAGTTATACTTTAAGTATAATCAGCAAACCTTTTTAGGTTCCTGTACAATATCTTCCATCTGTGCAGTATCCTCGTCACACTTAAGATTGCGAACTGCAAAGATTATTATCATTGTCATTAGTGTTGCAATTTCGACAAAATTTCTACAGATTTTGGACAGATCATAACAGAGATATAAAATGGTTCCATTTTAAAATCTCGTAAGAGAGATCTGATGTGGCAGCTTCCAGGTTTACTTAGGCTTTTATTAAAAGGACAGCCCGCCGCAACCTCCCGAAACCGCTGCAACTCCTGTAAGCTAGGATCTACAGAAGATACAACCAAGAAAACACCGGAACACTGAAGTCCGCGCGTCCCAGGGACATAAATGACTGTCTCGGATCCCGCAACGAAATAAATCAGAAGATTTTATTTGAAGAGATGAAAATACGAGTTTACTTAGGATATAGAATTCGTCTATCATTTGGTGGAAAGGTAGATTGTAGCTACCTATAGTAGATATTAATGTCTCCCAGAAAATATTTAAAATCTTTCTAAAAACGACTCAAAGGTCACTAACGACTTAACAAAATCTGCTAAATAAAAGCAATTTTGACATAAATTTTATTTTCGACAGAGTAGTTCCGTCAAAACCACTTTTGTAGGAAGTAACTAAATATTCTCACCTTTCTTCGTTTTCTTGTCGTGGGTAGCAAGTGACTCTAGGGGCGCTGGGGCCGTTGGCGCGGCAGCTACTCTCCGCACATGCGTTGGACCATTCTGACTCTTATTGAACAGCTCCACGACCGGCTGATCGTCTCCTTTATCAATAACTCTCATTTTACTATTCTTACCGTAAAAATGGGTAGAATAAGGCGTCATCCTAATTGGGAGCGATTGTACGATGGCGCGATGCGATCTCGTCGTACGATACGTTTAATCGTGCGATCACTTTGTGGATTAGTCACTTTATTAATCGCACGATGGACATCGCGCGACCCATTAGGACGACACCTAAGTGTATGAGATCGGATTTGTTTGTAGCAGCATAATGGGTACAAAGAACACTTACCAGCAGATTGATGACTTTTAGTAGATTTTCGACGAGGGCGATTTACCGGTTGCTCACCTTGTGCGCCAGCTTGCCATGGGTCTATAACTTGATCAGCTCCAACTAATAAATAAATTCATAGTTAAAAAAGAACGGTTTTCATAACATGTCTTCGTTATAGATAGAAATAAACGGTTTTTTCTCTTAAAAACATTGCCCCAATCCAGAATTTTCTTCTGTGCTATGGGCAGCATACCAAGCGTCAAATAAAAAGTTACGTAAAATGGTGCAAATCACGTAAACGTAACGAGTTACGTTAAAGCCTATTATTAAGATTTCTGTGGTGCAAATAAACGTTACTGTACAAGAGTAAAGTATACGTAGCTGTACAAGAGTAAAGTAAGCCTTGCCTTCTTTAAGTATAGTTTCCCTAGGAACATGCCTTCGCCGATTCGTTGTCTGTTTCAGTTGACGCAAATCCGTCGTTTTCTTAGGAGCTACTACAGGGCTGTAAAACATTAGGTTTTTAGATTTATTCTTATTATTTATTCTTATTATTTCTCTTATCTACAGTTATTTATACTAAAAACTGAAGAGTGTTTGTCTGAGAATACATCAGCGGGTGAAACTGTATGGGAGTAGCTAGCAATGTAGACATTTGAAAAAAGTGCCAGCGTAGCGGCATTGTAGCAAAAACTTAAGAAACCCCTTTTTATTATTTTACATTTTACTTACTAAAACATTACTGGTTACTTAGTTCAGTTCAGTACTGACAGTCTATTTAGTTCTAATATACTCACTACTCAGACAGTCGGTTATGGAGTCCCGCATTAGAATATTCTTCACCCGTGATATCCTGTCCACTAGCTACCTCCAATACTTCGTTGAGCGGCTGGCTCCGACCACCTAAACCTATTGTTTCAAATAATGTTAGCAACATTAACAATAAGAAGCTGTTAAGACAGAGAATACAAATACATATTTCTGTGTACGAGTAATGTACTCACTGTCATTGTCAGCCTGCGACCTTTGCTGCCGGTGCTTCGGAAACTGTCGCTGATCCACGGTTGAGGACGGAGTTTGCTATAGTTAAAAAATACAGGAATTAACATCCAACTCCATAAAATATGCTTCATGTTTACATTGTTAGCAGTTTTCCTTAACTGAATCTTAATGAGGTCCTAATCCTAACCTATCTATTTATCGGGTTTAGTTCTGGTCGCGACTCCGAGTCTCTCCTGGGCCGGCTGCGAAATGAGGAGGTTAGTGATTACATGTCCCTTACATGATTTGCTTTCCTCTTTACTGGCATGATTGCCTTGCAGAAGGAGACGCAAAGAGGATATAACCACGTGGTTATATTGTCATTGAGGCTTTCCATTTGATTTCTTTCCACGCATGGCCTGAATCAGATCCAGGCATAGCCGAGGTCGCCGCCATCGATCGCTGATCGTTGAAGACACGGCAGCGCTCAACCCAAACAAGGCCAACTGCTATTGTAAGTTCCACCGTGTCTGACAAATTCGGTTCAAAAATATTTTAAAAACAACAAAAAAGAAGGATCTACGAAGTGAGCTAAAGCTTACATACATCTCATAAATATTGTTTGATGGTTCGAAAGAAACCTGTTTAGGGCGCTGAGATCATTCTGTGCTTTATTTGGGATAGGTATGTTTTAAGTATTGCCCAAACTAATAGAGACAAGTGGCAAGTGCACAAAGGGTGAAATTTCCTGAAACTATACCTGCATACTTCAGGGAGTGCACAGCGCTAATGGCCACACTAAAATAATATTCCATAAGTGATTTCAACAGGTGGACTTTGTCTTTATCTATTTTTTAACCGACTTAAAAAAAATTAGGAGGTTCTCAATTCGTCGGGATCTTTTTTTAAGTTTTTGTTAAGGAACATTACATTAGCTATTATATAGTAGTAGTGGCATACCTGCATTAGTCAGCTTATTTAATAACAAGAAATGACTTATTAAACGCTTTTTTCAAGTCTATAAAAGTCGTAGAGGTTTGTTCGATTCTAGCAATTGCAATTAAAACTTTCAAATGTGTCTAAGTATTTTTTTAATTTGTGCCTCAATTTTTTGCCTGTAAAATTACGAATACAAGACGTACAGACCCCAGAGCGTTCTTGTTGTGGCTTGAACGCCTGGTTGTACCCACGCACTTGGCTGATCATCCGGTGCTGTTCCACAGTTGCAGGGTCCAAGTATCCTCGTGTAGGGTTCGGTGGCACCTCCAGCCGACGTAGTCTTGCGGCTTGCTGTGACACCTCTGTAATCAGCAAAGCTGGCACAATTTTTTCCTATGCTAAACGAAATAGTTGTATAAATTAGAACCAACACAGTTCAGATCTATATTTGTCTATAAATACTTCATATACAATTCCATATCGGAGGACCTAATGCCAAAAGTATTTCCAGTGATCTTGTAGCGCAGAGATGTAACTATGCGGTAGGTGGTATATGAATTGGTGAAGTACCTACCCTTCTTTGACGTTAATTCAACTTACAGCTTAAGAAGACATTATCTTGCGGTGAGTGGTGTGATATGTGATAAGCATATTTTCTGATACGATGATGAAATGCAGCCTACATATACAAATAATCGAAAAGTACTTACTTTTCTTCGGTTGTGTACGCACACTTATAAATGGAACATTCTCTGGTATCGTTGGCGGTTCTGTAACTTTAGTCATGCTGGAATGAAAGACTGTGCCTGGTTTATTATGTTTATATCGAGACAAAATTCAACAAATAAGACCTTTTATCTGGCAAGGTAAATTACTGCATACAGCTTGCTTTCTTTTTTTGAGGGTAAAAAATTTCTCTATCCTAGAATGAGGCAAGAGGGAGTTTCAGACTCAGAAAACCAACACGTTATTTCCCCTGCTCCGAAAGGTCGAGACCGCGTAACCTTATTGCGCTTGCCACGCAACCCTGGCTGAACATCAGTCCTGTGGGGCCACATTTGTAATGGTCCGTTTGCTTTTTAAACCGCCGTACGCACGGGTCTAGTCCTGGTCGGGCAGTGACCTTCCCCTGCTCGTTGCAGCTTAACCATACACTAGACTCTTAATCTACTCATGTCCGTAAGGATTGAGGAGCCACATCAGATTTTTAAAATCTGATCTCACCATTATTTAGCAGCAATATAGCAATGTAGTGTAATTGAGGAGCCATATTAAAAGTATTCTATTTTCTTTCATTTTAGCGCTACAGAAGCTAAATTTTTAGACGGTAATATGCAAAATTGCTACTAAATGATACAAAATTTTCATAAATATTCATCTATCACTTAACGAGTGGTGGTGGTGGCTCCTCAATTCAGACGTTTAGATTGAGGAGCCACTTTTGCATTAAAATAACTAGTGATATATTTTGCTGCTAAATCTAGACTTCGTGCTGCAAAATAAGCTACATTGCTGCTAAATAATGGTGAGATCAGATTTTAAAAATCTGATGTGGCTCCTCAATCCTTACGGACATATCTACTCATCTGCTCTCATCTACTTTTAACTGTGACTTGTTCTATCTCTCAGAGATCAAATTAACTGACGAATGGTTACTCTAAGCTCCAACCAAAAGTCGTTTATGTACGATAGCTATTTTAACCCAAACACGAGAAGAAAGAAAAAGTGAAGGACTAAGAACGTACCCTATCCATAAATGCTGAATGTCTATTTGTCAGATCAATTGAAGAAATATTACACACACCTTCGCTTTTTAAGTTTCCTTTTCCTTTTTAAAGATTTTATCAAATCGATTTTATCCTGTAGGTCGTCGCATCGTACTTCAGCTGTCGCAAACTGGTCAGCCATCTCCGATATAGAGGCTACGAAAAAAGCAGAATTTAAATACCGGGCATAGTATTATGCCATGCCCTGTTATTTGATTTTGCTCCAAAAGGAGCCAGATTGTAGGTCTTGGTCTACTTCTGAAAACAATAACGTGTCCTTCATTGAGATAATGAAATTATTTTTTTTTTGATAAGTGGCCATAAAGCAATACTTTTACACGTTAAAATTATATGTAAACAACTAGATAAACCCGAAATTACCTTTCTGACTAATCTGAGAAAAATTGCCAAAACAAACATCATCATATTAAGGTTGTTTGTTAGATACCAAAGATCTATAGAAAAACGTTGACGTGCCTAGAAGAATCTCGAAGTCTACCTGGGAATCCTGTCTTATGCTCAGGACCTTAAGCTAAGAAGAGCTACCTACCTCAGCACTTGTCTGGGCTAATAGAGCAACAGTGTCGCCGTCAAGGCCAACATTCGACTTTATCTATCTGTGTAAAACTTATATGATAGGTAGCATTAACGCCTGATTACCTGAGCCCCTGCCGTTGACATTGAGGTGAAGCGACTTGCTGCTATGGTCCCACTTTAATGAAAGACTTAACTTATCCACAAGCTTTCCGGCAAAAAGTAGTCATCTTTTTTTATTACCCCCGATGAGAAAGTTGTGGAAATGACCACCCTTAACCCAGCTTGAAAGAAACCACTGTACAGATGGGTGGATATTAAGAATCTGAGTCTAATAGCGGTTCAGCTCAAACATATTCGGTTGTCCTCGACGGTATCCATGATATCTATATGTCTTTGTCCCTGATACGTGAGCGACTTACAGTTTTTCGCAGTTCTTAATCTTATGGCTGTATCTACTGTTATCTACCTTATGTACCTACCTACATGAGTTGCAGCGATTTTCGGAGGCCGGTAAGTCCTATTAATACAGTATACAAAAAGTAATATAAAAACAAGTTTCCACTTTTCAGTCTGGGATGTCAGATAAAAAGATTACGTTGATCGTCTGTTTGTCTTGATACCAAAACTTATTAACAGGTAGGTACCTCATAAGTCCACGAGAAGATATTGAAAACTTTTGAATTGGCCCCAAAATTAAGTAAATAGCAGGTTGATTTTTGTTCAATCTCTAAATGTTTGTAGCAGTTCCTAAAATACTTACACTCTGTAGGTGAGATAGGTGTAGGTATGCATCAAATGAGCTAGAAACGTACCATTCATGTCCAATTTGCGTTCGGAACGTGTTCCCTCTAACACGGCTCCAGCCAGACTGCTGGAGCTCCTATGACGCTTATCTGCAAATCAGTGTCTCAATTTACCTAAGAATAGTATAGCCTTCGCAAATCTTGAATTTTAAAACTTGAAGGGTACGCCAGGAATTTAAAACGTAATTATGTTTCGTTCGCATTATTGTCAATCCAATGATTACATAATTTATAAAGTGTATTTCCGTAATGCTCCGCTAGTTATTCGTTGTCCATTACGGTGTTACACATCTAGTAGGATTTCCAGTCGTGCATTCAGTTATAGGTAATCCTAAAGTCCAAATATTCGCTATTTCAAACTCTTCTCACCACGTTAGAAGTATATAATACGGACCAACCTTTAGATAACTTTAAACCGTCGCCCATAGTAACTTGAAATTTTCATAGCACACTACTTGGATGCTTTGTGCTTATTTTAAAATAAACAGAACGACTGATTAATAAATATAAAAAGGGAGTTATAATAGTAAAAGCACTAAAAAATCATTACGTCAAAGTTGTCAAAATAATATCAATCCTAGAACAATGAAACATCAGCTTTACTTCAAATCTATGTGCAGATGAGTACTTAATTATCGATTAAAACACTGGCTGGATAAATTATTTTTAACTAGCCCATTCATGAATATCAAAATTTATCCATAGTTCAAATAAATCATGACAAAATCAGTTTTGTAGACAAATATCAGGCGCCTCGGTACCAGCTTTTACCTCTGCATTCAGCGACAAGCCGTACGAATCGTAGACTGCCATGATGTCTCAGTCCGGTTGGATTCTCAGGGACGGTATTTCCGAACTGACACGACCTTCAAACTTTCAAGAAACAAGCGTTAGCTATTCTTTTTTAAAAGACTGGCGACGCGCCCTTGTCTCCTCCGGTGTTGCGGGTCTCCGTGGGCGGCGCTGATCACTTACCATTAGGTGAGGTCCGATTGCCTACAATTCCATAAAAAATAAATCAATAAATCTCTTAGCATTGGAACCATAGCCAACAATGACCAATGAGTTCTCAGTTTTTCGTCTCATCGTAAGATTGTTTCCGTACTCCTCTTTCCCACCTCTTGCTAGTTTGGTATGCAGCATTTACTTGGCACCGACTTCATTCTAAAATACTTAGTTATTAAATATATTTTTCTATTTAACTAAATGAAAACGTGTATTACTTTAAGCAAAGTAAATTTATTTTTTGATTTTTAGTTTACATTTTGAAGTCGATTTTTTTTATTAAAAAGTTGTTAAGTTATAGGCAGAGAAAGCTAGGATGCTTCTCAAAAGAGAAGACGACGGCTACTTGAGATCGAAAAAAATCACGATAATGTCCTGAGTTAGTCAGCTTTCAGTGCCGTAAATCGTTGAGGAATTCCCTCGAATGTCAATGACTTCCATCACCTGGTTGGTATACTGCAGACCTTCATTATATACATAATCCATATAGGTGCAAAGTTCTCATCAATATAAATGAATAAAGTCCAAACACATTATAATTACTCCAAATAGTCAAGGAGATCCCACGACGGTCTTCTGGCATCACAATTTACTGCATAACTTTATTGTAATCCATAAAGGTGCAAAGTTTTCATCGATATAAATGAATTAAGTCCAAACACGACGTACTTAGTTACTGTAAACCGTTCAGGAGTTCCCTTAGCTGTCCATCGTTCTCATCATCAGACCCTTATTGAAAGTCACGACCAATCTTGGTGCAAAGTGCTCACCAATGCGGTTTTCTACAGGATGCATTTTGGAAAGTGTGCGCAGGAATTGCACGATTTGATTCCGCCATCCCAATTTCACCTTCGGACATCCAGGCGTCCGGCAAATATCCACCCTTATGTTGTTTAGACACCTGCGGCCCGGACTTAACGTTTTGCCTCGTCATTTATACCGCGTACATCGAGGGATTGGAACAGTTTACTATGGGATATAAGTGTGGGAGAGCCATGCTTGGGCACGAATGGGTCGGCTCGACAGGAGTGATACCACGGCCTCACAGAAAACCGGCGTGAAACAACCACAGCGTTGTGTTTCGCCGTGTGAGTGAGGTTACCGGAGGCCCAATCCTTCCCCTCCCCCAATCCCTAAATCTCCAAATCCCTAATCCCTAAAAGGTCGGCAACGCACTCGTAACTCCTCCGTTGCGAGTGTCCATGGGCGGCGCTGATTGCTTACCATCAGGTAATCCGTCTGCTCGTTTGCCGAACTATTACATAAAAAAAAAAAAGTTTGCCGGCTGCAGTCTTTCCGTCCGAATATAATTTAGGAGTCTTCAAGGCTAGAGTGAATAGGCTCTTAATAAACTAGTGCGCCTTACCATCAACGATTGCGTCACTGCTTACCATCAGGTGGGATTGCACTCAAGCACTAGTTTATAGCAAGTAAAAAAAAATCATTCAAGCCCAAACACAAGGCAACTAGGTACTCCAAATAGTCAAGGAGATCACTCGACTGTCTTCCGGCTCCACCATCAGGTCGAGTTCGAACATTGGCAAGTTGTAGCGTTGTCAAAAGCCTACTAAAACCACATGCATAGGCACCACTCGCCTCTACAATTATTGAAAGTTCCCCTCGATTTTTCTGGTCTTCCATCATCAGATCCTGATTTCCTTATCATGGAATCAAAATCGGTTCATAAATAACGGAGATATCGGCGAAAAAACATAAAAAAAAACATATATACTCTGTGGTTGTTAGCCTGCTCTTTGTGTTAAATTTTAATGTTGTGTACAATAAAGAATATATAAATAAATAAATAAATATACGGTCGAATTGAGAACCATCCTCCTTTTTGGAAGTCGATTAAAAAGGGAAGGGTTGTATACACAGGTTGTATAGATGTTGGCGTATATTTTTTTTTATTCAGCATATAAACATATAAATTACATTTTTAAATATTTCTAAAAAAAAACATTTAAAAATATAAAAAATAGTGTCTCACCGGTATCGGGAACAGGGTCCAAGCTACCGGTCAGGGCTCCAGAGAAAGGAACCTGACAATACGAGCCGTGTCCAGGAGAACCACTTTCTGAATCAAGCCCTTAATCCAGCCACCTAACGAGAGCCTCCGAAGATGTTGGTCGAGGCTCTTGGCTGACACGACTATCGGTACAATGATAGCTGAATCCACTCCCCACATGTCGACAGCCTCGCGTGCCAAGTCGATATACTTGATCAGTTTATCTTTCTCGGCTTTCACAAGGTTCTCGTCATGTGGGACGGCTATGTCAACAATCATTGCACGCCTCTTCTTTCGGTCCACCACCACAATATCAGGATTATTGGCCAAATAAACTTTGCCTCATCCTAGTGTTTTCTCTTATGTCGTGGGTGCGGTTACAAACATAACATACACAAGCCACTCAGACCCGGAACAACGATTTGTGGATCAGACAGAGTTGTTCCGTGCGGGAATCGATCCCGCGACACGTTGCACAGCAGCCAGTTGCCCAGCCACCGCACTAACCGTGCAGTCAAAACTTGTAATATAGTAATAATTTTCCTAGTATCTATTCACTCCTCTTCTGAGTCTCTTAACCCAATAAAATTTGATTAGGTTGGCAGCCCAGCACTAATGGGCCAAATCGACGGGATTGATATTGCCTCACACATGAAAGATGTAATAAAACAAAACCAAAACAAGCTACCAATTAAAGGCAACTTAAGCTGCTGCAGCATACTTTGAAAATAAGGTTAGGAAGTTAAACCAAGATCAATTTCAATGTTCTCAAGTACAGAAAAAATCTGGAGTAGTAATAAAATAAAACTTTTTATAATTTAATCTCATTATATATTTATTACATATACACCTATATCTACTTCTTGACACAAAGAACATAATATAACTGCACTGATAATGCATAAACATACAAAAAATCGTCGTTCTTGCATATTACAAAGAACATTAAATAAATATTAGAATCAGAAAACTTGTTACCTTTCTCAATGCGTAAAAATGTATACAGTAGCTTATATATACATAAAAATGTAGTTATAATGTTGAGTACATGTATATAATTGTAGTTGATATATTTAGCCCCGAGTCATTAAATGATGTTAATAATTAATATTATTATAAAATCTTAGATTGCACCCATTAAATAAATTTTAAATCATTGCAAATTAATATTATTATCGCGGTAATTACCTAAATTGTTGCTTGAAAAAACTAGCATTTTACGTGTTTCGTATTTGATTCGGTGTCAAAGCATTTCACCAAACCACTGAACGATTGCGATGCATATATTTGCCGGAAACATTATTACGTGCAGAATATAATAGTCATATGCACCTCTTGACGTTAGATCGTTTTATTAGGCGCAATATCAATATATTAATACATGTCACAATTTTCGTGCCGGCTTATTATTATTGTTTATCTCCGAATATCTTTCGTGTTGAATAAATGCAAAAATATTTCATGGAATGATGAATTTATGTAATTATCAGTCCAAACTCATATTGCATGACTCAATTTAAAATAATTATATTATTTATACTCTGTTTAGCATCACAAACATTTCAATTTATCGTTTTAAATCACAAACAGTTAAAATTTTCCTGCTTTTTTAATATAATAAAATGTTAATAAATTACGTAGTAGCTTGGTGTTTATTGAAATTCTAAGTGTTTTATATCAACTTAATTGTAACACTATAAATAGTTTCTAAAGAACACATTGAAATAATATAAAACACAAATTTTGACACCGTCTAACGCGACGGGTATTACATTCATTCCAATATAATAGACATTAGTATGTTATCCAGTAATACTTATAAAAATACATAGGCGCACTGTGCTTAGCAAAATATTGTGCATGAAGTTGCTTCATTGATTCTGACTTTACACAGCCAGCATAGACAATTTCGTTTTTGTGATCAATATCATTATGTTTACGCTACAAAGTTATTGTTAAGAGTACATTTTCTTTTTATCAGTCAAACTATAGGGTGGTCAACATAAATAAAAAATACTGTATCCACATATAAGGACCCATCAAAGTTTTTTGAAATTATTAAACTACTTTATTAGCGACGGATGACCTTATTCCCATTAATCAGGGAAAATAATTAACTATAGCCTTATACTATGATGTCATGTACCGTAAATATAAAATATTTACGGCGACGATACGTTGTGTTTCCTTTAGTATTTGGGTATAGCAGGCGTAAGCATTACTTACACTTGAGTTTTCAACGATTAAAATCGGATCATTCAAGTTATAGACAAATCTGTAGAATAAATTTATTATGATTGTAACTAAAAGGGGAAATATAATAGATCCCATTGACTTTTAGATAAAACACATGCTAAAACATTAATATGTGACATTTTGTTTGCTAATTTATTTCTGCTAAGGCAAAGTTATATTATAAGTTTTTCGCACACGCTGTGTAGCATAGCTTATACTTATACAAGGTACAAGCAAAGTAATTCAAATTCAGTTTTTTTATCCTGTGAATAATTTGTCATTCATTCATTTAAAAAACCCAGAACACAACTTATCGTGAGTCTGTGATAGTGACGTATTTTTTTATATATTTAATTTTTTATATTTAAATTTTAATAAATGTTATAATTTAATGTAGTAGCGACGCGTTCTCATTCATTTAACCCACTAAAATATATGAATATATCCCGGAAAGACTTAATAAATAATCGTTATATCATCATAAATAAAAGTTAATTATTAATTGTTCAAAAACCATTTAGTTATGAATAATGTTATATGGTAAAATAGTAAAATGTACGCGTTATGGGGACACAGTCGCATTGCGCTCGTGGCGCTCGCGTCTTGCTGGTGGGGCGGAGTTGTGACAAGCCCAACACAACTTACAACAGAACACATTTCTTTTTCCTGGCGGGTTCTGGAGGCTCCAGTGCTGCTAATATGGCCTCATCGAAAACATTCTTCAATCCTTTCTGAAAATTTAAAATGTCATTTATAAGCAATTTAATTACTACACTAAAAATATTATAGCTGTCACTAAATGTAAACAGAAGTAAGTGAAAAGTTTAATAACACAGTAACTGTTTCATGATACTTGAAACTGTTGCAATACTGGTTCAGGTATATTTACCTTCATTCAAAGGTAAATTTAAACACCAATCCAAAACTATTATGGTTAACAATCCCTGCTATCATGACAATATTATGACATCAATCGCAAAGTAATTTTAAACAGGAAAATGTCTTAATTTATAAAACAATGTGGCTTACTTTGTCTATAAAGGATTGACAATGATGTCATTAATGACAAATTTAAAACATTAAGCGAGTTAGATGTAGCGCCGCATAAACACATTGCAAAAATAAAATAATAAAATTATTTATGAATCCATAACATAACTACAGTTTTATTAATACCTGTGTGAGCGCTGAACACTCGACGTATTTGACAGCCTTGAGTTCCTTAGCTAGTTTTTCGCCTTGTTCCAAAGAGACAGGCTTTTGTTTGATCTTAGCCAGCTTCTCCATTGTGGCTGCGTCATCTCGCAAGTCTATCTGAGTGCCCACAAGGAGGAAAGGTGTCTTTTGTTGATGATGAGTAATTTCTGGAACCCACTGGAAATAAGTACCACCACACATTATAAACAGTTCAATTACTTAATTTATTTTATTTTATGTTAAATACATAATGATGGCATGTGCTTTGCTATGCATAAAACTTACTTTTTCCTTGACGTTTTCAAATGAACTGGGGCTTACTACACTGAAGCAAACAAGGAAAACATCTGTCTGTGGATAACTTAGCGGCCGCAGCCTGTCATAATCTTCCTGGCCTGTTAACAAAATTAATAATGTTATTTATATGAATACATGGACGATAGGAAGCAGTACTTATGATCATCTTTTTAAATACTACATGTACAATATATATACCCCTTATTTACCAGACTTTTTAGTGTGAGATAATGTTAATGTGTGATAATGTTAATGTTAAGAAAACTTTCAGTAGGCATTTGTTATGATACAATTTAATGTCATATGAGTGAGCTTTATCCAATTCTAGACCCCGTGGTGTTACTGAGACAGCTTCATAACTAGGTAGTAAGTAAATAAATAAGTGGAAACAATATTTACCTGCAGTATCAAAGAGACCCAATGTGTATGGCTCTCCTCCTATCATGACTGTGACAGCATAGTTATCAAACACAGTGGGCACATACTCAGATGGGAACTTGTTGGTTGTGTAGCTTATAAGTAGGCATGTTTTACCAACAGCACCATCACCCACTACTACACATTTAATTGTCTGCATGTTGGCTAACAATTGGTAACTAGTAACTGATATCTGTGGTAAAAAGTTTACTTGCTCTTACTCCCAAATAGATGTAATTCTTTGATCATAGCAGCCTTCAAGAATAGATCTGGAACAAAACAAAGGATGTTATGAGGTTATCTATTAGAATCTAATATTTTAATTCTATTAATGAAATTGCATGAGCAGTTCAAATATACAAGTAGAACAATTCAAAACAATGTAACTAGCATCTGTGGTTCGCATGATGCAATTTGAGGTGGCCTATTGTTAAACAATACCAATTTAGAGGTAGCTGCAGAGCCAATTGGTACCTATTATTCCTGTATTATATCATATCATAACAATAAGGTAGGTAAAGTGCAATATATGTTTATGACTTAGAAGTAAACACTGGGTCTATTCCTCGCTTATTCTATGCTGTGTACAACAGGGACTGAAATTATTTCCTTATTACACCCCACAAACTTACTCAACAAACACAATAAAATATGTATATTAAAGATTAATTTAGAATAACTCCTTGCATTTTATATTAGAAAAAACCAATCTAATTTCAAATTATTTTATAGTACCAATAATGTGTGTAGTATAAAACAATAGACAAAAACAAGAATTGACAACTATAATAAAAAAAACATTGTAAGTTTATTTATTAACATTGCAGTAACTGGATTATGCATTTTGGACCATATGCAAGAAATAAAATTTCAAGTATAGGGTGATTCAAGATTCAAGATCAAAATTAAACTAACTGATTGTTAGCTAAAACAAATGATCTAAAATATTGTCAAGTTAATATTGATCAGTGATAAAATGTGATTCAGTTAAATTGAACTAACCTTGCCTAAATAATAATTCTGTCAAAAATCCTGTAATATTTCCAGAAAGACTTAAAGCTAAACTTTGTTCCTTGTCTAATCTATAATAACATTATTTGAACAATGAATAGCTTCACCTAACCTTGCTTCACGCAATTTCATTTCATCACAAAAATATTCAATTGATAAGACAAGCACAGCTATGATAACATAATATGTAATATACTACATAAACAATAAACTTTTCTTGAATTTAATAGACAAAGTGTTAACATTTAATTGTAATACTCTAAAAAACGTCTACCTAATTAACAAAATATTTTTTAGTTTATTAATTAATTTCAAAAAGGAGGTTTGTAACCTAGACTGTATATAGGTACATGTATTTGTTATGGATAACTTATAACTTATATTTTTTCTTTTTTCTTTTTTTTTGTATAAAAACAAAACTTGCAAATTGTCACCAAGTCAGAATTTAATCCCAGAGAAATCGAGGAGCATTTTGAATACTGGTAGGTTAGAAATTTGTTGTTTGTGGCATCCAACAATATGACAATTGTTTCTGCATGTATTAAAAGTGAGGTACCTATTAAGGTGTTAAGAATAATTCATTTAAATCTTGATGTATGTAACCTATGGCTACATAAAATATGACTAATAACACATATTGATTGTTTTGTTATTGTTTTAATTTTTGGAATAATTAATAACTATTTGTATTTAATGGTTCTACAATTATCTTATATGGAATTTATTATATCTCTTTTGTTCTTGTGTTAAACTCATTCAATACAATCACAGTTCGCTAAAATAATGTGGCTGTAGCAGAACATAAAACAATGAACATTCGCAGTAGCATCATCAAACTGCTAGTGGTGTCACAAGAATGATTTCACTTCATAACAATAATGTAGTAATACATTAGAATTGGTAAATTATAAATAGTCATTGTTTAACTAATAACAATTATTGATCAACTTTCATTGCTAATGACATGGTTGAGTATTTAAATAGTTTGAATAACAATTTAATTTAATTTTAGGTATGAAGAAATAACAAAACTATTTATTTAATCTTCCTAAATAACTGTAAACAAATAAAAATACAAAAATGTCTAAATACATTTGATAATAACACAAAAATCCCACACGACAATTTAGCATCTAACTAGTAAGTGTAGGTGTGTTAAAATGTAGGTGAATAACTCGCATAGCAAATTAAAAATAAGCATTAGTGTGACAAATAGAAGTACATTCCACATTCACTATATAGAGCATTGACCTCGAAGAGTCATGTAAATAAAAGTTTGAATTTCTGGATGCCCAAAACAAAGACCTCTCTAGTTGCATCGATATCGCACGTTAGGTATGTGGTTGCCTATGCGCCGCCACTCATTGACATGCCTTCCTGTTCGTTTCCGTCATGACTGTTGTTCAAAATAAACGTACACATACAGTTGATCATAATGACCGCAGACACAGCGGAATTGATCAGAATCAATATTAATTAATTAATCTACATACCGGCGCCTTAATATCCAAAATTGATAAGTATTTTTACATAATCACGTCACAATACCTTTGACGTCCATTTTGTGTAGAGTTCATCACAAGAAAGAAGAAACAAACCATCACGTTAATAACATTATGCAAAGACTTTTAAATATATTTTACTTACCGTATGAAGAAGTAACAATTTCAGATTAAAAATATCAATTATATCTCGATACAAATGTGTCCAAAACTACAAACTATACGTTGCGGGCTGGGTCATTGACGGTGACGCCATTGATTGGTTGCATAGTGATGTACCAGTTAACCATTATGATTGGAAGTTACTAAATAGTGTTTTAGTCGATTATATTTATATTTATCAGTAGGATTGTGTATATGTAGTGATGGACGAAGCATAAATTATCGATGAATACTTATCTTATTAAAGTCGTTTTTATCCTTTTTTATTATCGGATATTTATACAAATTGATGACTATATTTTATACAAATTTGGATATGTCACTTTCAAATATTAGAAATGATTGTTGGAATATTCAATACAAAATGTCTTATAATAGTTATTGTATTAAAAGCAGGAAATCAACTCTTTTCTCAATGCAGCATTTACTGTTATCCAGTCCAAACCAAATTAAATAGAATCTGGCGATGCGCATAACGTAACTGTTTTTGCCATAATCTTGTTGCTAAACTCTCTCTGCTCTGTGAGTGTCGAATGGAACTAATCTTCTGATTTAATTCGTTGCTTGATAAAAGACAGTTATTTATGTTCATGGGACGCTCTAAACTTCAGCATTTGGGTGATTTAAAGCAATAAATATCTCTGTACCGATATGTAGGGCATAGTCCTTGCAATCCTTTGACATAGGTATTCATTTCCTTGTTTAATTATGATAACATAATATGCGGTGATTTTTTCTAATTAGTATGCAAGAAGTCTAGAACCTAGTTTATATGTCAGTAATTTATTATTTAAAGCAGCGATTTTTTCAATCAATTGATTGATATAATCAGCTTATACATTAAACTAATATTGTAGAAATGGTTTGTTAGTCGAGTTAAGAAGTCATACAAACCTTACGTTTCGTTGTAATATGAAACGCAAACAAATACAAGCAATAACAGCTGTCAGTAATATTTAATCTGTGCACCAGTTAACACGGAACATTTTTGTTCCTTGCTTGTGCAGAACACTGGCTGTTGTTACTTGTTTGTAGTGGGTTTCTTGGCGGGAAATAAAACCATCTTCAAATTTGGAATACATTTTCGTTTGAAATTGTTTGAAATAATTATTTTGTCAAAATAAATAAAATTAGAAATTCGTATTGTCTTGTGGTTTTGTTAGATTAATCAAGCGAAAATTTGAAAAGCGGAATCTTTTGCCGTGTCTGTTTTAAAGTAATTCAGTGTGTGGTACTTTCCTAACCTTAAAATGTTGTTGTTAGGCGATACTTTCCCTAATTTCACCGCTAACACGACCGCCGGCGAGATAGATTTTCATGAATATCTTGGAGACTCGTAAGTGGTTTTCACTCCTTATATTTTTTTCCTAATTAATGTAGCTACTGCGCTAACCCCGCTCTGTTCTGTTCTGTGTTCATTATTTAGCTGTACTACATCACACATACAGCTTACAATACATGTAGATGTTGCGAAGAAAAATTCTTCGCAACATCTACATGTATTGTATGATCTTCATGTTAAAAGTAAACTTGGTAGAAATATATTTACTGCTAATTTAAGCACTAAGTCATTTTATTGTATGTATAATAGTCACCAGGCTTATTCTAATGTACTGCACAAATAAATTTGGTATAGTAAGTTAGTTATTGTTTGGACCAATTTAGTTATCCTAACCAATGAAAAAGTAATGTTTTGTTCTGGGTTATTATTGGTTAAAGGGTGTTGATAAAAGTTACCCTTTAGGGTCAAACTTAGCAAGTATTTTTATTATAGAAAAAGGGAAGTATTATAGGTTTTTATCAAAAGATATTTAAATATAGAAGTTATGATGTGGATAAATCATTTGAATGTGTGTGGTCAAGTTTGATGTTACATTCATTAATTAAATTGAATTTTAAGTCACTTTTTTATGATTTTTCATAATCCTACCTATATAAACTTACTTATATCAACTTTGTTTCAATTGCAGATGGGGCATCCTGTTCTCACACCCATCAGACTTTACTCCTGTGTGTACTACAGAGCTTGCTCGAGTTTTGACTCTCATGCCGGAATTCAAGAAGCGTAATACCAAAGTGATTGGATTGTCCTGTGACAGTATCCAGTCTCATGAAGATTGGTGTAAAGACATTCAAGCTTATGCAGGTAATATACTGTAATAAAAAGAACTACTAATACTAATTTAAATTATTACAGAGTACAATAAATCAATATCGATTTCAACATAATGCTTACTAGCTTTTACAATGTAGCTAGTAGGCCTCTTCTCATCATGCCACCATTATGCAAAAGGACAATCCAATATTACCCAGGGCAATTACCGCTATGTGTGAAAATGGTTAAAACAATCTTATTACGGCTAATTTATAATTTATTATGTAATTTTATAAAGGAGTTTGTTTGTTTGACAGTGTTTATCTCAGTAACTACTGGATCAAACCGGTAAATTTTTATGTTGGGTACATTGGCATGGAGAATATCTATATTTATTGAAGAAAGATCACTACATAGTATAAAACATTATTGTCATTATATTCCTATTAATGCTTAAATCTTTAAAACTACATGACAGATTTTCATACAATTTCTTTTAATAGAGTGATTGAAGGGGAATGTTTATATGTATACCTAATAACATACAGTACAAAGTGGAGATATTTAGTATCAGCATTGCATCTGTGAAAATTTGTTTTGTGCCACTAGTAGAGCGTTCAAATATCACACTACGACCAAAAAGAGCCTAGCTGTGTAGCTAATAAAATGATGCATGTTCTAATTCATATTGTATCATGTAAATGAATCTTAATGAATAATAACTTACTCTTATGCCAAAGTTACCTACATGTACAAGTAGTGATATTATTAATTAAAAATAATGGCAATTCTAAGCCTTTAGTAGTAGCCTAGCCTTCCTTGTTAACATAAAAATAATTTGTTAACTTTACACCAGAAGTTGCGGAGATTAGCGGGTTCAAACGACAAACTCTTAAGCTTGAAAACATTAGTAGTAGAGATTGACTTAACAAAAACATTGCTAGAGAAGAATAAACAAAAATGTGTCTAAATTCTCCTATATTGAAGGTTTAAAATGATCCGGGTATCATTTGAGGACCTTTTCAGACACGGCCTGTACAAAATGGTCCATTGATAGACCTTTGCAAAAACTGAAATAGGAATCGGTCGGACCTTAGAAGTATCATTTTTTTCTACTTTCCCCCATATTATATGTTTTTGTAGACTTAACCATAGCGGAGAAAGCTTTCTCGCGGATTTTTTATTATTATTTTTATAATAATAATTTATAGGATGCAATGAAGATGAGAAGTTCCCCTATCCTATTATAGAGGATAAAAACAGGGAGATCGCAAAAATGCTCTGCATGGTGGATAAGGATGAACTAGATAGTGCGGGATTGCCGCTCACCGCACGCGCTGTTTTCATTATCGATCCTCTCAAAAAGTTCCGGCTTTCGTTCCTTTATCCAGCGACTACTGGCCGAAACTTCGAGTAAGTGCAAGTCATACTCATGTTACATAGGTATAATAATTTTCCGTCCACCTTCGTGCGGCTTCGCCCGCTTGGAAACCTTTCTAGTAGGTCTAGTAACAATGTGGAATCAAAGTAGTGTAGTGGCGTTCTAAAGCTTTCCGCTGGGTAACCGACACTTCAATGACGAAGAAGCGATTACTGTTGCTTCGCGGAGTAGTTATGAATAATATGCATTCAGATCGTAGCCTCACCATATTAAATAATGATAAAATGCACAAGCTCTGCTTTCTCAAAAGACTGAGGAAAATAAGTAAGGCGAATAATAACTGATATGGTACCTAAGATAGTATAAATCGTGATTATAAAGTTTCTTTTCTTTCTGACTATTAACCTTTCAATCGTGGCAATGTGAGACACAATAGCAGAACAATAAGGGCCCGAGCGCGCGTTTGCTTGGGGTAGTTGATGAATTAAAATTGAAATCATTTAAGAAAATATAAGGAAGGCCTCATGCAAACACAATGTATAATGACTAAGCGGAAATAAAACCAACTGTAACAATATTTAATCAAGTGTCACTCTTTCAAAAGTTTATACTTGGTGTCAAGTCATTTTGTCAATATGTTTCATTCCTCAGACGGTAATTCAACAAACAGTCGCCGATTATTATTGTCCAATAGCAGAATGATAGAACTGTAGATGGCCTGATATGACTCCATCTCCAATCCTTTTTTACACTATAAGTAAACCAAGTAATAACAAAGGTTTTTTGTAAATTGACCTCTATGGGAAGATTTTTGAACCAGATCGATACAAATGGAAATTTGACTATTGGGTATAAAACGATAAATAATATATGATATAAAACGTGGAATTATCGTTTTAAGAGATTGTAAAACAAGGCAGTGGGGAGGGGAATATGAAACTCCGTGTGTCAATTTTGAAGCTATATCGGTAAAGATTTGACGGTTGTAAAAATAAGTGATATTTTAAGATTAGGGGGGTATATTTTAATAAAAATATTTCAAATAGGTGTTTGGGAGGGTTTGAAAACTCGCATAAGTACTTAAATTATTACGATAAAAATGTGTTTGATTAGAAACGTGTTTCAGGAACTTTAAAACCGTCGGTTTTGTAGGTAATAAAGGTAAAAATATTTAAAGAAATCTAAGGTAAAAATAAGTATTGCTTACTGTGTTCAATAATTATGTTAGTTGAAATTAAAATAAATTGGACAATGCACCGCCAATAATCGGAAATAGGCAGCCCTTTCGCAGCAACTGTTTCATATAAATTACTAGCTTTTGTCCGCGACTTCATTCGCGTGAAATAGTGACTTCCTGCAAATTTTCGGTTTAAAAACTATCTTATGTCCTTTCTCGAGTTCCAAACTAGGTCTGTACCGAATTTCACACAAATTGGTTTAGGCCTGAAGAAAAGACAGACAGACAGTTACTTTCGCTTTTATAATATACGGTACGAATCATGGTCAGAATTTTCGTACCCTTTAACTTTCAGCACAAATCTGTTTAATTATTCTGAGATAACCATTCCTTTCTATTAATTTTCTTAATCAAATTAAAAACATTATGTATTTATTTTAATTTATATATCTCACGAAAAAAAGGTTTTTCTATAAAGCAAAACACAAATGTTATTTTGCCAGCGCCAGTCTGAACTTTTTATTGTGATCACTATTAACAGTAAAGGCAGAAAGAGTGAGGCCACGGGGGAAATTTCGGATAATACAATTCTCTTGCAAAGCAATGACGGGTTACACGGTTAGTCAGTCACACCGGGTCTTTGAAAGGCCGATCAATGTTAAAATCAATTAAATCTCTTATTGTCAAGTCATCTGTTTGGTTGACTGAATTATAGGAGATTAGTTAATTTTAGCATTGACAAGCCTTTCAGAAACCGGGTGTCAGTCTATTTAATAAAAACCTCTAAAGAAGTACCTTTTGTGCAAATGAAAATTAAATAAAGTTAATTACATACTAGGCATACTTATGCCGAAGACTTATTAATTAATGTCTTATAACTACTTAGGTAGATAGTGGAGAAATTTGTACCTAAATGTGCCCGTGGGTATCAGGCGGGTCGCTACTATTTAATATTTTAAACCTTACCTAATCGTATTACTAGTTTGTACAACTATGTTGTTAACATTGTTTCAATTCAGTAAGATTTTATTCTCTCCATTTCAGTGAGATACTCCGCGTCCTGGATTCTTTGCAGCTGACGGACACCGCTAAAGTTGCTACACCGGTGGATTGGAAGGTATATAACGTTTTCAGTTCAATCTTATTGAATATAGAAACCTTTCTAGTATAGTATAGTATGGTATGATGGTACTCTTATTGTTGCTGGCTCTACACCAGAACTGGATGCCATTGGTGTGGGGAAGGCTTTGTATATTCTCAGCCTTCTGTCCAAATGCAGACAGTCCTGATGCTTGCCTAAGAATTAAGCATTGTCTTTTTTCTTTTATCATAATTGAAACGGGCCATGTATGTTTCCTTCGACACTACTGATGTGATCTTGTACAATGAGGAAAGTTCGTTTACTGAAGACATTGTGTAATGGTGTATTGGGAATTGGGATACATAATAATTTGCATTAACTTATCATGGGAAGTGGTCAAGTCAAGATGGACATTGAGAGATTTGACAAATTCTAGTACATTACTATTTATTAAATGGTTGTGTTTTAATACCTTTCTAACTGTAAATCCTTTTTTCAACAATAAAATATTCGAAGTTACCACCATAAATACTGAATTGCTTGGATATCTTTTTGTACGGAGGGAATGCTAAGTTCTCGCATCTCGATTAGCTGCAGAAGATCCCAAAAGCTTGGTCCTCTTGAGGGTATTTTGTGTCCGCTACATTTAATCCTCTCATTCCGGAGGATCACTGACCAAAGAGTCGTCTGTCAATATTCGTGGTTTGCATTGCAGTAAACCAGTTCTCCGGTTTTAACTCTGAATGTTTAAACCCCGGTTTCCGAAAGGCCGATCAATGTTAAAATCAATTTAATCACTTGTCAAGTCATCTGATTGGTGATTATCAACAACCAATCAGATGACTTGACAAGCAAGAGATTTAACAGGAGATTTGTTAATTTTAGCGTTGAAAAGCCTTTCAGAAACCGGGTGTTAGACTAAAACCCAGTATAGGAAAGAAAAAAAAAGTATTATACAATCAAAATATCGGGGCTCTGCCACGTCCACCTCCATTGAGGCTGTTTTTTAAAGGGATTCCATCGAGAACAAGAACATTATCAATTGGGTTCCTACTTTCTAACCCGTGTGGTCCTAGCTACTACCTATTTTGCTATAACCTAATTTGTTTTATTATACTTATTTAGTAATTTGTACTCCCATTAATTAGTCTTTCATGTAAAGAGCATTGTTGAAGTGAGATTTTTTGGGTGGTGTGTGTGCGTCCTACTTATTTCCTCTAGTATAACACCAGCTATGTCTCTGGTGGATCGGTATCCACTAACACAACCAAGTTAGTAAGTTTATTGTGAAAATATAAACTGATAGGCTAAACATGGTACATAACTGACACATACTAACTAGGAGTATGAAAACGAATAACGACAATCTTTATAACATTATTTTGTTTATGGTTTGCAGATGGGTGAAGACTGCATGGTGCTGCCTACTGTCCCAGAGGATCAAATATCTAAAGTGTTCCCTCAAGGTGTGACTGTAGTGCCTGTACCATCTGGTAAATGTTATTTGAGGAAGACGAAGTGCCCCAAGCCTTAACAAGTTGAACAGGTGTAAACATTGATATTATATTTTCAATTACATGCCTACGGGATAAATTTATCTTTGTCAACGTGTCTTATTTTTGTTTATGTAAAGTCTAATAAAAGTTATTCTTATTAAAGATTAAAATTTTCACTCGATCTTTTTTATTTCGTTGTTGTTCGTACAATATTCGAAATATACTTAGATACACAGAACCTTAGATAAATAGTGTAAAAATCCAAAAATGTATGCATGTCGTATCTTCCACATATTGGACTACAGATTCCACAAAAAATATACTTCTCATCAAAAAAACTAAACACATCACAAAGGATTATCTGTTTTTATTATTATTTGCGATGCGATGATTTAATGTCGCGTATTCGGGAGTTTTATGAGGTAGGTATTCAAATTTTATTTTTATTAATTATAATGATAATGAAATTGTCATAGATTTGTGTTTAATGAATCATTTTTATTTTGTGGCACGTAGGCAATGAAAGAAACACACACAAACACACGTACCTAGGTATGTGAAAAAATAAACTTATGAACTTTTATTAAATATCGTTTAATAACTAGTGCCCCCCTTCCCTCCTTCGAGCTCTTATCACCGCTTCTATCCGGTTATTCATCTATCGAGATGCTATCCCATTATTCCTCAATTTTCCTTTTCAACTGGTTAAGTAAGTCTGGGGCAGGATCAGATCGCTCGGATTTGCCCCTTTAGTTGATCCCAGAGATGTTCAATCGGATTCATGTTCGGCCTCTCCTTTCTGGCCACTTCATTATGGAGATCCGACTTCGGTAAGGTAATGACGTGCGACGCTCGCGTTGTGGGCGCTGGAGTTGTCGTGCATAAATGTAAACCCGTTGCCGATAAAGTGTGCATAGGGCGGTGGCGAGCTCTCGCGCCCGGCCTTAGTCGAGGCCATGGTGTGGAACGAAAGAAACTAGGAAGCTGTCTCTTCTTTCTGTGAAGCAGTCTGCTCGCAAAGCGCGCGAGGGAGCTATCGTCTTCCTCACGCCCCAGCCGCCGCAGTAGGCCACACTTCGGGCGTCGGGGATTGAAAGACGAACTCCGGCCACCGTAAGCGTGGGTCTGCGGACGGCAGTCAGGGTAGCTCGCCGCCGCCGCCTTACCAGAACCAGACCCGAGCGATGGATAACCACCACAGACGGGGCTCTACAGGGCTGATGCTGATGATGATGATGAGCAGCAGCTGGAGTAGGAAGGGGGGGGGGGGGGGGGGTAAGAGTCCTGACACTCGAGGCACTGTTCCACGTACCGATGACAAATGTTCAAAGCAGTTACACTTGGCCCAAACGCGAAGGCAAGCTCTGTGCCGAGGTTGCGGGATAAGCGCAATCAGTCACCGCGGCCTCGGCCCTCGGAGAAGGAACGGGGCACTTTTAGTAATCATTCTCTCAAGCCCGACCCATGGCGGCAGAAGACATTCCTTGATTTTCCACTCACAAAAAAGCTCTATCTCACCGTCTTCTTCAATGCAGCATTGTGCAAAGCGTTCGCCATATCTTCTATAGACCTTGTTGCTTCTGTCGTTACCTTGCTGCCCATTGCTAGAGCATGAGTTTACATTCACCAGAAAAGAGAATTTGGCTCCATTGGAGGTATGACCAATTTAGGTGCTCGCGTGCAAAATCAAGGCGCTATCTTCGATGTTCTGCAGTTAATTTCGGTCCATTTGCTGGCTTGTGTGGTAGCAGTCTACTTTCAGCCTTCAGCCTTCTTTTCAGAAGTGACCCGATTCCTGGAAGATTCAGGACGGCGCGTAAACATACCAGTCTCTCGATAGCAGTTGTAAACTCTGAACTATGAACAGATGAAAGGTTAGATGCAATGTTCGAGCCACAACACGATGACTAACTCCAGAATCAGGCAATTCCACCTCTTGAGCAGCTTCTGTGGGCGTAGTATCCACAATAATAAGTTTAAGAAAATAAAGCTTTTTTTAGACGTCTTCAAGTCATAGTAGTAAGTAAACAAATGAAAAACAAAAACGTTAAAGATATATAAGATAGAATAATAGAACGTATAAGTTATAGTTTCTGAACGTGGAATGTTTTTCAACTGTAGACGCACATTTGTCTCAAAATAGTGATTCATTTCATTTATCAAAAGAAATTCAAATTATTTTAATTTCGAATTTAAAAATTTGGCCTACCATTGTAATGGCCACATTGCCAGCCTTACAATAACGTTTTTTTCATGGATTGAAAACCTTTTGTTTTAGGCCGCTATCCGACTAGGCGTTTTTACTAGCGTTGACGTCAACGTCGCGTTTGCGCAGCGTTGACACCGCACTGACGAGACGTTGACGCCGCTTCGTCGCGTGCCAGGTATTAACGTCCACAGTACGCGACGTAACGTCGCGCCTACGACGTTGCGCAGACGCCACGTTAATGTCGCGTCAGCGCGGCGTCGACGCTGAGCAAACACGACGTTGACCTCAATGCTAGTAAAACGCCTAGTGGGATAGCAGCCTAAAGAGCGTCGGCATCTCTCGAACGACGCATTTAGCTAAGGTATTTATATACAGGTCTGAAATAACTAATCACAGGTTAACAAGAAGAAAAAAAAATTTTAGAATTAGGAGGACATTTTAAAAATTGGTGCATATATCCTACCTTTACCCTACATTATAAAGTGCAGGAGGTTCTTGACAGCTTTCAGGAGTAGGTACTGTGTCGTTAACAGATTGGACTTAAATGTTTCCATTTTGCAATGTGCAATCGGGAGCAGATACCTCTGCAGATTTTGAGCATGATGTACATCTGACTCAAGGCTCTTCTAGTATCCAACATGTTATATCCTAAGCATCCAGTCAGATACTTGCTTGGATACATGTATGGATAGTAGCCTAGAGATGATTTATAGAGGTGTCTTCAAGGCTAGAGTGAATAGGCTCTTAATAAACTAGTGCGCCTTACCATCAACGATTGCATCACTGGTTACCATCAGGTGGGATCGCAGGCAAGCGCTAGTTTACTGCAAGTAAAAAAAAAAAATCTCAAAAATTTCTTCTGCACCTTTTCCACCAATAAGGATTCCTAACGAAAGAGCTAGTCTCTAATTTGCTCCTCACAAGCGCAGGAGTCTTATGACATGTGTATTTTGGAAGTCACGTGAGTTTCTGAGAACGAATCCAAGTCTCTTAAATGATTCTTTAGCAACGGTTGTTTAGTCAGTAGGTAAGAGTCTGACACTCCCTCCCGCCCGGTTCTGGGCGGGAGAAGTCATTTAATGATTTTCCCCCAACCAAAAAAACTATATGATGGGTACCTACAAGATGGGTATGACAATGTTTGGGCGTGGGTCGATGGCAAAAAGATGCATCGGGTATTAAACCAAACGATTCCTTGGAACACTCCCGTGATATAGGCGATATAGAACACATAGCGAGGCTACATCCGTACGCAGTGCCAAAGAGTCTAGCCGGACAGACATTAGTGCAGGCAACGATTCGAAAGGCTCATCGCTGTTTGCGGTACAGAGGGAGAAGGTGGTACTGGGGCGCCCCCGCCCAGGGATGTGCACAGTATTCCATATAGGGCCGAACATTCGCCTTATAAAGTAACATGCGATGCCCCGGTGTGAAGTAGGTACTGCCAATTTTGAACCAACATACGAGTATCTCTAGTAAAATATAATTTGCGTGAAAGAAAACTTAAAATAATGATTCCACAAATTAAAAATTATAGATTAGAGACTAGCTGTAAGTAGGTATCTACCTATATACAAATTGTTTACAAAAATTTATTGACCACCTTGTCAATTTTTCTCATTACACCCATTCGACATTGACAAAGGCTACTAAAGATGTTATGTATGTTTTCAAGTTTTAATATAAAACAAACAATGTCAAATATACATAACTCCACGTTAAATTAAATAATATCTAATATTGAATAAAAAAGAAAACAAGCAATTAATTATCATTTTGCCAATGCTACTATTAAATCAAATATAATTCTGCATAACTTTAAACAGAACCATAGACACACTGATATATAACTATAAACTTAACACTTATCTATATTCATCAATTCTGTACACTAATTTGTAATATATTTTTAAAACCTGGTAGTTAACCAGGGGGTCATAAGTGATCGATACTGATGCTAAAAATGCAATCAGTAAAATTTTTGTCTGACTGTCTGTATGTTCCTTATAGAAACAAAAACTACCTGCTCGACGGATTTTAACAAAACTTGGTACAATTATTCTTTATACTCCTGGGCAGGTTATTGGATACTTTTCATCACGCTAAAAGTAAGAGGAGCAGAGCAGTGAAGGGAAATATTAGGAAAACGGTAGAAGTTACTCCCTTTTTTAAGTTTCCTTCGCGTGTGTAGTATAATGGTTAAAGTTACATAGAAATTATGTGTGACGGAAACATTTAACATAAAATTATCTTAAAAATATTGCTTACTACAATATATGTCTATCTTTTAATCTTAACTCACAATACCACGTGTAACTCCTGATAGCTTAGCAGTTTGGATAATAAGCCATCGCGCCGTCGCATGTGAACACTGAAATTGTGTAACGGTTGCCGAGCTCGACGCGACGCGGTATAAAATATAATTAAATACAATATAATAGGTTTTATGAAATATTTGTAAGTAATAGGTGCTTACTTATTAGATAAATCCGTACCATTCTATTTATGGACGGACGGATAGCGGAGACTTAGTAAGTGATAGGGTATTTACCCATAAAAATGAGACGATTAATAACAAATTGTATGTGTACTTCGATTTTGTTCTATTACTATAGGCTGCTTTTTATAAACACAGCACGCGGGCGAAGCCGCTGGCCGAAGCTAGTGTAAGTATATAATATTCTCTTGTTACAACTTTTAGTTACTTTACTCCTATATGGCCTTACTGATTACTGCCAAAATTTATATGAATATTCAGTCGTTCTGAGAATCGGCTACTGGCAATTTTTCATACCCTAAGTTGTTGCCCACCTATTATTATTATTGAAATAATCTATACGGCAAAACAACATTAGCCGAGTCAGCTAGTAATTTTATAAAATCAAACACATAACAATACCATAACTTAACACTAATGTAACGTCTTAATTTAATACCTATTGTATTTAATTGTACCTGTTACGTTATAACTTTAATGTACAAGTAGATACGTATAAACGATGGTTTTATCAACGGCCGGATATGGGAAAAATCATCGGCCGGAAAATTATATTTTCAGTAACCTTTCTCACTCGGAGAAACATATGTAGAGTCCCAACTCTTCAACTTCTGCCGAAGCATGTGCCAATTTCCCTTTCTTAGTGGACCTACTGACGTCTGAAATACTAAAACTCTCAACAAAATTATAAGAAATAATTTTAATCGCGCGTGCTATGTGTGTACGTAGGCAGCCTACATTATGTTTTGATTTTTACGATTAGCTGCAGTTGATTCTATTGATTTATCTGAAGCACAGGTAGTAGCGTAGGTGCTCCTCTGTTGACAGATGAGGGCTGGGCAACGATTGGCGCAGTGCTAGCTGTGCGGCCGCGGGCTCTAGTGAAAGCCCACTTTCATCGGAGTGGGGCGCTACCTCAAGCACAACAAAAGTGAACGTCGGTGCGTGCGCGGACGACGCTGTAAGTCGGCGAGTGGCCGTTGTGACAGTAGGTTTCGAAGCGTGAGTCGCGCGTCTCGTGCATATCGTGCTCTCGTGATGTCCAGGTGGTGGATGGTGGTGTTGCTGGCGGGCGCGGCGGCGGCGGGTGGCCGCTTGCCCCGCACCTCTCCGCCCGCGCCCCAAACCCCGCCGACGTCCTCGTCGGCGCCGCGATTGCCCCAGAGGAATCTCACCCTCGCGTCTAGATCTTCCGTACGAAACAGGTCAGTTTGCTTATTAAATTATTATTTGATACCTACTCATAACTAAAAAGTCTTTAGCATCAGCCGATTGCCGCTACATGGTGTAAAAGTTTACAAAACTTCATAACAAAATCATATGTTCTTATTTCAATTTGCACAACTTCACGATCACGTTGCTTAAATTCCACAGTTAAGCGCGACTCTTTACTTTTCGTTGCATGATTGTGATTGCACATCACCGTGGGCTTAATTTGTAAATGATTGTATTTAATGTCATGGTACCATATATTTGTTAGATTTGCTTAACATTGAGTGAGTATTATATGATATTTAACAGGACCGTCCATAGTTAAGCAACAGTAGGTAGGTAAGCGCAAGCTTGTGCATGAGTTGTCAAGTACAACAACTACGTATGCCTCCCGTACGGCACTACGGCGTTAACTTGCTATCAATGAGATACTACGGCATCGGCCCAGTTTTGAAGTTATTGCTTATATAACTTTCTGTACACCTATTCGTTGAAAGAAAACTTACCGTTCATGAGGCCCTAAGTACAAAATTCTGTGTAGATTACCTACTAATTTGTATTGAACCTCGGACTTATCATTCTTACTTTTGTTTACAAATATAGACTTGTCTATTAGTCGGGCTGTGCCAAAACTAGCGACATATGACTTTTCTTTTCACGCTTTCTGTTCAGGTGATAAAATGTAAAAAATAAATACTTAAATGAAGTACTTCAGCCTATTGGCCCTGATATCACTACTCAAAACTGATAACCTCCTTTTTGGAAGTTGGTAGAATACGCATATATGTAAAATATTTCAACAAATTTCGTAATTTTCGCAACGGTCATAAGTTCATAACACAAACATGGTTCGATAAGAATTACCATAATTATAAAATGCCAGAAACATTTAGAGACAATTATTTTAAAAACATGTAATAGGTACTGTGAAAAGTATGGATTTTGGTTCACTGAAATTAGAGTTTTAAGAAAATGTCCCAAACTGATAACTGCTGGGGTTGCAAGTGCAAGCGAAGTAATACGCGGCCCTGGCCCAGAGAAGGAGAAGGATCGGGGGTTCTTAGTCAGTAAGAGTCTGACACTTCGTATTACTAAACCTAAGGCGAGAGAAAAATATTTTTTCCTCTATAAATGATGTATTCTTATCCTGGCAAGATTTCTTTAAAGGAATTCAAAGACAAAAATGTAAACAAAACATATATTTTTTTGGATTAACATGCAACTGTTAATCCTGGCAGATTGGATTCCGAAGGCGGATCACTACAAATTAAATACATATGCGCCTACGTTTAATGCGAATATTTTGTACGCAAAAGGTGTACAAGGCAGTTAAGATTAACAATACCGTATGATTTATTGTGCCAGTTTAGTTTTTTATACAAACAACCTATTCGAAAACCAATTTGTTATTAGTAGAGCCAGTTCGAAACCGACAAAAAATTTGTTCCATGTGTGTATTTTTAGTTTGCTCAAAAGCATTTTTCCCTTTATGACAAAGATGAGAAGAAATGATGCTTGGAAGCTACCAACCTTCTTAGATAGTGTCTAGTTTACTATTGATTGACTGTACCTATACTTTACAATAAATTTAGCAGATCTTTCGTATTATCTAATCTATGAATGTCATTCTTTTGTCTATTTTGTTGTTAGTATGTTTCTGTATCTTTCGTGATACCAATATGTTTGCCTCAGGGCTCATCTTACTTCTTACTATTATTATAAATGCAAAAGTTACGATGTTTGGATGTTTGTTACTCAATTACGCCAAAACGGCTGCACGTATCTAGATGAAATTTAGCACAGGCATAGGATACACTCCGGAATAGGACATATTCTACTTTTTATCAACATACCACGCGAGTAAAGCCGCGGGAGGAAGCTAGTAATACATAAACCACAATAAAAAACTGTTTTTCCACTTTTTTTCTTAAGACTTGTTCTTATGTCACAACGTAAACATTGTCCGGATACTATATGTAGTTTTGACTACAAAATATAGCTAAACTATAATTATAAATATTTAAATAATTTCCCAGTTTATTATCATCAATTATTGATTGTTTGTTTAATGATATATGATTCCGTAATAACCTTAAGGGTGGTGCAAAGAAGTGTAATTTATGTGTTCTAAACGAGAGTCAAGCAACAAATAAACAAGGTACAAAATATTGACAAAATATTTTTTTATAATTGATATAACACTATCCCTGTTTGTACAATATACATATTATATTAATTTATAAAATATATCTATATATATAAAATTGAATCGCAAAATATGTTCGTAAGCGCATAACTCAATAACGCCTGGATCAATTCTACTGATTATTTTTTTGTTTTGTGTTATTGTCAAGAGAAGGTTCTTATGAAAGAAAATTGTAGAAAAGTAGAGGAGAGAGTTGGGTTATAGGGACCCTTTCATCGTAAGCGAGATGATGACACCTGTGCGAAGCAGCGGCGAGCTGCTTGTTTAATATAATAATAAAAACAATTTTATATCAAATTATTTGATTATCTATATTACATGCATATTTAAGTGTACACTAAGCGATCCGCCCCGGCTTCGCATAATTTAAAGGATGTATACATTCTTCTTTAATCACAATTATCCCAAAAAAGATACATTAAAATCCATCGCGTAGTTTTAAACACTAAAACATACAGATCCTAGTGACAGAGCAAGTTACTGTGTTTTATACATAGATACTATGTAGTAATAATAAACAAAGTTTTACTAACTACTAACTAACATAAGTTTTTGATAATGAACTATGACGCAGGTTATTCAATAAACATTGCTAAGAATTAAGAAATGCATGCATCTGCCGAAAGAGGTTTCATAAGAGAGCACACAGTTAATAGATACATCTGTGCTACATCACTGTATACGTAAAAAACTAAAGTTGCTTACCACTATCTGTCTCTATGTAAGCTTAGATCTCTAAAACTACGTGAAAAATTTTGATTCGATTTTTTTAACCCCTAGAATGATTTAAGAAAAGTTTAGGTTGTATTTGTTAAGCATTGCGGACGGTAGCTGGATATAATTTACTATTCACGCGGTTTCACCCGCTGCTCGGCTCCATTTGATCGTAGCGTGATGTTTCATGCCCTATAGCACCAAGGAACATTGTAGCTATCTATCAGTGAAAGAATTTTGGCAATCCGACCAGCAGTTCCAAGGATTACCGCCTACATAGAAACTTCCAAACTTACAAATTTTACCTCTTTATAGGTCATATTAGTATAGATATAGATATAAAGCTATGTGTATTTTAAAATTATGTTGTTGTATAAACATAAATCGAAGTGAACAACCTGGTTTGAGGAACTGCCGCCGTTCTGTAGTGCGGATGGGATCCCTAAAATCTACGTACTCAAAAGATCTAGATAGAATGAAATGTATTATAGTAAGAGCCGAGCAAGTTAACACACAACAGTTCATGTAAGAAGATGCGTGTTACAAACAACCAGCATGCCACTTTCCACATTTTCTCGCGATATTGGCCTGTCGTGTTAATTCATTAGACACATATTTCTATAATATGTATCATTTTGCTTAAAATAGGTACGTCTTACCCTTTCTAATAGTACCTCTATACATATTGATTTGAATTTCTAGAAGCTCCTTTTCATTTTCGGCATAAATCCACAAACAAACATTATCGCACACGTTGAGTTTTATAGGGTTAGAGTAATTTAGTTTGCCTGAAAAATTAAAGTATGTATGTACATATTTTTTAAATTATACTAACAAAGTCATGTTTTATTTTTGAAGACATTTTGGTTTATTTGTCTAATTCTAATCTGGCTTTACAACTTTATGCCTGCAAGGTATACCCGTACCTATTTTTAATAATTATAGAGCCGATGCAATGAATGCAGTTGAATGAAGGCGCGTTGGGCAGACGCGCCTCGGGACTCAATTATGAAACTTAGATTTCGATCGCAAATATTCAACCAGATTGCTCTTATTAATGCTAAATAAACTTGATGTCTAACATGAAATAAATTTATCTACACTTATTGCCAGTAAGTAACGTCAACTCCGGTGACACTAATTATATGTGGCAGGATCTGAATGTAATGCGTTCTACAATAATTGGAATAAGCCAATAGTTGGTAGGTAGCAGTAACCTTTCTAGAACCAACTTGTTGGGCGGTTCCTTCTAAGCTCCAAGTACAAACAGGTGGACGGTAGTGGCGCAGCTTACGCTCGAAACGAGATCAAGGTCACGAGCCCGTATTGTTACTATTCCACCGCTAATTACGACTGTAATATGAACTGCTTGTTGTTAGTTTAAGTAATCATCTCAGATATCCAATAAATAATTAATCGATACTTGGGCATCTTCCATTTAGGTACTAATAAATGGATTTGATACACAGGGGCATGTCGCGACCGCATCTCCGTTCGCATAGGGACAGTCGACCGGCCAAGGACGCTAATCGAGCGATTGCACGGCATGCCGTATATGAACTTTGCAAGTGGTCTAAAAATATATTATACAAAGAACATTTTTCAGTGCAAGCGGCCTTTCGCTACTTGTTGCCGGAGCAGTGAGTAGAGGTGCGCGGCTGCACAGGCCACTATATGCTATCGAAATGTCAATGTCGGCTTATACTGGTACAGGAAGAGGTCTGGGCGTGTGACGATGTGGCCGGCAGCGATCAGTGCCGTATCTATGTATAACAAGGACATAGGCTGCGACAAGGATATTGTTTTGATTGTATCGCTTTTCGGAACAACAGCGTTTGGACCGGCTTGCGCCTTTCACTAACTTGTAACATATATTTACTTTATTAATCTATTTATTTTACATCTAAGTATCTGTGAAGCCTGTTTCTACAACGGCGAGGGCATTTATTTATTTAATAATTAGGAGATCCATACTCACTAACCTAGATTCCTAGATGCATGTTAAACATACAAACATGATCAACGTTCTCCAATAGAACGCGTATAAATGTTATATCATTAAGGTGTGTTGTAATTTTTGTAATAAGTTGGAATTAGGTGTTTTAACAATAACTTTGTTACGTTCTCTATAAACTGAATTAAAATTATTAAATCTCACAAATGATAACGTAGTCTGCATATTTCCGAACTAGACTGCAAAACTTGTGCAACACCTACATGAATATGTTTACAATATATAGTCACCACGACATCTACGATCATCTACTGGTAGTACGTGATAACATTTTAGTACTATAAGACAGCTACAATACGCCTACGCCATAGCTACAGCACGTCTTCGCGACAGCTACACTACGACTACGCGATAGCTACGTAACATATAAGCGAAGACTACACTGTATTAGACAAAGACTTAAGCATCTTTTACGCAGAGAATTGAAATGAGACTTTTTTCAGCGCGTAAAGACGAATTTCCACTCGGTAGACTTTACGTCGAACTTACGAGAGGAAAATCGATTTGTTGTTAAACCGAGTTCATATAGGCTGAGCTATGTGATGTAATTATTCTGAAACTCATTTTATCTTCTGCTTCTATTTCTCTGTTTTTCCGAAAGACTGGATGCGGCTTAGTAAGTACTTAATAATTGCGTTGATGTCAAACTATCGAATAAAATGTAAATCTTAGAAACCAGAATCCGTCTTTTGTAGAGGATACTCTGATGATAAAGTAAAACTGTGTCAATAAGAAGTCTAACCGGTATGTCATTATAAAAACACTTTTTAGTCATACCAAATTGTACCGGGTTCGTACCGAAGTAACCATATTACAACATGAGGTCAAAGGGGCTTTCAGTAAAGGGTACGGATCATTATGCCGTGGCATCATGATGTGTCTGAGTGAGTGAAGAGAATTATTATGACTTGCATAACCAGGATCTTGATCCGCAATGTGTTCAGTCAAAAATCTGTTATGAACCGAAAAGTATCTAACTATAAAATTTTAAACAACGAATTTATAAGGTAATGGATTTGGACTGAAAAAATATTAAAAAAGAAACTGTATTCTACAAACTGTCTCAGAAATTTTGGAGACCACGTCTAGGCAATCGAAGTGTTGGGCCCTTCAGCTAGATAGACTGACGATATCCGTAGGGTGGCTCGCAGTGGTTCGATGACACTGAACATGGTGTGCAATTGGAAAGGCCTATGTCCAGTAGAAGGAGCCAGGCTGATGATGATGATGAAACAATGAATTCCATGGATATCGGACCAAAGACGGTCAAAATTAACTGCATTAATTAACATATTCATACAACTAATATAACGTTCAGTCTCGCACCCTCTAAATAAACTGAAAACCTACTTGTAAAGACATAAGATACAAATGTAACCCATGCTAAAAATAAGATTAAGCGCCTGTTTTTATAATCAACAACCTTTACCTACCTTTGTAACATATTAAGCTGCTTTGATGACGGAGTTGGAGGCTGACTGATGGCTGACTGATGGCACCTTTCGCTACTTACTGCTAAAATATTTATCGAGTTTAGGCTGATAAGGTATTTCCATTCCTTTTCATGACGAGGACGTATGATTACAAGCGCGTACGAGTTTTATAAGCTTATAGATTTTTCTTCTAACTAAGCCGTTCTTATGAATACCCAACTTATAGGTAAGAGAAATTGTGCGAGAAACGAACCCGCAACACGTTGCACAGCAGCCGATTGTGCAACTACTGGCGCTAATAGCTTTACTTATAATAATCTTTTTTAAGACGATACCAGATTTTAAGATACTGGCGACCCGCACCGGCTTTGCACGGGTCCAATGCTGATTACTAAATCACCACTATTTAATCTATGTAACAATCATCTTCAATAACTCTGTCTATTAAAAAAGTAGCCTCAAAATCCGTTGCGTGGTTTTAATGATTTAAGCATACAAAGAGACATAGTAGAAGAGAGAGTTACTTTGTCTTATACTATGTAATAATTAGATTCAGCTGAGTAAAACGAGACGAGTTTTAAACAGCTTCTTCTATAATACTTTTTCAGCCAAAATGTTTTTTTTGTCTTCTAATATAACTAGTGTACGTAAGTGTGTCAGTCGTACACGGAAAACACAATACGTAGCTACAATGCCAGCCTAAATTCTCATTCGACATTCGTTTCCGTTTTTATTCATTTAATTTCGCGATTGTTTTTGTGAGAATATCTTTACCACAACACAACAAAAATGGGGAAACTCTATAATCACATTGTTTTTTTAATTTTAAAGTACCTACTTAGGACACTAATTTAGTCGAGTTTAATTTCTGTAATTAAATCGAAAGTTTTTCTCAAAATTTTTAAGTTTACTTTTAAATATTATTTTATATCTCAATTGAACGTACCCGATTAAAGTCGATGATTAAATTACAATGGAATTTAATTGATTATAAATAAGAAACGAATGGAAGTCCATTTGTTCACATTCTATCAGCAATTTATAAGATTACGTAAAACAAGGAACTTAAGTGGTCATATTTATTTTCAATTATGTATTATGGTAACCACTAAACCGTAATAGGAGTTACAAAGAAAGTTACTCAATATAAAACACCGGAGTTATGTAGTTTACAAGTCTTTATTATAAAGTTAATGTGCTATTAATGTTTTTTATATTAAGTACTCCCGAAGTAAAATGCATTTGTCTCGGTAATACCAACCATCATATTATTAAAAATAATTAATTTAAAACCATTTTGCGATTAATAATTATGGAAAACAAATATCTATAGTGTTCACGAACGGATAGTAGATATCTTTAATATCGAAACAGCACGTCTGTAATTTCTGAAGGGGTATTCTTGGCCCCAGGCGAGCAGCAACTGCAATACGTGTAGTTTTACCATTTTATTTACTTATATATGTTTTATTTCTTTCATTTTCTTCGATGAAAATGTCATGGTGAATGCCCTACGCATTAGTCTACTTGCTTTAGGGATAAAGAGGCTCCGATTAAAAGGAAAATACCTACTTCTTATATCATGTTGTTTTGCGATGGCCAAACAAAAATATAAATTTCACGGTGCAAACATATAATGTCGTCTGTATTCACTCGTCTTGTGGGTGCGCGCGTTACGCTTCGTTTACTATCGCGCAAGTCATTTAAGCGTTACGGGAAAACAATGTGCATTAGTTTATTATTTTCTTTATTGTCCAGTGAAATGTAAATAGTTTGCAGTCGTTTTTATTCTGAAATAAATATTTGTTTGATTCTTTTTTTTAAACCGGTATAATTAAAGGAACACTCTATAGATCTTAATTATCATTTCAAGTTCTTTAAATAACATTCAATGAATGCGATGTAACAATAAGATTTGAAGTAATGTGGTTCCACTAAATCTATAGTAAATAATTAGACAATAATGTCTATATTTTAGCAATTCATAAGTGTAAACTTACAACCACTAGTTTCAAGCATTTGTGATTCTGAACACGAATCGAGTCAAAAGTGCAGTAACGAGTATTGCACAGTCGGTACTAATCGCTAGTGACTGTCTCTTTACGTAACCGCCTCGATTGTAGGGCGGAAGCCTACTTATGGTAATATTCTACTCTTAGACGTATGCCTATTTCCATTGACATGTTTCGACGTAGAACGACATCTAGAGCCGGCAAGTGGGCGGCGATAGTCGTTGGACACAGATTTAGTACCGTTTCCTACATAAATGGAGCGACTTGAACGTTTTTGTACGAACCTAATGTGTATTTATTTGATGCTTTGATACTTAACGAACCTTACATGTGTTGTCTAGATCTTATACTAAGATTACTAACCTCTGAAATAAATAATCGATCATAATCCAAACCTTTACTTCAATATAATTTAAGAAAGAAACTGCATAAAATGTACCTACCTATTGTCAATAATAGCTTATAAGCTATAGTGTTTTAGATTTACATAGACTAGAAAAATAGCTTCTTTTGGCTACAACAAGGCTCTCGACAAAGGTAGGTCCTACAACCTGTCACAAGAACTTGTTATAAGTCACAGCACCCCCGTAAAACATAGTAGGCTTAGCACAAGCCCTACTTGTCTTAGCAATAAGAATGAGGATACCATTTTGTCTGAGCCCGGAATCAGGCTCAAGACCGAAAGGGCAGTCGAAGACGAATTACCTGCTGGTAAGCAATTCCCGTCGCCCATGGACAGCCGCTACACTCGAGGAGATGCGTCTTGTAAAACCAATTTTACAATAAAACTTAATGTATTTGAATAGTAACTATATCGTCATACTAAATTTGAATAACAAAAACTACGTTTGTAATTAGTATACCCACTCGTGTTTCACTTGACAGAATGGAACTTTTTTCCGATTTTAAATAGGTAAAGTCTATCTATACTATTCTACTCTTACTTTATAGGTATACCTTTTTCTAAATTATTGTACCAATATAAATATTATATTTTGTACTCTTTATGAATGATAATGAAACATTAAATAAATTTGCATATGCATGCATATAAAATATGCTCTAATTTTGTTAACGAAGCCAACCACATATTTACTAGAGTTACTCGCATATAATATGTATTACTGTTAAATTATTTTTGGTAAGTTGGTAAAATTTTAAAATTTGTTATTATACATTTGTTGACTTTCAACGATTCACTTAAATATTAATTGCGCTAGTTAACTTAGATGAAAAACCAAAACCAAATGGATTAAAAAGTAATGTTTTTGATGTTTCTATGACATACCCATTTTGTTAAAATCTAGATTTAAGACAAGTACAATTATCCGTGAATACCACCAATTCTGTTAATTTTCACTTTAATACACAATTTAAATCGGGAATTGCACGAAAGTTAAGATGTTTGGATGTTTGTTATTCAATCACGCCAAAACAGTTGGACGAATCTGGATAAAATTTGGCACAGGCACAGGACACACTCCGGAATAAGACATAGGCTACATTTTATCAACATACCACGCAGGCAAAGACACGGGCAGGGCTTTCTGATAAAACTGAAATTAGGATCCAAGGCCAACTCCTCTTATGTAGAGGAGACCGATGATTTTAGTCCATATATATAGTACTATACCCTTTATCAGAACAAATATACTAGCGATTTATTTTTCTTTACATACCCGGCTAGCAGAGACTGTTTGTAGTTTGACGTCAAACCACTATTCTAAAGCTTAAAGTGAATGGAATTTGATTACAAAGGTATAATTTACTGAGCAATACAGTCATGGAGTGTCTTAATGTCCTTAAACAATAGAGAAAATGATAAGCCAACTCGACCTTATAATGTTTACTCCAATATTGTTCTATTTTATATCTAACAGTTTTAAGATTGATTTTTCATTTATTTTGAAAATTGCATGTTGTTAGGTTGCCTAGAAATGCGTAGAATATGTATCGAAAAATTCAATTATTTCATTAATGATTCCTTTTATTAATTTATTTAATTATTATTCATGTATAAGACACATACTGCGCAGAAATAGAGGTACAAGATAATAGGAACTGTGTATTTATTTATGGTACCTCCGTTATATTAATAGTTGAGGACTTAGATACAAAAGATTAGTTTATTTTGTTTCTTTTAAAATGATGATGAGACACAACGCCTACACATTTCGTGGAACAAGGTAAATCTAATAAGCAGTTTGTTGTAATGAACAAGAATGGTTTGTTTGTTGTCTGTTCTTCACACCGTATCGTTGTAACTGTGGACCATCAGAAAAAAGAAAGAAGGGTATATCCTACAAATACGGATGTTCAAGTACATCTAAAGCATTAGAAGCAACTCTTTGTGTGATCCACAAATTGTTGTTCTGGGTCTGGGTGTCATGTGTATGTCAAAATTGTATGTTTTTATACGCAACCACGATACAGGAGAAAATCCCAGTGTGCGGGAACGTCTTATAAAAAAAAAAAGGTAAAGTAAAATATGGTTTTTATCGGCTGACAGGTAACTATGACCTAGATCATACACCTATTAATATAACAATATTCTTGCAAAGAATAAAGTTGATATTTATTCTCATAATAATTTATGTTGAGTCTACAATTTGCCATTATTCAATCAGCAGCGTTATTTTTTATAGCCTATTGATAGAAGTTTTATATGGGAGAACGGTTAAGTCATTTCTGTAAATAGCCGCCGAAAACAGAATAATTTATAAATGGCGTAGGCTATTCCAAAACAATATACATAGATATCGATAATAAAAGAGCTTGTAAGATATACTATGTATCCTATGTAGGCACTAAAGTGTGATTTGTTCTATACTAGCATTTGCCCGCGAGTTTGTTCGCGTGGAATAGTGACTTCCTGTAGATTTTTTGTATAAAAACTTTTCTCGAGTTCCAAACTATGTCTGTACCATATTTCACAGAAATCGGTTCAGTAGTTTAGGCGTGAAAGAAATAAAGACAGACAGAGTTACTTTCCAATTTACAAATTAGTTTGGAATAGAAGAGCTAATAAAAGAGCTTATAAGATATACTATGTACCCTATGTGTGCACTAAAATGTGTTTTATTCTGCATTTTAAATTATCTATTGTTCTTTATTTGAATTTTTACATTTTTGGATCAATTTATTCGTAGTTAGAGGTCTTTAGCGTATAAATAATACAACCGTACTTCATACTACCCTTCAAAGACGGGTCTGGGTGTCTATGGACGTCGTTAATGAATTGCAATCAGGTTAGGGGCTTTTCAATGGTTACATAAAAGATATCTGTAGAATAATTATGATGCTGTCGCGTCAGAATGTTTGTATCAGACAGAGACAGCAACAATTTTTTTTCCTCAGATAACATTTATCTGACTATTGAAAAATCAGCCCTTAAACAAGACAAAAAGAATTAGAAAGATAGCAACATAAATTGTGATTAATTTCTAAACATATGTATGTACATATAGTTCAATTATGTGACGTTTCCTGTGATACTTTTTATTAAAAATATTTCAACAGAATCAAAGTTTTATCAACACAACTACTGTACCTACTCATAGTCATTTAATGGTTAATTTATAAGCCAGTCCTTATTAATTGCTTTGAAAAAAAAACGTTTCAAAAGAATAGTCTAATTTTTTGGATCTTTGTAAAGAATATTTTTTTAATGGGGAAAAAGTACTTCTCTATCCCAAGAGGGAGTGTCAGACTCTTACTGACTATAAACCAGGGCGTGGTCACGGTACGTTGTTGCGCCTGACCCGGAACCCTAACTAAGCATGAGCCCTATTGGGCCCCATCTGTGGTAGCCTGTATGCGCGCGGACAGCTACGCGCCGAAAGCTCCGATTTACAAAATAATAATTTAAGTAATAATAAAATATCTCTTAGTACGGTAGTGTCAGGTGTGCATAAATGTTAGGTAACAGCGCTGTGAAAATCTTTTTAAATTAAAATTTTCCAATTTTCTACTTTAAGTAAATAGCAAATTGGAAAAGTTGTTTTTTTTTTTAATTCTACTTGGTTAGGTAGTCAAGTAGTTTTTTCTTTAAAGTTTTAAACTTTTGCGTTGCATATTAAAACTTTAAAATATAGTAAAAATTACAGTTTTGTGTAGTGTTAAAAACTTATAACTTAAATAAGTTATGCGGTTAAGAAATAAGTAATTTTAGACAAAAACAAGTGATAATTAATAAACATCTGTATTATCTTAGGAACCATTCCTTTTGTCGTTTTATATCCCTCATACGTTACAGAACAAAAAATTTGCTCCAAACGAATAGTAGAGCAAACTAATAGCTTTTTTAACCTCAAAACTAAAAGTCATAGTGAACGGAAATATTGATATCGTTCGTTTTTTGTAACAAGGCATATTTAATTACTCAATATTTTAATCGGAATATAACATCTTATTCAGACACAGTGACCTCGGCAGTTTGCTAAGTAAAAATTAATGTTTACAACGAGCTAGTTCCTTGACAACACGACACTTGGTATAAGTTATAATATTGTAAGCAATTGCAAGCAAAAAATGTTATTGAAATAGTATCAGTTGTTGCACACTCCATTGTATAACTTACAATATTTTGTTTTTTACATTTTTGCCGTCCCTTCTTTTCAATGTTACGATTTAACTGCTCTTTCAAGGCTCCGTCCGGTTAAATATCAACCAGGTTAGTCCAATCTGTAGATGTCGCATTGCGTAAACTGACGTAACTACAGTAACAATTTAAATCCTTTTCTTTTTATCACGGTGTAGGCAGAATTAAGAAAATATTGTTTCAATTGAATTTTATAAGAAAGCTAAGACTAATCTAATGCACCATGCAATATGATAGTCAACACAATATATTATAACGTAATTGAGAATGTTAAACAAATTATGTCGCATTCGTAGTAAAATAATGTATTGGAGTATAAATTTTCATCATCAACGACAGCATTTACATCTGATGCATAATAGTTATAAAGATAACCAACTAGAAGCGGGTTACGAGTAAACTGTCGAAACGATGTCGAATATAATTTCTTAAATTGCGTTCGACGAAAGGTGATTGCGACACTAGTGTTAGTGCTTAGAGCTCGAACACGACAATTCGTGCCAACAATTGTTTAAACACTCGTTACTTGTTCACAACAATCCATAAAAGTAAGACTAATTGTCGTAACAGTACAAACATACAGAAAGCAGGTTCGACGAGGCCCGTGGATAGCCACACTCATACATCTTGCGTTCATTAATCGCCCGAGTTTCGCAGTCCGTTATCAGCCGGAGCAGTGGCAGTATCAATGATTGTTGATACACACATAAATCACAATTATGTGATCAGAACGACCACTAACCGAGCTGCAGTCAGGTTTTATAAAGCTCGAGGGGATTACATTTCAAAACTGGCGACCTTCAAACATCAGATTATCTAAACTTTTACATTCGAGAGACCGACATCTGACTGAATAGAGGCTGCTACAGCAAATTAAGTTGACATTGTGTGACTGACCCGCTTGAGTAACTCACGAATGTTAAGCGTTTTTTCTTCAGTATTCGTTCATAATTGATGACAAAGGACTGATTTATCCGCTAGTTCTTCTCGGTAAAATTATAATAGTAACCATATGTTTGGTCCGACGTACTAATTTCTGTGATTTATTATCTTGTTTGCAAAGAATGTGTATAAGAATCCTGACAAGGTTTGATCAATTTATTTTTAATAATAGGTTATAATGAACTCAGTTGGTACTCTCGAATAGCTCATAGATAGATAGGCTTGTTAATTTTGACATCGCAACCTTGTGGATGCAATACATTTTTAACAACACTTGACATAGTAATTGAAATCGGAAAGCCGGTGATCCATGAAATTCTACGTTGCGTTTCAATAGTAACGAAAATGCTTGCCAAATACGAAGTGATATGGTGTTTACAAGCGGCGCTAGAGCTCGAGTCAACGCTCTGTCTTGTTGTGACCTTTGATCAGGGGTCAAGAGTCGTATACATACATATGTATTGGTTTTTTTTACACAATATTCATTAGTATCGACAGATGAGCACTATTTGGGTTAACATCTCGTCGGCAGAGATTCCCCGTGTCAGAGGGTCACCAGAGCTTCACCACAGTTCACGGAGTTCACTGTTGGCGCTTTGAGCTGCTTTACACACCAACCGCGACCCAGCCTTGACCTCTTCTTGATGACGTTGATTTCTTGATTCTTCTTCACAAAGATAACAAACGCAATCAAACGCATCGTTACCTAACGTATAAATATCGTGATATTTCTTTAAAGTTACTAGGTAGGTGTCTGGTGGTTAAGGACTAACTGTGCATGAAACTTAGCAATTATCATAATCAAATTGGTGTGCGAGAGCGAACACTGTAGCACGCTGTTAACTTATTATGAACTTTATTGGTGTGTTAGCATTAGCCATTAACATGGATTGGAACAATGTCCTTCTCAGGGTTAGGTCTTGTTGTTTGGACAACATTCCCCGAGCTTGTATCGATAACATTAATAATAGCCACGTAACAAACATACCTGACTATTCTACATCAGTTTCGTTAAAAACTGTAGTGTAGCAAATCACATTTTTGAACAATTGCAAATAAAAGTAGTTCATATCATCAGACTATAAATGCCCACTACTAAATAGCTGTTTTCACACGGAGAAGGTTTGAGCGTTAATCATCTTATTTCAAACTTATAGGTAATTAGAAATAATAAGTTCAGGTTTCCTCATAATGTTATCCTTTAGTGCTGTCTACATAATTCGTTAATAGTAATTTAAATTATGTTTAACTATAGATACATATAAAATACACTAAAACAAAAAAGTTACATTCGATATGATTATCAACATCATGTCATACAACACAGATAGCATTTGTAGCGCAATCGACATATTGTTGTAAAGGCTATTTATAAATGTGTGCTATAATATGATACAACCAAACGTAACTTCGCTAACGAAAGTTACAAGAAAACACTATATGCTCAAAACTCATTACTTAAGAAAGAATTAATGCAATTATCTGTTAAAAAAGTTTAATTAACGAGGCATTTGTTGAGTTGCTTAACTTTTGAAATTAATCGTTAACTTGCAGGTAAATTCGGGATATGAATTATCTGACTAAACACTTAGTTACTTGAGTAAGCAGCCGTTTACCCTGATTTACATAATACCTTTTTAATTTTCATTCATACCTTGATTGGTTAATTAAAAAAAATAGTGTATCGTGTAAGAGATTGCGGTGCTCTTAAGAGAGGGGCGATGCTGAATATTAATACATTTGTGATAATAGTACAAAACGTACAATGTGTATTGTTTTAAGGTATGCGATGTTACGGCAGCGAGCCGGGCTGGCCTCGACGCCGGTCGGCGGCGATGGCGCTGCGCCCGCGCCCTCCGCGCATACATTCGATAACAATACGATTGTTGAAAACTTAAATTATGTTCTCTAAGTTACGCCAAGGAAGGTTATTTTGATCTTATCACTTTATGAAAATTGTTAGCTCTGTATTTGTACTGCTTATCAACCTCCGCTTAGAACTTTTAATAATAATGCACAGCTTATTTTTATATTCCCAGATAATTATCTTGCTAATAACCTTATTAATAAATATTTTCTTTTGTTAAGTGGTTTATTCAACGCGTTTATCTTTGAGTGTCTGTGCTAAGTGAAGGCAGCTCACAACGCGCTGGGGATGTGGGTTAGGTATTTCTCTCATGTGATGCAGCCGTGGTATGTGATTCAAGTCGTTAGTCGTCTGCGATTCCAATCGAAATGATAACGACCTCTAGTTGCGAGAGCCTGGCCAAAATACAAGTTTCCCAATATGGCGGGAAGCGACTAGTATTTATAGGTTCATTCTACGTCTATGGTTGAGTGACCTTGCCAGGTACGAAGACGGCGTGGAACACGATGAGCTCAGTGATTCAATTAAAAGATGTAGAAAAAGTAGGTATTGGATAGTTCTATCCACAGGACCACTGTTATGTAACATTCGCGTACCCACTCCATGTACACTGGGATGCCGTTTATAGCAACGCACAAATTAGCAATTTACCTTTAAAAGTATACAAACCGATACTAGTATTTGAAACACCTATTTAGTATACATAATACGCGATAATAAGCAACATAATATGTATAGCTGCGTGTATGTGTAAAATATTCGCATATGATTACGTTCTCTAAAACAATTTCTTCGAAGTATTCCCGCGCAGCGATGTAAAAGGCAATGGGTCACTCATATATCACTTAAATGTTGATGTCACTGACGCCGGGTAACTCTTAGATAATCAAACCATCCGCCGTGCTTAAATTATACCGCCTTGACGTATTAAGTAATGTTCCAAATCACTCGACCCTTTTCCCTACTTAAATTCAAGATACAAGGCAAAGTTACAAAGAGAAATCGAAATCACTCACTTAAAATACTTTCCGAGCGTCTTAATTAGCTGCTAAGTACCACTGCCTCCATTTCCTCAAAACAATTGGAATTAAATAATCATTGCGTCAAAGCAAACTGTTTTTGTGCTATGTTAAGAGCACAAGTTCAATGGGACTTTCGTTGCTACGTAGAGCTGTCGCCCGCGTAGCAATCTTACTGAGAAATGTTTGCAATTTTTTGTGCTCAAAAAAGACGAGTGCAACCGTCAATTTTATTGTTGCGTGAGCACAACTCGCTTTAACTACAAGAAACAGATATTTATGCGGGTGCAGTGCGAACGCCGGCATCACCGCGCAAGCGCGACCACGCTACCGTCTACCGACGGGCCCGCGCCTCTTGCGAGACGGTTGCCAGCGACAGTTTTTTGTGCCCTGAATATAGGCATTCAACCTGCGTAACCTCGTCACAGAGAGGAAATATGTTTAGCTGTAATTTGGATCTGACACCATTGGAAGTAATACTCAGTTTTTCTAAACGTGTCTACTTAATACATTTTCTTTTAGCAATTCAATTTAGTCCTATTTCTAAGTTGTTGAATAAATAACGTTTGTCTATTTCTCACGGTAGTACGTATACTGGATTTTAAATATACAACTGGATAAAGATTTTAAACTGTGAAACTTGTTAGAAAAACTGATTGAAATTATATTTAATGTTCGACCTGATTCATTTTTGCCGTAATAACTATTAGTTGAGATAAATAAATTGTTGTGGTGGTCCGGTTAATTGTGCAACAGGGCGATTAGCTAATTACAAGTAGGTAGCTATAGCGTATCCGCGACAGTTTTGTACCGAGGCCGGTTCTGATGCAGTCTGTATCAAACTGGTATCTAGTCATCTAGTTACCACTCAGTTTTAGTTTGATTAACCGATTATTGTAAAAATAAAAATGCATGTGAATATATAGATAGTGTATGACGCACGGGATAGAAAAAAAGAGAAATATTCTAAAAATATTTTATGAATTATGTCGCAGCTACTCAAGAGAAGGCTTAATTAGGTTAATAAATGATTTCGCTTTTTATTTCAAATAGCAGTTCTAACCAACCGTTCACATAGCAACGTGGCTTTATTGGCTGTACTGCCAAAATGACAAATTCAGTCAGTAAATCAAACAGTCATTCAGACCGTTAGTGGAATGCGGACAATGTTTTTTGTCCATATCGTAACTATACAAGAGAATACACGATATATGTATTATTATACGATATATATTAGATAGGTAATTTTATTTTTATTTGTAACAAGCGGCCCACCCCCGCTTCACACGTGTCTCGATCTCGCTAACGACGAAAGAGTCTCTTTTTTCCAAAATATACTCTCTACTTTTCTAATATTTTCTTTGATAAAAGTCTTCTTCCGACAACACACAATAAATACAACACAAAAGTAATCGCCAAAATTGGTTCAGGCGTTGTTGAGTTATGCGCCTACAAACACATTTTGCGATTCATTTTTATGCATATTAGATGTGTGATGTGTGTACCTTCAAGTACAAGAGAGTCAGATGATTCTTAGGAAAGCTGTCGCTTTTCTTCGGACAAGTAAAGTTACGCCATCGGCTGGTTGTTGCTCTAACTAAATGTTAATAGACAACGTATTTACTCCAAGCGGTAGGAAGCTTACGTAAGCATGTCCAGGAAATTCTGTACATTTTATAAGAATGGTTACACATTATCTAATGCTATATTATTGTAAATTGTTAGTTGGTACACATGATGTTTTAGTTTCTATAGAAGTTTACTACCTCACCGCTACATTTAGGTACAAGGAGTCCGAAGGAAGTAACCAGTTTAGCTTAAAAAGCCTACATAAAACTAGTAAATTTTGTCCATAAGTTAAGGTCGATTGAAGTACATTATTGTTTTCTCTCAAATACTAATATAATCTAGAAACAACCATGTAAGTGTTTTTAGTAATGTTTATTGTAGTTGTCATGCTCAGTGGCTTGTAAAAATGCTTGCCACTTGTAGCAGTCGTGTCAGTTTGAGTCTGTGGCAACACCGTGGGTGCGTCTATGAAAAATGTATTAGATTGAACGCAACTAACACAGTGTGGCAACTTTGACAACATTTTTTCGGTACTTAAATGTGGATTTTCTATGGTGACAAATCAATTCCTACGTGGAATGTGTTTCTGCTGCATTTCATAAATAAGTTAGTCATTAATTATATTAGTCTTACTTTATAAATTAACGAATTCAATTCTTTATGACTGTCACGAATAGTTACTGGGCTAAATTCTACGCGCAATGAATTTGTCAGTACTAAATGAAATTAAATCAAATCAAAATAAAATTTACATAAAAATGATACATATTACATACGTGTATGTGTGTATGTGCTACCAAAATGCCGGATGAAGCTGCGAAATATTAAGAAATATGTCCGATTCGTGTGAAGGCTGGGTGCGGGGCCCTGCGCGTACGCAGTGAACACGTGCGACACAAGGCTAAGGTGATATTTACTTGTATGTCAATATTTCGTAAATTGCCTATTTTAAGCGCAATTTACACTCGACTACTGACCACTGCGGGACGGTTGTTTCCTCTTGACTGTTGTTCTATGTGACGTAAACTATGTTTTGATACGGCTAATGTTTACTCTGCTTTTGATTATAATGTGGTTGAGCCATCTTCATTGCTTGTTTTGTGTTAATTCCGAAATACAGTTAGTTTACATACGACATGAGTACGACTTATATTCCACCTCTTTACAAATACATTCATACTAGTTTCTGTTCATACAATTTTAGTCATACACTTATCTACATTATGTCTCTATGTTGCAATAACTAAATATTATAATCTGGAGGATGTAAATTTCCTGTCGCAGGTGCCAAAGGTGTCTATTATCTCTCCCGGTGTTGGTGTTTAGTCACCAGTCAACGGCACAATCTGTTAAGCAAGAATTGCATTGTAATGATGATATCCGATTTTTAAATTTATCTTCTGTTCGAAGATTACTTTTAAAATTAGTGTACAAAGCTACGAGTAATGTCCCTTGCGAAGATTGTAGAGCAATCGTCATCTGAGTTCGTTATCTATCATTGTATCGGATTTCGTAACACAGAATCAATCTAGCAAGAAGTTTGTTGTCTAATTACAGCAGCTGCCCAATAGCTTCAAAACCTAACACCAAATTCCGTTCTAAATTTGACTATCTAGTGTCTAGTGAAAAAAAAATAGACAGAAGCACTCATTTTCTAGCTCCTAAGTTTCAAAAAAAGAACTAGCGGGCAGCAAAGTCTTTTAGATATGTATGTGTGAGTGTGTAACAACAAAAACATTAAGGAATTCATAACTCGGTGTGCAATTGGCGAAGACATATTGCACCGTATGACATAAGTATTTCAGAAACTTTATCTGCTCGTATCGATGTTACCGTCTCGAGAAAGTACGAACAAAGGAAAAGGATTACATAGTAGGTAATTACTTTATGCAAGATTGTTCTACCTTCCTTACCTACTTGTTGAACAACTACTCTACTATGTATTTACTCTGTGCAATTATATGCTTGCGATTTTTTACCAATTACTTTGCTAATGTAGTTCATTCATGTCTGTAGTTGTAAGTCTAACATTTATGTGTTGGTTTTGATATTTTTAACTCGTATGTTTTTGCTATTACGATGGGAAGGTATGTCCTTTTGGTATATATGTTTCAGAAATATTCCTGTGTCTTATAATGTATGAAATATAATAATATATGTAAAAGACCACGTCTCCCCTTATACTTATTTTCGATTATTGGTAATTTTATTAAAAGGTACGGTGGCTCAAAAGACCTTGTTTAATACACTAATTTACGCTAATTTAGTGCCGAGAATATATCCAAAGGCAGCATGCGTATTCCAACAATTTTAGCAAACGACTTTCATTGCGATTGCGATAGTAAATAGCAACTTAAGTGTATGCCACTAGTTATACATATACAGCTGTACTTTACAAAATTAGAGTAATTTAGTCTCATTTTAGGCTGTCTTTGATCATAAATATCTGCTGTAGCGTAGCTACCTAATTGAGATTGTACTAATGGTGTCTCTATTTATATTTAAACATGTTTACTTATTATTTCTTTGCAAGTAGTTAATACTACATGTTTCTAGAATAAATGTTATTTTCTATTATAATACGAAAGAAGAGCGAAGTCGTAAGTGTGTATTTAACGAAAAGAATTTAAACTAGCTATGTGCCTACCAAGCTCTCGTAATCATATTGTCTTTTTAATTGTTTGATGTACCTACATATGTGCACAAGACTTCTTTTTCATGTTTATAGAAACCGTCAAAACCTTCCATACTTTTATTTTTGTTCAGTAAACATGTAATCTTAATATTAGGCGAGGACTTACGCTGCGTTATTTGCTTACGTGTAGCCACCGAGCTTTGTAGAGAACATGCATGTGACCTTTCCGTGAACTCGAGTATACATATCGAAGTACATAATCTTCACATGGTCAACAGTAATCGAATTCGTGATACGTTTCTTTCGTGTTTCTTTGCAATGAAAAATAATGACACGTCTGTTTATGTATATGGGCAAATGTTTGCAGCAAACATTGTTACGTGATTTACAGTTTCAATTACCTTTGTAAGTTATAAGATAAGAAGTGTGCGTATACGTTGTGTGGTATTATATATATTATAATGTTTATATTACCTCAGATGAATGGGAATTCGATGGAGTGCTAAACTTATCGACATATCCCAAATTAAAGGAAACTGAAGTGGGAATAGTCACATAATGTCGATCACAATACGTTCTGTGAACTAAGAAAATGCCTGTAAGCTTCCAAAAAAATACTTATACATACGATGTTTGATTTACTGTTCTCCTGTTCCTTCCTACACATAAACAACATTCTACAAGGTGGTGCATGCTGATATGAAAATAGGACCAACATTGACTAAGTAATTAAAGAATTTTCTTCGTAAATCGAGTAAGATATTTGTTTTTTATATCATTGTCAAAACAGCCTTTATGGGTAACTCATAAGATTGTTAATCCACTAATTACTTAGATATAAGCAATATCATGCGGATACTGAGAGGAAAATAACTCACAAAAACGTGCCTAAATTATATTGATTACGTACAAACGTTTCCTATTGTCGGTATTGGTAAAGGCTGCTAGGTAGCCACGCTCGCGTTGCCTAATGGCGGAGCTGTCGCCTACCACTAGACTCAAGTTTCTCTCCATTTAATATCCATAAAATGTAATAACGCAAGTGCCAATTATGTATCAGAACAATCTCGATTTAATTAAAGTTTACTTCGTAAATTTGCGAAGCTTATTTCGCGTTATTGTTAGTTGGAGAGATATAAGAGAATGTTACTTACTGTTCGAAGCTACGTACATTAATCTTGTTGCGTCACTTTAGGCTATTTTCATAATGTTTCGAGCTAAGTGCTGCAGGTTGATATGTTTAATTCCACAACGGATATGCTATTGCGTTGTTTATATTATATCCTAAGTATTATTTTATACTTTAAACACTCAAACTGGATATTCGTGAATCAGAAACTGGTTCTATAAATTTGATAGCTGCGGGAAATCGTATAGATGGGTAATAATAGCTACTAACGATCATTCATAGTTTGATGCAAAACAAAAACTCTGTTGTTTATTATTTACTCGTATTAATACTTAAAAATGTGATCGTGATTATTAAGAGTCCGAACTAAATATTGCAACTACAAATGATATTGTTTCATGTTATTCCATAGAATGTTATTGTTACTCTTACTTTTTCCCTTTTCTATTCAATAACAAAAAACTCTGCTAAAACTTCGAACCCTAGCATGTATTTTGACAACAATTTATAATGGGAACAAGTTGGAAAAAACCTTGCTTGTTCATTATATCAAAGATCTGATTGATATTGCCACATTATGAATAAACTTACAAATCATTTCGGTGTAGAGTTCGATACTAAAATTCTTAGTTAACATTTGACTTGAGTTAATTAATCATTAGACGCGAGAGCATTTATGTATTTTAATTTATTCATAATCTTGTTAATTTATAATTAAAATGATGGTTGGAAATCAGTAACTTATACTTTGATCGAATGTCTATAAATCGGTAGAAATGCCAATAATGAGGATTTCATCACTGGGTTCTGTAGATACTTATAATACTTATCTATGTGTAAGTTCGAGAAATAAGCAATTATATTTGACTAGCTACACTCGCGCTGTTTCACCCGCTTCTCGGCTCCTCTTAATCGTAGCGTGATGTTTTACCCTATAGCACTCAGGAATATTGTAGATATCTATCAGTGAAAGAATTTTGGAAATCCGACCAGCGGTTCCAAAGATTACCCCCTAATTACAATTACAAACTTACAAATTATACTTCTTTATAATATTAGTATAGAAAACGTGTTAAGCGTTTAGTTATTTATTGACCGTAAGTGTGTCCTCATTAAGAGCAGGTTTACAGGAACATAATGTACATAACGATTTTGCGAATGTTTTTAATATGAGGTCTATTTAGGAATGTGTAAAAAGCCTGTGTAACTTCCTAAAATACTGATGTTTTTCACCGCGGACGTTACGTTTTTCCACTTTCTACGAGTATTTAAGGTTTAATTAACATAATGAGCCATTACTGGTTTACATACATCATTAAGGTTTTATAACATTCTATGTATACACGTAACTTAGTGTAAATAAATATATGGAGAACGCTTCCTTATAATTAGACGTTCGCCTTATTTTTATCAAGATTTCTTATGTTCTTACGTGACTTTAACATAATGTTACATCTTTCTTTAAACCTATTAAAGGGATAATTATTTCCTAGAGGTAAAATCCTAAATACAGGTTAAGTTTTCATGTAAATGCTAATGCTATTTATGCTCCTAACAAAATATTCACTGAACCATGTGTCTACCACTCGACTAAGAACGCAACGCAACTCGACGTCATTATAATTACTATTAATAATATGCATATACCAAAATTCAGATCATAAATGTGAATTCATTTGCAATTAATTGAGATCTCACCTCTTGAACTGCAATTTCGCAATACCGTTTCGTATTATTTGCAACAGCAACAGATATTACAAGCGACGATGCAACAGAGACATAAATTAGTGCGCTGCATTTGCATAAAGAAAATGAATTCGTTACAATGAAAACCAATTCGATGGCAATCGTTGTTAATTATGATGGGAATCGACCTTCGACGAACATCAAAGACAATTGTTGAGATGTTCGCAATAAAGAGGATGATTGTGGAACCTCGCGGAGGCAGTCACGTTTCCATCCATTCCCATAGACTACAGACAGCACGACCGGCGCCCGCGCCGCCCTCTTCCTCACGACTCGCCACTAGATGCGCCTAGACGTAATTTGTTTATCTTATTTATCAATTCAATTGATATATTTTATTAATGTTTGCATTGTTCTCTTTTACGGATCTGTTTACATTTGGCAAGGTTGTCTTATTATATGTAATAAGGTTTCGTAATCACAAATACTCTATGCACTTGTTTTATTTGGAAACTACACCTGTATTGAAGATTATTCGAATTTCGAGTGATCTCTGAAACCTCGTTTCAAAATTCTGAGAAGAAAAATGATTAGTCATAAAACCAACTTCATGGTTGACGCAGTGTCTGGGTTGGCTGCTGTGCAACTTTTCGCGGTTTCGATTCCCGCATGGTATAATTCTTTTGTGTATAACAAATTGTTGTTCCGGTTCTGACAAAGGACAAAATGCTAGTGTATGGCTCGGTTAAAAAAATATGTGGACTTATGTGCATGAACTTCAATTATTTACCAACAGGTCTTCGTGTAAAGTCAGGCTTACGTTATGGATGGAATGTATGGAAAACCATAATATGACCATGAAAACTCTAATTTTATTTTCCTCTTCGACTAATTATTTACTTCGTTTTTGCCCACACTTTAGTTGCAAAGCAATTATTTTTATTTTCTATGCAGAAACAACGCAACCGCCTTACAAAAAGATCCATTGGCAGCCATTGCACTATTTTATGCAAATGAGACTGTTTTTTGTTCTACTTTTAAGAGCTGTGAGCCAAGAGACAGGTATGTCAGGCAGACGTGATCCGATCGCTTCTATGATCACAATGTAGTTAATGCTCAGACATCTAGTTCAATGACGATTTTTTCTAATTACCTTCAAACAAACACTAATGACAGCTGTCATATATATACATACTTACACATACCTCTACGGCAAAGCACAGTCAACAAGGAAATCAACGATATAAGGTCACGCGTTTGGTAAAAGTAAATTCATAGTGGTTTAGTACATTAGTTTGCTTGTGGTCCGTCGTACAAGGATTAAATAGTCAAATAGTCAATAGAGGACCCTGTGAAATCAAGAAGAAACGTTCTTTTAAATATTTTTTTTAATTCAATTAGTTATTTGCCAAAATGATGTGGCGATAACCGTGTTGATGTTTTTATGGTATAGGTCGGCAATCGAGTTGACGGATTACCTGATGGTAAACAGTGTCCATGGACATGCTGCCCATGGGCATCCAGTCCTTTCTGGAGTCCATGGGCGGCGCATGCATCATGGATGTATGCATACGCCGCCCATGGACTCCAGAAATGCATGTATGCATACGCCGCCCATGGACTCCCGCAACACCAAACAGGTACGAGTGTGTTGCCGGTCTTTTAGGGATAGCGGTTTCAGATATTGGGATTGCGAAGGGTGGTGGAGGGGGAGGAATTGGTAACCTCACTAACACGGAGAAAGACAGCGCTGTGGTTCAAGGAGCATTACATTGCAGGAATCAATCCGGTCAAGACGACCAATCCCTGCCGAAGCTTGACTCTCCCACACTTAAAACTTTTAACTTGATATGCAGTTGCTTGCGTTTGTTAATGCGTAACTATTACAAATAGGCAAAACAATTTTTTTTTTAAAAAGATAAAATAATATTTGGTCATATAAAAGGCCGTTTATTTTGATTGTCGCACAAAACATATTTAAAGTTGGAACGTCAGAGCAAGTTCTAAAAAACAATTGCTCTCTAAAATGGATTTACAAATTTTTTTCTACGTACAAACCTTCTCTGCACTTTCACGAATAATTTTAAGACCAAAATTTGCCAAATCGGTGCACTGTTGAGTTATAACATTACAAGGAAAAGTGGCATTGATTTTTATTTATTTTCATGTTTTTTTTTCAGGGTATATAGGTGTACCTTGTTACATTTCCTACAACGGGTACCTTCTTGTTGCAAAATGTAAAAATAACGGTATAAAAACAGTTCTCGACGTAAACAGAACTCGTAGAACACAAGCTCTTACTATAATTACTGAAATATGAAAGAAATTTGTGAATTAATAAAATTCAGATGCTTCAGAAAAATAAAATATAAGTATTAAAATGAAACGCTCCAGCATTTGAAAGTTGATCCAAGACAATTAGAATGCATGCTTTTGTGCAAACTATTAGCAATTTAGTGTGACTTAAGCGCTACAAATTATACATTAGCTGCTTATAAAGTCCGTAATGACTTTTGTAATAGCTAGAATAGAAATATTTACAACAATGCGGCAGTTAAATTGTGCAGTAGGTGCATTTAATACGATACTGTTTCATATTAATACGTACTAAGTAAACGGTATTTATTCCCGGCTAAAGTGGAACACAGTGGGCACTTAAGTACAATTTAAAATTCTGCACAACCTCGATTATGTGGAGAACGTAAACACATACTAGTCAAACTAAAGCTCATTTATTTGACTTATAAGGCCAAAGAAGCGTTTTAATGCTTTAAATGTTTCCAGTGAAGACCAAAATGTTTAATTACTGCTCTGTGGAATCAGTTAAGATGTACATACAAATAGATTGAATTCAAGACAAGTTAGTATGACGGTATTGCATTCTGAATCTACAGCCGCCATTTTGACGTAGGCTTACTCTTTTCCGTCTCAGAAAAACTTTTTTTTGTAGATAGTAAGGTCCTTGTGTATGTAGATCATGTAATTAAATACCGAAGTACACTTGTTAACAAATCAAGTAGTCAAAGTATATAGCTCGAATTATATCGCTCGTTCTATACGCAATCCAGGTAATTAAATGCTAGGAAAGTACGAGTAAAGAAGTAGACCCTACCCGCTCCTGAGATCAATATTGCATACAATTATACGCAACGAAACTAATTTCATAATTATTGCTTCAGCTCGAAATGTTCGCGTAATTATAATGATTTGAGAATCTAACGAAATATTTATTACCTGTTTACTGATAACATTTTAGGTATTAAAGGCCTCAAGTCTGAAAGTACCTAAATACTGATTATTTTGTTATAAAGTTTTCAATTAGGTATCTACTTATTATTTTTATTTTACTTTATCGAAACAACAGTTATACTTTAATTAAATATAAAATACAGGAAATAAACATAACTTATTTCTAATTAATAATTATTTTATCGTGTGCATTCAATATTTTTTATGTATAGCTGTAAGAATAGACGACAGATAACTTATGTTTGCTGATAGGTATCCAACCCCGGAATAAACCAGGAGATCGTACAATCAGTAGAAAAGGTAACAATATTACAAACCTGCGACACTTTGTTCAGTGGCCCATAACCAAAGTAATTACTCAAAACATTTAAATAATATAAACGTAGAAATAAAACGGTCATAAAAGAGACTGCTTATTTTTATTGGCAAAAAATGACGTAGCTACATAATAATAACGTTCGTTTTTTATTGAACTTTAATCAAATTGAGATTATTTCCTGCTCGATCACATACTTTTTAAAAGGCAAACCTATGTACCTACAACTGGGTCTTGTACACCTAAATGGCTAAATATTATATTATTAACATTTAATAGACTAAGATATTTTTTATATAATATTGAAGTAGGTAGGTACGACCTTCCTGTCTATTAGTACGTCCGCGTGGAAATCCCAAGATTTCTGTCAAATAATTCGCGAACTTGTTCGAAAATTGGGAAAAATAAATGTAAGACATAGAATACATATACAAAAAACACAAATTTCTCGAAAAAAATATACATATACAATACCCCCAACGTATCTTGGCGAGTCTGAAGTTAGCCGATTAGCTGCGCAGTACACAATTAAGTTCCTAAAAGATCCATTGCGCAGACAAACGTCGGCCGTACTGTACATATGTATAGGCTTATATTTTTAATACAGTTTTATTAAACACATCTATAGGCTTTATAACTAGTTTCTACTGATTAACATTGAATGGGACAAGGCATTTTTCTTCTTTAGGTATTAAAATATATCTAGGTACCACTTCTTCCTTATCTAACCGATATGGTCTATATTTGTCTCGGTCTCCTGGCTTAGAGCCGGCTGCGCAAACGCACTCCTGAGCAAACGGTTTCGGTTCCGGATCCTTGTTGAAACTGATATATGTATATTTTTTATTTTTTTTAATATCATAAATACCTGAGTTATACCTATTAAGCAAAAGCTTTACACATTTTTCACATAGCATTATAATGAATATCCAAAGATAATACAATCTTTATCCACTACATATAAGCATAATTTGTAGCAATAAATTTGGCTAGACAAACATGCAGATTTACAGCCTATTAAATCACAATAAAACAAACAAGAAATTAACTCGTTAACTAAGGGCTTGTCAACATATTCCGTGCCTTGTATGTAAACTGCGGACCGGTTGCGTTTAATTGCCCCTGTAACACTATAATATGGCTAAACCTAAACCACAACGGTCAGAAAATACGTTTAGAACTAGCCAATCAATTAAACGTATCCAAACACACGTCGGTTTCGAAAATGGTTATAGCCATTTTGGTAGGATATAATAAATTCTGTATTGTATATTCATAATTTTGCCGCTTTAGGTTTTGTAAAAGTAAAGTAGATTATGTTAACGTCGGCCGTGGCCTGTGAGGTGGAGATGTGGACGCAAAGTCGTGACTCACACCTGCCAAATGACAATCTCGAACTGGATTTAAGAGCAACTGACGACTTCTGGAGTTGTTTGTTAAGTAATTACTATTACTTGTATTCATTTTGTTAATCAACCTTTCTAGTGATATACTAAAACATGGTAACAATGAGTTTTAAATTAATTGGTTTTAATTTTTAATAAGTCCTTTGAACCTTCAAGAAAGGATTGTATTAATTGTTAAAAGGCTGGCAATGCACTTGTGACTTCTCTAGCGTAGCGGTTGTCCATGAGCAGCGCTGATCACCTACCATCATAAGATCAACTTCTGCTCTTTTGCTTCTTATTCCAACATAATTACCTATATATGTATAGATTTACATGTGAGATTAATGATTGACATCTTTGTCAATATAAAGAACACATAATTATCAATATCTTTTTAAATGACATTTTGTCTGAAAACAACCTTGACTTATTAAAACCTTCACAATAAATCTAATTTTAATTTATCAGTAAATGTGGTGTTAATTGCTTACAAACGAGTCTTGATCTCATATAGTAAATTACAAACTGTGCCCTTAAATAAGTAAATTGAAATCAAATCATAATTTTCCTATTACTAAGACTGGTAACCGATTTGTCCTAGTTGTTCGTATGCCAATCGAGCAGTTTTATCACCGAACATTTAAATACATAGCTAATATCATTACACAAACGAAACTATTGATGAACCAATTACTATTAACAGTAATCATTAATTTGAGTGGTGGTACATAATTTATTTCATATTTTGTGCCTTTATTTTCATGTAAATAGTTCTGCTGAGCTTCGTATTTATAACCAACTTATATAGATTTACATAGGTGTTATTGTGACGTTTACTCAATCGATTAAGGTTATGAATTTAATAAACATAATCTACAAACAATACTCGTTTTTATCACAAAATATAAATCAAATCATATTTTACAATGTTCCGTGAATACATCAATCGAACTCTATCAAACCTATTATAGCTTCCAATAACAATAATTCAGTGAATGATAGATTGAATTAATTCAGATCACTCAAGGAAAACTAATATATTTAACTAGTTTTGTAGCGGAATTCGGAGGTGGTTTTTATTTAGAACGGACTTCCAATCTAATCGAATATTATAATGACCGATTATTGTATTTAAATGTAACATTTGCACTTTAATGAGGAGTATGGCATATGGATTATAATCAAATTAAGTATTCATTCTTGTCCTATCAATCAATACCCGCTGTAATGGACATACGCAATGTTACAATATAACATCGTAACATTGAAGTCACGTCATAGTCATTTCGAAATAAACATTTCAATGGGCGCACGTACCACCAATGTACATACATAGTAACGATCGATGTTAAGGACAGTCTTTTACTATTCACATAGTTGATGCCAGCCAAAGATAAACCTAGGACAATACATCGAAGCAGCTGCGTTAACAGTAATTGTAAATAAATTAATCTAATCGCATCACAATTTGCAGAAAATAACTTTGAATATTCAAAGATAAATATACAAAAATGCGCATTACCTATTCAATTTTAATCAAGATGTTGGGAACAAAGCGTTTCTTAGTAATCTTCATGCTTTGGGAACTCATTACTGTGGCAGTATCTATTTACCATCAGGCTTAAGGCCAAGTGCGTAGTTGAGGCAGTGCCGCGCCCGCAGCCGCCCCTTGCATAAGTATGCAGTCACTTTGTCACGTCTATGGCCATGCTCGTAGCAATAGCTAACTGGCTGCATGACGCCCGACACTCGACATTCACGAAAATGTACGTCACATTCCATTCATAATCACTTACAGCATAGTGTATGCATTATTATCGTTATTATGTAGTTCAACGCATCAAAGGAAATATGTAATTTACACTAGACCTGTATTTGTTAATCCATAACATATGTAGCACCAATTAGCGGTTTCACAGTTTGTTTTATGAACCGCAGCTCCGTTGTTTCTAAGTTCCCGATCTAATGATACCCGGTGGGATTTGAAAGCCTAATTAATATAGTTTTAATTGCATTTCACAATACGTTATTCATACAAGCGAGATTTAATGTCCACAATTATAATGTACTTTCTATAGCGGTCTGCGTACAGAACAAGATTGAGTCGAGCCAACAACTGTGCGTGGTACACAAAGCTATATTTATGCAAAGTTCAGAAAGATTTCTCTAGATGAAGCGGTAATGAATTCCCAAGCCATTGTATGATGAAAATGAACTTTCGCTTCGTGGTTATTGTCGCGATGATGCTAAAGGCCCCAGTAGACGGCTCACTGCTGGTGTGTTGCAATATTTTACAGAATAAATTACCAACTAAAACCAATGTCAAGTCGTGAATGTTAGCTCGCGTGATTGAATCTCTGCTCTGATATTGTTTTGTTCAATTGAATTCACTTCGAGATGGATTATTTTAGTTTTTGTTTACTGACTTGCGAAGCTTTGCTTTGAGGTTGTATTGCTCAGTAGTCAGGAGTAGTTGTTAAAGGCCAACCTGCGGCATGAGCACAAACATAATATGTCGCAGAGCCACACGGCTATCGAAAGTGTTTGTTTATAAAGTTTACGTAATTATGTGCACTCACCCACACACGTGCACACAGTTTAAGTGTGAAGTTATTACACTAAGCCCTTACTACTGATACTGAAATAATTACAATTAGTTACGTCGGTCCGTGTTACAAACAACGAGTAACTGCGTGTGGCTAATAATTGTATTCATTATGTTACATTTTGTAATGGTATTTCACGATTTGATGTGTTTACTTGTGATTTTATACATTTCGATATAATTTATGTAAATAAAATGCATTAAGATATATATTATATGTATAAATATTTTTTTTAAACCAAAAGACGTCTTCACGAAACTATAAGGTTAAGTTTGGTAATTGTTAAATAAGGTTCTATTTTAGCGAAGAAAAGCGAAGCTACCTCTGCAGAAGGTACATGCCTACTTATACTTGTCGATGCACTAATGTAATAAATTACCCAGTTTGCTATTTATTTTGAAATGATTTGGTACCTTGGAACCATACCAAACCATACCAGCTTCAATGGTCATGGCGCCGCAGCAGTGCAATGCGTTGAATGCGCCCAGTGCAGGACAGACAGTGACGGTGTTTGCCAACTGCACTCATACCAGTAGATTGCGCAAACGAGCTTCCACTCGACTGCAACTGATTTGTGGCCACTAAGATGTAGTTCGCAGACGCGGAAGCGGTACCTTGTATCTTTGCACGTTAGGTAATATAGGGCACTGGCGAATTACTGGTGCAGCTAAATGCCACGCTGCGCCAGAGAATGCTTTTATATAAACCTGCTCTGTTTTCATTAAATGCAAGGCAACTTTATCTTCTTAACAAAACATAACTAGTTTGCGATACAATAGCCAGTAAATATCGTTTGTTTCCTAGATAAGCTTGCGCCTCGCTTAGACTCTTGTTCGAAGGTCTGTGCGCGATGACTGCTAAGTCTATAAGATAATAAATGTTTGCAATACGTTAACGTCAATCCCTTTACAAAAGAGTTATCGCCTTGAGCTTAACACTTCACAATGGCTACACACTTATGAGTCAATTAAATTTTCGGCTGCCTTAATGAGAGTTTAAGAGCCGGCCAATCGCCATCGAGAATACAAGTGTTATGATGTTTACAAAACCATGTTGAACATAGAAGATAAGTGCTTGTTCCACGTAACGTGACATAAAAACACGATCCGAGGTTATCGTTTAAATTCTAATTAAGATCTAAGTTTGTAAATATATGATAGTTCTTCTTCAAGTATATTCAATTAAATTGTATTTTTGGTGTGTGTGTAACATGAGACATGGTGTGGAAGGGTCGTTGCTTCAATCAACAAAACTATCGAAATAATTGAATACGTTTGCGAAGATGCAATAACTGTGTGCTTGTGTATGAGTGATATTTCGACCGTGTATTGCATTGTAGGCCATCCACAGTTTAATATTAAATGATGTAATTTAAATAGCGATGCAAATGGCTCCTTCGGGCCGTAAAGGCTACAATTTGTAACTGCAATACGAGAGGTGCTTAATTGCTCATCGCATCCAATGCATCGGTTTTAAAATAATTTAGAGACTGGTATCACACGTGTACCGGTCAAGAACTGTGAGTTTGTATAAACTAGAACATAAGCTGCATAATATTGTCTGAGTAACGACTTTTTTTATTGTACCAGTAACCTTGATAGCCACTCACTAGGCAATATCCATGGTGTTTACCAATAGAAAATGTGTTTTACTCTAAATACATAGAATTTGCCTAAAAAAATCAAATGCAACTGTCACAAAGTCATTTGTAAATTGTTCGATATAACAAAACGTATCACATACGCATTTCAACTAAGTATAGGGTATTAAAATAAAATTACTTATTCAGAGAACGAACTTTCTCTATGAAATAGTTCCTGAGGTAATTGTTGTTAGTCCATTGAGACCGACTCTCTACAGTTGACGAGTTCCGTTTCCTGTCTCCCATATACATAAGTAAGTTGGAAATTGTGTTTCGATAAATTATTAATTATATTTGTTACTCATTTTTTTTCAAATCGAAAGAAGTTTGTATATCTGGATTCTAGTACTCAGACATGACGTTGTTCCTTTCGATTTAAATAAACAGAAGTTAGCTACAGATTATAGATACCTACCTATATTTATAACAGATAGGATACCTCAAGGCTGTGTGGGTACTTAACAAAACCTCTCTATAATGCTATAATAAGTACATAATAGTGGAATATATCCACGCACATAAAATGTATCGTAACTTTAAAACAGTGAGAAAACTATAAAACAAGACCGAAACGTAGTTTTGAGTATCATAATGACTAGGATGATTATAATTTAAAGTTTGTGTATTAATTTAGGTTTTTTGAGAAACTCCATTCAACTTCTAAGTGTAGGAGAGTCACAAATGGGCCGGCCGGCTTGATTGGCCGGAGTGATAAACCATATCTCATAGAAGCGTGAAACAACGATTGCTTCATGTCTCGCCGTGTTAGTGGGGCTACCGGAGGTGCAATCCTTTCCAAGGAATTCTCAAATCCGCTAATGCTCCAATCTCTAAGCTTAAATAGCATGCATTACTCGCATGTGAAGAGGTATACTTACATACTTTGTGAATCATTCAAATCAATACGTTTAATATTAATGTAGTGTATGATTTGTAATGGGCGGTAAGTTAGAACGAAAGAAATGATATGGTGATGCCGATGCCAAATAATTGACAGTCGGATGATGATTATCACACGAACGCACATCAGTCTTCGTCAATTTAAATGTCAAACACAATGAATGACATTTCAATTTCAACCATCTTTTCGCTAATTATGTTTTGGATATGAAAACCGCAAGTCAATGGTATGGTAACAATATGATTTTGAAAGAGTCTTTATCTCGTTGTGTTAAAAGCGTTTTTCCTATTTCATTTCACTGTTGACTTGTGGTCTACCATAACTTTGATGCTTCTCGCCTTGGAATGTTATGTAGCGGTGTTGTAATACTTCTGTAAATAAATCTGTTTATATATTAAAGATTGCCATTGAGTACGCTACAAGTCAAGCTTGAAAACTCTCCATTATACCAATTTCAGTTTAGAATATTGTCTAAACAACTTATATGTCTCGAATTAAAAAAAATATTTTTAAATATGCGACAAATGGCATTTTATTCTAAAGGATTTCTATACACGCAGCTTTACACGTAACATAACATAAAACATAATGTTGTCAAGTGATAATTCTATCTAACATCTATCATCTCCTTGCAACTAACAATTTTGGGAACATAATTTTATCATCTAAGTAGGCGTAAGTTATTACAAAGATTAATCTTTGACGTTTAAACATTTATCGACCATTAAATTCTCTAGTATGTACTTATAATTATATCAATTAGAATCGTGTTCTACTTGAAGGCCGTTTACAACTTGTGAATATGTGTTTATTAGTAGCATAACTGTGTGAAAAAAATGTTTTATTTCGAACTAGTAATATGACCTGATTCATACGGCTATGTATCATGTACTAAGTAGGTTCTAGGTCCTTTTATAGGTTATTCACGATTTAAACTCAAACTAAAATCAAGGATGCTGTCACTCTTTGGAAAGTTTTGATTTAAGTCATTAATTGAAAGACATAAATTAATCTACGATGACAAAAGTATAACGGACATCACCCGGGGCGCTTACACATCTTAATCAGCAACCGGCCGGCCGCCGCTCGTTAACATTGCCGTGTTACATACACAATGTAATCAGAGGCCACTTACTTTTCACATAAATATCTGTTCTCATAAAATATTATTGGTATTCTAATTAATTTTACGTTTACAACGTTTACTTCGCAATATCTTTATTTCGTCACATTCACGAGCTCTATTTTCGGTAGTTATCATTTTATTAGCAAAGATTTTTATCTAAATCAAGACACATTTGTACATTCGGAGAATTTTATATGCATTAGCAGTTTAAAGTTTGGTCGGTGCCTGCGGCGACTGTTGAAATGTGGTCATGTGCCAGGCGGTTGGCGATCATTCTAATCATTCTATTTCTGGAGTGGCGGCCATAACACACGGGCCATTTAATCGGGACGATAGAATAAGTAATCATGAATATGTAACTTGGCACTTAAGCCGTTCTTTGATGTCAATCAGTGTTAAAGAGCCTCACTAACACGCATACACCGGTACACAACCTGTATGCATTGATTCTAATCGCTGTCGAACTCCTTGTGACTTCAGGGTGATACAGCATTCGTAGTCGTACGCCTTGTTTGTATTCGAATCAAAGTCACCACTTGTTAATGGCTTCAAGAGAAGTTGAATAACACGTCTGTGACTGAACCTCGACTGCATATGTTATTATGTACTATGTACTTACAGTACAATAATATAATGATGATTACTGCGCGTGCGAAAATCTAAGCAAATGAAGCGCGCAATTTCTCAATGCATTTTGTAAGTAACACATAATATAGGTACTGAATAACAAACAAAAACTTTAGTTTTGGTAATTAATTTTAGTAATTATTATGTTATTAAAATTACTTAAACACATTATTTACAACATACATTATCTGTTATCTCTACAGCTGGTAATTAAGTATTGACAATTACATACCGCACCTACTTCACCGTTTTGTATTTGAACCTTGGCTACAGTTAACGTAGTATTTAAAAACGTAAAACAATGCAACTCATTAGAAAATAACAACAATGCAGCGAACGGTTCTCCGAGTCCATTTAACACTCGTTAGCACCTTCTAATTAGAGAAGCAAGATTTACAACCTTCCGCCCTTGCGGGAAAAAGAGCGAACAATAGAGGAGAGACTTATTTTAATGAGTGCCAGTAGGTAGTGCAGGGTCGCTGCGATATACTCGGTCAAGGTGGACGGTCAGCAAAAACTCGTGTTCACCAACATTTTGCCACCTCAAATCTGTGCGCCGCAGCGTGCGTGCACCGCGCTGCTGCATGCTGCCAGCCTCGTTACGCGGCACTTTATAAAATACCTTTCCCGGTATTTATTATTACGAAACGCTTGGAGAGCACATTGTGAAACTGGGCGATTCGCTAAATGTCCACTTGAAAACTTTCACCACAGGGAAAGGGCTTTTATCGTTCCTATAAATTTCTACAGCGATTCAATATCGCAAGCATTCAACTTCTAATCTCAACCTTGCAGCCCGTTGCGAAATTATCAATGTTAAGATCTTAATAGGAACAGACTAGGTGTCAGTCAAAATGTTGCTGTATGTACCTGCTCTCTCTCTCAAGAATAGTTTGAACATTACGATTACTAAAAGTGTTATTGTTTTTTTACTTTACAATTTAAGCGGTAATCAGTAAGTGAAATAATGTTAGTATAACATTGTTACGTAAAATAAAACGCCGACACATAAATAATATCTATGTGTAATTAAACCATTGCCATTTTGGTAAAATTTAATTCGTATTCACGTCTTGCATGGCACGCAATATTAATCCAGGTCGCTAAATAAAAATTAAGAAGTTAATGTATTCGACGAGAGAATAAGAATTTGTTTAAAACCGCAAACGTGTGTCGATGATGACATTATGTTTGTAGAGAGTGCCAATGCGCCAGGATGCTGGTTCAGTCTCGCATAAGGAAAACTGCGTAGTCAAAGATTACGTATAACCATCTTTAAATAACAGGTATTGTTGTAACAGGTGTAATTGGAACAAAACAATAACATTTAAGTGTGGGTCGGTACAGGTGACATGTTGTTACACTAAAAGCCAAACAAGAAGGGCAACTCGTGCACAGATTCATTTACCAGTCAATCGATGCTCATGCGATCCCCAACGTTGCATCACTGACACTTTGTCCATCACTAATCAATCGGAAGCTGAACGACATTTTGCAAACCCTAGGCCTGTTTTATAATTTTCTCACGAGGGTGTAACAGCTCGTATCTAAAGCGGTTATATAAAATTATTTAAATATAATGCCCCGAGTTACATAAGCTATTAATAGTAATTATGAATGTAATCTCATTCATGTGTAGGTGCAGGTCGTGAGTAAACACAAACACATACCGTCAATTCTGTATTCTGGCTGTCCAAAGATTAAGGAACTGGTTTTAAAAAGTGGTTTTCATACAAAATAGGACGTTGAACTTTTTGTTCCAATCACATTATGTAATCGACAACATGATATTAATTTGTTTTCTCTCCATTACTGGGTCATAATCATAACAAAATAAAGTTAACACATTAAAAATTAATAAGTGTCCTAAGCATATTTTTTATTTATGTATTAAAATAATTTATTATGAACACACCCATTCGGCGGTTATTTTTATTAATAAGTTACCATAATTACGAAGTTGGACTTTGTATATGAAAATTCATAGATTTTTCACCAGATGGCGGTATATTTAATAAGAATCTTAAAATTATGTTGTAAATGAATTTATAATTCGTTCTTATTAGGAGCAAACCAAATCGAAATAGTGTGCCATGTTTTTTCAAATAAGTAGATAAAAATGTATTAGTGGTACATATACGTGAGTACATAACAAGGAAATGCATGCGTGTCTGAAATTCTTTCTGTGACTTAGATTGTAATAGTCGGAGAGCAATTTTAAGGGGTGTGTGCTAATATCCGCTTGTGTAACAAATGTGGAGATAAAATAATAATAAAATATTGATCTGAGAGGCGTAGTATAAGTGAAAGACTAATGCAGTGGTCAAGCTGTGTGTACAATGGAATGAAACAGTTTAGTATCGAGGTAGCGAATAGATAGGAATCGAGTTATCCGTGTGAGTCGGCTGAGTCGGGTTGGTTGCGAAATGTGCGCGTGCATTGACGGCGTTGCGTATCGACATCGACTTGTCTCGTATTAAAATTACTAGCTCCGCCCCGCGGCAATGCCCACCCGCCGTTTTTTGCTCTGATTGCCTTAGCACGTTACTGCATATCCGGGACTTTTTCAATCTGCATAAAATCCTTACAGTTGGCTCCGAGTGTAACTAAGAAGCTATAAGCTACGACTTCTTTGTATGTTAAGGAAAATTAAGACACTTTCCACAATAGGTATAGGAAATCTCTGTATGTACAAATTTATGAAAAAGACTAACCACGAAGTGTCATCCTCGTTCTTCTCCATCGGAATCTACATTTTGGAACGAGAGGACAGACCGACAGACTGAAACTTTTTATCCTTCAGCTTTGACGTTCTAAAGTAAAGTTCTGAAGTAAAGAAATAAATATTTTTTGCCTTTTTGACTCTCATACTTGCAAATCCATGATATATGAATTATGAATCAAACTCTTAATGAACAAAAATTTAAAAGAATTTAAGAAAGTCGTCCCTGAGTGAGTCGCCTACACAGTTCATAAGCTATTGTTCTAACGAGCTTTCATTACATTCCTTCGTCATCATTGCGGTCGCTAAATATGCTTTACTATTGGTTAACAACACCTACCTTCGTTTTAATTGTTGTCAATTAACAAACTGGCAGAATTACGGTTCATTCGGTGCTTAAACAAATATTTGTGTACCTAATAAAACTTAAATATTAAGATTATAGTTATTTTTGTTAGGGGAAATCATCAAATAACTTTTCCCACCCCGGGGTGAGGTGAGAGAAAGGCAGAAAGAGTCTTCTTACTGACTAAAACCCCCCCCTTTTTTACGTTAGGCCGAAGCTGCATTACCGCTGACGGTAACCCCGCAACCCTGGCTATAGTTACCAATGTATGTTTGTAATACCTAATATGTACTTATATCTCGAAAGAATTTCGTAAAAAACACGCTTTGTAAGCAACTCTCAATACCTGACCAAGGGGTCAACGAAAAATGTCTAACTTCATAATCTGCGGTTAACAGATTGCAAGAGATCAAACACCAGTATGTAATATCAACTCGTATATATTAAAAACTGACCAACTTTACTAATTATGCATACAAAAGTCTCCTTGTAATCGTTTTCTGTGAATACAATTTTCGCACTTAATTGTTCCAGCAGGGAATAATTGTTTATATGTAATCGTTACCTGTTATAACTATAAAAAAGTAAATAAAAAAAATGTAAAGGGCAGCAACATTTCTTATTAATTCACTGCAAAAAGGTTTGTTAAATGTAACTTTAAAAAGAGAACTTAAAAGATTTATTTTTAAACACGCATCTGCACGCCGCACGTTTAAATATAAAATATTCGATTCTGTAGTGTTGGACGTTAAATAAGGTAAATATCGAGAATCCACCAATCGAATCGGCTCTGGCTATAATCGATTTGATGCACCCATAGATCAGAATTTAACTAGCATTGCATTTTGACAGTGAGCGTCTGGTCTAAATAAAGGTCAGCCTCAAGATTCTGCGAAGCTACATTAGCATTAGATTGCTTTAGTATTTTAGGTATTTTACTTGATTTTAAGCATGTTGTTAGATATTTAGGACTAATCTATGGCGTTTTAATTTCGAAATGAGTTGCATTAACGTGCTCAAATGTAGTTAGCACAAATTGGATTACACTTCACTACAATGTTGTCTATCATTTGGACATGTATTAGATTATCCTATTTACTTGGAGCAGTCGTAATATTAAACTTTAAAAAGTATTAATGACATTTTTTTTCGTGACTTTGTCTGTCTTGTATCGTATTCCATAAGTTTTAAATACTTACCTTACATACAGTGTGTTAAAAAAAATAGATGAGAAAAAAACTGGCTGGTATAAAGTTGTCATTGATTAATTTTCTTATTTTAAATTAAGTTCCGATTAACCCCATCTTCATGTTTTCTCGCGATAAGGACTCTATTCAACTCTGTCAAGTTATCGAGCAATAGTTTTATCGAATGACATTTACTTTAATTACACGGACACTTAAAGGTTTTTCAATTGATAAATCCTTCGCTTAGATAAGTGCTGAGTTGAAATTTAGATATAATTATGTCCAATTAGCTTTTCATAGGAGCATCGACGTGAAAGCAAAGTCTTTTTTGTAATGGAATTTTCTTTATTGGATTCTGATTTTTTGATAAGGTTCCTAGCCCTTTATTGTGGCTGCGCTTTCAGAATTATTATGATGTTTTTAGTAAACATTCTTCATTACTATACCCGGCAAAAACGCACTCAGAGCACCAATGTATGTATATGTCACTAGTAGCTCAAGTATCAAGTTTCTTGCATGTTCACAGATAAAATATCAGTTCCGCATAACAACACCACCGAACATGAAACCTCACAGATCTTTTATTAAAACCATGAATAAATAAATAATTTAAACAAATCACACAATATGACAACATAACTTGCGCGCTATTTGACCCATTGAAACTATTTTATTTGCATTACACAGTTCCCAGTTAAACTTACTCAAAGCTAGTAATTTACTACAGACTGAAATAAGTTATTTGTCTGTATCTTGCTACAAATACTTTTTACTCTAATAAACTCTCAAAAACGACTGAAACAAACTCAAGAACAATTAAACCGTCGAGTCTGGGTCTTGGATTCAATTTATTGTTGAGCGTAACTAACAAAAACTCACGACCGGTAGGCCGAGGTAGTGATAAATACAGAATGTATTAGAATTGACCCAGAAGCGGCGTATCACTACCGCAGGCCTAGTTACGTGTATTAAGCCATCTCTCTTATGAAATAATTATAAAACTGTCATTGACATATATTATTTCACAGTAGATAAACCAGTATATCAAGAACGCAGTGTCCCCTCGTTGTAGCACTCGTGCGCAGTTCGATGACATCAATCAGAATAGTTTAATATAAACAGTAAGCGCAAAACGACTATATACAGCTTCGCACGTTTCTTAAATCAATATTAAACATGCTAACGTGGTGGAAAAACATCAATTTATGTTCATATCTTCTTGTCCTACAAATCTATGTTTTTTTTATAACTGCCGGTTATTTTGTTTGAAGTTTGCGGAATTTGTGATTACATAAGTTTGTAGTGCATTAGGCTGTAAGCAACGTGCGAATGTAATGAAATAAAACTTCGTATGGAGTCTTGCAAGGATACCATTTGTAGTATAACAATTATAATTTCATGTCATCTAGTTTTTACTCGCGTATGAGATACCAATAAACAGACCAGCCATTTCTTAAACTTATCTTACATACCTATATACATCGAAAGATATATGTTTATTCACTGGACAGGCCCAAATTTCATGTTACTTTTTAAAATTTGTACGATCTGCTTAAGACCTAAAGCAGTGCATATAATGATAACAAGTAGCAGTAAGTATAAACGGTTGAGACCTTGCGGGCTTTGATAAAGTGCTCGTAAACACCGCTCGCCGACCTCAACGTGAGTTCCGCTCAACGGCTCAACTCCACCCAACACACTTACACCAACTCAAACACTGTAATCACATTATCGGTTCGCACTCACACTATCATCATGTAAGTGCAGTATTATTAAAGTATTGTGCAATGTTTGGGGTTCCATTGAATCGTATAATTGAATCTAATCAGCATGATTTTTTTTCTGAACTTAGTTAAGTTTTAGCTAATTTTGTATTATTTATTACAGCTTTATTTGGTAATTATGGTGTGAGTGGTTTCATGTTATCTTGGATCATATAAGTATGTATTTTTATACATATTAACTTTGTGTATGTTTTTATTATAAGCTGCTACTAAATGAATGTATTTGGTCTCATACCATCGATACCCTAGAATCTGGTTGTTATAGTGAACCTGTCAAACTAACTGTTATGTCTTTGGAAACGAAAACTACCGCTACCATGCTATACTCGTACAATGGAGAAACTATTCTAGAACAATTACTATTTTCCATGGGTATCAAACTAACTATAATTTTAATATACTCTATCGTCTTTCTAAAAAGTATTTTTTATCCTTTCTCTTTTATAATCATCTTGACGCAGAATTACTACCATCTACCTCTTAAAACATGGGGTTTAATACGTATCACCCTTAGCCGGCTTCATCTAGTTTTTCACATATAAATTGATTTTATGGCCCGTTTTATGGTCTATTTGCAAAAATAAATTCATTGTTCATTGTTTCATTGTTTCAGTGGGTAACACTTTTTAAACCCCATCTCAAATTTCAAAAATCCTTAAAATTCCAACTTTGTATAACACAATTTATATTATCAAATCCTACCCACACGCCCATCTTCACAATTTATTACAATCAGAATATAATGATGACTAAATCACAGAAGTTTTGCATAAAAACGTGTGACAACAGGTGACAAGTATGCATACAATCTAGATAAAATATGTCCGCTGTAGGCAGGACTAACAACGCAGTAGCTTTTTATATTACACCTTTAAAAAACTACGTATGCGGTCACCTACCTACCCATGGAAAAATTTAAAAACAAGTCACCAAAACAAATCTATAAATCTACAGAATCATGTGAACTATTTTGGACATGAATATAGCCAAGCTGATAACTAAAGCTGTCCCGCGATTTTGCAATATCTAAGAGACTAGAATATTTTTAATGTAACATTTTATTTGTGTGTTTCCTTACCCAAGTTCACTTATTGTAGATACTATTAATTTTAGACCATTTTATTTTTACTTCTTAAGTCTTATTATCACAATTATCTGCTTGTTAATTGATTATTCACTGTCTTATTGTAATTTCTCAAAACAGACACTGGTATAGCCAGTAACACATAGACAGAGCCACACGATCCTTATTTTGATACAATATGAATCACACAAAACTTGAATTCTCTTATATCCATATTATAGTTGTTTATATCTATTTCTAAATACCTATTCTGTCTACCTACGCGGTTTATGTTATTTTGATAGTAGCTCATTAATTAGACCCAGATTTGTTTGGGTAATTATGCTAATCTGTATAGGCATATGCGAAGCAAAAACCGCATGTTTTGCTGTAACTTTAGACTTAGTAATCTTAGCTCAATTACCTAATCATAATAAGAACATTGAGGTTTTATTACACGGGCCCTAATTGTGATGTAAATTGAACGTTTCTGTAGCGTAATAATTACCTGTGTTTACAATATGAGTTTTAATCAAGAAGTCGTGTTATCAAAAGCTTTAATAATATCCTTTTATAATGCAAATTTGAAAATGATAAGGTGAATAACATTTGTATGCAGGTCAGGCTTTAGAAAATTAGCTGTTTATTCCTACATCCTAGGTGGTTGACCTAACTCCTATCTAGACATTATAAATCAATACAAAAAATAGCCAAAAAAGCTAAACGAATCTTCAATTAACAAGTTTGTGAAAACACCGTTACCTTATTAGGATTCGCAACACTAAATTAAAATACAAAACGTAATAAATTCTTCGACGTATTTAATGTCTATAATAGACACATAAATTTGAATAAATTCGACAAATGAATTTTTATATTTTTTTAACAATTCTATCAAGGGTTAATACACTTTTAATCATTAAAAATAATGCATACATTAAAAACTAGTTACGTTGATAATCGACTCCGAACTGTTTCCTATTTAGATAAATCTGCATATTACTGTAATTTATTAAGGAAAGAGGTTAAATCATCAAACACAATTGACGTGGAATTATACAACTGCTATTGTGGGAATTATCTGTAATTGTTGGGTATTGAAAGCGACTACCTTTCCTCATTTGTGACACAAATTGCTTCACGGTAGGGCACATTATTTCTTGCCACCAAGGGAGATAGCTTGAGAGAAAAACACAACACAAAATGTATGTCTGCTATGACAATGAAACAGGACATTTAGTTATGTTTTAATAAATTACTTCAAAAAGAGCATTTCTCGAAATCTTATCTTATCGGGTGCAGAATGTGGGACTCACCTTTGTGTAACAAACTACTTAGTCAATGAAAAGGATAATTGTCATATCTTTTGGGAATATTGAGGTTTAGGCCAGTGGAACAGGACCCTGTGATTACGAATAAAATTACTTCAATGAAAGTAAACAGGAAAATCCGCAAGGAAATTGATTAAGTATGTATACGTACCAACCTATATATTTAGTTAAATACATAAACTTGAATAACTTGATATTTATGATATGACCTTTTCATAAAAAAGTATTTAAATATGTGTATAGCGTGCACTAAAATACTCTTATAGTAAGTGATATTTTAAGGCTCTATTATTTTATTGCTAATATTAGTTAGGTACACATTTATCAATATTACGAAACGTATGATAACCACGCTACGTATTGCAGTTTGCAATTCCTTTAATGGCGAACCAGAGGTTAGAGACTGACGATTTGAAGTGTTGCGCCAGAGTTGCAATCTCAGATGTGGTTTGGTAAAAAGTGGTTTAATTAATTGACGTGACAGTGCAGACGGCAGTGCAATGTATGCCCGAGATATGGATCAGCTCGGCCTCCCGCCGGTACCGACCGAGTCTCCGTTGTAATCCCAGTACCTCACGGCACCATGTCTCGTTCATTTTTTGTTTACAATTCGTGATCAAATCGTCGACTGTAATACGCAAACTGTTACGTGAAACGGTATAACCAACCACGACCTTTTTAATAAAGCCTAGTTCACACGAATGATTTGTGCTACTACTTTATGAATTAAATTGCTAGTTGGCTGTTTAATGCACATCCTTATTATTATAATGTACCTACAAGAAAATGAATGGAAATATGTACATATGTGGTGAAACTCTGTATTTCTCGAAACACTTTTTAATAATAATTTCGTCATGCTCCTCATTTTTCAAACTGGACGTTTTATTAAATAAAGTAAGTAGGTATCATACCACTATGTAAACGGTAAAATTACGTAAATTAAGTGTACTTTGCAGGTACGTACCTATATAAAACTTTTCTTAAAATTTCAACGAGCATATTCGATAAGTTACATAGCTCTAGTGAAAGAGTGAAATGCTTAAACCTTACGATTACGTAACAGCAGTTTGGGCGACGGACTATACCGATAATTGTTAAATTGACAACGATTACAACTGTCGAGTGGTACCTACATGTGAAGTCGTCACGTACTAGGTACTTTGTAAAAATAAGGTTGTTGGCTCGCCCTGCACGTAACTAGTCTAACAAGAGTGGGCCACGTAATGTATGGTAAAAGACAAATACTCGTTCATTATACAACTGGCATGCACTAATGCGCCGGTTGATCGTTATCATATCACACGAATCGAAACGCGGCTAGCTGCACTATTACATTAGCTACAATACGACATGCAGGAGGTGCGAGCTCATTAGCGTTATAACACATGCCATATGGCTTATACTTACCTACAATAAGTACTGTCTCTGCGACAGTGAAGAAACCATTAGACAAAAATGACGTCTATAGGTATACTTGGACAAAATATTGAACACACCCTTTTATCTACCTATATATGTATTATTTAAAATACCTAAAAAGCATACATTTTTGTGAATGTGAGTTACAGTATTATAACAAAGAACACAATATACAACATTACCTACAACCTGTACCTGATGAAAATGGAAACAATAAACAATACAAAACATATAAGAGTTTGTACTAAGGAACATTATGTTTTTCATGGTGAACTGTTAACTAAACTTAAAAAATAAACTTACTAACAATGTTGTAGTACATTGAATTACGTTAGCTAGGCAGCGAAGCAATAGCACCTACCTAATTAATAAATGACAAGTACCAGTAAGCAGACAGCGGAATACCTAATATATTAGTTTCCTTGAAACACGTAAAGAAATGTTAGAGGTACGTTTAAATGCGATGCCTCGTTCGAATTACCCAACAATAGTGTCATCTGGGTTTAGCACAAGGTGGAAGCACTGTCGCAGTCTGAATACACAACGCGAAAACCTTCGTCACCGTAACGAGGCCCTAATCAACGGTTTACTAAATGGTGATTAGAATCAGTTTCACTTTTCTATGACTCCCAACTTTAACGAATCTGTTTCCAATTTGCATAGATATTACATGATTACGTTATTGACGCCATTAGAGAGTTTAATTTTGATGCTTAATTTAATATGTGGAAGAAAATTTACTCGTTGGAAATAAAAAATGCTTTAATTACTTCCCGATGTTCGGTGGTAGATGCTATCAATGTAAAATGAAGGTTCTTACGTGAGTTCAAATAGGGCTCACGTCAGAATCTTCATCACCCTCCCTGTTTAAGAATGGTAGCTCATTAACGTCCCCGACTAGGACCATGTCGCAGGGAGCGTTGAGCAATATTGTTGCTAATGAAAATATGGTGCTGGTACCAAAATGGTTCAACAAACTATTTCGCTGTCTCATCGGATCGGGCTATCCGGAAGCCCCAATATAAACCATGATATCCTAAGGCTTCTGTTTAAGGATTTTAGTGCATTTAGCCCGTATGTAAAAGTATGGGAGAGCCAAGTTTCGGCACGAATGATCCAGTTCGATCGGAATGAGCCCAACAGAAAACAGGCGTGTAACAACCACGGCGTTTTGTTTCGCCGTGTGATTAGGTTACCGGAGGCCCAATCCCTCCCCCTCCCCTCATCCCTTCCCAATGCATAAATATCCGTAACCCTTATCCCCAAAAGGCCGGCAACGCACTTGTAACTCCTTTGCTTACCATCAGGTATTCCGCCAGCTCGTTTGCCGACCTATCCCATAAAAAATGTAGGTACATATAATGTAGGTATATTGATATTTTATATTGATTATATTTATACTGTACATGATAATTTTATTTAAAGAAAGAAAGAAAGTCATTAATTACTTCCCTATTAGACTTAGCTTACTTATTTAGCAATAATGATACACAAAGTACCTAACTCTTATCTTAGATTTACTATGTTTAAAATGGTTAAAGTATTTATTTAATGTCACTTATTGCTTTGAGACATCGCAATAGCTTCGCTTTGTATAGGAAGTTTATGAAATAAACTAACTACAAGAAAGCCCTTTAAAATGACATTATAATGGAAAGTATAAAATAAACTAACTTTTCTTGACAGCCTTAGAAATAGTATTTTAATTCAATTTTACGCTACTTATATTAAATACTACGTCACATACCTATTTAGACGGTTTTACAGTTAAATAAATAGTATAGGTACTGTGCATTTGTTTAACAATACAAATACTTAAACCAGACAAAATGAAGAACCGATTATCTAAAATATAAAAAGTACATTTGAATCTAGACATACGAATTGTTTAAGCGTAATGTTCAGACAATATAGTTTCCCTGTTGACCCATTGCTCTCTAGATGGCGTTGGCATCGAATTAAAAGTCGCTATGGTTTCGTTACACACGCTGAGCTAAATAGGCGAACGATCGACTTCTATTTCGGAGTCGACTGCTGGATGTGTAGGATGAACACCACCGGAATACGATGATCAAATCATATTTTTGTAAAAGGGCTTCCTAAGCAGGTTTAGCCCTTTATATCTCTGTTAAAAAGTTTTATGTTTGTATATCTCTTATGATATTAATATTCGCCACAGGTACATAGTACATGTGTATGTGTGTATTATTTAAAAGGTTATTGTGAAACTAATATCCTATCAATATCAAGTTTGGTAGAAAATTTTACAGCTACAGCTATTTAATTTAAGTAATGAATTGCTTTTTAACGAGACATGACTATGTTCCAAACTATATATTAAAATCTTCCTTTAACACTATACCTACCATTGTTAATTATTTAACACACATAAAAATCTAGAATTAAAAAATTAAAACAGTAGTGAAATAAATTCTGCTTTAACATTTGATCACTAGATGGCGTACTAACTATACGATTGTTTTCCACTCGCCCCGTACACTACAGGACTGCACAATAGTACTTATAGTTACTATGTTATTGTACGAAAACACAAACTAAACGATAATGGAAGCAAAAGTATAAAAAATTAAGATTTTCTTTCTTTTTAAAATGGTCTTGACCCATGAACCTTTTCCTGTCAAAACGATCACAACTAAAGAAGAATTTGCAAAATTAGTCCCACGTTTTAGAATTATGCGTTTACCAACACAATGGCTATTATTTTTTATATTATAAGACATATGTAATAGTAGGATAATTCATTTCAATAAAGGTAACAATAAATCTAATAATATGTCTTATTTGTTACAGGTAATAAACTCGCCTGAATTATGAGCTGCCTGCCTTTAAACAGTCGCGCATCATTAACACCTATTATACTTCTACATCGGTAAGACTGTAACCAAACATAAAATTTATAAGATTATACAATAACAACCTCGTAAACTCTTTACCGAATTTTAGATATACCTCGAGCTTTCTTAAATCTGGCAGTTGAGCAGGATAGTTCCTCCGATGACCGAAAAACTATTAAAGGTTTTCTGGTTATTTTGTTAAAGACAGCCGGTTGTGATTTCAGGATTAATTCTTTACTGAATACCTTCCCCTGGCAATAACGAATACAAGAAACCTATTCGCATAATTAGTCCAGGCGGGTCTATTTTCAGTTTTAAGCTTATAAACACATTTTGCTATTATCATACCTATTAAATTAATTCGTAACCGGTTCTGAATACATCAATTCCATTAAAGAAAAGATACCTGAGGATTTTTTGTTATGAAATTACGTCGGTGTGGCGGCGCACACGGCGACACACATACGGGTAGAAAATCGTAAATAAAACAATTGATAGATCACGTCACACGAAACAGGGTGTTTGCGCACGATTACATAGGTACGGGTAAAAATTCCCAACTTACTACTGTTGGGCAGAAGAACCCCAGACATGATCAACCTCGCCAGATTAGAGGATCCTCCTTTTCCGATCATAGAGAACTTAACTCTCTAATCACTAAAAAGGTATAGTTCTTAATTAAACGATTAAATTTCTATTTTCAAATAAATTGGACAGATAAATCTGACCGTATTCTGGACATTCATTTAATTTTAAATAGTTCATAAATTTGTGTTTAATTTGCAATAAATAACGTACACAGCAACAACAAACATTAAAAGCTGATTGAAATCATCTGGTTCCATTCGGTACGTCTACAATACCTCCTGCTTTTGGTTTATATTTTATATTTATGCACATTAAATTCATTTTTGCGTGATTTATGTATCCGTATAATAATTATGTAGATACTGTCAGTAGCTTCGCTCGCAACACTGTAAAAAGTATCCTATGTGTTATTCCATATAAGAAATTACATTATGATCCATTCCAGTAATTTCCGGTAGTTTAAGGTTTTAAGTAAAAAAATAACAAAAATCCATCCAAGAAACGTTCGCATTAATAATAGATATGGACTAAAAATTCAAAATCTATTTATCATGAACTAAAATAAGAAATTATGGATATCATCATCGTCATCATCAGCCTGTTGTCGTCCACTGCTGGACATAGTCCTCCCCAACTGCAAGCTACTGAGCTCGATGTTCAGCTCTTCTCATCCAACCACTGCCAGCCACCCCGTGGATGTCGTCAGTCCACCTAGCTGGAGGTTGCCCTAAACTACGTTTGCCTACATTGATATAGAGAATCCATTCAGTACTTATAAAATTCTACAATACTTTGTTTCGGGGTAATCAAAATTTAGGAACGTGTTTGACACTAGGTACCTCTCGCCCACCCAGAGCGGAAGAAAATGATTCGATAATTTACTCCTTACCAAAGAAAAAATCGCAAACTGTGTGACTTTTAACGTAGTCACTGTGTCTGCTTTACAGTTTTTTCCAGATTTTATCAAATTCTTCATGTAATTGTAATGTATACTTATTTACCTAATTAGATAAATATGCAATCCAACAAAAATGACAGGGGCATCACAATTCTTGGTTTGCGCATATTAAGTTCAATTGTAATCACGTTCATATTTCGATGAAAACAAATAAAATAAAAAACAAGCTAGATTTTGCCCAACACATTTTTGTAAACGAACAAAAAATTCGAACTGATTAATTTTTCAGTCAATCGTGTTTCTCACACTTCATCACAATTCCTCGCGCTAACTAAACGTAAAATAAAAAACTTTGTGATTTCAAAAATGTCCAACCAAGGTCCATAGTCATTATGAAATTGTCAGCCGTTGGTGTAAAGATAAAAGAGCACGTACTTATAGTAACAAACTGTAATAACTGCCAGACGTGTCTTTTGTTATTACAAAATATCTATTAAATACTGCATGCTCTTTTTACAGTGTGATGAAAACAAAAAAAGAAATACCTCATAATGGCCACTTAATTTAATAAATTGGACAGGTTTATTAAGTTATTGAAGGAAACTAAACGTTCACTCTTAGTAAATAATTACTTAGTTCTCTGCCGTACTTGTGACATAAACAATAACGTCTAAAAACATGAAATACAGATTGTCAATTTGTAACCTATCTGCTTCATGTCATCAAGTCATGTACCAAATAATTATACATTTTTAAAAAATGAATTCTACGAATCATGGATAGTTAGAAATGAAATAGACTTTGCCTAAATTTAAATCTAGATCAAGTAGAGGTCGCTCCTAACATTCTGTGTTACTTTGTCAAAGTCTTAAGTAATTTCTAGTGAAGAACTTACTAACTAACGACCACGTAATATAGCAATCAATGACAAGAATATATGCAGTTCAATGTAAGTATAATATACGTAGATATCAAAAAGCAGACATGCTTAATATCAAGTGAATTAAATTGCAGCATCAGCATTAATACGCGTTCTACTATGACAAATTAGCCTCCTTGTTACGAATAGAATTCGTCGTCTTATTTGATTTGACAATTACGTAAGACCATGTTTACATTTTTTATAATGTGGTATTTGATTCACGGACGTTCCACCGCAGTCATTTTTAAGTGATTACTAAACACTCTCAAAGAACATCTAATTTCACTTTCTGTACGTTCGGCGCCGTCGTGTCTAGTCGCTGACTGCAGTTAATACTGACCGGCTCGAAACTGACTGACTAAACTATATTAACGATCCGTGTCGGTGCAGCGCATGCCGTGTCATTCATCACCACCGCATTTTCCTCGTGTACTAATAATGTGACATTGCGCAAACACCTTTCCCCGGTAGACGCAAGCCGTCAATCAACTCCAAACTGATCGTATCGCTAGCTGAACCCGCTCCACATACTCGTTCTGATCTTCATCCTATTTCAAAATGAGTCGAGTTTGTCATTTGCCAACATCTGTGGCAACATCTTTCAAGTTGGCAACTCCTGCATCGCCGTGATAATACAATGTTTACGCTTCGTAAACCTTGCAGCTGTACTTGCTGCTCAACGTAATTTAATCTCAAATAATAATAATCACCTATTCCAAATGAAATCATAAATTGTAAAGTCCAAAAGCGCGCTGTGTGGCCTATCAGTTATTTGTTTAAGCACACAATCATGTCATTTACTGATACGTTCTTAGATAAAATCAGAGCAGGCTGAACATGGTCGTAAAGCACGGGCGCGCGTGTGCGCGGGCGCTGGTGACTGCACATTAATTTAACCATGTGTTTATAGCTCACCGCATACATCTGTGTCGTGTGACCGTATTAGTCAACTCGCGGGCCGAATTCTTAAACAGATTCAGATATAATTATTCAGTCGTTATACGATAGAGTTATGGCGCGGTGCAAATACTTGGACGAGATATGTCAGTCATGTCAAATACTTAACTTATGTATATGTCCGAAGATTTATCATACACATACCTGGAGCCAGCATCTGTGCTACTGACTGACGTTTTAAAATTATTTTAGAAGAAACAGTGAAAGGTTTCAATAAAACAATCGCCGCACTATTATGTAGTGAACTGTAGGCAATTAATACCTGCGTTGTGATTGTGTAATATTTACATGCTTTCTATTAATATAAACTGTTATCAAATTACAGGAAAGTTGTCCCTTTCTCGAGTTAATATTCTGAATAAATAAATACGTGATATAATAGAGACATATGATCATAATTATAAATTACGAACATGAATACAAATCGGACCGCCTGCTGAGACAACAACACGAAGTGATACTTACTGATTGGCCCATGCTAGATAATACGCTGTATAATGTCATGTGATCACGAATGTTGTGACTGCGACCGACTTCTAGAGCTTTCAGCTGTACCAATGCACTGCTTGTTATTTATTTATTTAGTTTGACATGGACAAGCCACCCGGTAACCAGACACGCAGTTCTCTATTTCTGACATCCTGTTGGTACCTAGAGTACCTAACTAAGATGGTGCGGATTGACAAATAATTACTGTCTTCAAAACTTTCCATTAAATTATTTTATTCACTTTTTAATAAAGCTTACAAAATGTAAGGTTCATTTTTTCTCAAATAACATTAAAGATAATATAATTATGGTAAGTAATGATTTTCATTATAAAATATTCTTTGCCAATCGTTGTTTAGTGTAGAGAATCAGTTTTGAACGAAATGACCCAGATTTTCAAAGATACACCGTTTCACAGTTACAGAGAATTTTCATAAATTCAAATATCCTTGTTATGTGGGAATGTCTCCTTTACATAAACTGTTCTGCAGTTAAATCTAAATTGAACTGTCAGTCGCCACAATTTTGAGTTAAATTCTATAATTTGAATTTTAATGAACATGATCAGGTTGCGACAATTTTCCTTCGCCTTTCGTAGGTAGTTATAATATATCAAAACATTGCCTAATCATTTGAACATATTTGCGGCTCGGTCACCTTATAATACGAGTTGCTCTGGACGAGTTGTCGCGAGATAAAGTTATGGGCAGTTGCAACAAACATAGGTACAGTACTGCGCTGCCAATCCATTGTTAGGTTTGGGTTGATGAAATAAAACTAAGTTTATTTATCAAATAGCAGAGGTGGAATTTATTATTATACTTTAGGAGGTGTGTGTTGCCTGAAGGCGTTAGCAGAACAGAATGAGGGCGAGATGCAAACATCTCAGTGAGGGTTAGCTGGCCACTTAAGGCACTTATAATAGTGGCGTGAGAATAATGAGTAGATTGATTTTTGTTATTCCAACACGCCCCCTCAAAAATTAATCTAAAATAAAATTAATTACAATCATAGTATCACACACCATCCTTTATCTGGGGTACAATCATTCAATGGTCCAACATTCGTTGCATAGGATTAGGGAAACCCAGAAAAACCTAATCAGACCATGTTATACTTATTCAAAATCTTAACCTAGTTAAGTATTTAATACTATAGATTTTATTCATATATAAAATATATTGTAATCTATTCTAGTCCCAATTTCTCTCTCAACTGGGAGAAACGAACAGTGGGTAACTGTTTCGTTAACACATCAGCCAACTGGTTACCTGTGGACACATAAATTATTTTAATAACATTTTTCTCAACTTGTTCTCTAGAGAAATGATATTTGATGTCAATATGTTTTGACCTTTTATGACATGTCGGATTATTTGCAATGCTTATGCAACCACTATTGTCCTCATAAATAGGAATCGGATCCAGTATTTTAATGTTTATACTGGTTACTAAAGACTTTAACCATAGAGCTTCTTTTACGGCCTCAAATAGTGCCATGTACTCTGCTTCAGTACTAGAAACTGCTACTGTTGTTTGCCTTTTTGTTGTCCAACTTATAGTGCATTGCTCAAATAAGTTAAACAAATAACCCGTAGTACTTTTTCTATCCACTTCATCAGAACCCCAATCAGAATCAACATAACCACTTAACGGTATTTTATCTGAATTGCTCCGACGATAAGTCAATTTTAAATCAAGCGTCCCTTTTAAATAACGAAGCACTCTTTTTAAGTGTGACCAAAGTGCATGGTTGTTTTTATTAGCAAATCTACTCAAGACGTTTAGACTATAACTCAAATCGGGTCGAGTGCAAACCATAATGTAAATTAAACATCCGATAAGATTTTTACAAGGGGCATTCATTGTTTCACACGAATTTAAAGCTTCGTAATCAACTTTAGTTTCAAGTGGAGTACTGACATGTTTACAGTCACTCATGTTAAATTTATTAAGGACTGTTTCTATATACAGTTTTTGGTCTAAAGTTATTTTGTTATTGCTTCTTTCAATTTTAATCCCCAAGAAACACTTTATTTCTTTCAAATCTACCATTTTGAACCTTTTCATTAAGTATTGTTTAAAGGTGTTCATGGTTTTGATATCTGCCGTTGCGATAACAAGATCGTCAACATATAAAATCACATAAATGTTTTTAGAAATATCACCTGCATGTAATATATACAGACATCGGTCAGCTGATGAATATCGAAAACCTTTTTCAATCAAGACTTGTTCGAACGTTGCGAACCAACAACGTGCTGATTGCTTTAATCCATATAACGACTTATTTAATTTACAGACCAAGTTGTTATCTGTACATGGGATTCCTTGTGGTACTTTCATAAAAATTCCTCAAGTTTCCCATTTAAAAATGCCGTTTTTACATCCATATGATGCACTAGCAATCTATACTGATTCGCGAATGCTAAAATAAATCTGAAACTTGCTATTCTTGCAACAGGTGCAAACGTCTCATTATAATCAATAAGATATTCTTGATTGAAACCACGAGCTACTAAACGCGCTTTATATTTTAATGGTTTTCCAGATTCATCATTTTTAATAGAAAATACCCATTTACAATCAATGATATTTCTGTCAATAGGTTTTTGTACCAGGGTCCAGGTTTCATTTTTGAGGAGTGAATTAATTTCCTCTTTTATAGCACTTTCCCATAAATGTCTATCATCCCTGGATTGGATTTCATCAAAAGATCTAGGTATAGAACATACTAATGATTGTGCATGCAGCAAATAATTATTTGATAGATCATCTTTACTGTCATCATAACACACTTTAGGTATGTTTTTAATCCTTTCACTCCTTCTTAGATTCGGAGATGTTTTATCATCTTGAGATATTGTCAATTCATTTGGAAATGCAGAGTCTGAGTACACATCTGTTTCACTTACAGATTTATTAGATGGTGGATCTAATGACATAGGTATTTCGAACGTTTGTCTCATACAACTATCTGATTTCATCTTATCAGATTTTTGCACCTCCCAACCATTGGAGTGCCCGTCAGATTTAATGGAATTTTTACTCATAATCCCTTCAGGCTTAACAGGCCTACTTGATAAGAAATTAATCTCATCAACTATTACATCTCTGACTTTCACAAACCTTTCGTCTACCAGTAACCACACCTTATATCCATTTGGTTCATATCCAACCAGGATACCTTTTGATGACTTTTCATCAAACTTATGTCTTTTTGTCTTATTCATAAAATAAACAGTTGAACCAAAGACTTTCAAATACTTAAGTTGCGGCTTTTTACCATGCCACAATTCAAATGGTGTGTTATCAACTCTCAGTGCTTTTGTGGGTGTGATATTTACTAGATAAGTAGCAGTTAACACAGCCTCACCCCAGAATGTTTTCTCTAATTTCGCACCGGACACCATAGCCCGACTGCGTTCCGTTAATGTTCTTATCATTCTTTCTGCTACACCATTCAAAGCTGGCGTATGCGGCACTGTTAAATGGTAGCTTATACCTTTTGTAACACAGTACTCTCTCATTTCTTTCGATAAATATTCACCACCATTATCACAATATAAATTGACAATACTCAGGTTAAAGTGTGCCATACTTTTTGTTGCATAATCCCGAAAAGCAGTAAAAACATCTGATTTATGAGCTAATAAGTATGTTGCACAATAATGAGTAAATTCATCGACAAAAACGACAAAATACTTTTTGTTGTCAAGTGTCGAAGGAGTGACGGGACCCGAAACATCTGTGTGTACCTTAAATAGTGGTCGTTTTGTTACCTTTGGCTTTGATTTGTTAAATGGTAAACATGCTTGTTTTCCATAAATACAAGCTTCACATAAGTTGTCACATGGCTTAATATGACTTATTTTCTCTATATCAGAAAACATTTCTTTATGCTTTATTTGCATAAATTTTGATTTACTAATGTGGCCTAAACGTTGATGCCACAACTCATAGTTATTTACGACTCTATTTAAAGAACACACAACAGACCCTTCAAGTAAAAAGTTAATTCCAATTAAATTGTTCAAACACTCACCCTTTGTTACCAATGTCTTACCCGTGTCGAATATTTGTACGCTTCCATCTTTGCCAAAAATAATTGTCATACCAGCTTCTTGCATTTTCTTTACTGAAAGCAAGTTGTATGGAATATCTTTACAGAATAAAACATCCTGCAATATACCTTTTAATCCCAAGTTACTAATAACCGGTAAGTTTCCCTTTCTTGTAGCCTGGATGTAAGTACCGTTCTTCGCCACGGAGATATTTACTGGTTTTTCTAATTCTGTAAACTTTTCCGCTAAATCTGGCCTGTTGATGAAATGGTCTGAAGCGCCAGAGTCCAGCACAAATGTAATGGTTTCTTGGTTATTACGTTTTATGGCATTTGCTCCTACCATAAATGCAAATCCGGATATGTTTGGATCAGTTGTTTCAGTATTCACTACTTGTATTGTTCGATGGTATTCAGGCTTTTGAAACCGTTCAGTTGCCATCTTGTTGTAATAACAGTTTTTCATAATGTGACCTTTTCTTCCACAATGGTGACATTTCACGTTTTTAGATTTATAATTTCTTTTAAATCTGTTATTAAATAATTGTTGACCCCGTTTCTGTTGATGATAGGTCGCATTTGGGAATTTATTTATTTTTGAAAACGACGTAGTTTTAGCTTGTAATACTTTTAAACTTGTGTCTCGATTTTCATTGTTTAGTTTAATTTCGTGGTCTAGCAATCTAGTTTTCACGAACGTCAAGTTTAAATTTTCTTCGGCTAAAGTTTCGATCGCAGTAATAACACTATTATAAGAGTTGGGTAGTGTCATGAATAAATGCGTTATTTTATCGTTCTCATTTAACGTTGCTCCCGCCGATACTAGTTCGCATATTAAATCATCAAAATTTTGAAAATGCTTTACTAATTGGTCTTCTTTAAACTTCATATTGAGAAGTTGTTTTCTTAAAGTTAACTGATTAGATGTACTTTTTCGCTCATATATCAAATCTAATTTATTGAAAATGTCTTTAGCTGAAGATTGTTCAGTAACTAAACCGAGTAAAGTGTCTGATAAATATTCTACCAAAATATTTTTCGCTATTTTGACACTTTTAATCCACTCAGTATTAGGTTCGCTTGGCAATTCTTCATCAATTACATGAAGGACATTAAGTTCACTTAATAGGTTACGAATTCTTAATTTCCAAACACTATATCTTTCACCGTCGAATTGTTTAATGTTCCGTTTCAAGTTGGAGCTGTCCATTTTCACTGATTTTAATTTCACAGTACATTTATAAAAATAAAGTCACTTAAAATTTATTAATTGTCTTTTAAAAGTATTTACGATACTTCTAGTATTTATTATTAATTACACTGTACTTTACTGCACTGCACTGGTACACTGGTGCACTGGGCCCATAACCTGTTAGGTTTGGGTTGATGAAATAAAACTAAGTTTATTTATCAAATAGCAGAGGTGGAATTTATTATTATACTTTAGGAGGTGTGTGTTGCCTGAAGGCGTTAGCAGAACAGAATGAGGGCGAGATGCAAACATCTCAGTGAGGGTTAGCTGGCCACTTAAGGCACTTATAATAGTGGCGTGAGAATAATGAGTAGATTGATTTTTGTTATTCCAACATCCATCATTCGTAGTCGCTTATCTACAAATATAGACCTGTAATAATCATACATTCGATAAAATCGTAAAATTACTTGCAAGTTTAACTGGACAAGTAGTCTGCGTGCCTTTAAATGTTGCAAAACATCCAGTCAAATTACTGTGCGTGGTAATTATTGTATCATTTTCCCAAACAAGATAATTTCGTATTTAATTGCTGACTTGATTATGTTTATTTGTGGACTGTCTCTCATGTTTTAAATCAATTTGATGTAGTATTATCAAATAAACAAGTTTAATATAGTGACACTTAATATTACTAGCAATAAAGTTTATTTTATGTTTATTGGAGTCGGTGTATGTTTTCTTAATGCATATGGCATAAAAAAATAATTATGAGTAGCACAATTTTTAATTTATTGTTAACTTTTAAAAACTAGCTACTCAAATATTAATCCTGTCGTCTATGGTTCATTGCTATTCCGGTAAATGTCTCGAATTTTATTACAAATGTATATTACCTTTTTAGTAGCATATCAATATAGATTATGTCCTTTTGAATAAAGAAATGTCCAATTTAGTCTTGCAGTTCATGAGTTACGCGAGTTCATACGTTTCATATTTACTCGTACCTAGTTATAAAATGTAGATTTAATCTAGTAATAATAGACTTTATCTACCATCAAATCTTTGAACAGATGTGCCTCGGTGTTTTTTTTTTCAGAATATATTGTACTTTGTCAATGTTATTATAAGAATATGAACTCAACGATTTTCCTCTTGCCTTAAGCGCTACGTTTGCGGTTGATTTTCGAACAGAACAAATATTTGTCTGACCTACAGATATGCGTAGTGTTCCGGGTAAACGTGCGAGATCTGTGTTTGTTAATACACCTCCGAATACAGGAAAATTTCCTTGCAACTTAAAAAATGTACTCTAAAGAAATATTTCTATGTACGGGAATAATAAATGGGATTAATAAATGATCTATCTCTGAACTAATTTGAAACACACGTCACTTAATGATTGAGTGGCTACAAGATAAAAACCTAGGTTTTGTCCATAAGTTAGTCTGTATATCACGATGACTTCATTCCCCCTAGTTCTTTCCCCCTTTTTATCATCAGACAATTGCTTAATGATGGATATACCACCCACAAGACGATTGTCTCCAGTTTTATTATCAGGACTGATAAGGATTAGAATATTTTACCGGAGTCTGTGTTCCCCGAAGGGGGTAACTTAGGTGTATTTAATGGCCGAGTGAATTGGTTGCTTGTGCATTTATGTTGTTCATTATGGTTACCTTCATAAAAATAAATAGATATTCGCGTACCTGCACATCTACCAACCACCTAGGCAATAATTATATAACAATAATTGTAAAGAATATAATAATATAATTTATTTAATGCGTAAAGTTTTATCATTTGGAGAACATACTTAAATCCTTATTGTATTCTAAAATCGCAGCATTTGGAAGGTGATATTCCAAAACTAATCTTAAAGAAGCCAAGTTGCAAACGCGACATTTTATTTTAAATATGATTTCTTTAATAATGTCAGTCGATAGAAAGTTTTAGTATCATGTTTCGAATCAAATATCATAAACTTTACACTTCTTTATGTTTACATAAGAATTAATTATCTTTGTGTTCTTTTCGATGGATGTCTCATGCAACATTTTATTTCAATTAGTTTTGTCTGTGTGTTTGGATAGTATTTTGTTGATCGTAAAAGTAGTGCTCGTATTCTCTGGTTTATTGACTAGTAGTCTTGATTCCGTAGTTTCCCATAAGTATTAGGTAGTTGTAGGGGTTTTGCCTAAGTTTACCAATTCGGCAATTTCACTACAAACTAACTAAGGTGCTAATAAAAAATTACAAATTATACAAAAAAGTATTCAGTTCTTGGATTGATGAACAAACAATTTGATAAGTATTTATAAGAATATCAAATATATCTGTATGTATAAGTTATACAGAAATTCTTCATACAGGAAAAGGAAAAAACCCGATAAGTGCAGAAGAAAAAATATATCTGGCCTTTTGTGGTTTAGTAGGTCCATGTTTTTCCAATAATGTTAGAAGAACCAACCAACCACATGAGTGGCACTTGAATTTTAAACGAGCAAACAACAAAAATGCGTTGTATTTCAAAAGGTCTTACTAAATAATACTAATATGTTGGTACTTTGAATATACGAGTAATTCCCTTCTGCATTCCTCGAGTAACCTGCGTGATTTCTCCTGGAAGAGTATCATATTAGTAGTTATATTACATTTTCATTACATTTTGTATTTGTTTTATTTTTTAACGTAGGGTAACACTAGGATTTTCTCCTGTTTCGTGGGTGCGTTTACAAACATACGAATTAACACACACAACAACCAGACCCGAAACAACATTTTCTGGGTCACACAAAGAGTTGTTCCGTGCGGGAATCGAACCCGCGACACGTTGAGCGGCAGCCGTGCAGTCATTATTTATTTTATTATTGTGTATTATTTCATAACAACATAAGCAATGTCAGGCTTAAGTATAAGTACAATTTTAACATGGTAATAACTGGTCCCACTTGCTCGCATTGGTTAAGACCTCACTCATTTCTCAATTTACATTGTAATAAAATAAGAAAAAGAGATGTACTAATTACTCTTGCAAATTGGAAATGTTTCAACACTTCTGTGCTAACTAAACTGGAAAAAAATATGTTGGTACATACATACATATCCAAAAGATTACACCAATAACACTATTTTCGGCAAATTACGCGATCCAATTTGAATTAGAAATTAGTCAAGCTTACATACCTACTATTATCTTATAATAATTACTTTGTAAGGTTTGTTCTCTTTACTTTTTTCAATAAAAATTATAGAATTTTAATAAATATCATAGATATTTAATATTTAAGCACCCAAAAAGTCAGTCTGACCAGCATTGTGTCATGAGTCTGTCAAGTCTGATTGCAGTTTTAGGGTACGTTATGTTTCTTCCGTAATCCGGACAACATATAATTGAATGGAACATCCATTTCTTTTAGATTTTCGTGTCATAGGTACTAATCCTAAACTTAAAACAACTTCGTTAAATTTCAAAGTTCCGTTTAAGTAATCTATGTTGTTTTCAAATCATTGTACGCACTAAATGTTCAGTTCCGCATTTTAACCAATTTGATAATTTCCTAGTTCAACTTACTTAATAGTAGGTAAATTAAATGAAATACAACATGGCCACGTAACAAGTGAGACATTAAAACAATAACACATATTTCTAAAATGTTGAATGTTATGTTATATCATCAAATATATAAAATAAAAATCTTTATTACTGTGTGAACTCGCTTTCTAGTTTGACAAAATACCATTTGTTCGTTTCTAACTTTGACATGAAGACGGAGACAGATATATACCCAGTTCTGATATTCCACAGGTAAATCTATCTTCGAATTAAATTACGTTCATCAAGTCCATTAAGTCTTTCTTGCGCAATTTACATACCTAAATGTAAATGATTAAATCTTAACCACAGTGAGTAATAAAAGCATTTTAATAAAAGAAATGCCTTTCATTACACGCTAAAAACCTCTAAACGAACGAGCAATTTGTATGGTTTATAAGTGAAGACGTTTGGTGCGGTGCGTGAGATACCGCAGAGTCACTGTTGCGTGTTCCTCACAGAGAGAATATCGGCACAAAGTGTCTATACAAACAGACCGATGTAACTGTTACCAGTCACGCTCTGCAGCCTCCTATAACATACCGCAGCTCGCTATCGACACGACAATGGCGTGAAGATGTGTAAGAATAGCTCGCGTTTCTTAAGTCCGATGTTAATAAACGATTTCAATCCAATATCTTTGATTCAATATAGTTTTTTGACTAAAACTCTATACATTTAATGAACGGTCATTAATTTCAGTTTTGCACAATGTGAGACCAAGTTGAGTTAATTCCTTAATTGTCCTAGATCGTAATCGTAGTAACATCTTTTATATTGACTTACTAATTTTTACGACCTATCTTAGGTGACATATGTGCGTAAGTGTCCACTTCGGGTTTTCCATGAATTTAGTTTTACATTTAATCTAAAATGCCTAAAAGAAAACTTAATGAAAGCAGGCATTTCTTTCGTATTTTGATCAAATTATCCGCATAGATCAAACTAAAGCCTCGATTTCACAACATCTGTATCTATCAACAAGTCGTGTGTGCAACTCATTAGCTAAATTCAAAAATCACGATCCGTTTCCTCATTGTTTTGTAAAAGGGCAAAGCGACAACAATACGACTAAGCGCTTAGATCCATATTTACATATCACAATAGCTTTAAGTAGGTACGTAATTATTATTACATAGATACATTATGTGACGAAAAGTTAGCATCTTCATATCAACAGTATTGCCGAAGCCAAAGCCTGTCGCAAGATCAATTAAAACGTAAATAAATTAAGCAACCGCTTTAAATATCACATTTTATTCGATAAAATAAAACAAAATAACTTCACGATATTATGTAAACTGACTTCGTAATTGTGATCTAATTTTGTCTTACGCAGACGAAATGCACGAACAGTTTTCTCGTGTTCTTGAAACAATGAAAATGTAATGTAGTAACCGGTACTTAAATATTTTATAATAAGTATGACACAGGTGTGCCCTTTACATGCACATGTTGGTCATAAACCTATGAACCCGTTATTATACAAACATAAAACTGCACGACGAATGTAATACAAGAACATTATCGCAGCCATATTGAGTTATCATGTCACTTTAAAGGTCAGAAAGCCTGTAATAGGACGTTGTCAATATTTTTATGGGAGTAACACGAAACCGCCGTTATTGTTTCAAATTCTAATTATGTTGTCAAAACAATACACAGAAACGCAATCGACAACTAGATGGTGATGTAACGCTGTAACAAAATATCTGGGTGTATAGGTAGCGGCAGCCTAGACTAATGGTCGGATCGGTGCTGCACGCGAGCCGCGAGCCTACGAGGCGCGTGGGTGGCGCACAGAGCTGCTACATGGTCACACGAGGGTCAGCGTTCATTTAATCTCAAAGTCGCCGTCAAAATATTCGTATGTAATGCTTAGCTTACGACGGACATACCCACTGCTTAACGCAAGGTCCCACTATCGAGTGCGACTCTTACAATTCCCATGAAAATATTTGTTGTTTTTTCTACTTATAACATACCTGGTGACATATTAGTGCTCCATTGTCGATCATATCTCAGCTAAGTTCCAACTAATTATATTTACCTAGATTCTTACAAAGTCCTTGTATTCGGCTCGACCATAACATACATCAAGCGTGTGCCTGTCGATTATAATCGTGCTGGCATACTATCTGATAAGGTGCACGCAATAACAATGAACTAGAAAACTTAATTAATTGTTATTCTCACCATAACTCAAGTTTAAATTGAACAAATTGTTTTAGCAGTTATCAGAATTATCACTTGAAATCACGAGATAAAATAAGTTGTAATGAGAAAAAATTATTGTATAAAACTGTATTGTAATTTTGAAGAACGGTTGTAGAAGTAAACTCAAATATAAACTATTTCGTGACGCAAACAAGAACCCGGTGATGTCATATCACTGTCTGTTACCAGCCGGGAGATACGGGAGACTCACGACTCCCAGAATACCTCACATGGCTCGTGGATACTATTTTTCTCAGATTTAAAGCGATAATAAAATAATCACGACGAACGACCATTTTGTACAACGGTACATTTAGAATAATGCTCTGATGTACCCACATACACAGATGTTTGCTAATCTCATTCAACCAAAATCACGACTGTTGTTTACTATGAAAAACTGACCAAACAGTGAACACTAAAGATGTTCATACACTGACGACCTCAAGTGATGTATTGTTCTAACCAAATAAGCAAACAAATCTTTTCGTGATTATAATAGTGTAAAAAATTACAGTTCGTGGGACGTTTGGACGTCGCGGAGAGACAAAGCAAGTTCTGTTACATTATGTACGGAACAAATAGAACAAAATATTCGCCTGACAATGGCCCCTCGTATGCACAAAGCGTTGCGCGGGTTGAGCACGCAATATCACTGTCCCACACAATAACTAGGGACCATGAACCAAATTCAATCGGAGCAAAAGAATGTTCTGCCCTCGGATTAGTCCTGCAGTCTAAGAAACATCGCTATGTGCCGCTACACTGGACCGTGAAATGATTTACTGACATCGTTAAGTAAGACAAAGACTAATTGATTACCCCGAAAGCGAGAAGACCACACATAAGTATTACTGTAATTAGTTCAAAAGAGTTAGCATTATTATGAAAAATGTTTGTTCTCATTTTCAAAACAAAAAAAGGCGCGAAATTATCCGGGACATGGCAATAGGCGCCAGATACCTAGATATATACATGGGAATCACAATATGATGAATAAAAGAGTTAACACAACATAATATCTGTAAGAGTCTTAACTAAAAGTGCAAATATTTGTCTTGTAAGACTGAACTCGTAAAGATAAACAAGACCTCTTTGTAGAGCTAATATTTAAGCCGATGCTTATCTAAGAACTTGTTAATTAACATCTAAAACAAAGAGAGAGGTGAAAGCACTAGACTAAATCTATGTAAGCAAATCTTAGGTAACGTGACTTCACGCCTAGTTTTTTACCTAAGAAGGATTATACATTGGAGACATACCTAGCTTTGTACTATGATAAGAAGGTCTTTAATTTTCTAACATCCAACTGCACTGTACATTTATATATGTACGTATGTAAGTACATATGTTTGTATATCGCTCCTGCTGTTTCTACTACACCTGCCGAATGTGATTGGGTTATCCACTAACACAAGCAGACGGTAATCAAAACTTTTTATAATGTTGAACCCGAGCATTACTCCTGCTTCAGGTAAACTAACAACCAACTACGGAGTCCATTGAAATTCTCATCTATAACTATCAGTATTGAGGAAATTGCTCAAGTTACTAAAGCAGTAGATAAGTGGCATAGATAATTATTGTGTCTACTTAAAACAGCCACTCTCCAAAGCCCTACAATTGCCACGTTTTTTTTTATTGACAAGGAAACAATTTGCGCGTAGCCCCATAGCACTCGTAAATCAACAACAATCATTTTTATTACATTCTTGTATAATTCCAAGGTCCATTTATTTTAATTGTCAGAGATGGTTATCAATTAACAATGCATTATATAATAACATTAATAACTAATGTTCTAAATCCACCTAACACGTATTGTATAACGCAGTAACGGAACTGCATTTTACATATTATTATACAATTTTTAGACGTCCAATAACTTATTAGGTGTTAATCAGATTGTAGTTTTATGAGGTAGGTATTTTATCGAAACGCAATTTTGTTTAAATATTTTATATCATACTAGCTTTTGCCCGCGACTTTGTTCGCGTGGAATAGTAACTTCCTACAGATTTCTGGTTTGAAAACTATCCAAACTATGTATGTCTGTACCAAATTTCACACCAATAGGTTCAGTAGTTAAGGCGTGAAGAAAAGACAGACAGAGTTACTTTCGCATTTATGATATTAGTATGGATTTATCTAGTTTTGGAAAATTGATTTATTACTAGCTTCTCTCGCCGGTTTCAGCCGCTGCTCAGCTCCATTTGATCGTAGCGTGATGTTCATTGTAGCTCTCTATCAGTGACAGAATTTTGGCAATCCGACCAGCGGTTTCAAAGATTGCTCCTTACATTGAAACTTACAAATTTTACGTTTTTATAATATTAGTATAGATTATGTTATAAACGCTGTCCCTGACTGTTCACATTTAACTATTACAAATATTGTTATTAATACTCATAAGTTCGACACAAATTACAAATTATGAACCTACGTACGAATAAACTTTTCCTCAGATGAAAGTAACAAAGAAAACTTGTAGGTACCGACAATTATCTTTTAATAACTTATTCACCGCAATGTCTAGTTTAGTACTTACGCAGCGTTAACAATCAACAATTAGTGAAGTATTTATAAATTACCTAACAAGTAGTAAGTCGGCAACAACAGAACGAATCTCCATCGAATCAGACAAGCTGGTAATTAATGTGATTGATTAACACACTAACTGTTAACCTGGGAGCTGGATTTATGGCAAAACATTCGCAGCACGCGAGCCGCGGCTAACTGCGAGTGCCCAATAGTTAACAATCTACAATCTGCCTTAGCATCGGCAGACAACTTACAAAATACTTCCAAGTCTGGGCTCAGTAAGAAGCAGGTACCCGCTCACCCAAACCGCTAAATCGAATACTTCATTAATCAACACCAGTTCGCTTTAATTTCTAGAACCGTTCCCTGGAATATAGAACCTATAATGCGTTCGAAAGGAGGCAAGTGTTGCAAAATCCTCAATGCCGTTGGTTCACTTAGCAAATGTTTCTATTTCAGGAAGTTTATTCACGTATCGGATAGGACAGGTCGTAACAGGCTATCAATTTAGTAAAGCAAACACTGTAAGTGGGCCGGTTGACCAAACTGCGACTTTACACTGGATTTGCATAATACCGGGCGATAGCCTCTCGCTTTACTTTAGGCCGATGTGGTGCGACCGACAATCTGTACACGTATGTATAATATAATAACAGGTTCGTTTGTGATTTCGAAATTAATTTATGTTGGCGAGCACCTTGCTGCTCGCAAGATTAGTGCTAGCTTCGAAAGTTATAATAACTGCGATTATTGTTGCTCAAATAGGTACCTTTAATTGGTTTGGAAGTCGTTCACTGTAGTGTTAAAACTAAATCATGTCGTCATTACTTATAGGTACTTATTTCGCTACTAGTTTGCAGATTTTATTATCAATTTATCTGTCTAATAGTTGCCTGTTAGGTAAACTTAATAAAATCCTAAAGTAAAATTTATACTACAATCTTAAAGATGAGTCAGTGCTTCAGACAAACATCAAGAAGAAAGTGGTTGATGATGTTGTGAATAAAAATATATAAAAAAAACTTGTTTATTTCATTGACAACATCGTGATTAATAATTCCCATATAAACGTGTTACATAAACATTATATCGATTGGCCCACGATTGGCCCAACGCTTCTCTCGATATCATTCATATTTATTTACATACTAATGATGTTTAATTAATTTTAAAGGTACTTACTAAGCTTCTTTTCATCTTTTTCCTACGTTCATAAAGTTCATAGAAAATTTTCCTTTACAAAAAATTTGAATGTAGTTATATTTTTTTATACCGTATTCTGGCATTGTATGACGCAACTATTTTACATCATGCTGTCACTGAACATAAACACACGCGCATTGTTTTTATAACGCGTCAACTCTGTCGATCTATTACTATCAATACCGGCTATGCCTCTAATAGACATGCTAATAATAAAAAACTTGGTATGTCATCACACGCTGTTATATGACCAAACAAAATGTACCGTAGACCATTTGAATGAAGTCTAACGAAAATATTTACTATTACATAGACTCATAAACTGGTTAGACATGACGTTTAATTTACGAAATCGCTGGAACAAATTGCTACATATTTTATAGGTTCGAACACTTTCTGAGTCGCAATTGTATCTATAAATAAGTCATAACAAGAACTGGTTAATGCTTACTGAACGTCATGCCTGCCATGTCTGCAGGAGTCTTAGGTCTGTGACACGATTGAACATTTTGTGGCACGCACGTAGGTAGCATGTATTTAAGGTTTCTATTTCTTTCCTTGCATAACAACTTACTATGATGCGGGTTATTTCAATTTCTCTAGGTTTGTAGAAGTAAAAAAATAACAACATAATAGTTTATAATAGACCATTGTATCGTACAGCGTAAATTCTTAGTGAGGTTGTGCTAGCTTATTGCTAAAACTTTTTTACTAAAAGCAGTATTTATTGTTGTTGCAGAGAGCAGTACATTTTCAACGTTTTTGAAGTCATCGTGAGCACGTTAGAGACGAAACTACAAAGAATAGAGAACTTGGACAAGGCCGTCGAACATTTAATGAGGAGAGTGGAAGCGCTCGACTCAAGAGTAAATGACAACATACACAAAACTGATGCTATCATATCAAAACTGGGAAACCTCGACCTAAAACTGTTCAGTCACATAGGCCAGAATGACGAGGAAAGCGTTACCGAACACAGTGCTAAAAAACAGAACGAAAATAAAAACAAGATAAGTGACGCACAGTTGCTTGACCGAAAACTGGAATCTTTAGATCAAAAAGTCTCGAACATCGACACGAAACTGGTAGGCCTTAAAAATCAGATCGACAGTAACTTTTTGCCAGTCGATGACATCAATGCCGAGGCTAGTGAAAAGAAACCTATCAATTTGAACGTAATAGAAATTGCAAAAGGTTTGAACACCGAGGTTATCAATGAAATCACTAAAGAAGTAGATCAACTGAGAAGCTCTGTATCGACAGTCGATCGAAAACTCCAGTTCCATATTAACCTCGTCTCAGAGAACTTAGGCAAAGTACTTTACATGATGGCTGATGTACACGCGGCTATAGTCGAGCCTGAAGATGCTTCAATCAATGTCAACAGTTTGTTCAAAAACCGTACAGCTACAAGTACACAGGCCCCAATAACGAAAAGTAGTAAAATAGATACACTTGTAAATAAAATAATCCCCATGATGAGCGTCTCAGAGAAGATGGATGAAGTTTGGGACGTAGTAGTCGGTACGAAGAGTTCCGTGGATGATTTAGTTCCCAAGTCAGATGAACTACTTACACAGACGCAGCGTCAGGAGCGCGCTATAGGACAAATCCACAATGACCTACGTTTAAAAACAAACCTTATCATAGAAAATTTGGACATGGTAGAAAAGCGGCTGAAGAAACAGGAGGATGACGTCGCAACGCTGGCTCAGCGGCCGGTACCCGCTGAACTTCTACTGGACCCAACCATCGACCGATTGGTAGAGTACGCCCCTAACCGCTACAGAGTCGACGAACCATACACCGACCCTAGTACAAGCACCGCGTCAGCAACCACGACGCTGCCCTCGTCTACACTAAACAACAGGTGATATCTTTCTATTTTCAACTAAGCCAATAAGACTTTGCGATTGTGTTTATTTATGCGATATATTTTGCGAGCCCTAGCGATTGTGCTGTGTTACTGTTACATCCTACACTAGCGATGTGTATTTAGCGATCAAGGTGTAGGGGTGTACGGTGACTAATGTTCGTGTCGCCTGCAGCCCGAGCACGAGCACGAGCACCTCCAGCACTTCGAGCACGTGGAGCTCGACCGGCGGCGCCGGCGCCACGGTGACTGTGACACCGGCCAGCACGGCCAGCACGGGCAGCACCAGCCCGCGGCCCGCTAGCCGCAAGGGCGGGATCATCTTCCCTAGCGTCAAGAACAAACCCATCATCGGCAATAATACTTTCGCTTCGGAAATCGTCGCCAACTATAAAGACGTGAAAGTGAGTCAAAGTTACATAAAAAATATTATTAGTCATTATAACACAACACACCTATCGTTGTCGCTCAACCAATCTTAAGGTGCAATTAATAAAATGTGCTAACCGTGCGAATGATATAACTCTATAGAGGCAGGGATGTACTATGAGGAGTCATGTTTCATAGATTTTTAGCTTTAAATCAGCATTGATATTGTCTTTGATATCAACAATTTTAAACGTTTTCTTTGACAATTGGTGATTGGTGGCAAGTGACAACATAATCTGTAGCTCGTATCTACATGAAATTATACAGCTTAGTTATGCGTGTTTCTGTGACTCGTATTGATATCGTCGCAGCAATATGAATCATAGCGAGGGACAAAAAGTTGATTACAAGTAGCTGGAGCAATATGTCTTAGTTAAATGGATGCTTGTCTAGATGTAGGTTGAGTGAAGTAAGGCGATTGCACCGACTTTGAGAGGGAATTGCTACAAATCGGACAGGCTAGGCCGAGGCGGTGGCTCGGGTATGTTACTGTTAGTATTTGTAGTAGCTCTGTTGTCGGAATTTTAATCAGCGCCCGTCGGTCTGGTTGTGCGCAACTAGCAGACAGTCTCCGATACACTACCATTTACGTCTCCCGGTTGAGCAACAAGGAACACAAAATACTGTGCAATACACGCTCTGGTATGCAGTCACCGGAACATATAAACATACATTCGTACTAAACGCCTATAAAGCTAAGGTTTCTATTGCTCGTATTTACGTAGCATTTCGTCGTTCAACGGTTGATTGGTAGAGTTTAGGATTATTAGTAAATCTCGAAAATAGGTAACTACTCATGTAAAAATAACATTAGTGTAAATATAAGTTACAGGTAAAACAAAAAGTAGGGATTGTATTCAACCGTAAATCTGCAAGTTAGGTCTCAACCAGGTTTTTATGGGCAGTTTACGCTCATTCTACTTACATATCGAAAAGTATGCAAAAATTACGCAAAACCAAAACATTAAAGACGTTTAAAATTGTTGGCTCATAAGTAAACTTCGCAAGAGCGAAGCTTTGCAATTGGTGCGTCGCTGTCGTCGAAAAAGCGCCAAGCAGAGACTCGCGACATTTCCGCGCAAGGAAAGTTGCGTGGCTCTCATTACGTAAATCTGGTTCGGCATCGCACTCATACACACACGGGGCTACGCTTTCCGCAGCTTTGTGAGCGTCCGCGCAAAAACCTGCCGTTCTCACCGTGACAATTACCAATGATTACAAGTGTTTATTGTTCTTAGCGTACGAGAACTGACGGTTATGTGGAGCTGCATGATGCAACGTTTTATAACATGTTTACCTATCGCGCGCGACTTGCACCTGTGCAAAAAATGTCGCTCCAAATACTCACGTTATGTTACGAACGCAATCGAATACTTACATTGTGCTTACTGTTTGCTCGCAACAATTCCGAAATACTTGGCATTTCCTACAGCACTGCTGTACGTATATTGTATAAGGCGTGTTTATTGTAACACTTCATAGATTTAGTCACATGAGCGTGCGATATTTGAAGGATAAATTGTACAGGCCGGAATAGGTGTGTATTAAAATGTTAATAAAAATCTCTATAAAATATAAACGTACATATAGCGGCGTAGTAATTAATAAGTATTCGATAGCTAGAACATAGAATTTACATGAAACGGCATTTATTTCAACTGTAGCAGGTTGTTGTGATTTCACAACTTACCTAAGTTAAGGTAAGTCATTAATTTTGCGAATTAACTTCCTGTACAGGTTATATTATACACCCACATAGACTCTGTTGAAATTTCAATACATTTACAAGCAGGATTACAGTTAGGCAGGTGACTGAATAAATATTATTTTAGTGCTTGGCGCCTTAACGAAGTAGAGCGGCTAACTTTACTAGCCTTCCAATGTAACATAGACTTAAACTGCATAGGGACACAGACGGTTCATGCTATTCATATACAAATTATAAGTAATGACATCACATCACACCACACATTATAAGCATATAAGTGCTCACATCTGTACAAAAACCTTTTTTCTAACTAAGGTTCGCGCTTGCAACATATAAAGTGCATATAACGCGAGAAATCTTACATTGTTACTTGCCAGGTTTCAAGTCTGCACCCTTATTTGGGAGTAGAGGGCGTCTACCTCCGGCCACCACGAGTCGTGGTCCACGACTATCTAAATTCATAATTAATACAAAGCCAAACTTAACCGTTCCTGTCTCGAAAAGCTATAAAATCTTTCAAGTACCCAGAATGTTTTATGAAACACAGAAGAGCCATTAACATTATAACAACGTTTATGACAAGAACTTGTTCAACAGTTTTTCAAGTGTCAAACATTTAGGCCCATTATACAATCGAACACCACTCAATTGAATAGCGGAGATCATTAAGATAGAAAAGAACATCTCGTTAACAAATTACTTGAAGTCCTACTTATTGCGGTATTGTAACAATGACATCTGATAATGTAGTCGGCACACCGACAGATCGTGACCGCCTTGTCAGTCGGAATGATGAAAACAAACCTCCTACTTTCATTTTCCCCTCAGGCCGCGGCTGTTTAACCGAAGACTGTATTAGGTACGCTTATGCAAATCAAAATAATATCTATAAATCATCGACTACACCATAGTCAGGTATAGATAGTGCATTATGATTTGTAACCACAAGCTTTACCGGCAAACAGGAAGTCATTTCACTTTAATGCACCGCTTAAGACGTCGTCAATAAAAGCAATCCAAACTAAACTTCATGAAAGTTCCTGAAACCTAAAGGCGTTCATTTACTCTAACATCGTTATTCTTACCAATCAGTTTCGGGACTAGATATATACTTAGATACCTACTTCTTTCAAAGTACCTATCGCATAAACTTTGAACGAGCATCAAAATTAGCCAACAACATGGGTACACATTTTCAGGAAGTCACGTTCAATAAATTCACCTTTGAGCTTTGACTTTTGTCACTGATTGAAGTTCCCGCATTTCTGATACAAAGTAGGCTTACCAGATATTCCACTTTCATACTTTATCAAACTTCTGTACCTTTTTGCAAAATATAATTACATGGATACTTCTAAACAAATTATTTTATCATCTTAATTATGGTCGAGATGTTTCCAAACAATTGGCTAACAAACAAGTTAGTGTTTGTAACGAACGTGACAGATTGTGACAAAAGCATTTTGACGGCTATTATAAAATATAGGTTCGTTAATTAATTAGATTGTCATACTGTCACATTACACGTGTACCAGTAACTACTTACTAGTGGTAAATTAATGACTTAGATCCACTGCTAACGAACCGATACATTATGATATATGAAATAGAATTTGAAGAATGACCGTCTGCCTCTCAAACAGTTATCAGATTCGTTTTGTCTTTTGTCGATCTCTATCTTGTTTCAAATAAGTTATTTGTTAACATTTTGCTTCTTAACATCACGGTTTTAGTTTCTATATTTGTCTTTAGATACCACTAATTTCAATATTGAGAAATGTTCTTGCTAACATATTCTACTAAGATTTAGATATGTAAATATAGGCTTATATCTATAGGTATATATAAGGTATGGATAAGCCTATATTTTCGTCTAACTATTCTATTATGAGGTTGAGAGCTTAAATATGAAACGATTGCTCAAATAAGTTTAGAGTGTAAGTAATTATTGTGTCGTTAAGTGATTTGTTCGACACTCAGAAGACAGTTAGACAACAAAATCATACGGTGTGGTGTAGCAACGCTGGCTGCTATATTGTATGTATATAGATATTAATGAACCGTCAGTTGAACACTCTGTAAATGCCAACATAATTGACATTCCAGAAACTGTGAATGAGTTCCACAGTTGAACAAAAATGGATGTAGATATTGTTTATTTCAAGTGAAAGTGTTACGTAACTGACTATTGAACATCTTGCATCATTATTTTTAACCTATTTAGGAATTTTTGATATGCCGTAGATATTTTTTTTTAGTTAGCCACAAAAGTGGTTAGGATATACCTAATTATGCTCGATACTTAAATAGGTACATAGTACATTTTTATATCAATATCTATGTAAATATTTTGTAAGTGAGTAGGTCGGTAATCGGTACCTACTTCTAAGACAAGCATGTCTGTTCGAGACGATAAATGGAAAAATGCTTACAATAACGACAAATAATGAAAGAAAACGAAACTTAGACAAATGGCAATTATTTTGAGAAAGTTCCAAACTGGCCTGTTGATATCGTAATCAATCTCCCTGTAAAACCAAAAGGGAAAGAAAGTTATTAATATTGCGTAACGATATACATAACGTTGCATTAAAATTGATGGCATTGTTTGAGTAGGTACTAAAGGTTTTGTACACGCCTCGTGCCATTCAAACGGTTATTCTTTATTATGCACATTGAAATATGTGAGTTATCATTCTGAAGGCATCGCGAATATAATATACGCCTATGCGAATAGAATGTTATAAGGCGTTGCACATTTACATTTATTTAAAGCGAGTACGGGGCGCACTGCTGATCATTTCCGCAAAATTGAGATAGCTAAAATTAATGCAGCGATCTTACCTAATAAATGCTGTGCTTACATGCTATGAGCCAATGAGTAAATCGTGTGTTTAGGGCGTATCTATAATGGCGTTTGATGTTTTTCCAGGGGTACTCGTGCGTGGACCTGATGAACGGCGGCATGCGTGAGTCTGGAGTATACTACCTGCAGATTAGAGGCACTACCTACTGGTTCCTGAAGGTCTACTGTGAGCAGAACGTTGCTGACGGAGGCTGGACGGTAAGTTGCACACTGTTACCCAAGTAAACCTTTCTCTAGTGAAGTGCCACTTGATGCCTCGACAAATATGCCCTTGTTGAGAGGCAGTTCTAGTGGCGCTTTCGAAACATTCGTAAAACTATGTGATCATGTAGTTTTCGAAATCCGACGCGATAACGGATAAACTTTCCTAATAAATATTACCTTGACTTATCATCTTGCTCTTCTGGGATTATTGCTAACTAAATTAATATTAAACTTTTTGGTGCTCACAGTTACCTGGTACCTTTTCAGATATGAAAGCAATAATTAGTGTTTGGCTACTGTACGAGCAAAGCCGTACATTGTAGTAGTATTAGTTTTATGCTGACATCGACGCGCAGCGAAATACATAAAAAACGTGTATTACAGTAAGCGAGCATTAGTTGCATTACGTTAGTTCGATTGGGCATCAGTTCCGGCCATAGATATAAGATTTCTGTGGTTCCGGCCCTTTTGACCCCGACGGAAAAAGAGGGGTGTTATAAGTTTGACGTGTCTGTCTGTCTGTGGCATCATAGCTCCTGAACGAATGAACCGATTTCAATTAAGTTTTTTTTCTTAACAAAGATTACTTACGTGCGAGTTTTCTTAGACATGTTTGATAGTCATTTGAGCCATATAAAATTTGTGGAGGGTGAAAGTGGGGAAGAATTACCGAATGTCTATAAATAAAATATGGTCCATTGGGGTCTCAAATGAAAGCGCATTACTTGTACATTAAAAAATTTTTACTTATTAAGGGAAGCTTATGTTTTATGTGTCGGGTTTTTTTTTAATTTAAATTGATATTATTGTGTATTTGAGTGTAATAAAACAGACAATATAAGACTTTATCATTACCTATCAGTTTATGATTTCTAAATGTACCTTACCCGTACGGCTACTAAGCCTGTCAATAGTTACAAAAGATATTGCTATATTTAACCCATAAGCCCATAACATTTAGTGTAACAATACTTAGTTACTGTTTCTTATTATTTGGTAGACTGAAATAACTTTGTTGACTTCATGACACACTCTCAATACCTACTTTAAATCCACTCTAGGTTATTTGAACCATTGATGGTGGTTGGTGGTGAAGAACAAATACTAAAGTTATGTTTTCAACAAATATTTTTACCCAAGGATGCATCAAATTAATGTTTGAATGTGTTGATGGTTGACAATGGATAGGTTGGGGTCTTCACAAACGTACCTGGTGGGTACCTGACCATGTGAATATAAGTACTTAGATATGTATACTTCCTTAATTTTTATAACAATAGAAACTGCAATGAGATTATATACAGTGACTACTTAATTAAAAAACTAATTGCTCATTGAACAAACTTTTTATTTTCTTATAATAAATACCTTCAGAAAATTACAATGAAGCGAGGGTTTATTTAACAATTTTATCCTTGTGTAGGTACCTAATAGATACCTGCATAGTCTATAGGTAGATAATTACTAATATTAAGTACAATTAAACATTTGTAAGTTTGTATGTACGGGTATTTTTATAGAAGCAATAGTAGGATTATTTTCTATTATTTGGGAATTATAAGAAGAAAGAAAGAAAGGGGGGAGGTACTTATGTAGGTACACAGTTAGCGCACTAGGCGGGCCTAATCTTCGGAATCCCCTGGTCGGATAGATAGATACAATGTTCCGGATGGCTACAAATTGTACCTACTCAATTTGCGTATTTTAGTCGAGCTATCGCTTTAAACGCTACTGTTTTATACCTACGCGTGCGAAGCCGAGGACGGAAGATAGTTCAATATAAAAATACAGAAACATTAACTACGTATTGCTTGAGTCTGTTGCCAGACCCATGAATCGAGGGTATCAATACTCATGTAAACAGTAATTCATGTATACTAATATTATTTTTTTATAAGTAAAGAGGTAAAATTTGTATAAGTTTGTATGTTTGTAAGTTTGTATGTAGGGGGTAATATTTGGAACCGCTCTGGTTGGATTGCCAAAATTCTTTCACTCATAGATAGATGGCTACGATGTTCCTGAGTGCTGTAGGCCATAAAACATCATGCTAACGATCAAATCGTGCCGAGCGGCGGGTGAAACCGCGTGGGAGTAGCTAGTCGATACATATACAGGCAATCAAGTCTACCAGCTATCATATCTGCTTATCTAAGTATAGGTATGTCTTAATAATGCAATCTATTTAAACCTCCTTTAAAAACCGATCGATTTTTACCTTATATCAAAATATAAAGTGGATAGAGTAAACTTGCCTAGTACCTACTTAATTAAAAAAATATTTTTGAGCGCAAATTACCTACGCGGATTTCGCTCCTGCGACACATTGTACACAGCCGGTTTCTCAGCCACTGCATCAACCGTGCCATTACACTCAAATATTCCACCCTAAAATACATCACATTATTTATTTAAAATAGATCGTCAAACGTATCAATGGATCACCTGATGTTACGCAAAAACTCGCAAAAATTTACTAGGCAAATTTTTATTTTTATTAAATATGTACCTAGGTACCTAACTGTATAAAACCAAGTTCAAATTAAATCTGCCTGTGTTATTTATTACACTGAAAGTCATGCAAAATGAGAGAGATACAATAAGCGGTTACTATTTTTAGTGTACCTACCTACTTACACTTTTGCATGTCTTGTAGGTACCTACTGTATAAGCCTGTGGGTTTCATGATCTTTTTGCTTTTCTTAAATATTTTCTTTCGAAGGCTAGCTACGCAACCCTTCCTTTTCGAAGTTTTCGAAGACCACAAAACCATGCTAGACACAATGCAATGTTAATAATATTGGTAAACTGTCGAATAAGCACTAAAGCTTCCATCAAACATAACATATTCATAACGCCAAATAAATCCGAAAATATTAGACAAAGATGTCCATAATAAATAACTACTTGGTATTCCTGCATATACTTACTTATACTTACTATGCTTATACTATAACGTAATGCCCACTTTGCATGCATACCTTCATATGTTGCGAGGCCCACAAAATGAAGAGCAAGTTCTTAACAAAGTATCAATTGAGGATTAATCTCTATTGTCTTGTTGATCAGGTGATACACCGACGTGACGACTACGGCGTCCCCGCGGAGAACTTCAACCGAGATTGGAATGATTACAAGAACGGGTTCGGTGACCCTAGCAAAGAATTTTGGTTGGGTAACGAAAACATCTACATGTTGACTAACAACGACGACTACATGCTTAGAGTAGAACTTGAAGACTTCGACGGCAATAAGAGGTAAGCTGCTGACACAGAAAAACTGGCTCATGGAACCACGTCACTCTGTATTAGGTACTTCTTCGCCATATTTTGGCCCAAATTTACTAGTATGAAGTGTTAGGTAGTTAGGTATCTTAATAAACATCTTGGTACCGACAATATTAAGATTCGCTGGTGGTGATTCCAACGTTTAATAATTTGTAACATCGTAGGTGTTGCGTAGGTGAACATACTTACTTAATTTTATCACCTGCTTTGTCGTCACTATACACTTGATTGAGTACGACATTAACCTAATAAGCAAATAGTGCTTCAAATTGCCGATTGCGAGAATAGATCGATGACGATCACTTCTTTATATGACATCATGTCCTAAGGTATCAATCTAAAATGTTCTAGAGTCACGATTTATAGAAGTACAAACTTTACTACCTTTTGTGCAAGTATACTCCGAGTGGCTGCAGTTTGTGACTGCACCTACTCTTCCCCTTTTTCGTCCCGCGCAGGTGTAATTATATCAAACCTCTTTTTAGTTGAAGAGGCTAATAACTCTCGCGGACCGTTAATAATAAATTATCTAAAATTTAACAATGTTGTACTACTGCACAGGTACGCACAGTATTCGCACTTCAAGATATACTCTGAAGCGGAATACTATAAGCTAGAGATAGATGGTTATGAGGGCAATGCTGGTGACTCCCTCAACGACCCCTGGTATGGCTCGAACAACAGCCCCTTCTCTACTTACAACAGGTAATGTACCTTGGTTTTGATATACTTATATTTTTTGGATAACAACATAGATCGCAGCTGGTAAGCAATCGGTGCCTCCTATGAGCACTCGAAATACCGGAGCTCTGATATCTTCACTCTCACTGCGAATCGCAAAATAAGCGTTATTTCAGGTCACGACGGCTTTGAAGCCGGTTATCACTCTGGTCGACCCTAACTAACTAAAGAGCATACATCTAAATCGTATAAGTAGGTACAGCTACTTTGCAAGTAAATAAATAAATCAATTTAGGCATTTAATAAAATTGTATTAGCTTAGCTTGTGCAAGAATAAATGTACATATGTATATAGATAGAATAGGTACATGTTTAGACATAATAAATGAAATACGAAAATACCATAATTTTTTAAAAGTGTACAAGATTTGTGTCGATGATACTGGAACACTTGACATGACTATCGGATATTTCCAATATAACAAGTAAAATTAGACAAAGAAGAGTAGGTACTTACAAAATATATAAACATACCTTCACAAAAGTCGTACATAATAAGTATTGTAGAATTAATTCATTAGTCTTTTTTTATACGTATAGTATACGCCGTAATTGACTAAATTTAATATTATGTAGAGAAAAATGTTATAATTTCTAGCCATACAATAATAGCTACATTTTAGATTAGGTATCTAACACAAGAAGGCTATGTGGATGTCACCAAATAAAATTATAACCTTTATAAAAATATATTGTGCTCTTCACAGGGACAACGACAGATCGTCGCTGAATTGTGCGTCTATGCTCAAGGGAGGGTGGTGGTGGAAATCATGCGGCCGAGGTCTGAACGGCCTCTATTTGCACGACCCACAGGACCTCACTGCTAGACAAGGTAACAAACAAGAGCAATATATTATATCAATACATACTTTTTACCATAACTATACACATTATTAGAATAATTATCTAACCAAAACTATTACTCTCTGCTCTAAATGATGATACGGGCTAGTAAACCTGACTTAACAATTGTATGTGTTGCAGGCATCGTGTGGTTCCGCTGGCGAGGCTGGGACTACACACTGAAGCGTGCTTCCATGATGATAAAACCTAAAGGCTTGCTGCCCAACACGTGAAGCGCGTCCCAGTGACGACGCCACACTACAAAACTTATCCAGCCTCTGTTCACTCATTACCTGGATTCGACTTACAAACTATAACGATAACTCCTAAAGCATCGCCCAGGAATACGTTTTAGTCGAAATTGAACTGAAGCAACTAATCTGTGATACTGTCCAACGATAATTATTCGACTCAAATCCAACGGTCGTACAAATATATGTAATTAGTCAAGTCGACAGGATTGCTTTCCGAATCCATGTAATGACATCGAACATAGCAGGCAGCTAAGCTCAATATTGTACCTATCTCTGTAAATAACTACTCGTAAATCATCGTCATGCCAATGTCACCGCATCTTCGCCATTTTACCGGTAGAATGTACCCCGATGTAAATAACAGATGCTAGCCTACGTTTGAAGTGCCACATCACACCCCAAATTCATTAATTTATTACTCATGTAAACTTGATACATAAAAATCTTTCGTTAATTAGGTTTATAATGTAGATATAAGTAAATTTTGTAATAAGGTGTAAATAATTATTACTATTACGCAGCGGTCTGTAAGAAGCAAACAAAATGACAACAATACTTATGTGTAACATAATAATATTACAGCTCGGAGTTAGCGAGAATAAATTGATTTTGTCTTTAAATGTATTAAATAAATGCACTTTTGAAATATAACATTATTATAGTATGCTTTATTTTATTATTTTAACAACATTGTTATAAATGTATACTACTAGCACATTGCTGTAATTAACCAGTAGCACATACCATGTACCTGATATCTACCTACGTAGCAACAATTTGGAGTAAACAGTACACTATTTATAATATTATGTATTTATGAAGACAAATTACATGAATGTTAGATACTAAACATCAAATAACTTGCACAACTATGTAAAGATATTATACTCTACGACTCTGTAGCTTGTTACTAACAAATGCCCACTACATAGATTAAGATACTATCAAGCAATGCTCAGTGACAATCCTACCTACTTATGCCTACGATTCTGTATTGTTCTTGAGTCATTGCTTGGCGTGAACTGTGCTCAGTTATAAGTTACATACACGAATACTGTTAGTAAATAAATGTACGTATTTTTAATTATGCAGTTTTATTTTAACCAAATACATTAATACCCCAGACTTATAATTTGTACCTTGATAAATATATAGATACATTACAATTTTGTAAAGCTTTTCTTATATACATAGCACGCAAGTTTTAGCCGAATGCACATAACAACGACACTAAATTATTACTAAGTAACGTTTGTCGATGTATTTTTTTTTACCACTTATTTTCGAAGCACTAAACTAACACTGCCTACTGGCAAGTCTTTAGTCTGTCTCAAAATCAGGTTCGGGTGGCTTCACGTCCAACAGAGGATCGATTTCTTGCGCGATGTCCGTGTCTAGTTCCATGTCTTCAGTTTCAATGTTGTCAGATATTAAACCAGTTTGCGAAGTCGAATCACCCAAAAAGTCTTTACTATCATCAGAGTCCAAAACGTGATTATTGCGCGTCACCGCATGCGCGAAAATGGATCGGTCTAACACCTCATGGGATTCCACCATCGCTTGTTCCAAAATCTGCTGTGGTTCTATATTAAGTAATAAATCTTGGGGCTCTCTATATATGGCGTCTAAATCTGCAAGGGAGTAATGTTCGGCGGCGGGCAACACGCGCGAGGGGCTGGACTGCGAGTCACGCCGCGAACTTCGCGCGCGTTCTACCCGCTGTCCAGCCCCATGCAAATGTTATACTTTTTGCTTCTTCGGGCCCTTTTTATTAGCACGCTCCTTAGCATTCTCGAGCAGTGGCAGCAGCTTTTTCTCTTCTGCTAATATTCTAAGAAGCGTGATGATGAATGGCAAGTAATTATGCCTCCTACGAGCCATTTCCTGTTTATACTTCATCATTTTTACATCTTCGTACTCAATCAACATTCTCAGTCTTGGTATTTCGTTTTCCATCTCATCAGTTTCCATCCCCATCATCTGAGATTCGGCCAGTAGGTCTTGGAGCTGTCTCTCATATATCATCTTCCTGTCAGACACAAGAGCCATGAGGTTGAAGTGAATCTCGCCCTCAGTGTACCTGAAACACAAATCGCTTTGCTGTAGAAGTAACAAATTCCTTTAAACCGGATTATTAATCGGTACTCAGATTAACTAATTTCTTAGACAAAATGTTTTATACATACACGTTAATCCTGCGCACTATAATTGGCCGGACTACATCTAGCCAGTCCTGCTCTGGAGCAATGGGGCCGTGGTCAATGGGACCTTCACGAAGGCCATCCAACTCGTAGAGGCGCCCGTCAATTGGCATGTAGCCAACGAAGTGATACGCTTCGTCATCCTGAAACAAAGCCATTTTGAATTATTTTGAAAAATTAACACCGTCTTATAAGCAAATAAGTTTTTGCTGGGTGAAACTGATTGAAGAAAATAAACACGGTCAATCGTTTATTTTAATACTTACAAAACTTTAGAAAAAAACAGAATTTTTGACTGAATTACAGAAAAACGTACCTTTGAAGCTGTTTTTGGGTCGAACTCAAAAAGAGTTTGTTGTGCCATAGAGTTGTGAGCACTGCGAATAGTCTGAGAGTTGCTAAGTGTCAGGCCGCGCATCTTAGCATCGAAAGACATACTGAACTCCTTTAAACTGCTCAGCTCTGGACCCAAGTCAACATCAGGATGATCGCAGTTCAAGAGCAGACTAATTACTGCTTGTGTAGCACAGGCATTATTTATAACCTAAAAAAATATTAAAATACATTAGAGCAAGTTGTTATTGGAATAGAAACATAGAGTAATCTAAGTATAAATATTAAATATTTAACAATGTGTTGTTAAATAGAATCCATAACTATCATTGCTTCAAAGAATAATATCAAAACATATCTAAAATACAATAAGTAATTTGTAAATACTATTCACCTGTTTGGCAAAGTAAATCTTGTCAAGACGACTGTCAGTCACAATTGGACCAGCTGGTTCTTCATGTTGTAGGTATTTGAACAGAAATATCAGTCCATGTACAGGTCTGTAAACATATGTATAATCTTAAATTATAAGCAGACTAATGAGATTTTTCAACTCAACTATAATAATTATTTGTTTGTATTAATACCATTGATTGTTTAACTATACAATTACAATTAAACAATCGCGTTATTTATGACGCTTGAGCAAACCAATCTAATGGTGACTTTTATTTTGTTGTACTGATATTTTGTTAATTTGAGTCTATATAATTGAGTATCCGGAATGTCCCTATATATTTGACGCTGACTGTACAAGGATGTCAACTCATTTTGAAAAAGAAGCTTATTAACTATTTTTGCCAATATTGTAGTTAAATACTACAAGTTCGATATTCAGCCATCTACAAGTTTGATACCCAGCCATCAATGAACAAATTAAATAAATGAGAAGATTGTATGAGTGGTCAGCATGTCTAACAAACATACCTAAGAGTTTCAAAGATGCCATCTTCAATTGTCCAAAGTTCCTCTACTTGAACACCACTGGCACCTAATGGGAAAAAAGCAAATTATGTTATATTTTCAACCATAAGTGGTTTGTACAGTACAGAATAAACATTCTCATTAAAGTGCCAACTCCCTTTTTTTTAAGTTTACACTAGCATTTGCATTAATTTATAAAAAATACATTTAAAAAAAAACTGTCTGTCATAAATGTAATAAAAGTCAAATTTGATTAGATGGATTCTAAACAGGGATTTCTTAAAAATATGCATTGAATGTTAATGCCAAATAAATGAACAAACACCAGCAAATTCAAACTTACCAAACTTTCTGATGAGTTGTGTAAAAACTCCCGGGTCACTTTCTATAAGACACCAGTCACCTGCAGACTCCATATTGAATATTCAACCTGAGAAAAAAAGGAACAACTTTTTAAGAAGCAAATATTTTTTCTCCCTAAATAATCAGAAACTGGATAATTAATTCATTTTATTCAGCAATAAAACCAATTAATAATATAAAATAAATAAAAAGCTTTTAGGGATGAGCACCTGAGATGCCCAACCAGAGCTCTGAGTAGAGAATGAACATTTCCCACCATTATCTAAATTATCCATGTGACCCATACCCAACATTCCTAAACCAAGGGTAACAATCAAGAGTGTAGCTGTATTCTTAACTGATATAGCTATATAATGGCAGCTAAGTCTTTAGGGATTGTTAAAGATAAACCATGATTATAAAGTCATTTGTGTAATGAGGACAAAGACGCATTGGTCATTGGTCATTGATGCAATATCATCAACATACTGGAGTTCATTGCAATTATAATTGAACTTGCCAAATTTTGCAGGACTGGAAATGGTACTTGAGAGTAGGGGAGATATGTATTTTTTTTATGTTATTGGACTCCAAACGAGCAGACATTTCTGCTAGCTGAGCTGATAAGCAATCAGCACCTTCCATGGGCAACCACAGTGGATTTACAAAAGTGTTGCCAACACAATACTGTGTTGGTGTCATGCCAGTTTTTAGTAAGGCCGTGGTATCACTCCAGCCAAGGCGAACCATTCGTGCTGAAGCATGGCTCTCCCACACCAAATACAACATGAGGGCTAGGCTATATCACTAGCAAAATGTTGTAGCACTTAGCACTAGTTACTATTGCCTGCTTACTTGCTTACTTTTGAAACGTTAATTATTGAATGATGCGGAGTTACGGGATCAGTCTGTATTGTCATAGGCAAGCAAAATTATTAAAATAGGTTTATAGTTCAACGATATGTGGAGATGGGATGGGAGTGTCGCAGGCTTCCTGAAGTGCAATTTGAGGAAATGAAATTAGAAAGTGCGAGCAAACAAGTGTTAAAATTAAAAATAGCCTAATCACCTTTCTGAGACACAAAAACAATAAAACAACCCAAAACGTGAGTGGTTTGAATTTAGGTCACTATGAATAGTATCACTAAATTTAAACAACAATTGTATTATCGATAAAAGCACGTGCGTATCCTTCACCGGTACCGACAAAAGTCCCAAAACATACTTATTAAAACAGCTATACTCTTTGTTCCGAAATCAATATTCACTCACCAAAGAGAAATGTCAGTCTGTCACTGACAGACACACCGCCATAGACTCATTCAGTTGATTTCTTAATAGTACTTGCTCGATTTGGATATTAAAGAAAATGGACACGGTTTTACCCTTTTACATTCGAACCCAATTCAAATGGCGTGGCACACATTTTCGACAATCACGATCGGCCGGGAGTGACCTCGTGTTGGAACGGATATATTGGGTTTTACACGATTTGGGAATCCAAATCTGAAAGATGACCATTTCATACGCATTCTTTTTCAGAGAAGTCTTTTGGAAGACAACGACTCTATTTTGTTTGACGGAACCGTCAACCTTGCACGCATGGTCCATTGCTACTTTATAAATCCAAATATGGTCTATGGCCACATAAGAAAGTCTGTCATATCATCATGTCATGTAGTTGTCAGAAATAGATTCTGTCTATGCTCTTTGGTCAGGGAACAGAAATCTTCAATTTTTCGTGTAATTGTGCTAAGGTAACGTTACATTGGTAGTCGCCGTGGTCGTTGTTGCATTATACGAAGTCTACGGAATACTTGCTGATTACATACATAGATGTAAGTATTTTTAGTTCAGATATAACTGCGGACTTGTTTAAATATACTATAGCACAACCTTGCCTTTTAAATTTATTGTGTATCATCGCTCTACGCGATTTCTATATTTTTACGTCAACCTCCAATCTTTGTTGTTGAGCTGAGGCTATATGAAGTCAGTATGTTAAGTCATCTAGATTGCATGAATAATAAGTATGGATGCATCAAAATAAACAGAAATCAATATTTTTAAGTCAAAAAATTTCATTTTCCTAAAACGGATTTGACAAGGTCTTGTAAGGAGTGCAAAAAAAACCTTTTTATCCAAACACGATTTGCCAAATTTTATACCAACAATAAAAAAATGCCTTTAGTGAAGAAAATTCTTTATTGCCTACTAAGTTTGCCTTCTGTAGATTTGCTGTACCTACACAATAATTATGCAATTACAAATTATACACAGTCATCACATTGGAGGCCCGAATTTTATAATTAAACCTCAGCTATGTATTAAGGCTTCATGCTTGCTTACTTCATGTATTAAACATAATACAGCATAAAGTTTTTATAAATATGCAAGTAATTTAAAATACAAACTTCTACAAATAAGAACCATTAAACTGCTTTTGCATTTCTAATTTGAATATAATGTTAGCAATGCGAACATTTAATCTTTGTGTGTAAATAATAGTATGGCTTAATACTCAAAGAAATTCTCTTTCCATGTAGACAAAACTGGTTTGTATATTCTACTTATTGCCAATTTTGAAATGCAAACCTTTTCAAAAAACCAGCACCATTTGACATAGGTTTAATGCCTGCCTTAGATATATGACTTTGAATAATCCAGTAGGGTAGGCACATTTGACACCTATTATACTATTGTGATTGGAATGCAGTTCTCCAGCTGTATCTGTCGTGTAAGATTGTACCCTATTCAAATGCACTTAACCAATAATGTCGAGCTACGCCAGGTATGTGCAAATTGGTTTGTTTTCAGTCAATCCAGCTGACATCTCTGGCCTTGTTATCCTATAATACCTATTAAAGTCTGTGTGCCCCAAGGTTTGGTGTAGGATATTGTTCATTCTCGGCGATCTTGATCAATTATTGTTTCCTTTATATCTGCTATGAGTAACTTTTATATATTTTTGATTTATCACCAGTTTACAAGTACTAAACTTTGTCATTTAGAAAGACTTGTCTTATCATGGTTTGACTGTTAGTTGTACTTTGTTTATCTCAAATTCTAGATAGATAAAACTGTGTACTGTGCAGTTCATCTTGAACAGTGATAGTATTTTGAGTTCATATATAGTTAAGATGTTGGTGTTGTATAAACAAATATTATTTATCCTTAAAATAATATTACTTTAGTAATAACAATGCTAGTTTAATACATCAAACCTTTGTGCACCTATTGTTTTTGTAGTGTGTCTCGAATTACAACAATTGAAAGGTTAAAAACAAAATTAGTATGAAATAGTTTCCAGTAAATAGGTACATCTTATTATAAAAATGAATTATGCATACAATTAGAGTAGGTGAAACTTATTGCAATATGAATAGTAATGATGTCTGAATTTGTAATTATTAACTTTACTTGCACAAGTTCATAAATATATATTTATAGAAGAAAACCCTATTTTTCGATAGTATGTAAGTTTTCATTAAAGTACAATAATTTTACTTTAATGAAAACTTACATACTATCGAATATAAGCTGTCTCTATTTCTTGAGTTTAAAGCACTTCTTGTGCTATAAATAAATCTTTAAGTTTAATAGTAGAACTAAGTAGTCCATGTCAAAGTCTAAGGTGCAACTAATTTTACTTTGTCATATAAAATTATGAGTAATATGAATAAACCCATTTTATTACTTCTCAATCTTATCATATGTATGAAAGAAAACAAATGATTCAACTATTTTAACAGTTGTGATGATATATTTGTGATTGATGTATTTGTGTGTTTGAAATTCTTAGAATCTGTGGTGGAGAGAGAATTCTTTTTTCCTATAATTATCTTTAAGTTTGATCCACACTTATTTATTCCTTGGCGATAGGTTGAACCTGAATCTACAGTGTTACTGTGAATCTTGAGTAGGTATTTCTTTAACTTTAATTTCATTGCTGCATCTAGTCATACAAACACGACCGGTCAGTTCACACCAAGGCGTGACGTCATGAAACGCCCCAACAAACATTCACGACGCTAAGGGAAGTTTTTACATACCCACTTTTTGTGTTTTTTATTGCTCTTTCTCTTCAACGGTGCAATTATAATAAGCTCCCAGACCACTCATATGAATTTTTAATTTCACTACTTAACGAAAATAGGAGAGAAACCGCCCCAGCGTCTCGCGACGTGGCATTATATCTTGGCGTACGCATCGTCGTCGCCGCGTCGTTTGCACATCACTAGCCGCTGCGCAACGCATTCTGAAGCTTTACAATAAAGTATCTTTTCGCATAGAAAATAAAGTTGTATTTTAAGTAGTGTCCTTAGTTCTTCAGTGTACGCGCAACTGCGCGTCGCGTCTCTTCTGGGTGTGAACTGACCCTGAAACATGCTTTGATCTCTTGACTTGATATTCTACAGTATAATTTATCTTTGTTTACAGATTCGACAACAATGTTTGGCTTGCTGCTCACATTGCTGGGCTGGGTAGGGTTAAGCCCAGTGCCCTTCCTGGCTGGAGTTCTTGGGGCCACTGAACCAGCACTTAAGCTATTGATATCGATATTGTTAGCATACCCACTTGCAATTGTTTATCACAAGCATGTACGGCAGCATGTTGAATACAGGAATCTGTATTTCATAGCAACAGGGTTAGACATGGCTTATTATAACTTTGGTTTCTCCATGTACCACAACGCCATACCAGCTATAGTAATTTATCTAACGACCAAGTTCCTCGGCCCAGGAAAGAATAACACGATAATCACTTTTGCATTCAACATGACGTACCTGGTTGCCGGCTATGTGGTGACCGAGTCGGAAGATTATGATATAACTTGGACCATGCCCCACTGCGTGCTGACCCTGAAGTTGATTGCTTTATCCTTTGACTTATGGGATGGAAAGAAGATGTTAAAAGGACAGGAATTGTCAGCAAACAATAAGCTCACAGCCCTTGAGAGTTCACCTACATTTTTGGAGCTGATTGGTTTTGTATACTTCCCAGCGTGTTTCTTAGTCGGCCCTATGTTTTCGTTCAGGCGTTATAAAGACTATATCACCGACAAATTTCCTTTGGATAAAGAAAAAGACGTTTATGAAGCTCAAGCCATCAAGCGGCTTATTCAAGGATTGGTATATTTGATTGCTTATCAAGTTGGAGGTAAGGCGGGATCTCTAGGCATTTATTATACAGAATCGAAATAATGAAATTTGATTACATTAAACAGAAGTTTTCAAGAGTTATAGAATTTAAAACAACATGGTGTTTGTTTCAGTTACTGTCTTCAGTATGAAGTATATGATGTCCGACGAATTTAGGGAAACTTCCGTATTCTATCGTCACTTCTACTGTGGACTTTGGGCTCATTTTGCTTTATACAAATACATTTCCTGCTGGCTGCTCACTGAAGGTAAATAAATTAACTATTATTATTCTTATCGTGGAACATATCTATGTTAGTTCTGTTCTATACCAAATATTTCAACATGTGACCTAGATAACATCAATAAGTATAAAATTATGAGTAATTTTAGGTTAATGACACTCCGATTTTGTTATTGATTACGTAATTATCTACTGATAACAAATACAACAGTCACCAAATAGATTTGTGCCTCGTAGAAAATGCAAATCAATTTATTTAACATACTTAACAATAAACCTCTTACTCCGATTTCAAAACAATACAAGGCTGGAACAATCGAAGCGCTAGATAGTTACTAATGCAGTTTTAAAATGTATGTATCTACCTACCTAAATGAGGCAAAGAGTGCACTGAGGTCATTTCACTTGGCATAAATTAGTTAAATTACAGCAATTGATATTGTTCTTGGTGGCACATGTCTACCGGCTAACATTTTATTGCATCCCAATCAATTGAGTGATTCAGTAATACTTACCAAATTCATAATGTTGACGCTGGCTACTAAGAATAAGAGTCTAAGTGTTTAGTATGAACGGCTTTTGTTACAGCATCGTGCATACGATTTGGGCTATCTTACAACGGAGTGGAGACCAAACGTTACCCTCAGGTGAGCAAGTGGGATGGCTGCAACAACATCAAGCTGCTGCGGTTCGAGGGCGCCACCAGGTTCCAGCACTACATCGACAGCTTCAACTGCAACACCAACTACTTCGCTGCCGAATACGTGTACAAACGACTCCGCTTCCTCGGTAACCGCAACCTCAGCCAGCTAATCACGCTCGCGTTCCTTGCACTGTGGCACGGCACACAGTCTGGATATTACATGACATTCTTCAATGAATTCATTATCATGGTGATGGAGAAAGATGTCGAAGTTATGCTGACCAAAACACAGTTCTATCATAAGATGTGGGATAACACAATCCTCAAGTATCTATTGTACATTATTCTTAAAACTTACACTATAGTGTTTATGGGCTGGAGTTTGGCGCCATTTGACGCCAAGAGTTTTTCGAAATGGTGGTCCATATACCACAGTTTATACTACTCAGGATTTGTCTTGTTCTTGCCTTGGGCTTTTGTCTATAAACCGCTACTCAAATCAGGCTTAAAATCTTTAGAAAAAGGGACGAATCATCAACAATAAATCAAAAACTCGATAATTTTAAGAATGATAGGTTTAATCAGTAATAACAATGCGTTAGTGTCTTTTCACAAGCTCTGGTTGCCGGGTAATTAGTGCCGGGCATCCGGCGGCGAATATTAACGCATGCACATGGCCGTGCACGTCGGGTCAGCACGGGTTACCCGGAAACTGGAGCATGTTAAAAGCTCCTTTTGGACTAGTGTTCTTTGTGCTGCTGTTCCACAAGGTACCAAAATGGCGTAATACAGTGTAATCAACAATAAAAGCTTTATTTTATTGTTTACAGTCTAAATTTATAGTAGTAGGTATACTGAAATTAGACTACCGTGTCACGGTTTTACACTGTGTTGCTCGATTTCGGGGCCGTCTATATCATATCTATACCTATTATATGGATAAATTAATTGCCTTATATCTCATGTGGGGTAATTAATTTGTTTGATTTTTTTGCATTTAGCATAATATTGATGGTTCAAAGAGTCGCATGTCGTACATAAATAACAAAAAAAATGCCTAAGTACAATTTGAAGTTAGATTTTGCGCACGACTAGACTATGTAGGTACTGTCCATAAGACTCCAATGATTTTCCGACTGATGCTTATGTTGATGTTTACACATTTTATCTTATAGCGCCTCTATAAATTTTTGGCCTGATTACCAAAATACTGGTCAGCAAAATATGGTAGCGTAAGTCGTAAGTCAATTCCTTGAGACTATATTCAGTCACCAAAAATATAATTATGTTTGGATCAAAACTAATATATACATAAATAAATAAACTTAATTACCTACATAATAATTAATATGTTCTACAAAATTTAAGACCAATGGTGATAATTTCTTCCTCGTTGGAAACCACGAGTCCGATTTGAGTGTTCAACTTTTTTAAAGAAATGTTAATATCGCCGAAACAATTTAAATAAGTATATTCAATAGTTTCATAGATTCTCCATAATGACTAAGGCAGATATTACTTGTTTATCTGGGTATCTTGACAATAATTTTGATGGAATTCCTAGCTAGACTGTTTATTACTGCCGCAGTGATACAGAACCCGGCTTCAAATATTGCATATCAAGCGTTGGAAGAATAATAAAAGGCTGTCATTTTCCCAAAAATTTTATATGCAATGTTTATCGCTGAGCACTGTTACATAGTAGTAGCCATAGTAAAGTAACTTATCTTTGCCTGTATTGCGTGTGTCTTAAAGGTAAATTACTGACACTGCCGCTGAATAAGCCTTTGCGAAGTTAATAATTATTCACAGTCCACTGATTTGCCGGAGATTCTAAAATTAGATTGTAAATGATTAAATTTAATATTTGACACCTAGGACTCACCTAGTATTATAAAGAAAATCATATTGGACTTGGAAATTCACAGCTTGCATTTAGTGAACTGCTTACCTACTCAACATGGATGCTTATTGATATTTTTAACTGGTATGTATTTTTATACCAAGTTCGATCGATAGTACATGTCGAACTATATAAAATAAATCATTTCGCACAATTCCTATTCCTTGTCAATTTGTATTAATTATTAGAATACAACATGTATTTTTTCAATTTCTTTGCTCAAAATTGATAGCTTTTAATTTTTCTATACTATTAAGTAGTGCCTACCTCTTTGTCAATTTAGTTTTTTGAACATACTATTGAACATTTCCGTTCTCATTAATAATCTTTATAAATTAAGCTAATCTCTAATCGCCTTAAAAAATTTATGGAAAATCTTCATCAGTTATATACAGCATGACTTACTCTATATTCAGTTCAATGCGATGCCCGGAACCCAGACAGATGTCATATTGATGTGGGACCAATTTTGAAGTATTAAACAAGAATACCTTCAAAAGCGTACTGTTGATTCTAAAATACGTATCGTATAATGGGCATCGAGTTGTTCTCTATGTAAATTAAATATTCAGTGTCCTGTCTCTTTAATCATTAATTTATTTACGAATTTCCTAATATGTATTTGGTATTCCTAATTTATTTAAAGAGAACCGTGTTTATTCTAACCCTTTTGTGATTTGGTTTATTACAGAGCGGAATGTTCAATTAGAATGTATTTCCATATCGATAAATACGATTTGGTAAAAATTTCTTTCATTTAATTTACCATATTTATTCATATAAAATTCAACCCACGAAAATGACATTCTGATACTTTTATCTCTGATCTATCTGATACTCTAATCTAATACTTTTAAATGAAAATTCATTTATATGTATAGAATTATGTAGGTATAGAAACACATTATCTCAGAAACGGCTCCAACAATTTCGGTGTAAGACGTTAGGCTCTTCCTAGAACACTTGACTCGTAAAATAAAGGGAAACGTGGTTCTTGCATTGTATTGCAAATATATCCTTTCGGCAATTGAAAAACTTGACACTATCTTAGTATGTCCTAACACATAGATACCTACTTATTAATATTTTCTGATAAAGTTAGAATTTCAAATGAGTTTTTGACTGATTACCACAAATGACTCATTTGTTATCGAACATAGGTATTTTCGATTGAATACGGATCATTAAAAATGTCCATTATGCTTTAGGTAGGTACTCGATTTTATTGAGAGAACCATTATCCAACAATGTTGATTGCCTATAGAAGAATTGAAAACAGATTCTTGGATGTTGAATAAATAAATAATGGTGTAATATTGTACGGCGTGTCTCCTTGAGATTTATACGTGAAAGGGTCGCCTCGGGACAAGTGTAAGTTCAACCCTATTTAAATTGAGTGTCCATATCTCCGAAAAATTATGTGCCTCCTTCTCCCATTAATTAAATACAAATTATTTCCTAGGAATAGGATTCATTTTAATTTGATCAGTACTGGAATTTGCACGGCTTTACATTTGTATGGCTTTTGTCATAGACTGACAGGTATCAGTCGATTGCGTGTCTTATGCATCGGTCATCGTCTTCTCATTATTCATCATTGAATAAAGTTAACATTTAGATATTAATATATTATTGTCCAACTATCTCTTCTCTTTCCAATGATCATAATAATTAAATGTAAAAACATTAATCCCTTATTATTCTCAATTAAAGTTATAAAAACAAGTTGATCAATTATCATAAAGCGCCTGTTTCACCATCGTATTCGAAAATCTTATATAGATGTGACAAATAGGTCGTACAAATTACGTGAAACAGGCTCTAAGAGTAAGTGTAAGTTATTGTATTCTTCAGTTTGCTGTTAAGTATTTTCTCATGATAAAATGTTTCCTATCTCTTATCTGACAAGCGAAGTAGCAAGTAAGTTCCGTCGGATGCCTAGCCTACAGATTTATAACTTGTGCTCTTATAAACCGTTTGGATTAATTGTAGGTTAGAGACTAGTCTGATAAATATAATTATAGTATATATGAATAAAAACAATTCAACCTAAATAGTGGAAAAGGGCTGTAATAGTTGTAGCCTTATTTTTACGATTGTTGCTTAGTTAGTAGTAAAATATACCTTACAATGCCGATTCAGCCTCATCAATGCAATATGTCCACTCTTATATGTTGCTACATATTACAAACATACATATTTACTTAGATAAAAAATAGCTATAATTTATTCAATTGGTGCAAAGTGTTCTGTTACTCGAAAGTTCATTGTGCAACATATTTATAGAAATATTAATATAATCTGCCCAATACATGTTTAGAATTAATGAAAGGAACTACATTAATGTATAACAAGTTTACAATTGCAATTTTTATCTTACACAAACAAAACACTACATTATAAAAAAAACAATTTCTAGGTAAAGTGTGAATATGACATTTAATCATAAACAGTACACTACCTTAAGATTTGCACTTTCTTTACAGTGCTTGCCTGAAACCCGATTATATAAATACCAGTAAGACATATGTAATTAAATTGTTTGGTTTTATAATTTATTTTTCGTTCACATTGTGCCTATTATATATTTTTTTTCTTACAAATACAATAAATATTTTTAATTTCATTGTGATTTCATGTACCTTTTAATTTCTATTTTCGAATGGTAAATATAAATATATGTAGATATTTATCTAATACGTGCATAAGAAGTAAGTGTTAATTATTAGATATTATTTAGGCCAATGAACGGGTACCTATTTTGGAAGTTGTAATTTCTTTTGGGGTTAATTAAAATGACAATGTTGTTATTATATTAACTACCTAAATGACGTCCACCACTTAACATAGGATTCACTGGAAGATGGAAATATCGATTTTGAACATAATTATAAAAACTTTCCCCCATAGAATGTTTTGCAAAGTATATGTATATTGATATATAAGTATGTGCATTATACTAATCTTTTGATTAAAAATTTTATTTATTTTAAATCAACAAAACAATTGACTATTTGAGTAATAGGTATATTTCAATTGATTTACAATCAACGGGGTTGATAATAACAGTGTTTTCTTATTGGTGAGTTATTGCCAGGTTCACAAGGACTGATGAGTTAGCTGGTTTTGCTTGTCTTTGTCTAAAAAATCTAATATCAAGATATAACTTATTTGATCAAATGTAAAATACCATTGTCAGATCATAGTGGGTTGATCGTATTGTTAAATTAGTATTGTCATTTCCGAATGTATGCGAAGATTTTAAATGTTATTGTAATTAATAAATCACGTAGATATATAGATAGAACAATTTACAAGTCGAATACCATGAAACCACGTTTATTTAATCATGAAAAGTTATATTATAAAGAGAATATGATTATAATTGAATGTGTTTTATTCATATAACCTTTCTTATTATTTTACCTTTAAAATTAACGCACATAATCGCTGGATGCAGCACAGGGGTTGTTTTTGTATAGTAACTAGGTACATATGGTAAGAGATTTTCTCAAAGTACGTATTTTCAAAAAATGAGGTGTCAATTATCAAATACAATTGCTTATTTCTCGAACTTACCGACACATACTTAGATAAGTAAAATTCCCATTTATTTTAATGTGGTTTTTTATATCAAATTTGATTTTCATTGTAAATTCGACACGATTGCGTTTAACTAGGTAGGTATATTATTTTATAGTGCCGACAGAAATCGAAAGTGAAAGCAAAACGATAATATGAAATATGCATTGGTTCGAGTTTGTTTCTAGATTTCTAGAACATCACGTAAGTAGGTAGGACTTGCCTATATATAGCTCGCTATGTGCCTTCGCGATCGATTCAAGGACTGAATTTTATAGGAAGGTGTAGGTACCTAAGCTCGTATCTACTAATAGATAACTGGTTTTATAATTTACCTACAAAATGCTATAGATATACCGTATACCTAAATCTGATATTATATGAGTTGTATTTATGTCGTCACTGGTACCTGGTACCTACAAAAATAGGTACCTAGGCTACAGATAATATTATTTTTGCTTTTTAGCAATCGTGTCATGTACAATACGAGACTTGTAAAGTCTAGAATTTGTTATTTGGTCATATCATGTGTCATATATTATACCTATCGTCATGAAGCAAACAACCCGATCGTGTTACACTACGTTTCGTATTATTTTGCGATTGGTTGTTTATTTCGAATTATAATAGATAATATCATCGGATCACTACTGCACGCCAACTTAGCTACAAGGTTCATGAACTAGTTCGATTTCAAGATACCAACACGAATTTTGTATAAGCTAGCCACTATACATACTTATAGCTTGTTTGGCGTGTCACCTTACTGTTAAAGTGGGTACAAAAATATTCCTCTATCGAGATTTCATCACATCGTCAGACCATAAGTGATGCAGGGCAAAGGCCTCTTCTCAAACGGAGAAAGTTTGAGCAATAATCGCCACGCTTACCTGCTCCGTTTCAAACTTGAGTCATGTTACCCTGGACTTAGAAAATACCTACCTACATTTAAGTCTGTAACTGTCATATTGGTAGGTGCGGTAGGAACTTGCTATGTTTTGAACCACCTCATGCATTAGAAGCAGGCCTAACCTTCGGGCCACTGCGACATTCCATTTATAATTTGTAATGTTATATAGGTAAGTAATTTATTCACCAAATCCATGTCACGACTTGTCTGTCTGTCTGCCTGTCCGTCCGCGGATAATTTACCTACCTACCTAATGAGTGCTATTTTTAAACTTGTCATACACTGTTGGACGGATATTTAAAAACGAATTGGAGTTTACAAAAGTTAAAAAAAAGCGCCCTTCTATTACTTTGCCTTGCCTTTGCTTTTCCTACTTTTGAACCATAAGGTATGGTACCTAAGAAAATGTAGAAAAATGTCTTGAAAGTAGAATAGTACCTACTTACATTCTTTCTAGGAAAATTATTTAGAACTCTGTTTTTGTTTTTAAACTTTGTTTATATGTTCTATTATTTTAGAAGAAGGTATATTCTTTCCAATAAAAAAAGAATTATTAAAATCGGTTTAGGTACGGTTTCCAATATTACCAACCCATCGAGTTTGTATTAATTGGTAACTTAATTCCCTAAGAGATGGCGCTGTACCATTGCTATTAACGCTGAATTGGATTCGGATTTAAGAATAACAATCACTTTTTAAATCGTATGGGGATACTTATTGTGACAGACGTGGTGCTACGGAACCCTAGGTACACTGAGCGTAGCCCGCTACACTCTTGGCGGGTTTTTAAGACCCTTTTTAGACCTTTTCTATCGCCACAGTGCAGTGTGGTCTTCTTTATTTTCTGCTCTTTAGCAGTTTCCATCCATTTCATGTCAGCTGTTTGTTTAATGTCATCATACCAGCTCGTCTGGGGTTACTCGTGTAGGTGTAGGTAATCGCTATTCTCTCAAATTTTGAGTCACGAACCCTGTTTGTAATGTTACGTGATCCGCCCACTTCCCACTAAAATTGCACAATACTTAGGTTGAGTGATATCCATCACTTTACTCTGTTGTTTGAGTAATCTGCACTCTCTCAGCGTAGATAACACCTACCAGCTTCTTTCAGTTGTTGGAGAATCTCCTTTTGTAAATATACCAAGTTTCGTCACCGTAAGCGAGCACAGGTAGTGTACCTACTCTAGTCGTTTCAAGCAACGCCGTACGAAGCCCTACCAAACAAACAGTAGGTAGACGGTACCCACCCTGTTTACAAGTAACACTCGCTCGATCTGATAAAAATCACTGCGCACAAGACGTAGAGATAAAACTTTAGTCCAATAAAATGACCTTATGCACTTATTGTGTGAATGCACTGAGATATAGAATGTAAGTGCAGCGCTATCAAACTAAACAAGGGCACGGCAATTTGTAGTAGAGGTCAAATTCACAGTAGTACTTGTTGTAACCTTCCTACATCTAAGTTAGTATCTAAAGTGGTGGAATGAGCTATTTTTTAAGGGTATTTTGAATGGATATCGAAATTTAAAAAAAGAAAATGAAAGAAGTATATAAGTAGGTATGTCAGAAGGAGAAAATATAACTGAGTTTGTTTTTAAATAGAGAGTATTTAATTTTGTTTAGTTAAATAGGTAAGCTAGTCGACATATCTGCGGTAGGTAGTCTTAAAGTAAGTAGGAAGTAGGACCAATGTCTAAAATAGACAGAGGGGATGATAAATTTTTGAAGTACTTACCTATTTGTAAGTCTTATCAGTTTGCATTATTGTCTAGTTTAGGTAGGTACTTTCCATCAAAACAAAAATTTTTAAAATCGATTCATAAATGGCGGAGTAATCAGTAGGTAAACATACAAAAAAACAATCGGCCGAACATTTGCCTCCTCCTTTTTTTGGAGTCGGTAAAAATATTCAGTATCGTTTTTGAACACCTGTCCCTATATGTATAAAATTGATTAAAATACCTTCCTCCTTAATAAAATATTTTAGGCAAACAATAGAAAAGAAAATGAACAATTTCAATCTAACTTGGAAAATTACGATGAAAATTTAAAGACTAACCATGGATTAGTGTCAGTTATTCTGCTAAATAATTTAAAACTATCCCTACTAACCGTGTAACACAGAAAATCATTATATTTCTGCTATTCAATGCCAGTTTTCATAGAATATTGATGACCAAAGTTGAGCACTTGATAGTGTCAATGTTACGAGAATTTGTTTACATTATACCCAGGCATTATTTTGTATTAAATTTATAAATATGAACTTCCAGATGTTGGTGACAGAGATCTAATCTGAATGGGCGCAGAGATAACTAGGTCATATATTGTGAATGTTAATTGATTTAGCATTCCGGATAGGTACAGGTAGCACGTTCACTATTTTTTAATATCGCCAGTGACTTTATTTTATTTCATTAAATTACAATTAAATATACATATTACCCATTTTAATTTTAATTTGGTAATTTTTGCCATTTAAGCCAGTGTTTGAAAGTGACTACGCTACGCGAGTTTCGTTTCCACTGGTATGCCGTGTCAGCGGTAGTGTGGGACGGCCGTGGGAAAAGACATTTGCAACCAATCAGGACCTGCCGTACATATTGATCGTGTTCTTGTGCCGCCCTAGAGCCTCCATTTTCACTTAGGTTAAGCATTACAGGGAAATATTAAAAAACATATAGAGATGGAGTGACGGCAGCCAGAAACAGCGTTAGATAATTACGAACCCAAGAAAACTCTTGTTCTTCACACAATTCTTCACCCATATTTAAGTAATAAGGCCATACCTACTTACGGTAATTACCTATGCTATTTCAAGGGCTTTGCATTATAACATAAAAGAATACTTCCTAGGAAAGGAATAAGTAGGAACTTATTTTAATTTTAAGGGACTTGATTCCTTTTTTCCCGGCCTTCTAAAAATCGTTTCATAAGGATAACTTCAAATTAGGTACTTTGTGGTCTGAAGAAGAAGAAAGGATCACGGGAAACAGAAAACATATCTGTTTCTATTTTCCTATGAGAGGAGAAAATGGATAAGCAAGAGTTATTGTTTTAACACCAAGTAGTTTTAGTGAAAGTCAAATAAGTAAATTGCAATAGCTTATTCAACCATACCCAAAATAATGCTCCGTGGCCGAGGACTTCTTGTATTCCTTTAGTATTCCTTCAATAAGAGGAATACACTAGTTTAACAATACTAATCATAATACATGTTAAGTGCCTTTAAGTTTTGTTGCAGTTCATTTCTATGAATACTTAAAAGACAGAGACCTAGACCGTCCTTCATTCAGCAAAATAATTGCTTTAGCGAAGCAGAAAGTTACCTTATACAAGTCTTGATCAGATCAGATCAGAAGTTCTCATCTTAGTTTAACTTTAACATTTGCCACCTTGTCTACCTATTACATGTGTGAATCACATTATGCATTATCATAGACTCTGAATGGACATGTCTTAATTTCCAGTTGAATGCGACCTGTAGGTACGTACAACGTAATTACTAATTAGAGTCTAATTATTAGACAAAGATCTGAATATTGGTGAAATTACAAAAATCTTTATAGTTTATATTATTATACCGTTTCACTATAAAATACCTAGTCCTGAGCAAGGCTAGAAACAACTTCGTTAACTGTTCAATACATAAAAAATGTATGAAAACATTCTTAGTAGTGTTTATACATTTTCTAGTATTATGAAGCGCTTAAATCAGTCTTAATGGTTAGGTTGGAGCACGAAGCGCCGCGCGACCGCGCCCCTTGGGAACCTGGACACCTGTGTAACCTTCTACTGCAGAACTCTTCGATTTCCAATCGTTAACGTTCGTAGATATTACGTTTGTAACAGCTATCAATCAAAACAGAGGGAATATTCATGTGACTACTCCTCAACACCCCAGAGAGAGAGAATTATGGTTACCTAAAATTTACGTGACGTGATAAAGCTATTAACGTTTTGTTAGTTAAGATTTATCTTTTTAATGGGACAAGCCCGCCGCAACCTCCCTAAACCGCTACAACTCCTGTAAGTAAGGTGATATTATTTTAGGTGAAGAAAAAACTAAATAGGAGTTTCCACTGCCCTCGGTAAATTACCAGCTATATATGTACATTGGGTTGTATCATTTACATAAGAATATAGATATAAGTTGTTTGTAGAGAGTAACAAACAGGTCTAAGCTCAATAATGTACCGAGGCCCTAGACTGGAGCGTAAAGAGAACTACGTTATGGTTTTTTGTCAGTAAGAGTGAGACTCTCTTGTCCAACCAGGATGAGAGAATATATTTGATGAATTCTCCCCTCAAAAAAAAATATTAAATCGAATAAACTTCTTTAGAAGTGTCTATTGGCCAAACGCTTACCATCAGGAGATCCGTTTGTTCGTTTGCTGTAAAACAGGTACCTAGTCTTAGTCTTATTGTTCACACAAAATCTTTTTCATTTAGGTATTAGGACATATATTACCTAGATTTAGTATCTGCTAGGTAAATCTAACAAAGAATCTAATGTCTCTTGCTGTCTGATCTGTCTGTTCGATTTTCCGCAAATAAAAGCAACCCGATTATTATTTTTGCACTCATTACAAGGACAACGAAAATAATATACAATAATAAAATATTTTATTGAAAAAGAATTTTATATATTATATTATTATCTAGATACATATATGTCAGTGTAAAATAAAGGTAGGTAGGTACATATATATACAACTAACTTTAAGATTCAGTATTCAATGACTAGTTTAGAATTTTATTTAGGAAATTACATCGTCCGACTTTGGTGTCAATATACATAGATTGTACAGTTTATCCACTAATGGTTTATTAATAAAAATACCTAATTGACAAGACATAATTGAGACAATATTTTATAAATACTTTTACAATTGCTGAGATCAATTTAGAAGTTAAGAATTAACAACATTTTACGGTATTATTCATAAAACATATATTATTATGTACTACAGAATATTTTGTTTAGTCAAAGTCAGTTATATTGAAAACAAATCGACTAGCTCACAAGGAAACCCAGCGAATCAAGAACTGCCGCGCTTTTGACAAATTATTCTATAGCTTGAACAATTTCGTTCATGAATAATACAATGGGTATTTATCTAAGCTCCTCCTTTTCAATGATGGTAGTGGTACTGGGGAATATTCGGGGATCCTCTGGCATCCATATCTTGGCATGCAACGTGGACCCAGGCTGTCGTTCACCACGTCTAGACCAGGACAATGAATGCGCTTGCAGATTGCTACCTATGAAAAAAAAACTCAACTTATTTTGAGAATATAGACTTAATAGTAGGTAATGTTTTATTAAGAAAACTTCAGCCAAAGTATGGGCATTGTCGACTTAATTATAAAGTTTGATTTATTTATTTTATGCTCAATCGATTCCACTGCACACACATACTTTTTTTGTGAAGGGCAAATCATCAAATGACTTTTCCCGCCCTAAGTGTCAGACTCTTACTGACTGAAACCCCCCCCCCCCCCCCGTTCGCCCCCGCTTAGCCCGCAACCCTGGCTGAACATCAGCCCAAAGGGCCCCGTCTATGGTGGTCCATACGTACGGCGCGTAGCGATCCGCGCCGTACGCTGGTTCTGGTTCTGGTCGGGCGGCGAGCTACCCTTAGGTACTCGCCGTCCGCAGACCCGCGCTTACGGTGACCGGAGATCGTCTCTTGGCACACACATACGTGCTTACATATCATGTAATAGTTACATTGCAAGTTAAATAATTGAAATACTGAGAGGTATCAGGTAAACCTTGACGTCCAGTTATCTATTTCTCGTTAAAAAAGGACCGATCGCTTAGGTACACTTAATTTTCTTATAAAGGTTCCTAGAAAATACCTTGAATTATTTATCGCTTCTACGCTGCGCTCGTAGCCACCTGCTACGCGCGTAGCACGCTTAGTTGCCAGTGTCGGATTGTATACCTACCTATCTATTGCAGAGGTTGCATTGCTAACTACGTTGTCTTTTTTTATGAAACCATCATCAAATGTGGGCTACGCTTTGGTACGAAAAGGTCGCCTCAACCGAAATGACAACATGGCCTCACAAAAAGTGAGATTACCGATGCATTCCCCAATTTTCGAGTAACGTACAAGCCGGTGCTCAGCCCAAGCCGAATACACCGCCACAGTATGCTTCACCGTGTCCTCTAGATGGCCCTCGCAATGACGACACCCGGGCGTTTCCCCCCGCCCCGGAACGACTGCTACAGGTTTAATATTTATCGTAGTAGACGTGGCCCACATCATGATGTTTTTATATGAAGCATCCCATACTCTGTTCATGATATACATACACAAAAAATAGTAGAAGAGCAACAATAGCTAATCGTCTAACTTTAATTATCCGCGCACAATCGCTCGGGACCCCTAAGCGTTTCAACTTGAGGTTTATTTATCTACAATTATTTTTGGGAGACGCAAAGAGGGCTAACTAAACTGTTCGCAAATGCGTTATGGCCCCGTGTTGCGTAGGGTGTGTTGCACGAGGGTCGAACACGTGCGCGCTGTTAGGCCCCTTAGGCCCCCGACACTACTCGCAACCGATAGGGTTGCCCTGTCCTTGTCGACTATTTTTTTTTTCATTGTATTGCGCTTATGATAACAAATTCATTGATATTTCTATCGATAAGGGAATAGAGGGGTTTGTGCTTTTTGTGGTAAAGAAAATATATTTGTTTATTCACGTCGGCCCCTTTTTTATGCTTCCGATAGTTATCGCTCTTTCTTTCTTTCTTACTAATATTTTAATTGCACCTTGTAGTTTAACATTTCTTTGCAAAGAAATTTAAAAAATCTACTGCCAGGCCGCGATGCGCAGCAGCGGTAGTCAAGTACTATATGACATGGTAACCAACCAACAAGAAAATAATTATTAGTTTTGTCCAACTTAAAATAATTATTTTTAAATTTAAATTCGTATCTTTTGGGATTAAATAGTATATGTTCTCAATAATTGTATAGTGTTTATTGTGTGTGTATCATATTTGGCCCGCGAGCTCGCGTTTGATCGCGGTGCTTTCGGGGCGGGCGATCCTACAATAGAGATTGATAGAGATGGCGTCGTCGGTGGTGAGTGATAATTTATCACTCGTACTCGACGAACATGATTACTGCAAAGAGGATAATGAATATCAAAATAAAATACCAAACAACAAAAATAAAAGACAATACGATGACTCAGATGAAACATTCCAATGGCAAGTTGTATCCCGACCAAGAAAACGATATGCAAGCAGCCTTAATAATTTATCGATTCCCGGAGAAAGATTTGAGGCTAGTATTTCTTCCAAAGAAGTACTACCCAAACAATTCAAATTTGCAAAATTGATGAAAGATAACAATATACGTAATATAATTAGAGTTCGATATATAAACCCTTTTAAACTAAATGTACAATTTGATGACCAATGTAGTATGGGAGAGCTTTTTGCTTGTAAGACATTTATAGATTTTGGATGGAAAATGCAGCGTACCATGGAAGTGGGGGTATCTTATGGTGTAATTAAAAATGTTGAATTAGATCTTCCTGATAAGGATATCCTAGGCAGCTTGGACAGTGACGTGGAAATAATATCTGTCAAAAGACTAAGTCGGAAAGTTCCTGACAGCACTGAATGGACCAACAGTGAGAGCGTCAGAATATGTTTTAAGGGTTCTTCGTTACCGACTTTCATTTACATTTATGGGGTTCAAACACAAGTCGAACCATATGTATTTCCCGTTACACAATGTTCGAATTGCTGGCGTTTTGGCCATTTCCGAAAAATGTGTACTAAAAAGAAGACATGTGTCAAATGTGGAGCTGCACATGAAGAATGCGATACTAATGCGTTTTCATGTATAAATTGTCGTGGAAAACATACTGCTTTAAGTAAACACTGTCCTATGTTTATTAAAGAAAGATCACTAAGACGATTGATGGTGGAATCAAACTGCACTTATAAGAAAGCTGTTATGTTATACACGCCATCTACTCAGGAAACATCGACTTTAAACAAGACCGGACAGGAGGAAAACAATAGTAAAGCATCAACTTCAACTGCCACAGTTTCATCATATGCATCTACGGTAAAAGGGGTTTCAGTTAAGCCGTTAGACGGAAAACTTTTGGTTAATGACGGTAAAGATGATAATATTCAGGTGAATACAAAACAGAAGCTCCAACAAAAAAAGAAGAAGAACAAAAAACAAAGTCAAAAGGTTAAGGAAATGTCTTTTGAGAATGAGGGCGTGTGGTCGTCTGATACTGATAACAATGATACATCCACTAAAACAAAAACTCGTAATTATAAGGACAAGATGAATGAAAATACTTTTGAAGGACTATTAACAGAAATATACAATATCGTTTTTACCCAAGAAGATGTTACTACAAAGATTAAAAATGTATTTATGCTTATATTGCAGTGGCTTACATCTAAGATGAAAAACTATTTTTTAAATAGTAATTGGTTAAATTTATTTTCCTGTAATAATGGCGGGAAGGAATAAATACAAGTTGAATATAATACAATGGAATTGCCAAAGTTTAAAAAATAAAATGATTTCCTTGGAGCAATTACTGTGCCAAGAAAAAGTTCACATTGCAGCTTTAAGTGAGACCTGGTTACGCGGCGATCAGGAGGTTCGGGCTAGTGGATATACAATATATCGTAAAGACAGATTAGATGGATACGGAGGGGTAGCAATTTTCGTTCATAATTCTGTTAAAAGCCTAGCTTGTTCACAGACATCTCTTCATTCAGGTATAGAGCTTTTACATATCAAAGTTTTTAATTGTGAAATGTTACAAAACATAGTTTCTGTATATTGTCCTCCGTCTGTACACACCACACAAACGGATTGGGAAAATATATTCAGTAATTTTGCTTCCAAATCCTTGATACTCGGTGATTTTAACGGCCATCACTCTAGTTGGTCTTCTAAAACGGACTTGAGAGGAAGTCAAATTTTTGATGCTTTAATAGATTATAATCTTATTACTTTGAACAGTGGAAATCCTACTAGAATTAAACTGGTTAATGGTATTTTGCAATCTTCATCTCCTGACCTATCAATAGTTTCAACAGACATAGCCTCAAAGTTTGAATGGCGTGTTACAAGTGAAACATTAGGTAGTGATCATTGTATTGTAAAGATTTCATCAGTCAGTAATAACTTGTTTCATTCTATTAAAAAAAGAAATTTTAAAAAAGCTGATTGGACATTGTACAGGACTCAGCTCCAGGAAGATTTTTCTCAATTTATGTATTCGAGTACTAATCTGCAGCAATCATATGATTTATTCGTGAACGTCATTAATAAAGCTGCTGATTGCTATATTCCTTACTATAAAATAAATCCAAATCCTTGTCATAGGTTTATACCCAAACCTTATTGGTGTGCAAATATATCAAAAGCAGTGGCAGAACGTCGTCTTGCCTTAGCATCATTTAGGCGTAATCCTACTCCTAATAACCTAGATAATCTTCAAAATAAAATCACTGAGGCGAGAAAATATATTCAGAATGCTAAACGGGAAGCATATCAAAAGTTCTGTTCAGGTATAGATAACGCAACGTCCGCAAGTGTGGTGTGGCAGCGAATGCGCTGGATAAAAGGGTGTCACAAAACTAATCAGACATATTATGTTGAAGAGAACCGGGTTAAAACACTTTTAGGTAGCCTTACTCCAGATTATGTAGTTAACAGGCAACCTTTATTTAAATCCAGTAATACTAAATTGTCTACCCCTATATCTGTACAGGAAATGGAAAAGAATATTAAATCATCTGATACAGCTCCTGGTTGCGATGACATTTCCTTTTCTATGATTAAAAATTTGCCTCAAAATGGCAAAATAGTTTTAACACGTTTGTATAATGATTTTTTCGATAGTGGCTTTATTCCAGCTCAGTGGCGAGATACGCGTATTTTTCCAATAGCGAAATCAGGACGAGATCCCAACTCTGTGTCATCTCTGAGACCTATAGCATTAATGTCATGTATATGTAAAGTTTTTCATTCAATTATTAATAAGCGATTAGAGTGGTATTTGGAAAAAAATGCAATGTTCTCGGAATATACTATTGGCTTTAGAAAGTCTAAATCTTGTTTGGATAATTTAGCCTATTTAATTTCAAAAATACAAGCAGGTTTTTTAAAAGGTTTTACTACCTTAAGTTGCTTTTTGGACATTAATAATGCATACAATAATGTCGATATTTATACATTATTACTATCTTTAGACAGACTAGGGGTAGGTTCAAATATCTGTTTGTATTTATGGAATTTTCTTAGTGAGAGATATTTAAAAGTTGTTACTAATGATGTTAATATTTGTAGACGTACTAGCCTTGGACTGGCTCAAGGTGATCCCTTGTCTCCATTATTATTTAATATTGCTACCATGGATGTCTGTAAATCGTTAAATTCTAGGGTGTGTTTTTCGCAATATGCAGATGATTATGTAATATTTGTTACTGATAAAAACATTAATAATTCTATTTATATTTTACAAGGCGCTCTCTTAGACTTTTCGAAGTCTCTTGAGAAACTTGGTTTAGAGGTTTCACCACAGAAAAGTAAAGTTTGTTTATTTAGAAAAAATGTAAAAAGACATGAAGTTCCTATTGAACTTAAGATTAATGATACTTCTTTAGATGTTGTTGATAATGTTAAGTATTTAGGATTGTGGTTAGATCGTTGCCTAGGATGGTCCAAACATATTAATGAATTGCAACAAAAATTGTTAAAGTTAATAAATTTATTTAAAGTTCTGTCTGGTCCAGGTTGGGGTGTTCATCCGACACATCTCAGACGTCTGTACATTTCCCTTGTCAGAAGCCGTTTTGATTATTCTTGCTTCTTATACGGCAATAGTTGTAATGCTCATTTAAATAAATTAGATAAAATTCAAAATCAGTGTATGCGAGTAATAGGGGGTTTCATTAAATCTTCGCCTATTCATGTTATGGAAAGCGAACTTTGTATACAACCTCTACATGTTAGAAGATCATTTTTAGCTGGCAAATATTTTTGCAAAACTATATCTTGGGGTGGTTCATTTATTTATAAATCTATTCAGGAATTGCAAGATTTGTGGGCAAATTCCTGCACAGGTAGACGGAAAAAACCGCTACTAATTGAAGCATATGATTACTTCAAGGATGTTCGCGTACAAAGTACGCAAGTTTTAGATATATTTTCTTTAGATACTTGGACTACCAGTATCGATCTTTCTGAAAATATCATTTGTGATATTAAGTCAGTGAATAAGCCAAAACGCTCTTTTAGTCACTTAATTTTAAAGGAAATCTGTGATTTGAGTATTAATGAAAATTACGCAGACTTTTATAAAATGTTTACAGATGCTTCGAAAAATAATACATCAAATACACTTGGGGCAGCTTTCTTTGATATACAAACGAAAGACTTTATAAAACTCCAGATAAACTCTAATATTTCGATAATGTACGCAGAACTTATTGCCATATCAGAAGCCCTTTCATATATTCAGTCAATTTCATGTAATAAATTCGTCATATTCTGTGACTCTAAAAGTGCCCTTCAGCATTTGGTTCGGTGCACTTCGGGCTTGAGAGGAACCCCCATAGCTTTCACGATTATCAAATTAATGATGGACATTTTATCTTCTTCTAAATTAGTCATTCTACAATGGATACCCTCACATGTTGGTGTCGACGGGAATGAAATAGCTGACGGATTGGCTACAGAGGCGTCTCACAGCGGAATATGTATGGATGTTTTACCTTGTTATTCTGATTGCACTTACATTGTTAAACAAAAATCTTATTCACTTTGGAAAGAATACTTTGATGAACGGTCCAAACATGTGGGAATATGGTATAAAATTGTCCAATCACAACCTTGGAAAGCTCCTTGGTTTGAAATATCTAACCTAGACAGACAAGATATTGTACTGTTGTTTAGGCTACGTTCTGGTCACATTCCGCTGAATAAATTTGCCTTCCTAATGCGAAAAAAACGATTCTCCGAAATGTTATGTTTGCGGTAAAGTTGAAGACGTACATCATATTTTAGCGGAGTGTGATCGGAATAAGGAGTTAAGACATCGATTTTTTGGTAAAGAATGTTACAATATAGGTTTTTATATAAATTTTCTATCGTCTCCACTGTGTGAAAGAGCTAAAGTACTTATTAGTTTAGTTAAAGAGGGTCTTAGGCGGAGATCATCTTTGCCTTAATTCTTCTTTTTAAGTATTTCAATTTATTTTTGCTTTATATACGGAGCGTCATATTTGTAACTGCAAATAAGCTCTTTTAAATAAAGATAAAAAAAAAAAAAAAAAAGTACTATATTAATTAGTAATTGCCCAGTGCCCCCATAATGTACACTATAAAACTTGGGGTAAACCTTTTACAACCAAGAATAGTTATTTAGTAGGTAAACTTTTATAATGGCTCACAGAAAATTAAAACTTATATTTAAATTATCCTATATAGGGTTGCAGATGGAAATCAAAGCCGCGACACGGTTTTCAGAAGCCAGTTGTCCAGCTACTGCCTGCACCGTGTAGCCTCAGGTAAGGTGGGTGGCTACATTTCTATTTAACATTGTGATCTATATTTATTTTTGACTATGGCTGTACTCCACGGGTACTTAATAACAGTTCAAATTATGCCACATCGGACATGAGTGGATACTTCCGGTAATTTGCGCGGTCGCCACGAAACCGCTACCGAATACCACTGATTTATGTCATTAGGCGATATTAAATATTGACCGTCGTGTAAAAGGGGCACATACGTCCTAATACGCTATTTGTTGCGTTATCATGTTTTAAAAAGTAGGTAGTAGTAGGTGATGAAATGAATTGACGAAATGTGTTTAAGCTTCTGTTAGGCATTTATAAATATCATTTTAAATTAAACAAGCTATCTATAAAATTCAATTCAGTTGTCCGCGATAGTTTTTACCGGCATATTTAGAAAGCGCTCCCAACTCTTCTTCTATTCTTAGAATTTGGTTGTACTTATCAATTCGTTCGCCGCGCACTGGCGCTCCACATTTGATCTGGCCAACGGACAATCCTACCACCAGATCAGCCAGAAACAAATCGTTAGTGTCCCCCCATCTATCACAGATAACCACACCGAATCCAGCAGTTTTCAAAATCTTATAACATTCAATAACTTCGGTCACAGTGCCCGCTTGATTTATTCGCAAACCAATCGTATTGCCAGCCTTTTTCTCGATAGCAAGACCAACTCGTCTAAGGTTGGTCTGTGTTAGATCGTTGCCAAAGAGCTGAGCAGGAGTGCGAGTTGTAAGCTGGGACCATGCTGACCAGTCGTCATATTCGAAAGCGTCTTCAATAGAACATACTGGGAATTCTTTTATGTTGTCCAAATATACCTCGGCTAGTTTGTCAGATGACATATATTCCTGAGGATTTGAATTAGGATTTTTAAATTCTAAGTCATATGCTCCGTCTTTATACAGATCCGATGCGGCCGCATTAATTGATATTTCAGCCTTAGTAAAATACCCACATTGTTTGATTGCATCAGTAAGAAAGAGAAGAGCATCTCTGTGACTTTGTAGCGGAATTGAGAAGCCCCCATTATCGCTTACATACGCAGTCTCGATGTTGTATTTGGATAATATAATTTTTTTGACATACGTATATATTTCCGTGCCAATACGCATCGCCTCTGCAAAGGAAGCCGCTCCAGTAGGCATTATCAAGTATTCTTGAAATGGCAGTCCGTTAGAGGATAATATTCCTCCTGTCAAAATTGTAAAGTGCGGTACCGGCAGTATGATACTAGTAACTCCTGCCATGTCAGAGATGTGTCTGTACAGGGGTACTCCCTTCTTAGCTGCTCCAGCCTTGGCCACTACCAAGGAAACAGCCGTGATTGCATTGGCACCAAGCCTCGATCTGGTATCAGTGCCGTCGAGGGCGATCATGAATTGATCTATTTCTTTTTGCATAGTGACCTCAAGATTTTGCTTAATAAGTTCAGGTGCTATAATTGTGTTAATATTTTTGACAGCCATCGTAACACCCATGCCGTGGTACTCTGCTGGGTTATTATCTCGGAGTTGTATGCTTTCAACAAGTTTTTTATTATCTGTTGATGGAACACCAACGCGAAATAATCCAAGTTCTGTTACCATATCCACTTCAACGGTTGGAACGCCTGTAGCGTCAAATATTTGACGAGCGAGCAAAAGTTTGATAGGCATTTTTGTAGTTCTTTTTGTAGTAGTAATAAATAAATAATAAAATTTTATTCACTTGAAAGTAATTCTCCAAATCTACAAAATTGTGAAAACTGTGTCAAAATTAATTGTTCTTTATTTTAAATTTATTTTACACCTGCGGTGCCAGTCGCTAATAACATTGTTATACTTTTTGGTGGGGTTCTCAAAAAAACAATACAAAACCGTATATCGACACGCGACGGGAGTGTGAAACGGCGCACGTGCGGTATAATCTCTATGTAAATCCTACATTACACTTCGATAAGGTGCTTTTTAATAATTGAAAAAGAGATTATACATCGGCCACTATTGGTTGTACTGTAGTCATTATCTTTAACACATCGGAATAGAGTATTTTATCAGCCCTCGTTTGTGTTTGAGCCCATAGTCACCAAAGTCGACGCTTTTGATATTGATATGAAAATAATGGACTTGTATTGTCGAGTATTCGTAGATTATCAAAGTCTAATTTTTTGGTAAAATGCAGTGATTTTAACGTGGACGTTGTAGTTTTTTCTAGCAAAATATTAAAGTATTTTATGTAGGTAGTGTTTAAGCAAGATAAGTTGATACATATTTCTCAAAGTGCGAACAGAATAAAAGTAAGGGGTCGGCCGCGTTAAAGTGGTGTAGAGGGCTTAATTGTATTCGAATATACTCCGTCCCCAGCCCCCTATTAGCGCAGGGCGATCTTTCAATTTGCTACGGCGTGATTCGCAAATATGCTGCTTATACCCTTGTTTACACTTTTAGAAGCATCATCACAAGTGTACTGCAAAGCTTCTTGTATGTCAAATTAGGGGGGAGTATTGTTTTGAATACATTAAAGAGCACTTTAAAGTAATTCTTTTAAACAAAATATAGAACAGCATTATTTAATTCACTTTTGGTTCTTGCATCTGCCTTCGGTATTTTTCTCTGCATCACCCAAAGGTCAGACTGGTAGAGAGAGAGAGTGCTCAAGGCATCAAGGCCACCCCCTGTATATTTTCGAGTGCATGAAGACATAAATAGAAAAAAATTAAACGAAATAATTGAAACATTTCAGATGTCACTCAACACTGTGGGAGATAATATAATTGATAAATAAAACGATATGTTTGTCACGGTAGCGGGATCTGTGGGATGATAAAAGGTAGGATCCCACGGGACGAGCACGGGCGAGGTAACTCTCATCACGCGATTTTGATGTTACCGTGAGAACTAAACACCGCTGCTACTGGACCAATCGAGAGAACTGTAAAATTCGTTCATCACGCAATGTGTGACGTAATTACTACTTGCCATGACATATTGAGAGGGGAACTTCGGGACAGTTGCAGTAGCGATGTACAATTACAGAAGCATAAATAAATTTGCGAGTAAATTAGTACTAATGTTAAATAAAATAAAATTAAGTAAAAAGTAGGTATGCTCTATTTACGTGTTACGTATTACAAAGAATATTATTTAAATTTATATTTATTTATTATTATTAAAATGCATAGCTTTACGCTAAAATTATTACTGGGAAACGACTTTTATTTTTAGGTATCAAAAAAATAATAATGTTATTGCGCGCAATGTAAAGCTTCGTGTCATTGTGTGCGTAGGTTCACAGCTTAGCATGAAAACGCTATGATAAGTACGTAAGTCGACGTTTTATATGGCAACAACAAAAAAATTCTGTAAAATAAAAATCCTACTGAGATGCACGATGTTTTTTGTGCGGGTCTGAAGTTACTGTTCGTAACTTCAAATGCGTAATTTATTTAGAAAAATCGAAAATTCAGGTAATGTTTGTTTGGAAAAAAGTTTTGTAATAAAACTTACTTAGAATTTATTGCGCAAAAAAAATTTAAAAATGCATCTTTGACCTTCAATATCTCGAGAACCCGTGGAGTCCCAGCTATGGTCCTGGAGAAAAATGTTTTCCTAATAATGGGTAGAATACGTGGCTTTCGGCTTCGTTAAGTGTCTTTTTACACCCGGTACCTATATCGGATAAATATTTGCTTTTAGCTTACGTTAAAATGTGTAGGACTTTTTGATTGTTACCTATGTATTTTATTTCTTAATAATACACTACCTACATTGGTTAAGACAGAACGTTTCAGTTGTTTGTTTTATTTTGTTTGATTTCATGTTTCACATTTTCATTGTGTACGAAGTTTCCCCATTTATCGCCAGCCTGTAATTATCTACTAATATCTACTTACAATAATGAAGTGTTATGACGGCTGGTAAACTTGAAATTTTAATGACTAAAAGACCCGTTCGCAGGAGAGCTATACAACAGCAGTTTTGATTTTTATTGAATTGAAATTATCTGCATAATTTTGTTTGTAAAAGACCGAATACCGGAGAGTGCACTTGCGGGTTTATCACCGCCCAATACTTACAATAAATTATGGTTACGGGGTAAAAACCCGACTCATTTCGACTGAGCCTAAACAATTCTAACCACAATCAAACAAATTTAGCTAACTACAATAAAAATGTATTTTTCTTTAAGTGATTACTTAATGCACTTTGTAGGTCAAAAGGTTTTATTGAAGTTAATTCGAAACTTATATAAATCTTATGTAGAAATATATTATTATATCTCATTTTTCCGACACCGATTACTACTCCGTAAGTAGGAAATCAGGTTCTTGCCTATTTATACTGAAACCCTGATTAAAGAACGGACGGCTTAAAGTAGCTGTTTACAAAAAAAAAACAAATCGACAATAGAAATAGAATAACAAATTGAATTACTTACCATGAAAGACAAGTGGACAGTAAAATTAATAGGCAATCGCAATAGGCTGAATCTCAGACAAGCGTATCTAAGTAGGTACTTGTTATTTCGCACTCCATATAATTTTGCAAATTGACGCCGCCAAACAGAATACTGAATACTTACTCATCTATTATTTTTAGCTAAAGTGAACTAGTCCATGCTATTTTCGTCGATTCTTTTTATTCAATGTGCATAATGAACCTATATTAGTGGTTTATCGATCATTAAAAGGTGCACATACAATGCAGGGGTCGTGTCCTGGCACCGCCACCGCGTGACCCCGGGCCGCATCGTTTGTGCACGCTCCATTGGACACAGTGCATCTGTAGCCTTCATTTGTGATGTACATTTTGTTACCAAAATAGTTACTGATAATTATGCGTCAGATATGTATGTTACTCGGTCTATTGTGCTAAGTTGTAGATGGCTGTTAAACCTCAAGCGAACGCCGTATGCGCATTTATTGTTCTTCGATTGTGTCTAAAATTACCACGTTTGAAAGATTATTCGTTCAAATGCAATTAAATTAAATTCGTAGATTTTGCTACGCATTGGTGCTTACCTGTTGCTCCGCGTTCTCAGTAGATTTTATTCTTATGTATGTTCTCCGGTCACCGTAACCGCGGGTCTACGGACAGCCAGCACGGGTTGTTCACAACCCGACCAGAAAAAGAATCGAGCGTAGCGTTTCGTGCGCGCATCAAAGAGCTAATAGGGGTTGGGGACAAACGCAATAAGGTACTACGGCATCGGCCAAGACCAGGAGGAAGAAAGGGGGGGTTTTAGTCAGTAAGAGTCTGAAACTAACTCCCACCTTCCTTACCCTGGTCGATTGGCGTCGGTGACCTCTCGCGCCCGGCCTTAGTTGAGGCCATGGTGCGGAGCGAGAGGAACTGGGACGCCGTCTCCTCCTTCTGTGAAGCGGCCCGCGTGAAGGAGCAATCCTCCTCCTCACGCCTCAGCCGCCGCAACATGCGACACTTCGGGCGTCGGAGATCAGGGGACGATCTCCGGCCACCGTAAGCGCGGGTCTGCGGTCGGCGAGTAAGGGTAGCTCGCCACCCGACCAGAACCAGACCCGAGCGTACGGCGCGTACCTATAGCGTTCCGCGCGCGCCTCAAAGAGCCTCAAAAGACCACCACAGACGGGGCCCTATTGGGCTGATGTTCAGCCGGGGTAAGCGCAATGAGGCACCGCGACCTCAGCCCAGAGCAGGAGAAGGAACAGGGGGATTTTTAGTCAGTAAGAGTCTGACATTCCCTCCCGCCCGGCCCTGGGCGAGAGAAGTCATTTGATGATTTTCCCCTCACAAAACAAAAAACAAAACCCTGGTCGATTGAAGTCATTCTATGATTGTCTCCTCATGAAAAAGCTGTGTTATATTATTGTTATAAAGCTGAGTTATTTAATTTTTCATTTAGATATTACTACCAAGCCGATAAATATATAAATACTCAACAGTTAAAACAGAAAATCATTACAACAATTTAGGGTTGAAAAGTATAACTAAACAGAAATCCTTACCTCTAATAATAACTTTCTTTTGTTCTTCCTTATTGTGCGAGTTTGCTACTCCCGATAGCATCGTTTCCGAGGAACAGCGGTCGACTCGTACCTGATAATACAATTAGGTAAATACATATACATACTTATTAACAAGCTGACTAGAGTATATACTTATCACTTGATATTTAGTTCTGAATTAAAACTAAATCAATTGGTAAACATTATCTAATTAAATTGCGCCTTAAAAAAGATGAGAGGATCTAGAAGCTAGCGCGTCAAACCAAGTTCAAGAAACAGAACTGGCGAGCCGCACCGTGTGTAACAAATCTTTTAGGTACTTAGGTACTCAAAGCAAAACACAGCTAAGAGTAAGTAGGTCTTATCTTATCTAATCTAGGAATGGGAAGAAAGGTTAAAATCTATGAAAAGAAATAAAATCTGTAGCTAGTTATTTCACGTTATGTAAGTACCTAGATTAAGTTAGCCATAAGTGACTAGCATTCTTTATGCAATGTCTTTACAAAACTCGCCTTTTGAAGTTGTCGGAAGCTAACTATAACTATCGACTAAGTAGTTATATAGTTATACATATTATTAGGTAGGTAATGACCAAAAGTACTGACCAGTTCACCCAAAAAGCTTATGTAGCCGATGGCTAGTTTCAAGGTATCCACCTTCGATAGCCTTTTTTCATAAGGTAAGGTAGGAATGTGAGCTCGCAAGCCTTCGAAGGCGTCGTTTATAGATTGCATCCGTCGGCGCTCGCGCAGGTTGGCTGCTTGTCTTTGCTGGATCTGTTGCTGAGGGCATCTCAACGAAGATCTACGCCTGTGTAGCCGTCTGTAGTCCGATCTGAAAGGGGAAAGTTCCTCTACATGTGTTGATAGAGTAGGTAAGTAGCTACCTAAGATATATAGGTATGTTGTTGTATGGTTGGGATCTACGCAACAGCAATGAAATTACTTAATCTGAGTTAAATCAAGTTTTATAGGTGAGGGAAATCATGTGATGTAGATGAGTTTAGGTAAATAATTTAGATTTAAATATACAAATGCAGGCTAATTGTAATTTCGGCAAATTAGCCACATAATGTCGCACAAAGTCGGCAAATTGTTTATAGGTACTCATGATTGTCTAAGTTACAAGATATCAGGTTACTCTCAAAAAAAACTACTGTCACATAAAAATATAGGGGGAAAAATTACATAATTTACTGCATATTGGTTGCAATAAAAATATTGCTTTTTTCACGGTTTTAAAATATTTAGTATAATTGAGTAGTCATTGTTCAGTGTAAAATACCTAGGTAGCTATTTTAAGTATGTTGCTAATGAGGTAGACAAATTTTAAGGCGCGCTCTGTTAGGGAATAAGTAGCTTAGGTATCCATGTAGGTCAAATAATAATCCGATGTCCAGCCAAATGTGCTTTAGGTAAAACTTAGAGCTGGCGTCAAAATTATCATGAAACAATAGTCAGAAGAAAGTTTTTTTACTTAGTAGGTATCTCAAATAGGTAAATAGCAAAGTAGGTACCTAAATAGCAGGGAATTTTGGAACGAAAATCAAATACCTATTATCAAAAGCATTTAAGTCGCGACAGCTTTTAACATTAGGTAGGAACGATCATAAAAAAATCACGCAAAATAAAAATAATACAATCACAGTAAACATACTTATAAATATTTTCAGTTTGAAAAAAATATGAAAACAAATTGCGGGGCAACAATAAATTTTAAATAGGTACTTGTAAGTCATAAATTATCGTAGATAATAATAAAATAGTATTTAAGTACTTACCTTCTTCGTGGAGTAGATAAATTTTCTTGATCACTAGCGTAAAGGCTTCCATCAGACATTGACGAATCATCGTACATATAATTGTCGGAACTGTTTGCTGAAGTCGGTGAACCTCCCACGGGCAAGGGCACTACACTTGTATTGTCCAAAGAAGAACATCTTATTCCATTAGGTCCATCCATATCGGGAAAATTATTAAAAAATAAACAACTGACATTAAACTTTAATGCAACATGACTAGTAAAACTCCCTGAAATTTTACAGGACTATTAATCAGAATCATCAATTCAGGAGTTGTGCTACCTATGACAGTTAACGACATTGTGACGTTCTGAGGGTCAGAGGGATGGTTCTGCGGTACCAGACTCCGCCCTAACACGAAGCTCCCCGCCCACGTGTTTATCGACCAAAATAATGAGGCCCACCGTAATGTTAATGCGATACCCTCGTCTTTCTGCAACTCGTACAGTTTTGAGGGGTAGTGGAGACCCCAGTTATTTGGTTTACTAACACAATTCTAACATAGTAGAAACTATACCTTAATACTGTGTATCTAAAGGCTTCAAATTGACAAATTGTATCTTGGTATCTTGCACTGTCTAAACACGTGTGATAAGCATTTTCAGCGATTTAAGTCATTTTTAGTGAATTAGTTATAGGTTGAAACAACATCAGTGAAACTCATCTACCTATATTAATATAATAGATAAAATAAAAGAAAAATGGTATGTAGTTACTGAGGTCCTTAAATAAAAATCTAAAAATAAATACATTGATTATTTTTATCCCATCATTCATGCTTCATCACGAATTTCAGTGAACTTAACAAGATATTGCGTTTGGAAACCAGTATGACTCAGCGCTTGTGTTGTGATTCGCTGTTTTGCTAAGGATGTGAGTTAGTTTAATCTCCCTCAGCAGTAGCGAGGCAAGACCTAATTTTAATGTGGACAAGACAGATTTTGCGAGGCCCTTTTCTGTGGCGACCTGAAGACGAAAGATATAAATTCTTGAGGTGCAAGGCGGCCTCCTCCTCCTGTACCGTAAGGCCGTAGTCGGTGGCCCACGTCGCCCACGCCTTACGACGCCTTTGCCCCTCCGGTCGGAAAGTCTGTAAATATCTCTATGAAAAAAAAAATGTGATAAGCCTATGTATGGCGTCACACTTTTTTTTTTTTTAGTTACGTATACATTTATTTACTACATTTACTTTAACAAATTTATCAAATTTGTCTTGATTTTGTGGTCATATCTACCAAATGCTTAGAAGAAAATGAGCAATTTTACGTGCTTCAGCATTTTTAAAGCGTTGTATAGGAGAAATCAGTAAGTCAAACTTTTTTTGCAGTTAAGTAATATCTACGTATCTTATTTTTGATAGCCACTTTATTATCTTGTGCCTCTATTCTTTATTAAAAATAAGCATAACAGTAAGTTGTCATTGATTGATGTTCTCATAAATAAATTCTAAATGGAATCAATCTAACGTTCAAATCAAAATTTAACCAGTACTTTGAAAGACTGTATGCAATGTGAATTATCATTACATAAAACAATACGAGGAAAAACATTCCTTCCTGCTAATTCCAAATCCTAAATCTCAAAAGGCTAATATCAAATTTTATAACATAGTGTCAAAGAAAAGTCACTGTCACTTTTGATTCGAGTTGCCATTAAAATTGAAAGTACTAAAATCCAGGCAAATCTTTTCATGAACGGAATCAAATACTCCAGATAATAATACAGCTAGATATGACAATAATTTTATCATCCTGTTATATCATTATAATTATATCAATATGATTACAAATATATTCTTGATATCATTATCGAAAGACTGATTTCTTCAGCTAAAGCAATCTCGACACTGATAACTCCAGTAATGAAAGCCAAATTACAAACAGCAATTAAATGAACTTAATTAAAAATTAACTAACGTGTTGCAGGTTTGATTACCACGTCATCAGTGCATTAATTGCTTACAATACTTTAAAAAGGAAAAGACAAAATATATTTACCTACATATCTATATATAAAAATGGATCGCAAAATGTGTTGGTAAGCGCATAACTCAACAACGCCTGGACCAATTTTGCTAATTCTTTTTTTGTTGTGTTTGTTATTGTCAGGAGAAGGTTTTTATCAAAGAAAATATTAGAAAAGTAGAGGGGAAAATGGGGAAAAGTAACCCTTTGATAGTGATATAGTTGACCCGTGCGAAGCGGGGGCGGGCCGCTAGTTTTGTATAAATTACAAGTTAATCTTGTTTTAGAAGATGGCAGCCCCATATCAACTTCAACTGTGCAACTGTCATACTTGTCATCAACGAAATCGAGCTGCGGTTCGCGGCGTTCAATACGCTAAATTTTTTAAATTAATCAACGTGTCGAATTCGTTTAATTATACCTATTTACGCGTCAGCGGTGAATGTAGTCCATGATTACCACAGTACCACATAGCTGCTAAATAAATTATCCAAGCAACATGTTCATAGTAGGCCTAACTGGTGGACTGGCGACTGGAAAAAGTACAGTACTTTCAATATTTCGAGCCAATGGCATAGCAGTAATTGATGCAGATGAAGTAGCGAGACAAGGTAATTATTGACTTTTCATTACTTGCTTATATCCTTCTAAAATAGTATCTTAAGACCGAAGCTTAGCCAAATTTGCATCGCGAAGTGTTTTGCCTATCAATAATTTGTTTAAAGTTCAATGCCAAGCGAGAAGTTACTTTATAAAGCTAAACATTGTCAAGATATTATCATCTAAAAATATTGCCGCAGCTTACTTGGCTACTTTTACTGAAAAAAAAAACTTATTTATTTCATGATATTATTACCAAACAAAGTAAAATTTCAACTCACATAAATGGACCAGTGTTAACTAGACTCTTAATCATAATAATATTCAGTTATCAGTAATTTTGTTAATTATAAGAACTTATTGGTGCCATATACAATTAAACAGTGACTGATTTAACAAGTTGAAGTGTGTGCCTTTTTATTGAGAAAATGATTTATAACTAGTTTCCACCCTCGGCTACACCCATGAGGCATGTTGATAAAAAGCAGCCTGTGTGTTATTCTAGGGTGTCACCTATCTACATACCAAATTTCAAACTAAAAGTCTCAGAAAATGCCCATCCCATTATTCACAAATGTATTTTATGTACCTATGTCAAACATGTTTTTGTAGGTTTTCTGAATAATTATATTGTTGGAATGGAAGTATACAATGACCTACATCCTTTATGAAATATTTATTCCTTTCAACATTGTGTGCATTGTCTGGATAATGCATTTCATATGCAAAATGTTGTATTGTTAAAATAACAGCCAAGGTTTCATTTAGAGAATAGTGAATTGACAGGAATATTTCATTTTGCATGAAAAATAATGTCAATGTAAATTGAATACCAACACCTATCTTTAGTCGTACCTACTGCAGTTTTTTTTAAAGTAACAAAGCTATTCAAGGGCATGCTTGTATAAATAGTAATACCCTGCTATTTGCTTGTCAAAATATTTAAGGTGTCAGGATCCTGGTAAGCCATATGATGCAATTTTGTATGCATAAAAGACTTCTTACTATAATCAAGATGTAATGAAATAAATTTCATAAGCTCCACAAAAAACCAATATGCTATTAAGCTATTTGCTAGCAAGTCAGGCATTGCTTTGCTATTGCAAAAGATATATCTATCCTGTTATAAACAAGCTGGCATAAACAAAAACCACCCAGCAACATAATTTGGTAGTTTCCTAGGTCAAACATAAATTAATTCATCATTTAAATACAAAAAAGTATTCAAAATTAACTATACTTTTATTCATCAATTGATTGATACACAAAATTTTAGAAATTTTTTAGGTAATTTTTAAGAAATGAGTATACTATTTGATTCAAAAATACTATGACGTCATAACTCAGTTTCTCATAAAAGTTTCATAGAAAAGTATTGTTTTTGGCATTTGGATAAAAATATACCAACCAGTCAAATTCAAATTTGACTGGTTGGTATTACATTTGTTAGTACTTTCTATAATAAAACATAACAGGAGTATTCTTTAATTTCCAGTGTTGCAGCCAGGTACTAAAGCGTGGAATGAACTCCGAGATTTCTTTGGAGATGAGGTGCTCCTGCCCGATGGTAATGTAAACAGGGCGAGGCTGGGTGAGATTGTGTTTGACGATATTGAAAAGAGAAGAAAACTCAATAGTATCACTCACCCTAGAATACAAAGAGCAATGATGAAGATGGCTATATCATATTTCTTCTCTGGCCATAGCTACATTGTCATGGAAGTGCCACTGTTATTTGAAACTGGGAAGATGTTGACCTTCATGCACAAAATTATAACTGTTGTTTGGTGAGTTTTCATTTATTTTGTACTAGCATAGTATGTTGATAAAATGCAGCTGTTCTACACAACAAATTTCGACTAAATCAGTCCAGCTATTTTTGAGTGAAATAATTGAAAAAAAAAATTGGGTAGTAGGAAGATTTAAGTTTGCCACCCAATTAATTACCCTTGCAGACATTTAGGAGTAATTCTTTGATAAGCTTATTCTTATGTATGTATTGTCAGTAAATCATACAAGTCATGTCCTATTATAGAATTATCTTTCCTTTATTTTATCATGTGGGTTGTTGTTAGTCGTAAAATAATTCATTGAATTTTATTTGAAATGTTATAAATTCCAGTGAAGATCACCAGCAAATGGAAAGGTTGTGCAAACGCAATGATTTCTCAGAAACTGTCGCGAAGAAACGCATATCGTGTCAGATGCCTCTTGAAGAAAAGGTGGCGAAGTCTCACTTCGTAATCGATAACTCTGGAAGTTTCGAGAACACTAGGCAACAAACAGAATGCATAATTAGATTGCTCAAGCGGTCTAAGTTTACTTGGTAAGTAAAATGTACTTCATTGTAGGGACGCTATTCCTCTTATTTTTACTTAATACGGTAAACTAAGATTACTCCTTTGTCTTTGGCGCACTTATATACACACATACATAAACCCGGATCCAGAACCTACCTATTTATGGTTCATACGAAGAGGTTCCAGCCGGTAGTAGAATCCGGTCGTTCGGTCGTCGTTCGTCGGCACAGTAGCCCGATGGTCAGTCACTATGCCAAACGTCTAGTTACATATTTTATCCACTAAATAGTTTGTCAGAAGTATTTTTGTGTGCCTCAGCATTAACAACAATAGCAATGCTAAGTCAAAAATGAGAATGAAGTTGAAATAAACCAAACAACTAAGCAACATGTCATATTTATTTTGTTTCAGGTACTTCCGAGCAATATTCGGCATTGCTTTCTTATCTGTGATCTTTGGAATCGGTCATATAGTCAACAACTTTATAATAAATAGAAATGATTGATTCATTTACTTAATAGTATGTAATACAATGTGTGAATGCAAGGAAATGGAAATTGAATCTAAAGTCCATTTTCTAAGCCGTATATTTGACGTAGCTTTAAAAAAGGCAAAGAATTATTGAACAACTCACCACTAGCTTGCCATCAAAAAGATCACAATTGTGATGTGTTATGAACATATAACACATTTAAAAAGTTCTTTCTTACTTCAAATTCAACGGGTTTTATACAAGTACAGGTTTAATTAATTTTTAATTAATTTGTTTACAAGTTTTGATGGCAACCCATGCCATAAAATTTTCATTCTTTGTGACCTGTAGCTGAGTAGTCCTTGTGATCAAATATGCTATGTTGTAGTAAGTACACTTTCGTATTTATTCATAATCAAGCAAAGACAAATTTGATATTCGTAATTTAAAAATGGAAACTAGGTAAAAAAATACCTGGTTCAATTCTGCTGATCAATAATTTGCACTAAATAGCAATAAGTAGGCAAAGGCTAGCCAAAGCGATTGTTGAATGTTTGATAATGAATCCTATTTTACATTAATTGCTACAACTTTTACAAAAATGTACAGACAAATTAATATGATTAAATTATTATTGTATTATTAAGTAAGTTAAATATGTATAGGTAAAGGGGGCTGGGGAGGTTACATGTGTAGCTGATACAGAATACAAGGGGATTAGTTTTAGTAGTATTTATTTTACGGAGGTTATGGTTAGATATACATATGAATTATTGTTCAAGTATTGCATTATGCTCAGTTATACTAAGATACATTGTAGTACAAAACAATGTTAATATATTTATGGAGAAGGAGGCACAAGTTTCACAAATCAGTGTTTCCCTGTGGTTGATTAGTACAGAATATTACATATGTCAGCATGTCTGTTACACAAAAAAAACGTAATCTTCAGGTACTTACTTACTACAAACAACTTACATGTCTAGTTAATTGAATGGTTTAATAAACATCCTGTCTGTATGTGCATCCATGTACGCGAGAAAAAGTCCTTTATGACACAACCTTTTTAAAATCTGATGAATGAAAAGAAGAGTTAAAGTATATACAAATGTGCCGCCTTCTCCTAAATACTTATTAGTAGACTTACAAACCATTAAGCCTTGAATAATAATTGAGACAATTATAATAAATAACATGAATCTAAACCAGTGGTAATAGTCGTGTAATAATAAGTAAAACCAAATGTTTAGTCAAAGTTATACTTGTCTTTATATTTGTAAAATAACCAATTGAATTTTAGGTGACGAACTAATAGTTTAGATAAATATAAATAGTAAAAGAAACACGCACACACGTGAAATGAAATGCCGACTTGAAGTATGATTATCATTTATTATGAATTTTATATTTTTAAAAAGCATTTAGTTTATAATATTTTAGTATGTACTACAGACTAGTCTCTAGGTTTACCCAAAAAATGTGTTTGTGTGTATTAATTACATAATTATGGTCAAATAAATAAAGCTTAATTTAGTCTAAAATAATGTAATAAGTAAGCCTTTCTGTCATACTTGTCGTCGTTAATTGACCTGTACTTTCAACCGCAACATTTTTCATTATTGCTAAAAAGTCTCTTTTAAGGTTTACATCAGAGTCAGTATCATTTATTCGTAAAGTTTAGTGATAATTAGGCAAACACGGTAGGTGTTTTGCCTTGTTTTGTTTTGCCAAGTGACATACCTACAAATCATTAATGTCCGGTTCCTATAATTGAGAAACGATCCGTTTTAGTCACGAATAGTAGTTTTATATACGACTCGTAAGCTAAAACCGTTCCTATAACAAACGTCTCGTCGTGCAACTTACTGACGGTTTGCAACTAACGGATATAGGTAAGCGAATTGTATGGAGATCTATGGTGTCTGTGGTTTTCCTATAAATATTTTAACCGTCAGTAGACGGTCAAAATAACTATTCGTAATGTCATTCGGTCGTAATGCATATACACGACGATTCGTTAATTATAGGAACCGGGCATAAGAAAGTCAACAAAGATTAAATTAAACTAATATTATATTAGATACAATTTTATTACATGACAATTTATGACACTTAGGGCTGATTTTTCAACAGTCAAATGTTATCTGAGGAATAAAATTGTTGCTGTCACTGTCTTATACAAACATTCTAACGCGACAGCATCATATTAGTCCCCAGGTAACTTTTATCTAAGCATCGGAAAATCGGCCCTTAGAAACGTAATTATAGCAATAAGTACTTCGCTGAAAAGCTTTTGCATACTTATCGTTTTCCATCATCACCAAGCTATTTGTAATGTTTGAACTTTGTTGGGGGATTGAGAGCTCTGATAGTCAAATAAACGTTTCCTAATTATTATTCCAATTTTTTTTCGTAATGTGATTTGAAATGAATTATAAAGAATAAATAAACATTTAAATACATCACTTAGTTGTCTTATTAATTTTAACTACACATTAAATAGTGTTTAGTTGTCAAATGTGAAATGCCGGTCTTATCATTTGGATATAATGTACCTATTGCCTAGTAGACGTTATAACTTAGGACGTAGTTAGGTATTGAAGTAAAAATATAAATTTGTACCTATGTACTAAAGGTTAAATTAAGTCTTATTAACAGTTATATTTTTAGGATTTGTTATTGATGATTGAGGCTTATTCCACCAGTTTGTAATTGGTACGCTATTTGTGACCTCCCTCGCACTAACGGGCGCAAGCGAAACAGTCACATGTTTCCAAAAAATTGGACGACGTGTGTCGTTTAGACTATTAGGAGACCTCCCTATTCCTGGTGGCAGCGCAAGGGATGGAGATGCTCCCAGGTAATGCTTCCCTTCATCACTATATTCTGAGGGCGGCGGAACAAATTCTTGCTTCACTGGGTCGTAACTATACGAACCGAAGATTGCACTAAAAATGAATAATATTTATTTATATAATGTGAATATGATAACTAACTACATTATTATTAAAATGACAATAAGTTCGTATATAAGTATAGGTATAAGTATAAGCCCCCAGAGTGGTGGCCACGAGCGAGGTTCGAAACCTGGCAATGTGTAGGTATTTTGTTTGTATGATTATTTATTTACCACCGACATGCGCTAAAAGAAAACATCGGGAGGAAACCTGAACTTATAATCTCTAAAGTATATATCTCGAATAAGTTTGAAATCGCCAATCCGCCTTGAGCAGCCGAGTCGATTAATGCTCGAACGGTCTCCGTGTGAAAAAAAGTCGTTGCTCAGCAGTGGGCACTTATAGGCTGACGATAATGATAGTACAAGCCTTATCTGCGTAGTGGCAAAGGACTAGCTGCTGATTCTTTACAATGTAGGTACCTACCTATTTTAAATTATGTTTCACATCACAGAACTTTTACGATAACTATATGTTACGTGGACAAAGTCATGATATTATCAGCCATACTTAGGCCATAATTTAAAACATACTTAGGCCTCCCCCGATAATTTCTATGTAAATAGATCAGTTGGTAGGGCCGTGGTGTTCAGCAGCTTTCTGTGAGATCAGTTATGTCAGTTCATCCTTTAAGGGGAAGACTTTTAGCGCTAGGTTTCCTTATTCTTCAATGTGCCAATTCAGCCATTGAATATTCGTGGTTTTTAAAAATTCATAAAAGAAGTTTGTGTAGAGTTTCTTCTTATTATTCGTTTCGTATATTTTGCAACGAGCTTCTACTGACAGGCAGGCTAGCGGACCAATATGTCTTGTTTTTTCGACATTAGAATTAATTAGTCATGCTGATACGCGATTCTTTGCCTGCCCTGTAATATAGAAACCAAAGAGTAGGTATGTAACCACTACGTTTAATAGAAACAGGACGAGGCAAAGATAATCAACCTTCAACAGGATAAAATACCCATATACCCATAGACAAAATGCATTTTGTCTTTCAAAGGATTCGCAGCGGGTTTTCAAATACGCAGTACAGAGAAGAAAGAAAAATACATACGGTTTAGCTCCCTCCTCTACGATAAAACGTTGCAGCGATTGTCTTCTAGCGATAACACTATAACAATGGAAAATTAGGAACTTTGAATTAGATACATAGACATCTAGCTCAAATAGGTACTCAAAAATAATGTTAATTAATTAGAAACAGTCATTATACGTACTGTAATAAAGGGTGAAGAGCACAACATACAAAAATAAACCGAAGAAACATTTTTCAACGTGGTGCTCCGCGAAGTACTGAACATTATTCAAACAACAGTGCTACCGTTTATTCTACTTACATGTAGCAAAAATCGATTTATTTTATTATTCGTATCATAAAATTTATAGTTTTGATTTTATAAGTTTATTGAAAACGACATAAAGCCATTACGACTATCGGTGTGCACGAACAAAAAGTTCTTGTACCTACAGATATCTACAAATTTATTTTGCTCGCTTGAAATGTTAGTGTTAGATTGCCTAGCGGCCAAAATATTTAACTGATTTCAATTCATCAATCGGTTGTTTGTTTGTAGCAGCGATGTGAATATTGTTGAAATAAAACAAGAGTAGAAGTGTAGAAATATGAGCGTATATATTTTCTGTTCATACATTGAGCTTAAGTACAAAATCACTGGGGCTGAAGTAGTGGCAGTCGCGCGATAAAAGCGTCGCGCGATTGTCCAATAAGAACGTGCCTTTCCTGACTCTGCAAGTAGCTAAAAGAAACGAGACAGGTGCGCGCGCGAGCGAGATAGCACTAACGTAAATATAACGCGTTCGCAGCGCGTGCGATCTTCATTCCTATGCGATGCGTGACTTGAGGAAGATGTAGCGATGCGTACCTCACAGTTTGTTATGAAGATTCTGACCAAAACTTTGATCCAGAGATTTCGTATGAAGTCTAATTATTCTGAAAATTAATCTAGAACAATATAAGAACCTATAAGATATAACTAATTAACATAAGTAGGCCAAAATCATTGAAATTTAAAAGTAAACATAGAGCTGATGTAAAAAATGTGTAGGCACCTTCTGGCATAGCGAGGGCTGAGGGATGTAGTACCGTTGAAAATATAAAGATTGGTCAAACCCGACGACCCTCAAGTTCTTTGGGTCACGTATCTATGGGTACACGATCCTCTGACGGCTACGACGAAACTCGCGTCCGAATAGCGCATGCCGGTAGGTTAGGTTAGATTAAATCCACGTCCACGTGGAGTTGAAATCCTGGTCGCATGATGTGTTACTATTGATTTGAGCCGGGACACATTCGGAGAAAATGCACTAACGAGACGGACCGAAGTAGTCAGTGCTACGCCTCTGGTGGGACCCATAAGGCCAGTGAATGTAGGTACATCATCGATTGTCAGGTGTCCAGTTAGCTCGGATCAGGGTCGTCGAACTGGAACCATTCCAGTTAACCGGAGTAAACCGGAAGCGGGTTTATGGCTGTGGAGTGGGGACCAATAGCTGTAGTGGACTGCTACGTATCTCCAAATATCTCCCTCCTAGAGTACGAAGCATATCTAAATGCGGTCGCAAACTGCATTCGGTTCAAATATTCACCCCGTCCGGTATTGGTCCTGGGTGATTTTAATGCTCATTCCAGAGCACCCTCTGGTGTGATGGGGTAACACCCGGGATAGGCCAAAGGGACACGCAGTCCAGAACTGGGCTGCTTCACTTGACCGACTCTTATACTGTGGGTTTATTGCTACTTGCGTCCGTTGGCAAGGGCAGCCCATCGTGGATCTTAAGTGGGCAACTTCATAGCTTGCCTCAAGGATATTGGAATGGAGAGTGACTAGGTTATCGTCTATCCCGGATCGCAAGAGGTTACCGAACGGTGTCCTCTGAGGCGGCAATGCTCCTGGCTCGCTTTCCACCGTTGGATGTCTGTTATGGTATATAACCATAATTGCACTATCCGCCAAAACGACGGTGAGGTGCTAGGAATAGAGCTCGTTACGCTGAGGCGTCACGCGCTCGAGTGGTGGCGTAAGCGACGACAACAGCCGGAATACTTACACAGGCGCGTTGTCGAAGCCATTCTGCCGCACTTCGATGCCTGGCTGAAGAGAAAGAAACGCGTCTCTTTCAGGCTCCCTCAGGTGCTGATCTGATATCGTTGTTTCGGTGAGTACCTGCACAAAATAAGGCGAGAGGCACTCGAGGAGTACCCAGAATCGGGCGAGACCTATCTCTTCCAGCTGTAGTTAGGCTGTGCTGGAAAATACAGGAAATTGGAGGGAAGTGACTTCTTTTTATGAGACTTTAATTTTTCCAAAGGAGGCTGGCGAGCGGGATTGCAAGAGGGCGGATTCCGTTTGTAGAAGGAATCGAGGAAGCAATCGCCTCGGCGCCTAACACGCCATTTTTCCGCCTCAACGATATGCAGGCAAACCTTTGGGGTGAAGGGCCCACGGAGTGGGGAATCTAAGCGCCTACCCAGTGACTTCAGGGAAGACGGTGGCACAGTGGTCATGTGCCGCCGTGCACAACGAAGCTTAAAGAGATCACGTACCTCTAGATAGAGATGTACTATAACAGGCTTTGCACCAAAGGGTCTCTGGAGTTGTTCCATCAAGAGGTCCCGGTGTCTCTTACAGATGGTGGCCACCAGAGAGGTTTTATTCAGGTGAAAATCTCACACTCCCTAGTCTTTTTTCCCCAAAAGCTTGGTAACTTATGAAGCCTCCCCCTTTAGATAAAAGGTACCATCCTTATCCCAGTCCCTCCTCAATCCCAAAAACTCAAAATTACTTATCCCCAAAAGGTCAGCAACGCATTCGTCACTCCTCCTCTGTTGCGGGTGTCCATAGGCGACGCCGATTGCTTACCATCAGTAGTTCGTTTTAACACATGATAAAAAAATGATAAGATCTGTGGAGTCAAAATCACAGAATTGAGCAAATAAAATACAGTTACTTAGTATCATATAATAACTCAGTGATTCTTTATCGTAGAGTCTTAAATCTTTCAGTGTATATTCGTAGATAGAGGGCACGAAATAAAATGAAAATGGTGCGGCTCGCCAGTTCTGAGAGTAGGTATGTAACCACTACGTTTAATAGAAACAGGACGAGGCAAAGATAATCAACCTTCAACAGGATAAAATACCCATATACCCATAGACAAAATGCATTTTGTCTTTCAAAGGATTCGCAGCGGGTTTTCAAATACGCAGTACAGAGAAGAAAGAAAAATACATACGGTTTAGCTCCCTCCTCTACGATAAAACGTTGCAGCGATTGTCTTCTAGCGATAACACTATAACAATGGAAAATTAGGAACTTTGAATTAGATACATAGACATCTAGCTCAAATAGGTACTCAAAAATAATGTTAATTAATTAGAAACAGTCATTATACGTACTGTAATAAAGGGTGAAGAGCACAACATACAAAAATAAACCGAAGAAACATTTTTCAACGTGGTGCTCCGCGAAGTACTGAACATTATTCAAACAACAGTGCTACCGTTTATTCTACTTACATGTAGCAAAAATCGATTTATTTTATTATTCGTATCATAAAATTTATAGTTTTGATTTTATAAGTTTATTGAAAACGACATAAAGCCATTACGACTATCGGTGTGCACGAACAAAAAGTTCTTGTACCTACAGATATCTACAAATTTATTTTGCTCGCTTGAAATGTTAGTGTTAGATTGCCTAGCGGCCAAAATATTTAACTGATTTCAATTCATCAATCGGTTGTTTGTTTGTAGCAGCGATGTGAATATTGTTGAAATAAAACAAGAGTAGAAGTGTAGAAATATGAGCGTATATATTTTCTGTTCATACATTGAGCTTAAGTACAAAATCACTGGGGCTGAAGTAGTGGCAGTCGCGCGATAAAAGCGTCGCGCGATTGTCCAATAAGAACGTGCCTTTCCTGACTCTGCAAGTAGCTAAAAGAAACGAGACAGGTGCGCGCGCGAGCGAGATAGCACTAACGTAAATATAACGCGTTCGCAGCGCGTGCGATCTTCATTCCTATGCGATGCGTGACTTGAGGAAGATGTAGCGATGCGTACCTCACAGTTTGTTATGAAGATTCTGACCAAAACTTTGATCCAGAGATTTCGTATGAAGTCTAATTATTCTGAAAATTAATCTAGAACAATATAAGAACCTATAAGATATAACTAATTAACATAAGTAGGCCAAAATCATTGAAATTTAAAAGTAAACATAGAGCTGATGTAAAAAATGTGTAGGCACCTTCTGGCATAGCGAGGGCTGAGGGATGTAGTACCGTTGAAAATATAAAGATTGGTCAAACCCGACGACCCTCAAGTTCTTTGGGTCACGTATCTATGGGTACACGATCCTCTGACGGCTACGACGAAACTCGCGTCCGAATAGCGCATGCCGGTAGGTTAGGTTAGATTAAATCCACGTCCACGTGGAGTTGAAATCCTGGTCGCATGATGTGTTACTATTGATTTGAGCCGGGACACATTCGGAGAAAATGCACTAACGAGACGGACCGAAGTAGTCAGTGCTACGCCTCTGGTGGGACCCATAAGGCCAGTGAATGTAGGTACATCATCGATTGTCAGGTGTCCAGTTAGCTCGGATCAGGGTCGTCGAACTGGAACCATTCCAGTTAACCGGAGTAAACCGGAAGCGGGTTTATGGCTGTGGAGTGGGGACCAATAGCTGTAGTGGACTGCTACGTATCTCCAAATATCTCCCTCCTAGAGTACGAAGCATATCTAAATGCGGTCGCAAACTGCATTCGGTTCAAATATTCACCCCGTCCGGTATTGGTCCTGGGTGATTTTAATGCTCATTCCAGAGCACCCTCTGGTGTGATGGGGTAACACCCGGGATAGGCCAAAGGGACACGCAGTCCAGAACTGGGCTGCTTCACTTGACCGACTCTTATACTGTGGGTTTATTGCTACTTGCGTCCGTTGGCAAGGGCAGCCCATCGTGGATCTTAAGTGGGCAACTTCATAGCTTGCCTCAAGGATATTGGAATGGAGAGTGACTAGGTTATCGTCTATCCCGGATCGCAAGAGGTTACCGAACGGTGTCCTCTGAGGCGGCAATGCTCCTGGCTCGCTTTCCACCGTTGGATGTCTGTTATGGTATATAACCATAATTGCACTATCCGCCAAAACGACGGTGAGGTGCTAGGAATAGAGCTCGTTACGCTGAGGCGTCACGCGCTCGAGTGGTGGCGTAAGCGACGACAACAGCCGGAATACTTACACAGGCGCGTTGTCGAAGCCATTCTGCCGCACTTCGATGCCTGGCTGAAGAGAAAGAAACGCGTCTCTTTCAGGCTCCCTCAGGTGCTGATCTGATATCGTTGTTTCGGTGAGTACCTGCACAAAATAAGGCGAGAGGCACTCGAGGAGTACCCAGAATCGGGCGAGACCTATCTCTTCCAGCTGTAGTTAGGCTGTGCTGGAAAATACAGGAAATTGGAGGGAAGTGACTTCTTTTTATGAGACTTTAATTTTTCCAAAGGAGGCTGGCGAGCGGGATTGCAAGAGGGCGGATTCCGTTTGTAGAAGGAATCGAGGAAGCAATCGCCTCGGCGCCTAACACGCCATTTTTCCGCCTCAACGATATGCAGGCAAACCTTTGGGGTGAAGGGCCCACGGAGTGGGGAATCTAAGCGCCTACCCAGTGACTTCAGGGAAGACGGTGGCACAGTGGTCATGTGCCGCCGTGCACAACGAAGCTTAAAGAGATCACGTACCTCTAGATAGAGATGTACTATAACAGGCTTTGCACCAAAGGGTCTCTGGAGTTGTTCCATCAAGAGGTCCCGGTGTCTCTTACAGATGGTGGCCACCAGAGAGGTTTTATTCAGGTGAAAATCTCACACTCCCTAGTCTTTTTTCCCCAAAAGCTTGGTAACTTATGAAGCCTCCCCCTTTAGATAAAAGGTACCATCCTTATCCCAGTCCCTCCTCAATCCCAAAAACTCAAAATTACTTATCCCCAAAAGGTCAGCAACGCATTCGTCACTCCTCCTCTGTTGCGGGTGTCCATAGGCGACGCCGATTGCTTACCATCAGTAGTTCGTTTTAACACATGATAAAAAAATGATAAGATCTGTGGAGTCAAAATCACAGAATTGAGCAAATAAAATACAGTTACTTAGTATCATATAATAACTCAGTGATTCTTTATCGTAGAGTCTTAAATCTTTCAGTGTATATTCGTAGATAGAGGGCACGAAATAAAATGAAAATGGTGCGGCTCGCCAGTTCTGTTTCTTGAATTTGGCTTGACACGCTACTGCGTGTCTAGATAGATACACCAATAAAAATAAAAAGTTAACATGGGATGGTCAGCTTTAGAAACGAATTCGATTGTTAAAGACCTTAAGCTTAAGGCATCATCCTGTTTATTTATAATTTATTCCATTATCCCAACGTCAATGTAACGAGTAAAAAAACGATTGAACTCGAGTTGTAAAAAAACATAGAAGCTCTATGGTTATGCGTGTGCCTTTCCACTTTTCTCTATGGTGTGCCTATTTGCTGGTATCTCGATCATAAAAAAGTTAAGGATGGCCATGCTAAAAAAAAATACCTAACTAAAAACGAGACTGCAATGCAATGTAGTGTTTTCTTAATTTTTTATGAAAATACTAAATTTTACGTCCATTTTTTGTTCATGATAAATATCCCATATAAGTGTTTGGGTTATGGAGTCGCCGCCTTTTTCAACACATTCTGAGGCACCTCCTTTAAGCGAAGATAGTGGTCTTATAATTACAAGTGGATCGTTTTCTAGTGATTCTGCCAGCGGATGGCATCACGTCGCATCCGAGGTGAGCTAATAATTAGAAATTTTCGTGACACTGCTATTTCCTAATATGAAAACGGGTAATCCTTTTATTTACACTAATCTTTGTAACTTTTTTACTGCCTTTGTAGCTACTACTACTAACAAAGACGATTTGTAAACACAGTACTTACATAAAACCTTCACACTATAGAAACCAAAACACTTATAATTGGATTGTATAATTAACAGTATGTTAGTAGCTACAAATTATATCATTTTTCAGAAATGAGTCATGTTTTATACTATAATTGGACAGTGTCATCTTGTGCTTTGCTCATTGCGATTTTTTATGTTTAATCTGTGTGTGTATTATTCGCACAACATATTGTTAGTGTTAAAATAGTTAATACCTAATTTCATTGCATTGGTTGCCACAGCTGTCTGATGTGAATTAACCTGGATGATAAGCCGCTGTGTTGCTTTTATAACTACTTTATTTTCATGTTACATAAAATCATATATTAATATTTGATGTAAGTTTAATAATTACATTTAATATTAGTTTCAATTGGTAATAAAAGTGTTTTTGTTTTATCTCTGAAGACACAATAACAATGTTTATAAGTAGTATTTTCTAAATATGTTCTTGACATCACATCACACTTGTTTTCCTGGCTTCGCTCTACCTGTAATTTACACAAGCACAGTAACATTTGTATAAAGCTTCAAAAAAAATTAAATGTAGATTATACTACATGCCATATTGCTAAATTTAATGCTATGAAGACTGAAGGGTCTATCCTCCTATCAAATTTTGGTACGGCATCATTACAGTTTAGTGACTACAATTGAAACAATAAAAAAATAAAAATAAAAAAATGAGATTTGTCAGCTTTGACAAATTTTTCAGAAGCTCTTTGTTATAAATTAGTTCTGTTGCAATTTGTATATAATTATTAGCATTTTCTTTCATTTACTATGAACTCAACTGACATAGGAGATTGACTATATTTATATGGTAGTCTTTTCACTCTTATGTTGCTACTAATGTATTTCTTAAATATGAGTTTTATCAGTAATTTCAGCCTGTCTCATTATTTCAAAAACCTGTTAATTGCTGAACCCTAAACTAAACCCAAATGTTAAATTAATTAATTACAAAGTATGATTAAAGTTCCCTAGATGAGCCTAATGATGTCCTGCTTATAATCAATAGTTTTTATATCAGTTTGTGTAGCAAAGCAAAGCAAATTCTTAATTTTACGTAATAACATGTATCATTATTGCTTAGCGTTAACATAAGGCAATTTATTTTTAAAATGTAACAAAGCTAAATTTCAGTTTCATCGGCCACAAAAAATAAAGATGACATTTCACCTTCAAAAGGCAAAATATTACTTTTAAGAACATTGATTTAATTAGTATGCAATGAGTATGATTGGTTTCAACTACAATATATTTTCATGATGTTTCATTCCTTCTAAATACTGGAGTATAAGCATTTATGACACTCAAAAGCTTTTGAGACCAGTATGTCTTAAAATTATAACCAGCTAAAAATGGTTTAAAAATATGTACATCAAAGTAAAATATGCCATGCCATGTCATGGTCAAGTTTCACAGTGTATGTAAACATTTATACCCTATCCTTACTTGTAACAAGATCCAAAATGTCTCTCTTTCCAATTGGAATTAGTACTTGGTTTGATAGTCTTTGGTGGAATACCTAAAAGAGCAACAAATACATTGAGGCTCTTCTGGTAGCCCGTCGACAAAAATTAGCACATCATTATACCATCTATTACCTATGACGATATGTCAGCTATCGGCTGACCTTTCAATATCCGCTTAAAAGAAAGTAGCAAAGTCTCGACTCAAACGCGTGCTTAAGAGTCGAAATTGTTACAGCACACTACTGGCGATGATCGTTCACTCGACACTGGTGCCCGAGATAACAACTAGACGTAGGTACAAGTACAAGGTCTGGTAAAATAGACGGATTAAGGGCACTATAAGACGCTTTGCCAGTATTTCAAATCACACGCTTATTTCTATTCATGCGATTATTTATGCTTTTAAATAAAGTTGAATTATCGTTAATTCAATCTTACAATTAGGCCGCGAATACTCATTACGGCGAATTATTCCCAAAAATTACACATTAAAAAAAGAATAATAATCGTACGTTATAATTACTATTAAACAAGAGTGGGAACTGAAAGAACTGTTTTCGTTTTGGACTAGTTTGGCTTAAAATCGTCTTAGATATCATCAGGTTTTGCACCCCCCTTCAAAAACATATTACGTTGTATGTAAAAATGGGGTTACATTTTCTAAAAGCAATATTTTGAAGTAAATATTTGTAATTTTTTTCGTATAGTTGCAAGAAAGCGACTTCGATGACAAGTCATTGTCTCTTTGTGAATCAACTGAAACGTCAGAACGCATGTGTGGGGATTTTTTTAATACAGTGAAGAAAGGGCCTGGAAAAGTAATACTTACGACTATTGAACCTCCGCCAGAATTTCAGGTATGTTGTAGTGATTGTAGAAGTATTGCAAAACCTAGAGCCCAACCAAGAGAGAATAGTGTTGTAGTATGTATTAGGTACTTAAAACCTATTAGAAGTATTAGAAATATTTGATACATACTCAGTTAGAATTCTGCATCGTGGCATTAATTGGTGTAGTACCGGTCGTACGTGTAGTTACTCCTGTGATGCCCTCCTCAAAATGAGAGAAGGGATACCTACACAATAAAATTGTATCTACTTCCCAAACTTGCGGTTAGTCATCAATCCTGTTATTTCACAATATTTTGAACTGCCCTCGAGACCCCGCATGTGTATCCTTCGCGCTAATGTGCACTTGTCGTAAAACTATTTACAATACGGCCGACGTATCTTAGCGAGTCTGAAGTTAGCCGTTTGTCTGCGCAATGGATCTTTTAGGAACAAAATTGTGTACTGCGCAGCTAATCGGCTAACTCCAGACTCGCCAAGATACTTTAAAGTCGAAGTATTTAGTTAAAACTTCTTATTTTAAAATTATTGCATGTAAAAACAATGCTACGCGTTTTAATAAAATTGATTTGCAATCTTTGAATGGTGTTGATGGATTCTATTAGGTACATCTACCTGGCGACGAGCGAGTCCTAGTCCTACCAATTACACAAGTGTATATACGTGTGAATTGCATTTATATGCTAGAAAAGCCTGATTTTTTGTAAGGTTTTAATATCCTTGCCTGTTGCAAAGCGGAGGCTCTTTTCTTGATAAAGCGTATTTATTTTTAATGTTTAAGGCCTGTTTCACTCTCTTCGGATTAGTGCCAGATGTGGCGTATAGTCCATACAAATTTATTTTCACTTTAACACGCATCCCAAGCACATCACTCATAGCTAATTCTAGATTAGTTATTATAAAATTATAATAAACGTACACACATGCTTCAATTAATTTCTGCCAATGTCATTAGCATTTACTCTGTTCTTTTATCATGCTGTGGCTGCCTTATAGTTTTCTTTTTTGCGAAATGTATGCTTGCTTGCATTACTTAGTTAGTTTTAAACACTAGCATTTAAACACTAGTGTCTTAATTTTTTAACTTTTATAATTTATATATTGGACACAACCCTTTGTTCTCTAATGTACCATTACATTAAATGTACCATTTGTTCCTGCAAATATATAGGTACATATATTAAACTTCATCCTGAGAACAAACTGATCATAATTTAGTATAAGGCCGGATATACCTAATTGACTACAAATTATTCGTCTTTATACTTTCTGGAGAAGAGATGTGTTTTTACGAAATAAAGTTAATTCACGACTCGATTAATTTCTTTCAGGATAGCCCCGCACCGGACGACATAGAGAAATGCTCGACTGTACACGTGCCTCCCACAGTCGTCTTTACCCATGATACTACAGACAAAGGCAAGACATCAAACTTAGATGTAGCCATTAACGTAAGACATATTTCACCTTTATATCCAAGAAAGTTGAAGCCAGAAACACTATACGAAAGGCGTCAATGTTTGAATCATAGGTTCGCAAGTCCAAGACTTCTTCATTTAAGTCCATGTCGCGCTAATCGACCTTCGTCGAGGAATTCGCTGTCGTCGAGGTTGTCCAGCAGCCACAACTCACTTGTGACTCAATTCCAAGCTGACGATTCCAGTTTCATCACACAAGCTATTTCGCATGACACACTGACTGCAAAAACCTCCGACATTACTGATATGTACAATGTTCCGTTCGATAGCGATATTTACGCGGTACCTATTGATATGGTACGGCCTTGTCAGAGCAATATAAGAAGTAAAGGAAAGAAACCTCCACGAAACAACAAAAAACGTGGGAAAAGTACTGCTCAGAGTACGGCTAATAATAGCGCCCTCGATAAAAGTTACAAGTCAAAGGATAATAACAGAAATAAAGAAGTTAAAACTAAAAGACACAGCTTGCCAAGTTCATCTTGTAAAAAGAGTACCGGAGATTCGGATACAGATTCATTACATCTAACTTTACGCGAAATGAGGAAATACCTGCATACTCTTTATTCCAGTTCTAGTGATTCAGAATGTAGAGCTACTATTAACAGGAAAAATAATCCTATAGTGAACAGTGTTGGCATACATGCGAAACATTTAGGCAAAGAAGCAAGTTCTGCTGTATTTTTAAAAGAAAGTAACGATATTTCTAGAACTGTTGAAACCAATAATAACCATAGAAAAGCTAATAAAAATTCATTTGGAATGAACGTCAAAAATAAGAAACATAAAGAAAATATTCCTAAAGATGTGATTGAATTAGATAAGAGTGAAAAACCTGTGAAAAAGAGTATTTCAACTCAAAACCAGAAGGTTAAAATGTCGCCAGTGAGGATACTATCGATTAATTTGAAACAGAGCTTTTGTAATTTATTTCGTTGGCGACGACAACCCGTGGTGGAGAATGCTAGTGATGTTGAGAAGGTGGGCGACAGCAAGGAGGACTCTCCCCCTGCGGCAGTGCGCCGCGCATTGCCGCCGCTGCCGCAGACACCGAACGTGCACGCTGGACCTCGTCGACCTAACAACGAAGAGGACACTGTCATGGATTTCGCCACTTCTATACAAAAAGTGAAAGATGTAAGACATTTTATCTTTTCGTTTCGTCTCAAGATTTATAAAATACATCAAAATGTTAATAATAAGGGCAAGTGATTACTAACGTGTAAATTTTTGATAATTACAAAGGATTTATTTTCAGTATGGTTGGTATTGGGGTCCGATATCGGTGGAAGCTGCTGAGAAAATTCTGTCGAACGAACCTGACGGCTCGTTTATAGTCCGGGACAGCAGTGATGACCATTACATTTTCACTCTGACATTTAAGTTGAATGGTCTTAGACATGTAAGGATTGAACATGATCAGGGTAAGAAATACGTCTCAATATCAGTAAATATATTTTTTTCTAGTTGATCCAAATGTTAATGCCTAAAAATTGAATCAGGATGTCTGCTTTAGACATCTTTGAATGTGAATGTGAATTACGGAAGTGAGCGCATTATAAATATAATTTTATAAATCTTTACACTTATTTATAAATAATGTGTATTATATATGTTGTATATATTTTTCAGGTAATTTCTGTTTTGGTGGCTGCACTATGTTTAAAGCTCAAACCATAGTAGAATTCATAGAGAATGCAGTAGAAACTTCCCGAAGTGGTCGCTATTTGTTCTTCTTGAACCTAAGGCCTGTGCTTGGTCCAGTGAGAGTTCAATTGCTATACCCGGTTTCAAGGTTTAAACGTGTGCAGAGTCTTCAGCATATGTGCAGGTAAGCACCTATAAAAATGTTTCTACATAGAACTAGTACGCTTACCTAATACGCGAAGTGATTGGCTCGCTCTCATTGAATATTTTATTACCAAAACGAGCAAAATAAAAAATATTCATAAAAAAAAAACAGGACTGCTATGTTTAGAAATGAACTAAAAAGAAAAAAACAAGTTGTCAAGAGTAAAGGATAAGCAATTTTATTGCGTCCGGGGGACGTATGATTAAATTAATGTCAGAGAACTGTCCGACTGTTTTTTATTAATTTTTTTAGTCTTGCATTTGTCATTGTTTTATGAAACAAAATGTATTTTGTATTCCAGATTTGTGATATTAAAGTACGTGCGTCGAGACCTCATCAGTAACCTACCTCTGCCTAGACGTCTCGTAGACTACCTGAGTGCAACTCACTACTACTCGGAGCTTCTCGCCGATATGTAAGCCCCACCTACGAAGTAGGTCAGCATCACACCATTTTCATAACCCCGTGGTGTAACAATATTATGTATATGTATAGCTTTGACTGTTAGGTACGACATATGAGTACCTAAAGATTTTTACAATTCGTTGATCAATGAATTTATCTTTATTACTCTTTATTTATTAATGTAAGCGACTGAAAATAGAGACACATGAAATCGTCAGAGATTGTGACACACTTGTCTGTAGACTGTAGCACATCTTCACATAAACTTAAATAATATATAATCAATATAGTTTGAATGTTAGGACCGTGTTAACCGATTCGTTGTACGTTTTAGAAAAATGTAATATTGTGTTCTGAGTTATCATAACTTATTAGCTTATGAAAACAGCAGTCTGCCTTCAAGTACGTGATGGGCATCAAATCAGACATTAGATGATATTTTACTCAAACTTTTGGGTTCGAAAACTGTCAAAAAGTTCCTATGGCGATAATAATCTGAAGAGAATAGCGATCGACTCTGACTAGGCACAGAACATCCCCAACTGGTTCCAAATCAATACGTTTCATTTTATAAACGCTGTAGTTACGCTTCCTTGCATTAAAGGAGTCACGATGGCCATGAAATGTACGCACGTGTCGAATGAAGACTATAGTAGGTACTGAAAATTATTATGAAACATCAAAAGAAAATAAATAACAAAACAAGGACATCTAAGCAACGATTAGAAATATCGATACAAAATGTTAATCGTGAGTGAGACTAATTCGCGAAAATGACGGAGAGTTTGATTAGATTTAAAAAACGTACAAATATTATTGGATAAAACAATTCTAAATATTTTAAATACATATTGTATTGTACTGTTGTATTGCTTTGAAGTCATTATCGTGGCTACTATCGCGCTAATGGATGTAAACTGTTTACGCTTAAATTGGATGAACATGGATTGGTTAGGCGACAAGCATCGTGTAACACCCAATTTTTTGTGGGTCGCTATTATGTGTCGCTGTGTTTACTAAGGTGTGTAATTAATATTCTAAATAATTATAACTTAGTGGATATTTCTATTTGTGAAATTACTTCCAATATCAGTCCGGTATCTAAATTAGTTTTACGGCCTCTGCATTATCGTTATCAATGAAGCCCGCTTGTATATTAATTTCTAAACGAGGTACCTAATATTCTAAACAATTCGGTATCTGTTGTTTTTTTGCTAGATAGGCACAGACAATACAGATTTTGAACTAAAAAATTTTAGGAACAGCCCAGATATGCACCAGATACATTCTCTGTGATATACATAATACGTTAAAGTATCAGCTTTTGAGATCTGATCTTAAACCAGCACTTATTAGCACATGGTTCTCATTTTGTTCTGAAGTGACCTCAGCGTACATAGACGATATTAATAAACCATTCAAAAATTCAAATCTGTATTTTTGGGTACAAGTGGGCTGTAACATAATACTTATAAAATTAGCATTAATTGGTATAGCGTACATTTTACGACTCGTATAAGAAACAAGGTTGTTTAGAAAGAGTATTTAAATAATTACCTGCAAGGAGATAGTTTCTCTGATTGAGGTTGATTGAGAATCCGGCCACCGTGCAGCAGGGTTGTGACATAGACTATGTCCAGCGGAGGTATGTGTAGGAATTGTACCAACTACAGTTTGTCACGTAGGTATATTGTAGTTATGCAGTGTAGACCCTGCTTCAATGACGTGGCCCGTACTAATCGCCCCTTTATTCTAAGGGCAATACGGCTATGAACTTTTAATGTAGTATGATTGGCGTAACAAAATATAAACTCATGTCGCCGTAATTATGTATCTCTCTTCAAAGAATCTGTAGAATTATCTCTTTTTATGAAAGGAAATTTATAAGTGCCTCTGCATTTTACACCAATTAATATAATAGCTGTAAACCGTAAAAAACTCTTTATTTTTGTAAAGAACAGAATTTTCACGATTGCTAAGTAGGTAGAAATGGAATATCGCTTAACCACGGTGGCTCATTGACATTCAGAATAACGTTTGCCTATCTGGGTGACGCGATAACGTCACCAACTTAGTGAATTCAATTTCTCCTTCTGTGTGTCAAGCGTAGCACCCGAACACAATTATTGTAGGTTTTAGACAATGCCACATTGACGGCGGTATTGTTATGTGTAACTATTGTAAAAATTGAAGTAATAATAAATAGCTGCGTGGTTACTAATATTGTCAATATTATCCTCATGAAGTCGTTTAAATTAATTTATATAATTATACTAAACTTTCTTATATTTGACATTTTATTTCATCTATAAAGACTAACTCGTTGTGTATACATTGTTTTGAAGCTTTCGCTGTATATTATAATTTTGCAATAAAAAGCAATAAAAATGTAATCTTTATGAAGTCTACGAAATGAATTTCAGAGGAGGGATATTTTTATTTTTTTGTTATAATATGAATTGACAAGGTTTTTACGAAAGAGTGAAAACTAATTTCAGTTGTTGGTCGACCTATAGCAAACATTATAGCGTAAATGTTTGCAAGCCAAAATGCTTATTTTAATTGAATTATTTAATATATACTTAGTAAATAGCATTGTGTACATAATAATCGTTTTAGTTTAAGTTTTATTGTATTATGAACTAGATCTGTATAAAAATTGACCATAATTAGGTATTTGTTTATTTTTGTGCATTGATATTTTTAAAATTATTTATGCGTATACTTTAATTGTAATGTAATATTTAATTGTTAATTTTATATCGTCACCAAAGATGTTAAGTATTGTAAGTAAAGGAAGTAGGTTTCAAACTTGGAAGGTTTATCCTTACATTTTCGTCAACCGGTTAATTTTCTTTGGCACGTTGTTACAATGGTCCTTGCAAATGTCTTGTTTTCCTCGTGGTAGTGGAAATGTACACTCATTACTATCATGACTGTTATTTACTTAGTCGGGTCATAAGTTCTGTCACAAACTTTTGATGTAATAACTTATACGCCTTTTGACAATTATTTAAAAATTATATATGAAATGAAAGGTCATTAAATGTACAATATAATTTTATTTACATTATTCGAAATGCCCTCCCCCATTTTGAACACATGCCCTTAATCTACGCGGCCAGTCATCGATCGCTGCACGCACCACATTCATATCTATGTCTGCCGCTGCTTTAACCAGAGATGCTCGGAGAGACTCCAAATTCGGGTGAGGTTTAGCACAGACTTTTTCCTCCAAATATTGCCATATCTTGTAGTCCAGTGGGTTTAAATCTGGACTAGAAGAGGGCCAGTCTTCATGCCGGATGAAGTCAATTCCACGAGCGATCAACCAGTCTTGCGTACTTCGTGCCTTATGAGCCGGTGCAGAGTCCTGTTGGAATATCCAATGCCTGTTCCTGAACATTGTCTGAGAAAGAGGTTCCACTATGTTTGTTAGGACAGTATTTTGATAAACTTCGGCACTAGTTCTCACACCTTTTTCACAGAAAAACACCTCAGTTACGCCTGAATATGAGACTCCAAGCCAAACCATGAATGAGGAAGGGTAATGCCCACGCTGGACCCTCGCAATACGCGCGCTTGCTTCTTCACTGCTGTGGGCATACACCTTATCATTTTGTTTGTTAAAACTTTCTTCAATAGTAAAAATTTTTTCATCCGAAAAAAGAATTTCGCGGTATTTTTTTCCCGCGTACCGTCGTAGCAAAGCGCGGGATCTGTCTAGCCTAATTTTTTTTAAACGCTCGTTCAAAAAATGTCCTGTCTTTTTACGATAAGCTCGTAGTCCCAGGTCTTCATTTAGTACTCTTTTAACAGTGGTTCTGCTTAGCCCCATCTGCAGAGCTAGGATTTTTTGTTTACGTACGGGATTTCGTTCGATTCGCGCCTTCACTGCTTTGATGACCTTATGTGTCCGAACTGTGCGAGGTCGGCCGCTTCTCTTACGATCTTCGAAGCTTGACTCTTCGGTGTATCGTTTGATAGTACGATAAACAAACCGTAACGTTATTTTCAAATTTTGAAGAATATTGAAAATGTCTTTTGGCGCGTAACCACAGCGGTGCAACGCGATAACCGCGATTCTGTCTTCTTTATTCGACCACTCCATATTTAAAAATGAATAAAAAATAATTTCTTTTTTATTTTCTACAAGCGCGAAAGTTCTATTTTTAAAATAAGTCGAAGAATTTCTGGCCAGTAATCGAAAATTAAAAATATAAGGTTTTGACAGAACTTATGACCCGACTAAGTATATATGCTACCTCTGGACATACCAACCGCAGAGTATGGTAAATCAATAAAAAAAAATAACGTCTAGTTATTGATATTATACTAACACTCATTTATTTTAAATATATTTATGTTACAAAGGTTCATTACTGAAATCATCGCCGTCAAATAAATCAACTTGTATGCCTTCATATACCACCGTGACAATTATATTATAAGATTAAAGTTAAGGTGTTACAAAAAATAAACATATCACAAACTAATTGTTAAAAGTATTACTTACACAATAAATTGTAACTTATAACGTAAATAATACTGTACGCCTGCATTATAATATTACTCAAGTAATAATAATAAAGTTGTATTTTCGTTTAATGATGTAATTACCACATTAGATTAACGTTAAAGTAAAATTTAATAATATAATAATAATAATCAATCAATTACACCAATTTAGAGACTAGTCTACTAAGTACTTTAATGGTATTTTCTACTGGGAGCATTCATTTTATTCAAAATAAAAATTATAATCAAAATTAGGTTGAGAACAGTTAACCTTAACATGCTCGATGTATAGTAGTACTTTGGCGACATTGCATTGCGGCTTTTGACTTATTAATATCGTAGAGAAAGTAACGAGTTGATTTTGACAGAAAACAAATCACGCATTATCACATCCCAGCGAAAAAAATGAAACATCATGTCTATATAGAAGTATAAAGATAAAAAGAAAAAAAAACAATACTCGTGGTTGCTGCCGGATTTAACAATTGAAAATAATTATAATACTTATATCGCAACTATATTCTAAACTAAATAGTAAATAATAAATAAACTAAAATATAACAGAGGATAATAAAAGTTATGTTTTGGATGTGTCGGGCCTATTTAAATCCGCGTTGCTTCGTGTTATTGAAAAGCAATAAAATTATAATCTGACATTAGATTTGACCATGTATTCTTTTTAATGTTTGTGGCTTCACATATCAGTATTTTGATTCTAAATTCAGCTTAAGCAATAAATGTATTGTTTTTGTGACAGTCACTGATTCACTGAAATATATTTGTTTAAATGAACACATTTTACAGAATACATCAAGTAGACCAGAGCCAAGTTCGTTTGATCTGCTTGATTCAGTCGACTCGTATGTTTATGTAATCTTGTTAAATGTTCAGTTTGATTTTGTCATATGCAAGTTTGTTTGAAGCACTTTATGGCCTGCGTTACATGACACATGTGATATCATTCTCAGTATCTTAATAATCTAAATTGTTATGTACATAATTACATGTACCCTACGGTCTATGATGACAATATTTTTATACAATCCCCTATCTAATTACATAATTCTATAATGTCTTCGTATCTTTACAATTCGCATATGTGGTGTGACATGGGCCTAACCGCACATAAGTACAAATAGAATTCTTGCCAGTGTAGCATAATGATACATTACAATAAAGGACACATACGTACAGTGACTTCAATAAATTCTTGACAAATACATTGTGTTACACGTAGCCTTATACATACATACTAACCATAATAAATATACATACCTAATCTGTAGTGTACTTATAATAGCAACTACCACATATACTTATACAATAAAGTGACTGTGAAATATTAGTAGCTTAATATTCAATAAACTTGTATAAACTGTCGATGTAGACGCTAAAACTATTGCAGTTTGTAGTAATATTTCGGATAATATACTTAACCTAATATGGAAGTAGTGGCTAACTGGCTGTGGCTAAATCGTGTAGGTACTTATTTAAAATTATACAATACATTCACAGTTGTAAGTGATACGAATTATTAAAATACTTATTTTGCTATACTGTCGGAATATGTAGGTAACCTTAATCTTATCGCCAACTTAGGTCTAAATTCGTAATACTTCAGATATGCTAGTACAAAACTACTAAAATAGAGAACAATAATTTTTCAAGTTGCCAATAATCGCTTTCATACACTAGGTATTATGCAAAAGGTACATACGCTTTTGGATATCAAGGAGGTATTATATAAGTTGTAGTATAGGCTACTGGTAGATAATTTGTACTCGTCAATGGGTACAATCTGTGCGTTATGTTGTGTGAGCAATAAAGTAAGTTACTGCTTCATGAAGAGCTCATATTTACTCGTTCATATCAAGGCGGCGGCGCTGTTACATGTCTGAACGCTCTGGTATTTATAAGACGTGTTGTGGTATTACAGTATTAATTATGATAACTCTGTATTCTGTACTAGATTATGCTAAATTTCTAATATGGAATGTTATTAAGAATTTATAATCCGATTATTCATCACCTCAAAATATATTGACTTGTATTTGAAAACAAAAAAAATACTAATAAAATGGACAAAAAAATACTTATTTATTTTGGAATATGTAGTATTTTAATCATCAAGTAGATAAATCGTTTTGTTTACGAGCTTAGTTATGTCGCTTCGGCCCATCATAGTGATCATAAAAGACATTGCCTTCTTATTGAATATACATACGTACAATTCGCGTACCCATATGAATCTATTAACGATACATTGTTAGTTACTGGGATGGCATTTCATTAACCAAACAGTAGATAGTACCATAGATGTAAGTATGCTCTTAGAATGCAGTTGTATTATTAATCTTAGAACTGACAATGTAATAGTGTACTACTTACTATAATTACAGCGTCTTTGTAACGCAACGACTGAATAGTGTTGTAATCCCTGGACTATTATAGAGCATGATAATTCTTCCGTCTGACTGAAAGTCTCAACATAAATACGCCTAAGCGCCGCATATATTTCATTCTGCAAGTATTATTATCGAATTATTTAAATTGTTCACAATGTTTTCATGCGCAAAATTAATTGATTATACAGCATTTGTTTTAACTTCAAACTACCAACCTTTTGTTTAAATTTTTATTTCTCAAAAGTCTATAGGCAGATCTTCAGTACCTACCTTATTGTAAAAACTTAATCGTCATCCTTGCTTACCAAGTTAGAAAGCTTTGCATATATTGAAATTAACACGAGAATAAACATAGTAAAACTCTAAACGAACTAACTAGGTAATATAGGTGTATCTTGCTTGGAAATTAGTCATTACCTACGTATTTTTGAGAGTATATATTCTGTGTATATTCACTGGTGTTATATTTTAATTAAATAATATAATTTAAAGTTTGTCAAAGGTAAAACAAACGAAAACTCCTCTTAGTCTTATTCGTTTTGTAACCCTAAAACCGTAGTTGCTGATAATCATTTTATTGCGTGCATGAAAACGTGCTGTCCAATTTTCACCCATATGTACCTAATCTGATACACACTATAGGGACATACATACTTACATGATATGGCTAACTTCACACTACACACACTTTTGTTCTGTTGATGTTAGGGTGGTGCAGTGGGATGGTGGTGGTGTATTGCTTTGATGCTGTAAGGATTAGGGGGGTTCGGAATTAGGGTTAATCACGAATTCCATTGTCCGACTTGTCAGGATGGGCCCTTAGGATGAATCGGATTTTCTGTTTCTTGTTTTCGGCTGACAGGAAGTCTCTTATAAAGAAGGGTGAAGATTCTAGCCTGGCAATTACTTTGCTAGTATCCCGGTTCAATATGTTAACTAGGTTTTTAGGGGACAACCGTAACTCCAGCAAGAACAAACTATCTTTCCCCTGACTGAGACCGCCGACATGGTTGGGTTACCAATTGTGTCAAAAGAGACACGGAGTAATTCACTTCTAAATGTGGTCGCTGGAATTATAGTTAACTTGCCTGGGATATTACCTTGTGGAAAGTTTGATGTGTCTGTGTTGGGAGATGCCCCAATCCTGCGTCCTATGGATGGCTGGGTCTAGATGCCTCTAGTTGTGCCATCTCCAGTTTTTCCATGCATGATGCCATCGCACATGGTGTTGATCACAGTTTTGCCCAAGATTTGACAATGCAAATCTTGGGCAAAACTGTGTCCATCTTCGCCTGTCGTTTCATGCATTTAGTAGCTACATTGATATTTTCTGTGACATCGCCTAGGCTTTTGAGGTGGTTGTTGATTATCTTGGAGTGTTGGAGCTGATAAACCACTATCATTTCTTTGATTGAAGAGATCAATGCATTGTAACTTTTGAGGTAACTCTCAAGCAGATTCTTGAAATGAGGCTCGGAGTCAGTCGTGATTCCGAATATTTATTTGACAAAATGTTCACTTGTGCCGTGGACTGAAACTTCGTGCCTCCGTGTTCTTCGAGCTCCGCTTCTGCTTGATTGCTTGCTGACTGCATCTGGTTTCTGGGCAGTGTCGAACAATGTAACAAACGAGCGAACGATGTTTCATGATGAGTTTATGTCAGAAGTCTTAAACGTTACAAACGTCGCTTTCGAGGCGAGTTTCTATCAGAAGTAGAAAACGTTTCAAACGTCTTTTTCAAGGCGGCTTGATTCACTGTTTCTTGTTTTTTTTTATTATGTTTTTCTGCTTCTATAGCAATTTGTTTTTCAACAACATGTCATCCTTTTGAATGATACACTGTATCTGGAATTTATAGGGTAGTTGCAGAGTCCAGCTCTAGCTGGTTATTCTAGGCAGGCAAATCTGTCAGCGAGGTATTATATATACTTATATGTATTTATGTGCAATATATTGTGGAATATTTAGTATTGCCCTCAAAATTTTCGTTTGGAATCTTTCGATTGTCAATATTACTATTGTTTGCTGTTCCCTATAATTGAATGCCATAAGTCCATATTGGTTTCAGGATGGATTTCGATTGTCTTCCAATTATCCAATACATGCTGCGTAGCTTAGTGTTCAGTAGCTTTCTCTTGGTCCATATGTGTTTTCTCCATGTTAACCTTTTGTCCAATCGACCAAGTCGAGATATACTTGAAGTTGACTGGATGCTATGTCACAATTTCTGTTTGTACTTTTTTTTCTTGTTACTGAATGTCAATAACGAAGGTATTGGTTTATGCTTCACAAAAGTATGGTAACGGTAATCTGGTTCTTCAAGGAGGTACGGTAATGGTAATCTGGTAATGCGAGGTGTGGTGGTTGTGCCATAGAATGTAGGTATGTATGCCGCTATAACACTACCAACAAAATACAATATAAATTATCTGTAAATGTGAGTTAAATTGTAAAAATAATAAGCCCAATATTACTAAAAAGTGGCAATGAATTACATTTTAACGAAACTGACGATTTTCGAAACGGTCTTCGGAGGTTTCTGTAAGGCCGAGGTATCATGCCATTCGAGTGAAGAATGGCTCTCCCACACTTGTGTTGTTAGTTCAATTACTCTCATACCTACATGTGTTAGTTATATTAAACCTTCAAGTTAAATAAAATGTACAAAATAATACCGGTATATTTATTGTTGAATCTGTTTGTAATGTAGAGATCCCAGAGTCCATAAACCTATGGATATAAGGAAAGTGCACGCATCATAGCATGTTTGGACGCATCGGTCTAATATGCAGATGTCCAGTGAATAGGAAAAATTCTATGGTGCTTGATAACTTGCATCAATAGCTACTAAAACACCGTATAGTCGGTTTTTAAGTAAAAGCAACACCTATTGTATGAGTTGCTAAAATAACGCAGAATTTGGTGATCTGGGATCATGAATTTTTATAATTTACACACTGACACTGGTTTTAATTGTAATTTTAATATGCGGCTATTTCGAAATTGATCGTTTTTCATTGCCAGTGGTTACTGAGAATAAAGAAATCAGACCGACCATGAGAAATATTCAGCTTTTAAATTGTATTCCAGGTGTAAATTACGGAATTCATTAGGTCGCTCAATGTTCTCAAGTTCGTGAAAACACTTCCCTATTTAATGAGGGATTAATTTGATATTAAATAGATGTACGTCTAAAATATGCATAATGCGATACAAATCTTGACATAAAATCTGGGTCGATTTCGGTTATTGATGGAAACTCCGTACTTATAACTTTAAAATCGAGCTTTATCCAAAGGTTTTAGATTCAAAATGGTTATTATTTTCGGTCTATAGCCTGGTAAAGGTGGGCCCTTTAATAAAACATGGATTCGGTTGAAATAGATATGTGTGTTTGTAATAGTTCGGTTGTAATGTCATCGAACTCTCTGTGCATAAGAATATTTTTATGTTATACCTATAACCTAACTATTGTTCACCTTGCATAACCATTTTATGTAAAATTAGAGGAGACGGAGGTATCTTGGAATAAAGGCAGACTTGAACTTGATTATTGTTAAACTCTAACTCTGCATTGTCTGCACTCATTCTGTATAATACTTACTAAAGTCTGAAAATGTGGTAACTCGAAATCTTGCCATGCACACGTCGGTGTAGTCCATATATTTCCAACGTTTTTTGCTGTGTGACTAACGAACGCTACGCCGGGTCCGGGTGTAATATGTTTTTGCAGATTTTAGCAGAAAACTTAGGTATATTATAACCATACCTATGTTTTAGGGTCTAAATCCGCAAAGATGAATTGTTAAAATCTTATTACCGCCCTATTTTCTTCTAAAGAAAACGTTCATTTTAAAAGACTAGCAGAGTTCATATCATTCCCTCACCAAGATCTTCCTCCTCCTCGATGCCAATCGACTAGAAGCCAAGTAAATATCTTAACGATGTAAAGAAAAAGTAGACAAAAACTTAATAGTTCCGAGGAAATCTAAAATATTCCGATGAATTGAAAATTTTTTCCTATTTTATGTCGGTTAAGAATGAAATATAGCTTAGCATAAATTATGATGCAATATGCAATTCAGACCAGATTTCGCCGACGCCGGGCGCGCAAGTTCATAACGTCCCTGGCTAGGTACTTCATACCCACACGCAATCACCCAGCTATAATTGCCACGCTTTGAACTTTCTACCAGTAACACATGCTCGGTTTTAGGGTATATACTATATTTATTGAAGTCCTAATGTCATAATCCTATGCAATATAATCCTACAGTTTTTTTTAAATGTATAATTTTATATAAATAATAATTCGTAATTCGTGTACATAATTTATTTTGCAATAATATCCATAATTATAATTTAACGATTATGATCACAGTTATTGAGATTCCGTTCATTTAGTCATCGTAAATGTGTGTTAACTTCATCAAGTCTAATAAGTTCAGGATCGTATTACTGGCGGTTTATTTTAACTCATCAAGCAAACTATATACACCAACAGTAAGGGTAAACATAAAGAAATATAATTCAACTGTGATTTAACTTAACTATAGTGACTCGCTATACTACCTACTAATGCATAACAGGTAGTGACGTTATACACACATATGCGTTTCGTTAATTTTAGACAATTAGTGTTATTTCCAAAGCATAAAGTGTTTTAATAATATTTAGCTTATTGTTCTATCTGTACTTATTTACTAACGTTGAATTAACTCTGTATTTGTTAAATAAAATTATATATAACAGTTAATGTAAAGCATGTAATGCACTTTTGTGTAACAACAGATATGTAAGTTAGCTCATTCTGTTTTATAAAAATGGGACAAAGAAATAAATAGGTTCCGATTGAAATTTTTAGTTTTATTTCTACTTGAACATTTTTTACACCTATGTAATATTATTAAATCTTTTCTTAAATTTTTCTCATCTTTGTTCTTATAGATTTGTTTACAAATTGAAGTGATGGTATTGACACCCGATGAATTTTGAATGAAGTTGAGCACTTAAGTTATTTAAGTTAGATACGAATTCGCTTCATATTCCACCAATAGCCTATAAGTGTTTACAGCTAAGCAAAATGGAAAAGGTTTGAGCATTAACCGATGGGCAATTATAATCTGAAATTATAAAAGTCTAGGATTTCTTTGTCTTTACCGTAAGTCGGTCGGTGGGAAAACACATATAAATCGGTAAAAAGCACATCGGTACTTGCCAGGTTTCGAACCTGCAACCACGCAGATCACGCAGCATGAGAAGCGGGCGGGTCACCACAATCATTGCACTAACTATCCTAGCCTAACTAAACAATATTGCCAAAATAATAAAAATAATGATTAAAAATGAAGGGACACGCAGTGATCAAAAATGTTTAGCGACACCGTCAACACATTTAAACTAAATTAGGTATAATTATAACGTACAACAAATACAACAAAAATACCACTAAAGATTAAGATATCGAAGGAAACGTGATTTATACGAACACAAGAGCATAGACTGTTACCTAAGTACTAAGAAATGAAAGAAAAGTCACAACCACAGGAGACCATATTGGTAAGCGCTCTAATATAGACGACGAAGCGACCGCACCTGTTCAATGAAAGCATAATTCAGCATAAATAATGAACAGAATAAAGCGTCACGCCCTCTAACTTCTAACCAATCAAGTCGTACGGAGTTAGGGGATGAAAGGTCGCTCCGCCCACATATACTATACACCCCCTACTTTATTACCACCCCGGACTGAACAATTTTATGACAGAGGACATAATCATTTGGCGGTGCCTGATTGTTGTGCTTTATCTACTCGGCTGAAGACATCAAAAAACGTAAGTACCTATCCCATATTTTTTTTATTCTGAATTACCTACATTTATTTAAAAAGCGAATGTGTAGTGTATATTTTTAGTTTTATTTTATTTTTTCTAAAATTAAAATCATAAATCTTACTATTAAATTTCCAGTGTTTTTTAGAGTTAAGTAAAGTTGGTATTATTCAACCAAGGTGCGATTTGTGAACACTTTTTATCTTAATTAATTATCAATTTTTCTGAGATGGTTTATACTATAATGTCACTTTGTTTATCCACATTATTGGGTCCGTTTTAGGCGCATCTCTACTTATAGGCCTTATTCTATAATAGCCGCTATGATTATCCAGATAATATACATCTTTATATTTAAAAAAAATCGTGTCACGTGTTTGACCGCTATGGACTCCTGAACTACTAAACCGATTTTAAATTTGATTTGCATTCCGTGTGCATTTTGATCCAACTTGAAAGATAGGATAGCTTACATTTCAATTTATAGTAAAAATATTATTTACCTTAGCCACAGCACGCGTGGCTGGGTCTGCTAGTTTGAATATAGAATGTAATTTGCATGCTCTATGTGCCACATAAGTTATTGGGCAATAATAAGAACGAACTTAATGTCTCTTGTAAATATGGCTACGCCGTAGCAAGTAATAGCCTCGTAGTAAGTAGTAACAAAACAATTCGTAGGTCTCCAAGATATATATATTTTTTTTATTCTTTACAAAATATACAACTTTTTTGAGCGTGTTTAAATTTATAATCAACCAGCCTTCTTTATTCCTCTGTATTCGCTGATTATATTGTGTTCAGCTATGTGTATAATTCCTATTATTACTCTTTTAATTAAATTTAATGCCATGCCTATTATTACCGTCTCCAATGATATCTATTACGGAACTAAACCTTAAACAATTGTTTGGCATTTAGCTACATAAAGAAAATAATTAAGTTGTATAACTGCTAATTAATAGACAGAGGTGGACGCGAAGTTTTTCTGTTGGAATAATTCTTAAAAAAGTTATGTCGGCTATTGGGGCAATAATTTGATTATTAAACAATGATTCGTATGAAGTCAACTTTTTGCTTATCTAAAACTGTTTTTATTTGTTTAATAATAAACTTTGCTAGCACTAGTACAAGCTACTGCCTATAAACAAATATTTAGGTCCATTTTTATTTTTACTCATTAATAACAGACAAAAATATGTATATTTTCTTACGTAGTGGACCGTATTCATCACAAAGGTGATAGTGAAATGATAGGTCCGTTGTCGGCGGCTCGCAGAATTTATAAGCAATACCTTTGTAGATATATACGTAATATTAGAACTAGTTAAATTTTAGATTAAGTTGATTTAAAATCACCATCAATATTACCAATAGAGTGGACGTGTGTCCTCTGTCCACCAATTTGACTCTTTGTTAGCGGTATTTATCTTCCTAAGTTTATTTAGACAACACTGTGTCAGAAATTATCGTGAGCAGACTTGGTTATAAATTTGCCACGAACAATCGTTTTCAAACTTTAACAGCAGTGGGGCACTCATAGGATTATGCTGGCTTTATTTTATTTAGATCGGAAAACATACCGTAGTAACAAAAACTGCAATTATAAATCAATTACATGTTTACGCATTTAGTTATGTATGAAAAGGGGATGCTTGAAAGAGAAGATATCTATTAATAAAATCAAAGATTAGAATTATAGTAAGTCCCCAAAGAAAACTATATTATTAGGTACATTAGGTATAATATCAAGTCTTGTGGTGCAAAATAGAAAGGCCATCAAATCAATGTTTTGTACGTAATCGATTGAATGATTATGAAGGATGATTACAAAGTACCTAATGAGTCACCTTATCGCCTTGTAGTCGTATACCAACCTGTATGTAACTAAACAAAGGCCTCTTACGAAGGCGGTGTAGGTAACGATTTCACATAATGGCATATCTTAAGCAATTAGAAGTTCGCGTCATATCTTCGTTTCAATATTTCTTTAAACAATTCCAGGAAAATATGATTCTCAGCTGTATTTTTACCGATAACTGTTAGTTGAATGGTTTTTAAACATATCTATCTGTTTGTTGACGATGATGCCTTTGTGTATGGCCCTTGGATTATTAGAACAACAACAAATTAATTCTTGAATTAATTATTTAAGTTTGTTGTTGTTCATAATGGAACCTGTCTATGTCCTAACTAACTGCAGTCAGTTCGAATAGACATCTATATAAATTCATTTTTGATATGAGCACCAAGATACTTGGTGAACTACCAAGTAAGTATTTACATAACTTCAATGTTTAGAAAAGCTGTTTTAGCCACATCTGTCGCTGTCTCCATCCAGGCTACTTTTCAAGGCGAGTTGGTTCTGTAATTTTGCGGTGCATTATTCTGAAACTAAAAAACTATTATTGGGATCAAAACTAGCGTTTCTTCGTATCCCATAAGTCCAATTGTCCAAAAACTTGTTACGACTAGTCACCTTACCTAAGTGCTCTATTATTTAATAGTGACGACGCGACGCCGATGCGCTACGAAGCGACCTGTAGTAGCACTTCTATGAACGATTATAAGTATTAAATTTATCTACTATGTATAGTTAACTGGCCAGAATGCAACGACGATTCCGTCCTTTATAACATTATGCAGGTATACTCGAAACCGTCATCGAAACTAAGGCATAATTGTAAGAAATAATGCTTAAGCTGGAAGCGCCATGATTCTATAAGATAATAACGGCTCAACTAGAAGGAAACCGGCTGCTGTGGTTGGTATTTTCGTTAATTGTGTTATTCCTAAAGGTTCTTAACGCACTTTTAACTCCTCAATGGACACCAGCACCACTAGTGGCACTGATTGTTTACTATAAGATAATAATTTCAGCCTAAAACCACGCTCTACTTCCACTCTTTGTGGGTTTCGCTCTTTCTCTGACCGTATCTGGAGGACCGATCTTCACACGGCTTTTTTTAGGTAATTCCTAAAAATTAAACCGACTAAATAGATATTTTCTGGCAACTTTTTACATAGTACATAATTTGATCGACATCGTTGGTGTCGTTTCATAGTTCTATACGAAAATTCTATCCATCCATTACACAAATCTAATAGTCATAACATTATGCTTTAGGCCTTTAAATAGGCAGGTACTAATATGCGCTACATTAAGATTTTGATTCCTTTCTCCTCAAGCTGTCTCTCAAAGCATGTGATATTAAAATAATTAATCGTTATTTTTATTTATAGAAGTAGTGTTACATTAAATATTTGCCAACTTATTTGGATTTTCTACCACCTAGGATTCTCTGGTAGAGCTAGAAAAGGAGATAGACTACTACAACTTCTGTGTCACACCAAAAATCCGCGGCCGTCTACAGATACAGATGGCATGGACCACATTTACATAAGATGGGTTTGCCTATTAACGGTTTAGGGTAAAACGGTAACTATTAAAACTTTCTGGTCAATCAGAGATCGTTAGATGAAGGGCTTTCTGTTGTTTTTACGACCCTCAGAAGACTAGCTGTTACGCACACCCGCGAAAAGCGTAAGGTGACATGCATTCTATTCTAGCATCGCCTCTCGAAACCATACCTACTACAATTAAGTCCCTTTGGAAAAAAGATACAAAGAAATATCGACTGTAGCTAAACCGATTTTTTTTGTAGGGGAAAATCATCCAATTACTTCTCCCGCCCAGGGTCCCGCGGAAGTGTCAGACTCTTACTGACTAAAAATCCCCCCGTTTCTTCTCCTGCTCTGGGCCGAGGCCGCGGTGCCTCATTGCGCTTGCCCCGCAACCACGGCTGAAGCTGAACTGATAAAGCTTGGATTTGTTCCAAATGGCCAACGCAACGTCTAATCATTCATGTTCGACAAGTACAGTTTATTGAATTTAATTGTAGTCTTTTAATGAAACGACACGGTTCACTACATTAGAACACAGGTCAATCAGTGCAAATGTCGGAAACCCGAAAGACCCATCCGACACCACGCAAACAGAGGGTGCCTATAATTACACCATCATAGGTCGGCAATATGGCTCGATTTGATTTTGATTATTATTGTACAAACATATTAATAACCCATAGTCCTTAATATTTTCTCTTATTTAATAGCCCAAGCTTATTTAAATTTACCTGTTTTTTTAGGAACCACGATTGAATTAAAGTTTCTGCAGTTGTTGCTAGAAATACCTCACTTAAACCAATGTGGGTAGGTAACACCTACGTATGAAGGTAGAAATCTTCAAATAGGTATTTATAAATCTTGGAACATTTATGCATACGTATCATTTGTTTTGACAACTAACAAAAAGGTTAGATGTAGATTTTTTGTTGACTGAACAACCGGACTTCTTTCTCAGTGGATTTGTTGAGAATTACTTTAATTCCGGAATGAAAGGAACCTGATTATTTCTTTAGAAACGACAACTAATAAAAAAACTTTTACGAAGAAAATCTTTTACTTTTAAAAAGTTATATGTTGACTTAAGAAGGAAAAAGTACCGTTACTAGCGACATCGATAACATAATTTTACATTCAAAACTTTTCATGATTCGTAAAGAAGATAAATACATACATTCCCGCTATCACGCATCCCTAGTGGGTATTAGTTACAAAAGTCGAAAGCCAAAAGTTAACCACTACGCTCGGTAGCAATTAGTGAGGGGAAACATACAATCAAAGTATGTAGCGTTTATCATTCATAGATAATTACTGAACCATGTCCCCCGTTATTTTCACCGCACATACGGCGTAATTGTGACCTGTAGTCAGGTACACGTCACGCCACAATTACGAAAACATGTCAGTGTTTTGCCGATAGTTTAACTACCGAACCGACAATTTAGGTGTAAGTCGCTAATTTGAAGAAAAAGATCGGTTACACTTTACGCCTTCGGTATATTTTACACTTTAATTTTATTGAAGTAACACTAAAGACTAAGTGTTGAAGTAATCAAGATAATTATAAGACAGTTACCTACCTTTTTAAGTTTATTCTAAATATACTTGCAAATGTGGTGACTGGTTACCTACGCTAACTCGCAGGTACATACAAATTTTAAGTATATCTCCGTTAATTTCTCCGTCTTTCTTGTTTTCCTAAACGGTTAAGAAAAAGACATAACGATTAATGACTTGGTTCCAAATAAGAATTACCAACTTCACCCCTCGTGTGAAATGACAGGTGCTTCAGAGCAAGACAGCAAACTTTAACCCCGACCTATTAGACGACAACTTTTATATGTAGTAACTTCCTCAATAGAATAGTATACCTATATACTCCACATTCGATTCATTTACTGGTTTAAATTAATCGGACTACGTTCATTACCTACGGATTCAAGTTATATCGACCGTTTATCTATTGGTTGGTACGTTTGGTCTTGTTTCTACGGCTATTTACAGTTAATCATTTAATGCTTATTAGGTATATATATATATTAAGTTCCTATATCCCCTAGGTGGGGCAGAGGGCTTCCACAGTATTTTTCCATTTGGACCTATCTTGGGCTATGTGCTTAATTTCGGACCAGGGCAGTCCTATCCTCCTTATTTCCGCCGCCACTGTGCGCCGCCACGTTTGCTTAGGACGGCCAACTTTTCGCCTGCCTTGTGGTGTCCACTCTAGAGCTTGTCTTGGTATGTGTGTGGGACCTCTCCTGAGGGTGTGCCCTATCCATGACCACTTTCGGCGTGTAATTTGCTTATCTATTGGCATTTCCCGGCACGCCTCCCACAAGCGTTCGTTCGAGATCTTCTCTGGCCAGAAAATGCCAAGTATCTGCCGAAGGCAGCGGTTGACGAAGACCTGGATTAAGTGAGTGATATCCTTTGTTACCTTCCACGTTTCGCACCCATAGAGTAAGACGGGCTTGACGTTAGATCGGAAGATTTTAAGCTTGACTCTACGAGTCAGCTTCTTTGATCGCCATATGGGTCGAAGTTGTGCAAAGGTCGCCCGTGCTTTGGTCACTCTAGCGGCAGAGTCCTCTTCCGCTCCTCCCTCCTTCGACACAATGCTTCCCAGGTAATCAAACTGTTGTACACACTGGATTGGCTCCATATCAAGAGTGAGGGACTGTTGGTTTTTCCCGGTGCGCATCTCGTGGGTCTTCCTTGAGTTGATTTTAAGGCCAACCTTTGCCGCCTCTAGCCGAAGGTCGTCCAGTTTGGCTTGCATATCAGCATGTTTATGGCTAAGCAGACACAGATCATCAGCATAGTCTAGGTCATCCAGCTGATTGTACAACCCCCATTCTATACCGCGTCTCTTGCCGTCGTTTACTTTCTGCATTACACCATCCAGGACGAGAAGAAAAAGCAGAGGCGAGAGAAGACAGCCTTGCTTGACTCCCGCTTGAACCGATATATCTTCGGAAATTAGACCATCATGAGCAACCCTGCAGGAGTACTTTTTGTACATGGCTTTGAGCAGGTCTCTGATCTTGGGTGGGACTCCGATTTCGTCAAGTCGGTGCCAAATACTGGACCAATGCAGTGTGTCGAACGCTTGTTTAAAGTCGACAAACGTAATATAGATGTCACGTTGCCACTCGGTGGACTCTTCGAGTATGATCCGAAGCGTATTTATTTGGTCCGTACATGAGCGGTTGGGGCGGAATCCAGCCTGTTCCTGCCGCAAAAGTGGCTCAACCACTTTTGCGATCCTGCCGAATAGTATTCTGTATTGCTTATTAGGTACATGCTTTAATTTATGAATCTGAGTATATGTTCTTTTTCTAAAACACTGTAGGTACATTGATTCTCAATGTTCTTGCTAAAAATAACAAAACGCCATATAATGAGATAATAAAAGATGACGTCACGAAAGTAGGCACACGATACAAAGATGATGTGGTAATTTGATAAAAAAACTTCTATCAATATCTCATTTATCTGTACTGACAGCCGAAGAGTTATTTTTTATATTTTAACGTGTGATGTCACACCGCTGGCCTTCCTATTTGAATAATCAATCGATTATTAATGGCTGCCGTCGGTGACGTGGCGAAATTCTTTCAAACTTTACATTATCCTTAGAAGGGTGCATATTGGGTTTAGCCGAGGATTTGATTACGTTATTGTGTTAGAAAATGATATACATCCCGCATATTTTATCTGAAAACCGTTGATATATTTAACAATATTTAAAATAAAATTTTGTAAGTCATTTTCATCGGTTATTGACTGGGCTCGTGCCATTATCACAGGAACTGCGGTGCATATGTATGCAACTTTGCAACGTATTATTATTCTGGATATAGGGTTTCCCCTGGCCTATTTTTTAAATGAACATTAATCCCAAAAAAACAACATTAGTACTAAAACCTTTTGCAAATAGGCTTCTTACACCGTATTGAAGACAATCTTGGCCTAGGAGGGCACGAAGTTTGGGGTGGCTCGTATATACTCAGAGATTCCTTTGGGTTTGAACACTTCTACGTTTTTACTAATCAGGTGTGTCAAATCCTAGGTATAGAAAGACATGTTCTCTTCTGTAGATTCTCAGATTATCCAGAGAGAACTCTCTCAACGCATCCTGTTAAGCTATTACAATATTCTGATAATTTCACCTGTGTCTCCCGTTACGATCACTATGAAATCAATACTTTATTGTTTTACGGAATTTAACGCGCACGTACCTTATATTTACACCTGCCGTGGTCACAAGCAGACTGTTGTCAGTCTTGTCTAACAGAGTAAGGGTAACAACACGTTTTCCAAGTGGCAATTTTCCATTGATATTGATGCGATTATTGGTATAGGTATATGTAATTATATTAGAAGTATTTCAAATAAGTTACATATTATTATCTGGAAATAAAAAAAATCTGAGAACTTATCTCCATAGCTCCAGCCAATTATATTAGAAGATACTTGGAGGAGAAGAAAAGCAATAGTTCTGGCCTCTATCTATATCTATCTATATTTTTGCAGTCACCAATAATAAAACACAGAATAAAAATTAAGTTAAACTGAAATTCACCTGCGTCTGTCTAAAACTTATTTACCTTACCTTATCCAATAGCCACAGGCAAAGACGATCAGTATTTCCTTAGATCAAGAATATATTTCAGTCATTGTGAGTTATCTCAACTATATTACCAATGCAACAGTATCAAATGTATAGACTACCAATGGGACTAAAGATAGGTCCAAGTCTTTTTAGTACTATGATGAATGTATGTAGTTATGGCTGGATTGAATTAAGTCAGATGTTTGATTTATTCCCATGATATAAATTTGGACGGAATTTGAATGAGCGAATTATGACTAACATTTTTCGCGACTGAAAAAGTTAACGTAAGATGAACCCATTCATATGATTTTAAAATAAAACAGATTCTTTATTTAAGACGTGAAATTTCAACTGAAGGTTTTGCACTAGATCCAAAAAAAGTTTTAGCAATTAAAACATATCCGCGCCTATAAACAGTCATGAGGTAAAACGTTTCGTATCATTTGCCAATTAATTATTAATTTAGGCATTTCCGAACTTTGCAAGTATGGTTCTATGGTTCTTTCCATGAATAAACTTTGTGGAAAGAATGTGGTATTTGGTTAGACTTATAATTTCTAATTATTAGTTAGAAATAGCCAATCTATTTTAAGAAAGCATGGTGATTAATACTCAAGTTTTTCCCTCTGAGAAGGGGCCTTTGCTTTGCAGCACTTATAGTGATATCGTCATGTAGTTACTGAGATCAAGTAGGTTGTAAGCCGTATGAATGCTGAATACAGAATCCTAACAAGTAATTGATCAGTAGTCTGGGGTTTAACTATCCCTCATCATCACACCTGTGTCCATACGAAATATAAGTACTTCATTTACCTTTCATTTCTAAATATTTCCGATTATATACTCCTCAATAAGTCCTCTCAATAACAAGTTCTCTATTAGGTTTAATACTAAACCCCATAATTTACGAATGCGATGTCTATGATTGTATGCTAAGGATGGAATTCTGAGAAACCTTGAATTTTTAAGTGCAATCCTTAGTAATCAATCTCGTGATAGTAGGTATCATTGTTTATGTATTTACTCAGGAGAATGGAGACGAAGCCGGAGACTTTGTGTCGCGTTTGTGGCGACAAAGCTTCGGGAAAACACTATGGCGTGGCGTCATGTGATGGCTGCCGCGGGTTCTTCAAAAGGAGCATTAGACGGTAACTATAATTTTTGTCCTTTAACTTATACATATGTACATTCTTTCTTTCCATATGTGACGTTTTCCAATTTATTTGTAACGTTCTTTCTATGATTATTTTGACACCACTGACATACTACCTATAGGAAAACATCGTGAGGAAACTTGAAATAATAATTTCTTAATATAAATTTGAAATCGCCATTCCGCCTTGAGCAAGCGTGGTGATTAATGTTCAAACCTTCTCTCATCGGCTAATGCTAACGATGATGATGATGATGTATGTTGTCTGTTCTATATAATCTATGTAGATACCTACTGCTTAATTTCATTCACTAGTCGCAAAGTGCGACTGCCGAGCGAAATTGTCTGTAAGGATTTCGGGTTCGAACCCCAATCTTGGATAACAACGATTTTTGATTGGATAATGTCATTATATATAGGTCAATAACAACAAGGAAGCTGGAATTTAGACTAATGAATGACAATAAGCTTGCGAACATTAAGAGCTAACCAATTAATGTGAAAATTCAATATGATTTTAAACGAAAACGTGGCGTTCCTAAATCAAATCAAATCAAAATCATTTATTCCAACTAAACCATAAATAGGTACTTTTGAAACGTCAAAATAGAATAGTAGTCCTGTCAGTCTGTTCGTCAGTGAAGCTAGGTTAACGTAGGTACAATGTAATGTGCAATTTACAATTAATTTATATTTAATAGCCATCAAGTAAAGAAAACCTAGTTAACATCTTGCTTATTTGTACAACTTCTCTTCGAATACTTATAAAAAAAATTCAAAGCGTCAAATCAATTGCAACGTCGTTAAAAAGGCGTAAAAAATAAAGGATAACTATAATCAATACATCACGCTAATATTTCTGAAACATGTTATACTTTTTAAAGTGGAAATTTAAATTAGATTGAAATAATAGTAGCAATTCACGACAGCTTAAGGTGTAACATATCATTTGCTTTGGTACCCAGTAATTTGGACTACGTGTGTAAAGAAAATGGCCGTTGTGTTGTGGATGTGACAAGGCGTAACCAATGCCAGGCATGTCGATTTTCCAAGTGTCTGCGCGTCAATATGAAGAAAGATGGTAAGTTTTTTTTTTGTTTCATAAAAACATTCAGTAAGATTTTCTTTTATGTCGTTTACAAACATACAAATTCACATACACCAGACCCGAACCAATTTTTTTTTGGATCAAAGTGTTGTTCCGTTTGGGAATCGAACCCGCGACATATTGCACAAATTCTTCCTCAAACCATTTTATGTTAATATTTTTAATAAGGTTCCTCTTGTTAATATTTTCTCATGGATCACATGGATCAAATATAAAACAAAAAAATAGTAGGTACTTGCTTGTTTAGTAACCGGTCGGTCGCCGTAGACGCATCTGAAGTCGTAACCCTAGCTGTAGCCGTAGCTGTGGTGTCGTAGCCCACACTGTAGCTGTATCCGTAGCTGCAGCCGTAGCCGTTATCGTAGCTATAGCCGTAGCAGTATTTGTAATTACGAATAACTGATATTTTAATACCAGTGCGATTCAAAATTACTCTCTCATTATTGTAGTTACCAACACGGCAATCGCTTAACAACGTTGATAAAGCCATTGGGAATCAAGTTATTTCATAGGTATGTAAGTACGCACGTGGTCTGGTTTAAATGAATAGCAAAATATAATATTATATTCCCTCGAAAATAGTAGAAATGTGGCGATATTCAATGCTAATCAATAGTGAACACGGTCGAGCACTTGTCTCAATAAAGTATTTATCCAGGGTGGCTCCTTCGCAGCATGTCTTTTCCATTAGGAAACATTTCAAGTATTTGCGGTAGACAAGTGTTGGTAAGTGGTGAGTGAGAAAAAACGCAGGGGCCGCGAGCGCCGAGCTTTCATCTTCCCTTTCATGTCAGAATACAGGTTCACGCTCTCACCAAGTCAAATATCAACAGAATCACACACACAATGAACGTCGTGGTGACACGTATGTAGACACCTCTCGTAATATGTTGTTTTCTTTCATAATTATCGGTCAATATAAAAACGTATTTTTTTCTTTTGGAGAAATTAGTAGCTAAGATTTGATTATTTATATAATAACAAGATACGTTTGTATATCTTCGACACAGTATTCAAGAACTTTAGAATGCGTAGACTGGATGAAGAGAATTTATTTAATTTTTTTATTATTTAATTAGCGGTATACGGCCCTCCCGTCTCGACGGCATCTGACAGCCAGATTCGCTAGCATCCATATTTCTTTAGCGGGCAGAGGAGCCAATGTATTTCTTTAAAAAGAATTAAATATGCGTGAATATAATTATCGCGAATTAAAACCTACTGTACCTAAAACTTGATAAATTGAAAACAACAAAGTTAAAATACAATGCCTTATTTCGTTAGAATGCATATACTGGACGGTACAAACCCACCTTGCTACTGGCAGGTACCCAGATAATAAAACCGTTGTGATAACTTTAAAAAAAAACTACTTACGCGTTCCAATTTAAATTGACGAATAATTTTATATTTAATGTCCAAATCAATTTCGGAAGGAGCGAGACGCTTCAAATGTTCCGTTAGCAAGATTGCGTCAAAAAGTAAACAATGTATCATGATGGCAAGTTGTCAACAGCAGCCGCTGTTCACACAGATATTTATTTACATACGGAATGGAGTGCAAGGCGCGCCACCGCTCATTGTTAGCGAGTGGTGACGACCGCGACAGTCAGCGACCGTGCCGTCTTCACTCTCACCCCTATAACAGAATTGTTTGTTCAACACTTACCTATTATTCTAACCATCAGATTTCCGATGTTTATATATTACGATTGCTTACTTATAAAACAGTCAGTATGCTCTTAAATATTAATGTTTGATTGTAAGTGGTCACAAGTTAGTGGCAGACAGAGATTAGATTAAATTAAAAAAAGCGTCTTTTAATTCTGGTGAAGCGTTAATGCAACACTAATAAGACTTAGGTACTCCAATTGAACAGCCATAGAAGGATTGACAAATAATGTAAAATTTTGAATATGTGAAAAATGTAATGGCCAGCAGATAACAAACTATTATATCAGTGTGTTGTATATGTAAATATAAATAAAATAGACTTCATCGCATTTGCAGCGGTTCAACACGAGCGCGCTCCTCGTCCGTCGGTAGCCGCCCAACACCACATGGCGCTACAGAAGCTCGGGTACAACTTCACGCGACAACAACCTTTCATTCCGAGCCCGACCCCCCTGACCCTGTCCACTTTTCCACCTCTCCACACATATAATGGCTTAGTGTCCACCCTCCCCGATGCAACCGCACACAATTCCTTTCTGGACAGAACTTCGTTTCAAGACTTCCCCCCATCGAGACTTCCGGACACAATGTCGGCCGACGCCCCTCAGATAAGCCCACTTCTCAGCACACATGTCAGTGCACTTAGCCCACTAAATCCATTTAAGATTCCACTGTTTTCAGCGTCTCTTCATTATCCTGTTCCTCATCCCGCTTATATTCCGACCAACATTTTGTATCCGCCAGTCGTAACGTCATCTGCGTCCACAAATACTTTAGAAAGTGAGTAAACAAACTCTCAAGTAACATTCAGTAGAATTAAGAAATTATTGTAAAATAATATTTTAACTCTACAGAAAAACCAGATTCCCAACTCTCTGACAAAATTAAAGAAGATGAAGTATCTAGTTCTGAAGAAGCTTGCAAATCTGAATGCCAAGTAGAAACGATTTTGAAAGAAGGTAAGTTCTTTTAGATTGTGAGCGCAATATATTATCTAACTTAAATGCTATGAACGTGAAGCGCTGCGACTGCCCATTATATTGACTTGCGCTATTTACTTGTACCTATGCGACTGCAAAGCTATCTGTATTTAATTTAGTTTCAACGTGGGCCGAAAACCAAAGACTGAATTTTTATACTAACATCAATGTGAATATGAAACAATATCATTTGTCCATAGATACAAGAAAAGCCACGCTACATTCTCCTACAAACTTTGAACCACCAGTACACATAGTATCAAAAATATCGGAAAAACGTACTCAAAGTGTAGACTATAAGCCATACACATTCGTCGATTACCTGAATGACCGTCACAAAGCAATGCATGTTGTAGATAACAATAAAGCAAGTATGGACGGCATCTCAGAAATGACAACAAAATTAAAGAAGTATTGTTTTGATACTTGGAAACTTGACGAAGAGGTTCACGCCCCGGCTGCGAAGATCTTAGTGACTTCAATAAAATGGTTACATGGAGTTGGCACATTCGTTCATATGAAACCCTCCGAACAGATAAATTTGTTGCGCAGTAAATGGAAGGAACTGTTTATTCTTACAGCAGCCGAATATTCTTTTTACTTTGAAGAAGGTAAGTTTTTGTATACTATTTATATCTATCTAGTTTTTATTTATTTTACGAAAATACTTAAACGTGGCGATTTTCAGATTACGATGTCTCGACCATTGCACTAAAGCGGCCTCAGATTAAGGAGGATCTTAAAAAGTTGACATGTCTGTTAAAAAGATTATCTCAGTGCAGACTAGACAGATCCGAGTATGACTGGTTGAAATCCACCTTATTGTTTCGAACAGGTAAGCGATTTATCTCCTACGTCATTTAGTTTTACTACCTCTTATCAGATGCCACTCATGTGTTTAAGTACTTATTTATGCGCACGCATTTAAGGCTGTGCATCACAGAATGTAAAATATCACCATTTAGTTTATCATGTCACATTCAAAATAAGCATACTACATATTTAAGTAATTCTTGAATGGAAGGGTCAGACCGTGGCCTAATGATAGCACTTATTACAACTCTATATCTAACTGTGATGTTCGAATCGATAAATTCTCATCTACATCATTCTATCTTAGAAATAAATTAATAGTAACTATCATGATTTATAACACACACTTTTACAAATTGTCACAGACTCTACGGAAAGTCCATCAGCGCACATGGAGATGCTGCAAGATCAGTTCTTGATGTTATTACAGAAACATTGTGCAGCCAAAGATTCCACGCGGTTCGGGAAAGTTATGCTGTTACTACCCAGCATATGTTGTACAGCGAATAAGGAAACATTAGAACATTTACTATTTCCTACCACTAATTCCTTAGACGACGTCTACTCCGTTCTATCACGAATACTTATGTATACTTCAATGTGAGTTTTATCTATTTATAAATAAGAATGTTTGTTACTTAAGCAAAGCACCCCATTATCATACCGAGGTACGGAATACCTAAGTCTTTACACAGACTAAAATGTAATTGGGTTAATAAAACTTCCCAGTGTTAATTTATTCTTTTGTAGCGACATCTAGCGCACTACTGTTAACAACAGCACCAATCACGTGCAAGAGTCTACATCGCGCTATAAGAGTTTTCCACACAATTAGCACCCATACAGATATCCCGACAACAACCGTCGGGCAGTAGCCCACCAGGCACGAACACCTCGCCTGGTCGGAGGATCCTCCCTTTTCAATGGAGGATGAGGAACTTTCCACCCTGTTCCTCATACCTCTAAACTGGTGACCCCGAGCATGAACATCAATGCAGCCTTCGTTCAACTACTTCATAGCCATGACGTCATCACTTCCTCGAGCTTTCAAGCAGCGAGTCTACTGTCAGCCAGCTTCCACGGCTACAACGGGTTCCCTGACCACCAGCATGCAGCCGACGCGCATTCCTGGTCAGCACCTACAGCCTCATCAGCGACTTCGGCACAGCATACTGCACCGGCCGGTCAGCAAGCAGAGACGTACTCCCTCTCCTGGTCGACGCAGCAGCCAGTCACTCTTCAGCACTGCATCATCCCGACTCACTGGGGCATCTGCAGCAATGCATCTCTCCGACTCGCTGGAGCTAATATGCATCATCACCCCGACTCACTGGGGCATCACCGCAGACAGTTCCGACTCACCGTGAACTAAGCGGCATCAGTTCCGACGCACTGGTACCATCAACTGGCTCGACAAGACAAGACATTCAGACGACTCAACCTGCTAACGACCTCCGGTCTCGGAGGGGAGTGATGTAGCGACATCTAGCGCACTACTGTTAACAACAGCACCAATCACGTGCAAGAGTCTACATCGCGCTATAAGAGTTTTCCACACAATTAGCACCCATACAGATATCCCGACAACAACCGTCGGGCAGTAGCCCACCAGGCACGAACACCTCGCCTGGTCGGAGGATCCTCCCTTTTCAATGGAGGATGAGGAACTTTCCACCCTGTTCCTCATACCTCTAAACTTTATTTTATTTGACTTGTTTTTATTTTTATTAAATATTGTCTGTAAATTATTTTTTTGTATAAAACAGTTATATTATCCGAAATAAATATGACTCTAATTAAGATTGTTTTTTGAAAAATAACCATCTAAACCTAGTGAAAATGTATACCGTCACTTTATACTGACTGTGATATGGGATAGATTATCTAACATGAAATGAAGCTACTTTTAATTCATAAGTTTTAGAGTGCCAGGCAACGACAAACTTTGATTGTAACATTACCGAACGTTTCGTGTAACTTATGAAATATTTAATGTGTTATATGTATATGTTTAACAGATTGCATAATTTTTTACACGGACAGTAGGTATTATATTGTTGTACAGTTGACCAAATTACGGGCATAGGTACTCCAGAGGCTAGTCTACATTGTTTACTGGGATTGAAATCGTTTTTATTTATTCTTTTTACGAAAAACAAGACATCAGTATGACAATGAATACCTACTATAATATAATTAATTTTTACGAACTAGAGAATATTACTGTTAGCTATTTAATGATAAACATTTAAGTAACTTAAGCAGACAGGTTTTCGGGGAAGACCATGTGATGAATTTGAACATACACATATTGTATATCGTAAAAAAAATAGCATAAGAAGCATTAATAAATGTTGGTAAGTTTAAGTAAGTACACCTAGGCATCAAGTCAAGTTATATACACGTCCATTGTTCTCATTCTAGTCAGTTAAATATAACTATGAAGGTTTATGTATTGTAAATAATTAAATAGGGAGGTATATTTAATTGATACTAGAAACTTACAATACCTGATACTGATACCGAAGTCGTCAATACAAAATACCTGTGCTTACTGTCCAGCCAACCTAATTAGCAGAACTAAACAACAAAAGCAAACTATCTGTTACACGCTGATTGGTCCGCGTTCTCAAAGAAATAAAAGTAACTTTGGTATTCACGAACGGCCTCAAAACTATCTTCAGACACAAAAAATATTCAACAAAATTGATTAGTTGCTTGTCAAACATAAAAAAACCAGTGGCACATTGGGATTTATGAATTGAATAATCATTAAAACGTGTTATCTCAAATTAAGTAGAGAAAAATGGTACTCATGTGCTCTACCTCGATACTTGTAACATCAGTTTTTTTAAGCTATCCAGACCGATGCTTAAAATATTATTAGGTACTATATGTCCCAAAACTGCGTGGTAACGTGGTTAAACAAGTACCCTTCAACAATTAGGTACACACTTAGTAATATTCTGGATATGAGCTCCAGACTGTGACCAAGAATAGAAAAACTGGTTGTAAAATATAGAAAAGCTACGTCTGACATACACGGGCAGGGCAATCGGCTTTAGCTCGGTAGAGGCAGGTACACCTACGACTACCCAAATAAGACACAAAAAAGATTAATTTGCCTGAGAATATAGTCAAGTAAATCAACAATTGTTAAAGTACTCTAACATGAATCATGCTTCTATGCCGTTTCGATGCCTGGCGTACACGGAAAGAAATTCCGTGTACGCCAGGCTTGTAGAAAGAGACTGTAAGCTGTAAGCTTCTGTTAAAGTGTCGTGACAACTCGATAGTTAGTAATCCTTACCTACTTTTCTATATACCAGAATGCAGTATCTATTACTTAACGGTTAGAGAGTATACTAAATTTAGCTAATTTTAAAATACTTACAAAAGTTGAAAATAAAAAACCAAATTAAGTACTCATTCGTCGTTTTTCATGATCACCAAGTTGGGAGAGCCGTGCTTCAGCACGATGTTTCGCCGTGTTTGACAAATTATCCCATAAAAAAAAAACCAAAAAAAAAACGGCGCATTATCGCAAGCAGACTAAGCACCTAAACCTTCAACTGTTTGTTCTATTTTGATTGTAAATTAATTTATTTTCGCAGCTTTTTAGAGAATACCCGTGATTTTTTTCGGAACTACGATGACTATATTGTTGAAACTTGGTGAGTAAGTGTATTCTGTGAACAGCTATCAATTCCACAGTAAATTACAATACAGTTTTTATGGAATAGGAGGCAAACGAGCAGACGGATTACCTGATGGTAAGCTATCGGCGCCGGCCGTGGACACCTGCAACACCAGAGGCGTCACAGGTCCGTTGCCGGCCTTTTAAGAAGGAGTACGCTCGTTTCTTGAAGGTTTGGAGGTCGTATCGTACGAAGGGCAGAAAGTTACGTGTGAACCGCAGTTATTGAATGCCAACCATCTATGTCATGGGGATGAAAAAGTTTTCGCGTGGAACGATGGCGCAAAGATGCGGCAGGGATCAAACCAAACAATTCCTCAGAACACTCCCCGTCATAATTGCAATAGAGAATACATAGCGAGGCTACATCCCTACGCAGTGCCAAAGAGTCCAGCCGGTCCGAGATAACAGGGCAGTCAACAATTCGGACGGCTCCGATGCCAGGCCAAAGCTACGGTACATTATTGCGCTTTGCTCGCTATTCCGGCTGATCATTCCACATACTACACTCTGACGTAGATTCGCGCGTGAAATGCTACGCGCCCTACGTTCGGATCTGATTCTGGTCGGGAGCCGAGCTAGGTAACCTTGCTCGCCATCCCCGCAGACCCGCGCTTACGAGCATAACTGTTTCGTTGAAAGAAGAGTTCCTAACTGTTCTCGCTCCTCGCAAAGGCCTCGACTAAGGCCGGTCGTGAGAAGTCGCCTCTGCGAATCACTTGGGTGCACGGCGGTGCTCAGCCGAAACGGCCACGAGCATGTAGCGACACGGGGGCAACAAACGTTGAGCTGCGTGGGGAAGGAGAGGCATCCCACGACTATCTGAGCAATCTCTAAAATACAGTCAAGACCGCTAGGTACCAGTATCTTACTAAGATACATCCTTCCCCCGAGTCTCCTTCAACTCCTACTTTTGCGAATCTCCACTCAATTAAGGCAAGAATGAGGTAGGAGGACTCGTTTCTCATCAGTGTTCATTCCAGTTAGTCACGAGAACTAACCTGAGATGAAGAACAAGACAACCCCCGGGATACAGGTCCGTGGGGTCGCCAAACAGGGTCGCCACTGCCTAACAGCTCGCCACAAGCTGCCTGGCGAAGTATTTTATTAAGTAAACATCGATTTAAATAAATTGAGCTATAAGAACTCGTTTATTTATTAGGTAGCTATATATGTAGAATCTAGGTAGAATCCTACAGGTGCACACTTGCATTTTGGCCTTTGTTCTAAGTCATTTCCTGCAAACATTTCTTTAAAATAGGTAGTTGATATAGTAGGGGAGCCCAGGATGCTAAATTTGTAGTTACTCAAGCGTCGTAAGCAGTAACTGAATTCTGAAGATCTGGTGATAGAAAGAAAAAATGGCTTAATGACATTTTATTCCTCCGGTGGGGGAAGGGGGGAATGATAGTTTTCCAAAATTGTAAGATGTAACTTTTGTTTTAGTGCACGAGCGTGACAGATATTAATAATGTATATTCTCCATGTATCTCTGACAGTGAAAATATTTTAATCTGCCGAATTGCGTGGTGGAGTTGGCTACCTAAGGGGATAGAAACGGGACCCGTTCAAAACTCTATAGCTGTTCTAAACGCGATACGCGACCTTTTCTTTGACATGACATCTCCCTTTTCCACCCCTAATTTGACGAAAACGACTGTATTTAGTTATTTTTTATACTGCAGCCCCCCCCCCCCTCCTCTGTTTAAATTAAGAATATGATGGGTATATTCAATAGGTTACTAAATATTCCCCATATGTTAATCTGACGCGTTCGAGTTACTACCGAAATTCCTTAATGGGCTCCCCTACTAATATAATATAATTATCTGCAATCTGCATCTTGGAACTGCGTGACTACTCAAGGTAGGTACCTACCTAAGTTGAATTTCTAGCTATTACTGTGCACACTGTAAAAATACTTTGACTTTATAAACCTAGAAAACAAAAATCCTAGAAAACATTCATTTTAATGACAATGACTGGACTATTGAGGCACCCCCATCCCCCATTTATAATAGATAGGTAGTTTACATCTGGGTTCCTTACGGTTTGTAAGTCGCATTTTCTTGAGAGTGGCAGTAGGGGACGGAGAGCCTCCTATTTCCTGACAAATTCGTGTCGTCGAAAACTAAACTTCAAGCAAACTTCAATGTGTACATTTTGTATTCTGAGTGTGTAAAATGTTATTTATATTTTAATTAATATTTTTAAAAACATTTGATATTCTTCGTTTTGCTGTTTGGCAACCTTAACATCTACACGTGACATTGACAGCTGCCAAATTCTACAACATGTCAGAATTCATCTCTGCATCTGGCACTGGCACATTGTTTTGGCGGCGCGGCAAAATAATGTTTGCTGTTAGGTTGTAGCGTACGACCGGCAAGTGTTTAAAACGACGTAAAAAATGTGTCGATAAATAAATACAAAGTTTTTTAGTTTTGTACAATACATACAGTTAATTAAAAATAAAACAAGAATATTTATGCTGTAGTGTGATACGTATAAGTTTAAGTAATTAAACATGTCTTCCATAAATAAAGACGACGAAATGTGTGTGGTAAGTAAACAAAAAACACTGTATTTAGCTAGCATGTGTTTTAAATTTGAAAGTTATATGTTATGTACGTAATAGCATAACGCGAAGCACCTAAGTTATGTAACCAGAAAATGCTTGCGAATACAAAAAATGTAGCATTAAATTATTTGATGTAATTTCGTAACAATTATTAACTTTCACTGTTTATGTTTAAAGAAATTGTTATTGGGACAAAATTTAATTGCAAGCTATAGCGAATGCATGTAATTATTAATTACCTATATTGCATATATTTTTTTACGCTAATATTTAGAATGGTAAACTTAACCAATACCCGTGAACATGCATAGTGCAGTCTTTATCCGTAGTTGCATGCCGTTCTTTTGCGATAAGACCTCTTTGATGCAATTGTGAATAAACAAAATCTTACTTGAGTGTGGCATATGAAACTAATATTTGTTGTTAACTTATCTTCATATCTTGACCTTTTGGGTAAATAGTTGGTCAGTATCAAGGTTGTCATAAAAATATTTTTGTCTATCATGCATTTTCTTCATCATTTCATCAGTCTTTTAAAATATTTTTTATTACTTAATAAAAATAAAAATAAGATATTATTAACCAATAATATCTTATTTTTTATTATTTATAATCTAATCTTTTATTTAACTAAACTTAATTTACAGTCTGTTTTAAATATATTATAAAAACATTCAGGGTACTTTAAAAAAGATTTCATACCAATAAAGATAACATTCAACTGTTTATTTCATCGCAGCACTTGAGATAAAGTGATTTTAATCTTACTGTTTGTTAAATATGAACATCACATGAAATTAAGTTTGTCATGCTCTCAATAATTAATTACAGAGATGAAAAAAAATATTACAACATGTTTTTACAGTATTTCATGATGGAAAAGATTCATAGGAATCATTACTATAAAACTACTCAGAGCTATTTCAAATACTAAAGTAGCTTAAAAAAATTACAGATTACTAATTTTTATTTTATTTTAGGTGAATAGGAAGAAACCATGGTACAAATATATAACAGTAGAACCTCCAATGTTCCTTTACATGATGGCATATATGATCACTAATGTTATAGAACAAACATTCTATGTGTTCCAAGCTTGTACCGTGAACCATGGGTATAGTCCGGAGATATGCTACAACATCAGTAGCTATAGTGATATTAATAAAGAAGTACAGGTCAGTTCTATTTTCTTTTCTGGGTCACAAGAAGTTGTTACTATATTCAACAAACTTTCTGTTGTTAATGTAAAATGTTGATTTTATGTTGTGAATGTTGATTGTATGGTACATGGTATGTGTAAGGGAACTATTTTACAAGTTCTCCTTCAAGAGATCATTAAGATCCCAGTATTGCAACAGCAGCCCTGTCCAGTTGGGAATATTTGTTATACAAAAATGATTTGTTTTTGTCTTATTAATACAATCTTTTAAACTTAAATTTGTTTGCTTATGCAATAAAGATTAGATATTTCGTGTTGTTTTTTGTTAATGCATACCATATGCATACATAGCACGAACAGAAGTTAAAGTAATGCTGTGCTCAATCCCAGGATCAGACTGGAGACTCCATACTCAGTAGACGCGATAGCTTTTGTTCGACCAACGAGGCTATAAATGGTTAATCATTGATCATAAAAAAATACATATTATCTTCGGCCCGTGTGTGGACGGAAAACGAGAGAACGGAGCGTTTTGTCGCTTATTTTCCTTTATTGAACATTTATGGAAAATAACTCTTTACACTACAACAACAGCCTAGCAATAGCGTTCAATGATGATGAACTTGAACTTCGATATCCAACCCTTCTTTTGTACGGAAAGTAAGTAATGTAGTGTTTAATAACGGTGTTAGGTAGATATATTACAATTACGTAACTGGAACTAAAAACATTATCAAAAAGATTTTACAAGCTACAAAATCAACAATAGTTCATATTTGCCGAGCATGACCGCGAGCTAAATCTGTAATAAAAGTCTGGGTAAGTAATTAAGTTCTGTCAGTCTTGAGAATAAAATTTCTCTTCAAATCTCTCGACGTGATAAGAAAGAATGGACCTTGAAGAATGGTCTTTATGACTAGAAACTTAAGCACTAACTTAAGGACATACCTATACTGTTAATTTCAAATTAACTTCCTATTAAGTAGTCGATAACGATGTAATACAAGAATTACCTACACAAGTCTTCTTGTTTTGTGTTTCAGTTGATAACATATTTAATCCAAACGAATATTATAAATGCGAAAGTAACTCAGTCTGTCTGTCAGTCTTTTCTTCACGCCTAAACAACTGAATCGATTTCTGTGAAATTTGGTACAGACATGAACTCGAGAAAGAAGATAGGATAGTTTTTGTACCCTAAATCTGCAGGAGGTCACGATTCCACGCAAACGGAGTCGCGGGCAAAAGCTTGCAGAAATAACGATAAAAAGGTTATGCTGTTCTGATAAATTAATTTAATTTACAGAATAATAACAGGAGCGTTATTGCTAGGACTCCGTGAAGAAATTCCATTAAGTGAAAAATAAAAGAAAACGTAATAAATCGAACGAGTACCTACCTATAGCAGCTAACTTTGACTGCACCTGTACCTACTTATGTCCATTCTCAGAATAACATACTAGTGGCATGTCAAATATTTAGCAATGCATCGCACAAATAAAATGTGATGATTTATCTTTGGCTTTTTGTTGCATTTACAGCTAACAGTATCAACATTCCATCAATGGAACGGCGTCGCTGGTCACGTCGTGCCTCTTCTACTTGCCTTTTTCTTAGGGTCGTACAGCGATAAACGAGGCCGAAAAGTAATTCTACTCGCCGGCCTTCTCGGAAAGCTATATTTCTCAGCGATGATCACATTAAATACCGCAAAAGGTAAGTAAAGAATCCTGTCTATTTTCCATACCTACCTACAAAAAATTCCCGAGCGTAAGGCTCGTAGCGCTCCACGCGCGCTTCAAAGAGCCAATAGACCACCACAGACGGGGCCCTATAGGGCTGATGTTTAGCCGGGGTTGCGGGGTAAGCGCGATGAGGCACCGCGGAATCGGCCTAGATCAAGAAAAGGGGGAGATTTAGTCAGTAAGAGTCTGACTCTATCTCTCGCCAAACTCTGGGTGGGGAAAGCCATTTCATGATTTTCCCCTGACAAAAAGAAAACCTACACCCAATTATATCTTTTTGTTCACTGAAACGTGACCTTCAATGTTAACTACGAAGGCCAATGGGGTCAATCACAGAATAGATTAATTGAATCGGTTCTGTCACGTCCATTGCCTATGTGGTCCAAATGAGTATTCAATATTTCAATTGCCTGCTGATATATTCGACTTTTGCTTCTTTGTACCGAGTTTCTCAATACAGCCATCAACTGACTCGTTTTTCGCATTGCATAAGGTGATCTCATAAAAACTTTTATCAGTTAAAGAAGTCTGTAAATCTTTATCGTCTTTTTTCTGTCTTATTGTAGCTATCGCTGCTAACCATTTATTTAAAATTATAAGTACTTTCTCAGCTATTGAAATCTTCGTGAAAATATTAGATAGAGAAGAGTACTCAAACATTTTTAAACTATCTATTTAGCATAAGTAAACGAACTAAAAATTTATAAAGAAAAAAGAAAAGGCTTTATGATAATCCTTCTTTTAATCACAATTATTGTAGCCTTTTGATGTTTTCATGAGATCTAAAGTTACCAAAACAGATTATTCAAAGTTCAATACATTATGACCTGCTGTTCAACATTCGAAACTTATAATTTTTTTTATCAATAAGATAAATGACTTCATGACTCGTACACTCGCGTATCTAAATACATAGTACTCGAACCATATTATGCCCAAATAGATACTCTGTGATACGTCCATCATACTGATTGTTTGACAAGTCAAGGTCTTTATAAAAGTAGTATTACACGAATGCGGAAAATAACTTCGTAACGTATTGTATGAAATTGTTGACTTTGTGCATTTCCGTTCAATTGTGAAAACAAATGCTGTTAAAACAATATAGTACTCGTTCTTTCTGCTGTATCGCCAGCACAATGCTTTAAATTAATTCTAATGACTAAGGAATCAATAGCCTAATAATTGAAACTACTTTATACGGTATCTTGTCAAAATTCGTGCACCTCTACATGGTAGAAATGCTTTCAAAAATACTTTAAAATCCATGAGACTTGAGGAAGAGATGTAATGATATGTAGATCCCCTTGTGGACGTCTCTTGTAGCAAATTCGTACTTCATTATTTAGGGAATTAATGAAGGGGAAAATCATAAAAATTTTCTTCCGGCCCGAGTCCGGGATTTTTAGACTTACTGACTAAAAACCTGTTTAACGATTTTACGTCATCATTAGCTACCGATATAATAAAATGTCGCAACATAATTAGGTACCTATGCATCTTGATCCGCGGAAAATATCTTTAACAAACTGCAATAAAGTCGTCAATCGTGTACAAGAGTGCAAGTAGGCCAAATAGATACAATCATTTACGTCATGTTTTTCTCTTTGTGCTTGTAAATCGTTTTCTAACTCAGTGATTTCCATCATCCATGATTATCTTTCCATATTTACTTAAATCATGATTTGTGAAGTATTATCGTTAACGTCATATGAAATACTTAATACAAAAATGATCTAAGCTAAGCTCTAATTTATAAGACCAAAATCCATATTAAGTATTATATTCTTCATCGAAGATTGCGAAGGTCAACTCAACTGTACTAAGAATATTGGTATTAAAAATAATGAACTATTGTCTCTTTCATTTCAGCATGGCCCGTGGAATATGTGATATACACCGCAGCACTTCCGAGTGCCCTAACCGGTGCTGACTTGGCAATATTTGCTGGCTGCTTCGCCTACATTGCTGACGTATCGTCATTAAAAAACAGAACATTAAGGGTTGGCATATTAGACGTAGTTTACTTGAGCACGATGCCTACCGGAGTAGCTATTGGTAAGCATAAAGTTATGTAATTATTTTTTAAGAGTTGCAGCCATTTTCCATTTATAGGTTCGTTTATTATGATAGACTCCGAGAAAGCATTGATATGAAGACTTATCTAAACTTTTATTATACCATCACATATAACACTATCGTGTTCATCATGTTTATGTACACAAAGAACACGATATGCTGTTAACAACTACATATTTAAAGCATTCTAAGTTTGCTTCTTTATGTCACCTACCATACTTTCTCTATCTCACACAAAGGTTGATTGATAAAAATGCCTATGACAGGTCCTCCTATGTAACATTATGTGGCATGAAGATTAAGTAAAAAAAACTACTAGGTGTGACTTGAGGATATACAACAATAGCATTTACCAGTTGCATTAACCATCTAGACTCAAGTTCTGAACTCAAAACAGCGATTAAAAAGAAAAGTTTACAAAACATAGAAAGTTTTCTGGCAACTGATACCAAACATTATTGTTTTCAGGTAATTTGCTATGGAACAAAGTGGTCAACCGATCCTTTACGATCATGTTTGCAATTAATACGTCACTAATGGTCTTAGCGACGCTATACTGTATTATATTCCTGAAATGGCAGACGAGACCAGAACAAAAGTCTTTAGCTGAAGCCGGCGTGAAAAACCCAGTAACAGACTTCTTTGATGTCAAGAACATTGTGCAAACTGTGTCGATACTCACACAGAGACGGCCTAATAATCGAAGGCTGTTCCTATGGTTCCTATTAATATCTATGGCATTTTATACTTTCCAAAGAGGTAAGTTCAACTTTCGATAGTATGTCATCTCAAAATGTATTAATTATGATTTGTAGGGGAAACCTACTTCTTTTATACCTATTGCTTTTCGTTAGCAATGTCGATTTAGAGCGTCGTCGATTGTTTAGAAAATCATATTATTAAGTATAATATAGAGACAAAATTCAAATAACAATATAGCCACATACACTCGTAGCCACACAACACCAGGCAATTTATTATGCGATCCATCGATTGAAGAACATGTTGTTACAGAAATAAGTTACGCAATATTTTGTTTACCATATATGTAAAGATATAATTATACATACCATGTTAACTTCTATTACCAGCTTATTATTATCTTACTTGTAGGCCCAGAAATGTATTACGCAACAAACAGATACATGACGGTGAATCATATTTATAACAATTTGTCTCAGCTTAATGTAAAACAGTTTGTTCTAATCAAACGTGATTTATTGTAATGATGTGTTATTTGTTACAGATGAACGGTCTGTGATGTATTTATACACTATAAAAGTATTTCAATGGGACACCACATCGTTTAGTAACTTTAGAACATATTTAAGCACCCTGTATGTGATAGCTATGCTGTTTGGTATACCTCTAATGACGAAAGTACTGCGTTGGAGAGACACAGTTAGTTTCCTTTTATTATAGTTGAAATAGATGCAATGTCTTTGCACAATATCTACAATTTAGTTTTATTTACTGCAGCTATAGATTAATGATGATACCGCAAGTCTTCTGTTTAGGTATACTTTCTATAGATGTTGATATAATAATAGCTGTATCCAGGACGCTTGTATTTACAAAGATATTAAGAATTGATGACATCATCGTTTTGTGTATCTAGGTACTACAAAATGTATACAATGACTTTTCGTCTTGTTAGCATCATTTTTTATAGCTGATTTAATCTATAGTAATTCTTGAACATAGCTAAAATGCGAACACGCACCGGGTATGAAAAAAGGTAACCAAAATCATCTTGGATTTTAAAAATCTTTTCACTTCACCATAGTACACTCTGACCTAATAAAATCCTACTCCTTACATCCTAAAGCATCATGCTCTCGGAAGTACTTTACTAGCCTACTTACCTACACTACCAGAAGAATCATTTTAGTGACAGTTCTGAGTAAAAAGCTATGCCTATATGTATGATCCTTTTCCCCTATTTCCCAAATCCACAAATCCGTAACAATAAAAGGCCGGTAATACACCTGTAAGTTTTTTTTTTTTTTTTTATAAAAAACGTTGCCCCACACTAGGATTTTCTCCTGTGTCGTGGGTGCGTTTACAAACATACAATTTCACATGCACATCACACCCAGACCCGGAACAACAATCTGTGGATCACACAAAGAGTTGTTCCGTGCGGGAATCGAACCCGCGACACGTTGCGCGGCAGCCAGTTGCCCAGCCACCGCTCCAACCGTGCAGTCCAAGTTCTTTGGTGTTGTGAGTGTCTATGGCCGGCACGGATTGCTTACTATGGGAAATGTTTTATTTTAAACATTCTATTGAAAAGCCTTGTATTCCTTATCATGTAAGGATTTAAAATATTTATTAGTTTCCACATACTTCTTGACATTTTTTGTTACAGGTGATAGTGATGTTGGGTGCATCAGCGCATATTTGTGGACACTTGGTCTATGCTCATGCGAAAGTAGATAAGCTGTGGTACCTAGGTGCTACCTTCGCTGCATTTGGCCCTTGCGTTGCGCCCCTTATACGGTCCATGACTTCCAAGGTTCTGCCCGCTTCTGAAAGAGGTTTGCTTAATACAAAGTATTTTTGAACTTAAAGGCCACAGATTATAGTTTGTAACCAAAAGTTTAAAACATGTATGAGGTTAATATGAGCCTGTTACCAGGGCCCTATTTTTGAAGTCTGATTGTCCTATAACTGCGACCAACAGTAAGAAACAGACAGCACAGCAGTCTATATTGTCTGTGATCTTAAGGCTGCGCCTCTATTCAGCAGTGAACGTCTTCCGACTCCCAATGACGATGTCTTACCTGCTAGAACTTCTCCTCTGCTGTAAATTGAAGCTCTACTTTGTGATTGCACTCACAAACAAATAGGCTCACCTCATCAAGAGTTAATCCGAGCTACGTCTATTAAGCGATTCTATTACACATGAAGCCGCATTTTACTAAGAAATATATATATAGATAATGTCGCGAAGACATCGCCCAACATTTATGTGGTATCTCTCCAAACCTATGTGGGACAATATGACTCCAAATTGCTCCTATTCACATTAGCCAGTCATCATATAGAGTAACGTTGCGAGATCCGTACCTATGTGCTGATGATAGGCGATACCATGCGGAACACATGTATTTTTAAAGAAAATACGGCTTGGAACCACTCTATTTCAATGCCTGACCGCTCTGCTATTGCGATCATTGCGAAAATACACTTACTAACTGAAACTTCCATGAACTTTTAAGCTTTAATAATACATATCATTATGATATGGATTATTAAAGCTTAAAAAAAATTATATCTCAAACTTTTATTTTCTCAGGGGTGGCGTACGCTTTCCTATCAGTGATGGAGAATGCAGTAGCGATGTTTGCGTCAATTATATATTCACAATTGTACAAAGCAACATTAGACACGGAATTTGTGAATTCTATATTCTACCTCACTATTTCAACACAAGTCGTCGTTTTTTCGTTAACATTGTAAGTATGTTTTTTAAACATCGTCAACTATCTGACATTCCAGTTAAGAAAAAGCTAACTTATTAGCTTGATGACATTGATATGTATCTAGTTATGGGTTGTAATAAATTTCAACATTCTTATCATAGAATTACATTTATATCATACATATCACTTTACTACTCAAAAGCAAAGTTGCTTATAAAGGGTTATTTGCTTTCAGTATTATGGAACTTATGTTGAAATGCAGACCATTAGAACCTCTGTATGAGGCAGATGAAGAAAGAAGAATGTCAACATCATCATAACACAAAATAAAACCATATTTAATGTTTTAAACATTCATATATTAAGTACTTACTTTCTAATAATAGATATATTTTTCAAAATCACTGTTGAGGAACTTCATTATGAACTATACATAACAGGTTGGTATTAAAGATACATTTTACAATTATGGATGTGTAACAAAGGTCAGTATAAAGTTTATAGACTGATATTACAATAATAAGACTAAAATGAATAGAGCACAAACATTGTATACTAAAAAGGAAAACATTCATAAAATAGCAATTTGATGCTTTGATTTTGTGCAACATGTTATAAATAAAGAATGACTTTCAGTGATAATATTAATAAAATGCATTGCATTTCTCTTTGTGATAACTAATTTAAAACTTGTAAAGAAATTGTATTTTATACATAATTCTTACAATCCATTTTATGGATACAAAATCGAATATTTATTAAACCACTGAATTTTTAGATGTAAGTCGTATACGGGAATTAAGACGCTACTGGTATTTTATTTTTTACTCTAGTATCCTATAGGTTAAGCTACATGAAATCGTTGTTCTTTATCGTTAATAAAACCTGTATTTTACATGCAATCTTTTACTAAATAATTAGGTCTAATTGCCAAATAAAAGTGAATTTAAGATTTTCTAATGCACAATTGTTTAACTGCTCTATGAAATATTTTGGATACATATACCAAATTCACGTTTGTTATGTAGGATCCCCATTAAATATTTTTTGTTTTAGGGGCAACAGAAATATTGTCTCTCTCTCTTTCACGGTACTTGACTTAGCCTCATGACGAGCAGACAGCTTTATGAAGACCTACAACATTTTCTAAAAATGTCATTACAAAAATAATTACTATGTCCTCCTAAAAACTCAGTATAAAAAATATAAGTAAGTAATTTATTAGAGATAGAACAGGATAACCACAGCTTTGAACAGGATAACCACAGCTTTCTCTCCTCTCTTTAACTACATTATTGAGCACATATGGCTGTAAAATATTAGCCTCTATAACCTATCTAAATAACTAATGATTTGGCATAATACTCACTAAGAGATTCTGGTTTTGATTATTTTTGCCTCTTTTAAATATTTGCTTGACATAGTAATAAGTATATAAACAGTTCAGTAACTATTTTTAATCATTTCGAATTCCAAAAGAGATTGTAGATCTTTGATTGACATATATATTAATATTCTGTTCAGTTTGGAAGGGAGAAATGCTTATTAAAGCTGACCTACCCATCCAGCAAGATACTGCTCAATCTCCAGTCGGGCTTCAATTAATTCACTGGAGTCATTTTCACTACGCGGATACATATTAGCACAATGTGCAGTACCTGGAACATAAAAATATTGTTACTATAAAGTTTAAGAATTAATGCTCTAAAATTACAAAAACATATCGTTCTTTACCTAAACAAGTTTAGTTATAAGGAAAATTGTCTAATAATACAGTAATAATAGTTTGCACAAGAATTATAACCACATAACGGTATTTTTACAAAACAATATTGTTAGTTTCTGTAGCTACAGACATAAACATCAAACATACGCAACAATGATAACACATTGAGGTAAGATAACAAAGACATTTCGAATATGTTTTTACTATCTAGTCTGTACTGAAATATATTATAAAATACATAAATAATGTAGATAAATTAGTATTGCAACAATTTACCTTTAATGTATATGGCTGGTGCATCATTTTCTTGAGTTTTAGTGATCCCTAAAGCATGCCAAGGGTCTACAGAGCCATGAACAAATACTACTCGAGAGATGGCTATATCCAGAGCACCATAATTGATGTTAGTCCAAGCCGCAGCTGCATTCACAAAGTCGGCATTGTACCTAAAGCATAGTATAATACAATATATTATCAGTGCATGAAAAATATATACTAAATCTGCTTTCATAAAAAGTATTTAATTTGTAACGGGTTTACAAAATATGTTTCTGTACTTACTTTTTCCCAAATATGTCTTCACATTGTTGTATAAAGAAATCAAGTGTAAAGTCATTACCAAACACTTCAATCTCCCCTGAGGAAGTTTGGTAAAATCCAAATTCTGTGCAAGTTTGATACATCCACTGTCGTGCTGTAACGTAATACCCAGACATTTTAACAATCATAAAAACTAAATAATACACTAATTATAATATTACGCTATAAACAGTCATTGAACAAAATAGCAATAACTCAACAAACCTCCTTCTGATCCCCAAGTCATATTCCTCAATTCTTTTATCATATTATCATAGCTGTAGTCCAAACAGGTTTGATTGGTTTTTTCCAGAATAATAGAATTAAAAGCTGCTAGTTTTTTGTATGCAGGTTGTGCCCCAGGAGACAGAAACATATTACACACCTAGAAATTGTTTGTATTTATAAATCCTTATTTTTTTAATCTTTATTTTATAATTAGGCCTAAATTCATTACAAATCAAAAGTATATTGCTATCAAAATTGAAACATATAAAATGACAAGGTAAATTATATTAACCAGGATATATTACATTTTATCTGCCAACTGTAACTGTAACATTAAGTATGTCCTTACTGTATTGATAGTGAGATTCCTGTATTTTACATCTGCACTGATCCTGTTGTCTTCATTATATTGGACCAAATCAGCAAAGTCATCAGCAATTGAATTATAGAAATTCTTAATATCATTTGTTGAAGCACTAGAGAATGGTTTGCAAACTCTGTAACAAAGAATAAATAATGTGGCCAATGTTTGCACAGTACTTGCTCAAAGTATATATTAACAGCTTGTACCTGAATTCTTTTTCAACAATGCTTGGGTCAGTTTTCATAAGTGTTGTTATCTGCTTGTGTGCCATTTTCAGTACATCAACACAATCCTCTCCACCAGTTTTTTCACGCAGAGCATCAACAACCACCTCATAATATTCTGAAATTGTATATAATTTAAAAAAAAAACACATCTTATTTGAAAACTCTGTTTCAAAGCATAAATGCAGACAATCATTGAATTTTATGTAGAGAATCCACACTGCACTTACAAAATGCAAAATAGGGATTAAACTCAGGTATTTTTAAACTTAATTGTAAAGATAAAACCAGGACAAAATTCATACCCATGAAGTTAACTTTAGCCAACAAAGGACCACTGGAGGAGACTGCAGCATATACAAGATGTGGATACTTGAGCCTCAGCCAGGCTGCCAAAGAACCAGGGTATGAGCCACCAAAGGCTATCCAGCGGACATTGCTGTGTAGTTTGTATTTATCATTCATTGCTTGAATGAAATTAGCTAAATCTGCCAGAGCTTGGTATGATGACAAGTATTGTAAGTTTTTAACACTGATGTCTCTGCAAATTTGAAATAATAAATAGTTCCAGTTAGATGTTGTTACTTAATTTGTTAAGCCACATGAAAGTATGAACAAATTTTACTCTGTAGGATGGCTCTCCCCATAGTAGCGGTGTTCAAGATTGATGCAAAGTGCTTTGAACTTTTGAGCATAATCAATCCAAGCCCCTTTGACCATCCACCTCGCATCTGCTGGTCCTTCACCCCCAATCATCAGGAACACTGGTCCTTGGTTATTGAAGTCGTAGAAACTATCATTTACAAAATAACGCTGAAATATAATAACAGAACAAATACATTTTCTTCTCATCAATAGAGAGGTGGTTAACGGAGATAGATGATGAAATATAAATAACTGCTTAGTATTATGAAAAGTGGCCTTTATCTTGCAGTGGGTCAGTTACAGGTTGATCATAACGATTTTAAACAGTAACGTCCGTTTTATGAAAAAATAAATTGTTGTAAGAAATTGTTAAAAATACATGTTATTTACTTCGAAACAATTGAACATATGTAACGTTTTAAGGTCAATGATCACAAATATCATGATAATAATAACCTACTGTACCTAAAATGAACAAGTAGGAAATATAGTCTTCAGTAGCTTACTCGCTAGCTAATAGTTGATATAACAAATAAAAGTTTACCTGTTTCCATGTTCTCAAATCAGAAGGGCTTGAATGATCTAATTTTTGTTTAAACCATTGCGCTGGAGGCAGCGGCTCGCCTTTATATCCTCCCGGTGCTCCTAAATTACCCCCTTTGCTTCTACCAAGTTTAAAATGTTTCCCTCCATTAACCGCGTAACACAATACCAATAACAAACAAGATAATGTGATGAACCGCATTTTCTTTTGGCTATGAGTTAATTAAATCATATATCATAAAATAAAATCAATTTTTATTTTACTGGTGGACCACCGGTACCGACTTGATATATTTACGAACAAACGATAAATAAGTGCCACTGCAAGTTACAAATTAAATTATTCATTAGTGATGTGATATGATGGTTACCTATTTTCTTTATAAAAATGAAATGATTTGTAAAAAGAGTGTTACTAACTACTAATATAATAAAAAAAATTTAGTAATGCCTACAGTCCCCCATTGATAAAAGAAAAAATATTATGTCAAGCAACCTCACTGTTTAATTTAACTTAATATTGTTATATAAATGGTAAACAATTTTTTATATTATTTACCATGCCGAATTCAGTTTAAAAGTAAATAAGTAATGTAACCATTTATTAATAATAGTAAATCTTATTCAATAATACTAAACATACATCACTAGTGAACTAATTTTATGACAGTTAACGTCAACGAGTAGCAGGTAGTCAAGCCAAGTCAGCCAACATTCCTTCCACTTGCGAATGCGATCGATCGCGAGCAAGGTGTAGTTGTCTGTGGTAGCAAGCGCTCGGTGGGTTTGAAAAATGGCTCTTTTCAGGATTACATCAACTAAATTGGCAGAAATACAGGTAAATACTGATTATATTATTTTATCATACTTTTTATATAAACATTTGATAGCAATGTTCTTTCATGTTGTATTTTTGTGTACTTTTTATAACCTTCTTGTCCACATTTTGGGTTCGTAGTTATGTAATGTGAATAAAAACTATTTTGGGAATAATTGTAGATATACCGTCCCCTGAAGTAGCAATTGATCGTAATGTTTTGCAGGGGTTTATCAAAGCCTTTTCAGATTATGTGATATTTATGTCGTGACCGGTGTACCTACTGCCAAAGGGCATAGATTTTGCAGCGGGAAATCCCAGTGGTCTTTCATTCGTGCAGTAATAGCAATAAAATGCTTGTGATTTCTTGATTATTTCATAAAATGATCTCGTAAACAGTTACGTTATTATTCCTATAAAACTATTGAGATCTTAATATGTTTATTGAACGACCTTTCGAATACGTATCTTCAGTAAAAATCACATGCTACGCGCATTTCAATATTTTAGATATTGTCAATGATTTTTAGTTATTTATAAAGTCAATGACTACTCGTTGAATTTTGAATTTAAATGAAATTACGTAGGTGTAAATCTAGTGTGTTTAGAGAATTTTAATACCTATTATGAAATTTACGTTGGGTGCTCATTTCTTGTTATGTACACGTTTTATAAATTGTATTCCTATGCCTACAATAAATTGGATTACATACCTACTTTGACAAAGATTATAAATGTTTATAATTAAATAGTTAACTACTTCTTAATCATTTTGACTTATCAAAAATTTTTAATCTCATTAACTTTTTTAATGATACCATAGTTGTATATTTCGCACGTATTAAACTTTTCTAACTTCTGTATAACATTACCTGACTTGCATATTATCACCTTGTTGTGTCTGTAGTTACATAATGTATTTTTGTATCTACTAACTACTAAATAGCTTCAGGTTTAAGTGTCAAGATTATTATAATGAATATCCTGTTAAATAGATAAATATCGACAATCTTATCTTAAAAACATTATGACAGTTTTTGATATTGTATTCAATTCTTCAACTGCAATGATTGATTCCTTATGGGGAATGAATGAAGTCATGTGAGATTTGCACAAAGTATGTGGCAGTGGCAATGGCCTTGGTCAATCTATGTCAGTGTCACGCACGGTGGCGCTTGTTGGCGTGATAACCGATGTCACTAGCTTGCAAAGCGCTTGAATCAGCGCCTCCCGATCACGTGGGGGCACTACCATTATATTACTGAAAATGTGAATTTTAACGCTAGTGTTATCACGAGCCGCTCATTGAGCGAGCACACGTCACACACGTCAAACCGGTACGAGATAGCATATTCGTAATTCCATGACATAATCGAGAATAACACTACCTCACAAAGTCAGGTGACATACCTATTGTTCTACACGAGTCAGTTTTACATAACTAGGCAGGCGGTCCGTGAATTCGTTTGGCCGCCTATTGAAATATTATGTTAACACCATCCAGCGACCGGAACACATTATTCTCGTATTGATTAACGGTATCGTGACATGATATCGTTATCAGTAAACTATGTAGCAGAAATCCTCGCAATGACATTCACGATATGTGTCCTCTGCTATGCCCCAACTCTAAAGATAACCACGCAGGTCAACTCACGTTTGCATCGGGCACACGCCCAAATGCTCACGATTATTATAGGCACATGTCGCTATACCCTGCGCTTTGCAGTACACTAGTATATAATAATATAGAAGAAAAGAAACTATTATAATTTGGAAATAAACGAAAACAAAATACATGGGAGTAACACGGATCTAAAAAAAAAACTAGTGAAGAACGCGGTTAGCTTGTGACGCACATGTTCAAGGTTGCGTTGAGCTATGGCTTCCAGTGATATAGCAAAAACTATAGTTACAAGCTGCACACTGACTTTGAACAAATCATCAATTCGTACCGATTTAATATAAAGGAAAACATTGTGATATTATATTTGCGTGTGCCCTAACTTTATGTAACGACTAGAATATTACAAAATCGGGAATTTATCAATAGAGAATGAATTTGAAAAAATAAATGGCGTTTACTTGATAAAACAAATCGACAAATAAAGCTATAAAACACAACACAAAGTTACTGAGCTGAAGTTATTTTATATTTCGTGTAACCTCACTTTAGAACAAGTACAATGTAGAACAAGTTGTTATGAAATTAGTGCTTCTTGGTTAGTGATAAGATTTATCTGCAATCTTATCTATCTGCAGGATAGGACGTCAGTATAAATTATTATGAACTTTGCCTCTTTCAACAGTGTTTATTTGTAGATACTAGAACTGAAACAAGGAAATATAAAACACACCTCGTATAGCAGCCATTTAGCTCCCAACTTACATCGTTAAATAAGTGTCCCACTATCAACTGTATAAAACAGACTCCATTTATGACAAAGTGTATTACAAAGCAGTAATTGTAGTATTGTAGTCATTAATGACTTCCAAGTGTGCACTATCGTAATAAATACACGTGCATGTTAACAAATCAGTGCGGAACTGCAAAAATACTGTATGGCAACGTAATAATATAAATATGAACTAGTAGATAAGTACTTAAATGTATAAACAAAATAATTACCACATTGCGGTCATTTCGAGCCTACAACGCGGAAGGTTAAACTTAGATAACAGCGGCTATTTGACCTTACAGTACGGATCGATGATCCATAGGATCTAAACACTCATATATTTAGATAGATTAGTCCGTACTCTGAACTTAACCACCCAAGCTACGATTGAATTTGAAGTCTATTTTTCTTTAAAAATTTTTTTACCGTCGAATTAGTTACGAATATTGGTTTATTTTACTTGCTGCCCAAATTTTATTCAACATTATGACATCATCAACCACCTACCTGCCTACAAAAGGCTGAATTGATTGAATTAAATTTGATTATTTTTAGTTTTAATGTAAAACTCACCTCGTAAGTTCTAAAGCGTGGTAATTAAATATTTAACAGCTCAAACCTGATTTAAGAAACCAGCTACAAGCCCCCCGGAACAACATCCGACCCAATATACATATTCTTATATAGTTTTGTTAGAGTTAGCAGATTGAATAAGTAGATTTTATAATATTAATTCTTAGTGAAAAGGTCGACAAGGAAACCATCAACAGAAAACAGAACAGACGAACAGACGGACTAAAATTGCTACCTGATAGGAAGTCCTAAATCATTGCAAAGGAACCATTTTATTTACGTAAACTTAGAAACTCGCCCATTTATGAGCAGGTAAAGACGAAGGGTGACGATTGGTATTAACAAAAACTTAACAATATACCGTATTTTTCGAAGTTTTTATGACTAAAACCCGTTTCCGTTTTGTATCTTTCTGTTGCTAGGTAAAAATTCTATAGGAATACTTGTATTCAGATACTTTTTGACATTACGTAGGTACTTTTTATGACGCAGCACTTGTAGCCTTTATTAGTAGCGTAAAACTAGTACATAAGTTACGCAAGAAGGCGAGAAGTATAGTACCACAGATGAATTTGAAAACACAATATCTTATGATTGCGTGTTTTGATTTTCATTCCCAAACATCAACATCGCTGTCCGTTGATATTTCTGTTTTCAGAAGCTCTTCGCCGCGTCTGTCGTAGACGTGACGTGCTACATTTAGCAGAGGACGGTCATTTTTTGTTTGCTTTTTCGTTTCAATAAAGGCGCGATACTCTTTGAATAATAAATTTGAAGCAGGCTTAATTTCTTAATTCTTCGAGTTGAGTATAGAAAGATAAAAAGTAAATTTCTTTCATTATTTGTTAAACTGTCCGGTATGTTTTACATTTTCATCAACACTACGCTCCGTTAAGAGTTGAACTGATCAACAGTTCAAAAATGTAAAAAATAGTTTAAAACTGTAAATTATTGATAAACTAACATAACACCTTCACTACGCTATACTACACCATAATTTCCAGCGTCAAATTTTATTAGACCGTTGACCTTGAAGTAGTAGCGTGGAATATTTTAACACAACGTTTATTTCAATGTTTTACAATTCTCGACTTTGTTTGAGAAGGATTTAAACGGTGCGGTGAACCTAACTTAGCGACGAACCGAGTTGTTTCTACGGAATAAAGTACTAAAAAAACGAGTATAGGTCGTTCGTAACTTCGTACTAAGATCTTTTTGAAAGCACTATTAAAGCCGAGACGCCGTCATTTGCGACACTACGACACTGCCTTATTTGGGCGACAAATCATATACATACATATTAGATATCCGGGGTATAAAGAGCTCAAAATTCAAACTGCTTGTTATTTTGAGTCATAGAACATTCGCGAAATTATTTCAGAATAAAGCTAATTTTAATAATTTGACGGATGGATCCAAAAATTAATGTTTTGATGTAATGATTACCTTCTCGATATGAATTGATTTGATGGGTACCTATTATCGTGGATTATATTATTTTTGCCAATACAAAATTATAAACTAACTAGCTACTCTCACGCGGTTTCACTCGCTGCTCGGCTCGATTTGTTCGTAGCGTGATGTTTTATAGCCTATAACACACAGGAACATTGTAGCTATCTATAAGTGAAAGAATTTTGGCAATCTGACCAGCGAGCGGTTCCAAAGATTACCCCCTACATACAAACTTACAAATTTTACCTCTTTATAATATTAGTATAGATTGATTATGTGAGTAGAGTCTGTATTCCATTTTAGAATATGAAACACAACCACTGAAATTTTATATTTTGGTCCTGATTTCATGCACTACATGCGTTGTATACTCGTTCGTATACCTGAAAGGAATGGGGTCTCGTCTGACAGAGCTATTCTAAAGCGATACACGTGCAGTAACTCATTGTCTTAAAAATAGATACTGCAATGTTTGCTTTAGAATAACTATCAAACCTGATGACTTAATAACAGATCATCAGATTACATTTGCATTTGAAATGTGGGTTATATCAATTTAATAACATTATAATGGTTTTTAAGAAGTTGTTCATTTAGCTAGAAGTTAAAGAGGCCTTGGATTTTTCCTTACTTAATTAAAATAACCTCGTCGGTTCCGATTTGCATTAAATGTCACTTTCCTTATATTGTTCAGGCAGGATTTCTTTCTTGGAGGAAAATGGCTAGTAACTACTTGACTAGTGACTTTTATTCAAGTAAATAAATGGCCTTATTTCTGCTGACCTCACCGAGCATGCGCCGTGCCCTCGTTAGTCGTGGATTATAAACGCGACAATAGGGATGCCCGCATTCTGGTGTCTTATTCGTCACTGAAACCGATGTTTTTTACAAGCTGTTTACAGGTGGACTCATTAAAAGCATTCCATTCTTTTGGTATTAGCGACAAGTACATAAGTATTTTTGTTAACTTGTATGCTGAATGGGAACACGTACAAAAGTATTATTATCTTATTTTTTCTAGTGTTCCAAAATCAAACCTCGGTGTTAAATTATACATATACTATAAAATGTACTCAAACTAAACTGTTGTTAAAGTCTTTAAACGTAGCGATGCACTAATTAATTAAGAAATAACAAACGAATTATTCCACTCCTAATGACATAATCGATTGTATTGACAGTATCAATGACTTATTCTGTGTGTGAAGGGTTTTAAAGACGTAAATGTGATTTATAATGTCAATCAGGTTAAACTTTGGCCCGCGCTGACCTGTCGACGTTCTTATATTGATTGAAACGCTGCCGCTATGATTGAGCTCATCGAATTATTTGTAAACAAGAACTTCCTTTACTAGGCTTTTTCATACTTTGAACGGCATTTCATGTTATTTGTTGCCGATTTAAATATCCCATTCGGCATAGTTGTAATAAAAATACGTGGACTTTCTGTCAACGTATTATTATGCGTTACCGTTCTTGGTTATTCGGTTGTTGGAAAGTTAAACATTCTTGCACGTAAAAGACCCCCTTTATTAGGTTACACTTGTAATATTTTTGGGAAGTCACTCTTTCGAATGTTTTAAATGATTTCCTATTTAGATCTACGTTTATAGTAGCCAGTGATAATTTTCACATATTATTTTCAATTACCGTGGCATGTATTTATGAATGGTCACATTTATGTGTAACGTGACTTCTAATCTAATGGAGGTTAATGATATTTTACATGCAAGAGATCGCCTTGAAGCGTCTTATTCGTTAAACTTGTTGTAAACTACACTTGAATTGTATACAGTTGGCTACTGCTATAAATCCTTGACGTCAAATACAAAGGTACAAAGTCCCACTACAGTCCGATATAACAAATTTATGTACACTAAATTAAAAGTATTTCGTAAGTTACGTTAAAATTTTATTTTCTTTGTCTAAATAGAAAGTATGCCCAACGGCATCGATTCTGCTGCGAGGTTTGAGTGCCGAGTCCACCAACCTCAAGAGCATTCTGCAAGAAAAGATCCCCAAAGAACAGGAAAAGATCAGGGAGTTCCGTAAGAAACATGGCAGCACTAAAGTTGGAGAGGTCACCGTGGACATGGTAAGTCAATATCATTGAACACTGTATACTAATGATTGTAGGTACATGTAGTTCTTTTAAAGTCCATAATTTTCATGTTCAATTTTACCGGTAAATATCCACAGTAGTACATACTTGGGTACTAAACTATTATCATTGATAAATATTTCTTTATTGCTTACTGTTTCAGTATTTAACCCATTTAAATAATAAGAATATAAAATTAGTAATTTTAAGCCTACGTACGTATTAGTTCTTACTTCGTTTGACTAGTTTCTGTAGCCAACAAGGTCACATGAAGTGTCCAAGCACTCGGTCATTGAACTGCATTATTATGGAACCCAGACGTAGTTCAAGATCGATATTTGGCGATGTATCTTAACTTTTTAAATAAGCTTCAAACATACATAATACATAATCGTTTGTAAACGAAGGCAAAATATCAAGGCCATATTATTTGATATTAAATAATAATATTGATTGATAAATAACTGCATGTCGGTATCAATCTTCTGGGTCGTCTGCAGCCGTGATCAAGTGATCATGACGTTTTATGAGGTCAAAGCCAATAATGTGGACTGTAAGTACCCTCGCACCATGCAGGCGTCCATAGATATCAATAAATGTGTTCTTTTCAGATGTACGGAGGCATGCGTGGTATCAAGGGTTTGGTGTGGGAGACATCCGTGTTGGACCCTGATGAGGGTATCCGTTTCCGTGGCATGTCCATTCCTGAATGCCAACAGGCCTTGCCTAAGGCTAAGGGTGGCGCTGAACCACTTCCCGAAGGTCTTTTCTGGCTCCTCGTGACAGGAGACATCCCAACCGAGGCTCAAGCTAAAGCCCTGTCCAAGGAGTGGGCACAAAGGTTAGTCAGATCATTATATTATCGACCAGTGACTTTTAATGTAGGCACCAATATTAGTTATGTATGTCACGTCAATATTTGGACTCGTACCTACTGGCCATCGGTACGTGTGTCTACAAAGAGACCTCGTGGATTCACTCGAAACTAATGCAAATATAATTAAGGATTACACCTATATTATCTTTATTAATTTTATTATTAATATTTTAACAGGGCTGAGCTACCAGCACATGTTGTTACCATGCTTAACAACATGCCCAGCAAGTTGCACCCCATGTCACAGTTCTCTGCCGCCGTCACCGCCCTCAACAGCGAATCTTCATTCGCGAAGGCCTACTCAGAGGGTGTGCACAAATCCAAATACTGGGAGGTAAGTAGTTAAACACTAACGTTAATACCATAAAACCCCAGTATCAGCACACCCACTGTTATCCACTGATAAAAGTTAATAAGCGTTGTAAATTAGTCTATCTATTTGGATCATAAACTGAATGCGTCATGCGTGAGGTATATAAGTTTAATTGTTGCTGGTAAACATAATTTGAGGGCGTGTTTGGTTGCATTTAGTGGTGACATACATAATGACTTGTTTTTACTTTAACAGTACGTTTACGAGGACTCGATGAACTTGATTGCCAAACTGCCCGTGATTGCTGCCACCATCTACCGCAACACGTACCGTGACGGCAAGGGCATCGGCGCCATCGATGACAACAAGGATTGGTCTGCCAACTACTGCACCATGCTCGGTTTCGAGGACCCTCAATTCACAGAGCTGATGCGTCTGTACCTCACCATTCACAGGTACGAAACTATCTTAAAGCTAAAATGAAAGAGAAATGTTTCGAACACAACCTATCGTTAAAATACAATTGAACTAAAAAAGAAATTGCAATTTAAATTGGTCGTTCCAGACAGTTCTCTTTGTGATTTATTGAAGAATAAGTGATTTCCTGATTCAATTGAGTGTCCAGACCACACAAGGAGAATCAATACCGAACAATGATTTGCATGAAATGTGACTTGTGATACTTTTAATGTCCCACATCCATAATGTGTGTATTGTGTCCGAGCTCGTAATCAGTGCGTAACTTGACACTCTAGTGTCAGAAACCTAACATCATTGTACTCTCAGTATGTAACACGTCTAATGAAATTTAAATGTAGGAGAGCCGTGCTTTGGCATCAATGAACCGGCTTGACCGGAGTGATACCATGGCCTAATGGAGCTCAGCGAAACGTTTGCGTTGTATTTCGTCGCGTGTGTGAGGTTACTGGAGACCTAGTCTCTCTCCCCGCCCCTCAACCTCAGTTCCTACATTCTCAATTCCCTGATTTCTGAGGATTAGCCGAAATGGACTTTGAACTTAAATGAGTTCATGTAATCAGTCTGACTACATGGACACACCTACTTACTAAGTCAGATGATTAAAAGGATTGTTTGAAAAACATAACTAATCTATTTCATTTAATATTGCATTGTTACTAAACTCACTGCTTGAAGATTAAAACAGCTAAGAGGAGACAATTTTAATTGGCCGCATTGCGAGTGTAATTAATAATAACGTTGTTAACGCTGCTATTTGCGAATTTTTCCAATGGAGTAACAGCTTAGTGTGTACTTTTATTTCTTTTTGTATAAAATATCAATAAAAATATTAAAGTAAATTGAAGTACTTGAAATAAGCAAAGTTTAAAAAAAAAGTAGGTAGCAACCAAAGAAAAGCAATCATTACTGCTAATAACAGTGTAATCATGACTAAGACTAATAGATACATACTTACTTTTTACCAGTGGCTTCCCTAATGTTAGTATTCATATTCGGTCTGCCAATTCTAATTGTCAATGTTGATATTTTGCTATTTGTAATTAATATAGGAATTTAATTCAGGGTCTTGTCTATGTTGGTTTCAAAATTTGTATAGTATATCAATCAGAAAAAAGTAAGTTAATAAACAAATAAGACGTCTGCAATAGCTTTTATTAATAAAAATTTTGTTTTACAATCTCTTAAGTGTCAGTTTAATTGATGTTTTATTAACAATATGTTAGCATTGCATGTTTGTTTCTAATCAATAGCTAAGCGAGATTATGTTCCATTATCAACCTGCTTGCGTTTTCAACTTGCTGCGAAGATTCACGGTTAATAAAATTCAATTCACTATAAGACGTGGATCCACGCTGACAATTCGGGGATCAAACCGTGTCTACAACAGTGACGCTTACGACCTCTAAGCAGAGGACTAGCTGATTTATTACCACTTTGTTTAATAAACTCTTTACTTTTCAATAAATCATTTTTTTGCTGTCTCGATTTGTCCTTGAACCGTTATTTTGCTTCAATTTATATTTTCATACAGTTAACTCGTAGATAGGGCAATCTGTGTTGAAGTGACAATGTAACTTGGCGATATCTTTGTTATCTCAAGTGCCTTACAATTTGTTCCACTAAAGTATGCTTTTGTATTGTTATCCTAAACTAGAATATTGTCACGTGGCAGTGCTAAGTAGCGACAATGCTCTAAACCACTTAGCATGCCCACTGCAAACCGAAGGAACAAATTTATGCTTATGTATTATAATAATCCTCTATGCTTGTATTTAATCTTTACCACTTATCCATAATCCTGTAACTTCATGAACTATGCCTCGCCACTCATAATGAGCATGTTTTATAAAAACTCTTTGTGTGTAGTGTTCATGCAAATCATTTGTTCGGTATTTTAGTAATTTCTCTTCTGATTACGTGTAATTGTGCATTTGTGTAAACAAAGTAGTCTTTATATTGTTATTTCTGTTATGTAGTGACCACGAGGGCGGCAATGTGTCTGCTCATACCACCCACTTGGTTGGTTCAGCTCTGAGTGACCCCTACCTTTCGTTCGCTGCGGGTCTGAACGGTCTCGCTGGACCTCTTCACGGTCTGGCTAACCAGGAGGTTAGTACATATACATTAATTATTAATCAAAATATTGTTAATAATATGCATAATAAAGTTATGAGAATTTTGGGAACCATAAAGTAAAAACTCAGAAAATGATTTAAAGAAGTTCATAATAAATAGAAGTACATTATATCACTAGGTGCTCGTTTGGTTGGAGAAACTGCGTAAACAAGTTGGCGATAACTTCACCGAGGACGGACTCAAGGAGTTCATCTGGAAGACCCTCAAGTCCGGACAGGTTGTTCCCGGATACGGTCACGCTGTACTCAGGAAGACTGACCCCAGGTAATAAAGTATAAGTTATTAAAGGGACAATCATTGTTTTTAGGGATTCAAGTAAGATAATAGTAGGGAAAATTGTTGGGCTTCACCCCTATTTTTATGCCGTTTCATATGTTGAAATTATCTTACAAGTTTAGTTAGTAAATACTGAAAAAACTTTATTATTATTAATAGTAATTGATCAAATATTATGTAGTCAACATGTCTGAATATTGTATTCCTGTCCAGGTACACATGCCAGCGTGAATTTGCCCTCAAGCACTTGCCCAATGACCCACTGTTCAAACTGGTTGCTGCTGTGTACAAGGTGGTGCCCCCAATCCTAACAGAGCTTGGCAAGGTCAAGAACCCGTGGCCCAATGTGGACTCTCACTCTGGAGTCCTCTTACAGGTAAATTGCCTTTCTTTGATATATAATAATAACACAAGTACTTCAATGCAAGAAAATGAATAATGTTTTATTTAATTTCCCCACAGTATTACGGACTGAAGGAGATGAACTACTACACGGTGATGTTCGGCGTGTCTCGCGCTCTCGGCGTCCTCGCTCAACTGATCTGGTCTCGTGCGCTCGGCCTCCCCATCGAGCGACCCAAGTCTCTCAGCACTGACATGCTGATCAAGCAGCTGGGCAAGTAATTGTAACACCGAACAATATAAGTTAATTTGTTCAGGCTTGATCGTAATACGTGCTTCAAGTAGTTTATTTATGAAGGCCTGAACAGTAGTACCCACAGTTTGATTCACACATAACACCAATAGTCAATTTTTGTAGAGATATATTTAACTTTTTTTATAAAAATATTTGTCAAAATTAAATCATTCTTACTTATTTATTTTCATTGTAGAATTAAGTGTAATTGATGCATTTTATTTGCGTTGTTTTTATAATTATTGTTGAGTATATTTTAATTTATATCATGATTTACCACTGTACTTATGTCTGTGATGGAACAATTACTTGATATTTTGTACTGTATATATTAGTTGTGGTAACTTTATTTGTAATATTTTTTATTATCTTGGGACTTGTTTTTGGACAAATTGACTTAGTGGTGGTGTGACTCAACTGGAAATTCCACGTAGCTGCCGAAATACGAACTAAAGTAAATAAATAGAAAGAAGTTAGTTGGTCACTTAGGTCGTTTTACGTAGAACATTCATAACAAATGTGCAGTATGCTGTGCATACTGCTTCCTTAGGTGAAATACGATGTTCATTTTGTCGTAATATTTATAACTCATTTGCATTATAATTTCAAAATTGCAGCAAACTCAGTATTGTTTTTTGTACTTAGGTTCAACGGTAGGGCAATTATGAGAGGTTTTGGAACAAATGGTTTGTAGGTACTTAGGAGTGATTGGTCAACGTTGGTTCGTAGACAATTACTGAGTGAGCTAATTTTGCATGCTGCAGTAAGCCTTTGTTCTTCATTCTAAATCAATATTTTTAGTTTTACTGTAATTAATTTCAATTTACCAAAGTATTTACGAGTCTAATGTAGATGCTTAAATTTTAATGGGATCATGTAATATTGATACAGCCTAAATTGAAGATGAAATGTTAACTAAAATCGTAGACATTTTTTGAAGGTGTCGCATCATATTGTCGCGTTATTACATCTCTTTATGTATTGTATTTACAATATGATTATGAGTAACATAATTATTTATATTGAATGTGTATTGACTGGTGCGGAACATGTTCCGAAATTTTATGTTCATTGATTACTTGAGATGACGGTGCGACGTCTTCATATCTTCACAAAACGATACAATATTTGACAATACTAAAATAAATTGGTATGGTGTAGTAATTTATTGACTTTTTATTGGAACCCACTTGACTATTGATTTAAGCTTTGTAGGCCCTTCCGATCCCGAACCATCCTCGTTTAATTTTACTTCACCAAATTAATAGTAGGTACAGAAAGCTTTAGAGATTATTAAAAATAAATAAATATTGATCATGTTAGAAAAAGAATGTTGAAAAATGTTCCTCGTAAATATTGTATAATTTTTGTCCATTCTTTTCTGGTTATTAAAGTTTACCCTGTGTTCATGTGACTGTAGATATATCATTTTATACATAACAATTAAAATGATAGACATAACCATGGCGTGTTTGTTACAGTTACACTAAGAAATATGGTAATTAATTAATGCTCTAAAACAAAAGTTCTTAGGTCTTTACCTCCAGGTTGAGATTTTTTTTTTTAATTATTTGAAGTCATGGTCGAAGAGCTATCGAGATATAATTCGGGGTTTGCTCATGGAAATTCCTTAATGCTGCGCTTACGTTTTTTTATTTTCCTTAACCATATTATCTTTGTCGGGTGTAATTAAAGGTTGGCTGTGTAACATTGGGAGGAAATGTAGTTGAAATAAAACATCCATAATAAGTATGTGTATGAAGTATTTAATCCAACTCAAGCTCGACTTTTGGTAAAAATACTACTTGGTCGGTACTTCAAATTGTCACATACACAATACATTCAAGAATATTTATAAATGCGTCATAAAGAAGTATACAAAATGGTAAGTAATATATGTTAGAAGGTAATAACTAGAAACATTTAATACTAAGGTATAAATGTAGAAAAGGTTTCTTATTTTCTGGTTATTTTAATGTTTATTTTTCGTAATTTGTGCGTTTAACGCGTTAGTTTATGTCATGTTATGTTAAGGAACCACTAAATTATAAGGGCGTATTCCTCTTTGTAAGCACCCAGTTGGCAAAAACCTTACCTAATATAAGTAAAAACGTTCCTAAGAAAAATTCATATACGTAGATAAGTAAAAATTACTTGTTGCACCACAATTGCACCGGATATAAATATCATTGCATAAGTCCCCTCTTCTTACTTGCAAACTCTCATTTGTAATGTAGCCGCATCAAGATTTAACATAGGTAGTTATTATTTATAAACAAAGTTTTAAATACAGTAAATACTTAACTAACATAGATAGTTAATATAAACAAAGTTTTTAATACAGTAAATACTTAAGTAAAATAACCCAGATTATCACAAAAATCATTCACTGAGGTCCACTGTGGGTACATTAACAAATACCTCAGTGCGAAACGTGAAATAATCACGACACAATTGTAAAACAAAACCTTGGTATTTCCGCAACAATGTTCATGTAGGCTAGGTACAACACAACACAATACTGCCATGGTAAATACTGCACTTCTGTTTCACAAATCTTAACTAAACTATATAAATTACTTTAGAAAGTATAAACATTTTTATCGATTGGCGATTATACTTCCAGTCTTCCCTTCCTAGAGCTACGCTCTTATCCACCAGCACCTTTCACCTCCCTCGATTGAGGGCCAGCTTCATGAAAACTTTAAAAATAACAAAAAAAAAAACACAGTATGTGCTTTAAATTTACTGACGATGCCGCCTGGACGATCTGTTGGAGTGTCTGCCGGTCCTAAAAGGATTTACAATCTCAGGCGGGGCGTAAATTGGATCATAGCCGCCTTGTGAATACATAAAGACGGCACGTGGATCTTGCAGACACTGCGACTGTGGAGGAGCACGTGGAGGCGTAGGTTTAGTACCCGCATTGATTTTAGATATGAAGTCTTTAAGTCCGGGAGGTACAATTCCGTTGCAACGTCGTACAGTGTCCGTCGCCATCAGATAAAGAACTTCAGTGACTGCCGCATCAGCAACTACAGGTCTACCTTCCATAGCATTAGCCATCTGCAGGAATACCTCTTTAAAGTCTATGTTCCAGGTGCGCTCAGGTGCCGGTATATACTCGAGCTGAGCAATCATTCTAGCTGTTATTGCTCCTTCTGCACGACGCTCAGTTGGATCAGCTGAAGAGCTAGTTAAAAATTGTCGCCACTCGGACAGCTTCATGCGAGAGCATGGTGGAGGATCTCCATCAGACGGGTACAGCGAGTTTATTATATAAATAATAGCTTGTTTGATTTGACTTGGACTTTTAGAAGGTATTTGTTTTCTAATTTTTTCGATGTCAATATCAACTACTCGTAGTAAACAAAACCTCTCTTCCCTGGACCAACCGGCAAATACATGGCTTTCAGGTTCCATTATTTATGATATGCGAGGGTCAACGTAGATTAATTAATTTAATATACAGGTAAAACACTATTTATCACTCGCTCACTCTCAGCGGAGTTAATTAATTGCGTAATACGTCATGAATCTAATGTTAGCTGTGTAAGAGCGCAAGGAATACTACCCGCGGGAACAAGTCAGAAATCAATACTTGTTGCCAGGCGAAGTGGGGGTAGTGGTTTACGAGTTGCGCTCTCCTCTATTTCGCTATGGCTCCTTCTTAGTTATAAATATAATTCGATCCACTTATAAATATTATTGTAGGTACTTTTACTTATGGGATTTTTAACAATAGTCTATTAGTAGGTACATTTTATGTTGCCAATTTAGTTAGTAATAAATATTCTATTGTCTTTTATGCTATCTGATCTTATGAAATTCGTTGGTATGTAAGTATTAAGAGAACAATTGAATAATCAAACTAGTTACTTCGATAATAAACTTACTGTATATTTATTACCTTATGATAAAAATACGTTGCACTGAATAAAGTTTGCTGGCAACATTACAATATTGTTGATATGCGGGTATTTTAAAATGGAGATCTCTTTACTCATCTGCATACTAATAAATACATCAACTAATGAACTTTTACTATGTAATAGCAGATTAATATAGCTTTTAATTTAGGAATAATAACTCATTGACAGGATGCAACGACGAAATTCGCCACCCTTCCTGTTCCTAAGAAGATCTAATAAGTATGTATTCACGTTTATGTATTTTTATTGAAAAATATATTTTACTGTCTTGTCTTGCCCGTGTCGGATACCTGTAACTGTTCTAATCAACTGGAATGGGGTTGCCGAGCAGCCAGCTTGTTTGCGCGTTCTCTACAATACACTGTATGGTGCACATCGATTGATATAATTGTACAGGCTATCCGAGATAAAAAGGCTTGATATGTAGATTTATTGTGATCCAATGAATTAGTCTTGTCCTTTAATTATTAAGAAATTAAATGATACACCAATGTCCACCCATATTGTATTTATTTATACTACATTCTGCATGTATATTTAAAATGATTCTAATTTTCATTCATCCATCCAATAATGAATTTAACAAACACGAAAATATAAACAGTAATGTAAATTATTGCCTGTGTTTTCCTAATGATAGTAAACATATTATTTTTATATTATAATCTAAACTTCTATACACAAAAGTCACTGTTACGCAATTATTCACATCATCAGCCCATAAGTGCCCACTGCTGAGCAAAGGCCTCTTCTCACACAGAGTAGATTTGAGCATTAATCACCACGCTTGCTCAATGCGGGTTGGTAATTTCAAACTTATATTTAGAGATTATAATCCAGGTTTCCTCACGATGTCAGAGGAGTCTAAATAATCATGGAAAGTACATATAACTCGGAAAAAGACACATTGGTACTAGCCAGGTTTCGAACCCACGCCCTCATGCATGAGAAGTGGGCTCCTTAACCTCCGGGCCACCACGACACAATTATTAAACAGTCTTAATTCACTGTTACAAGTACCTACCTACTTATGAAGTAAGTACCTTTCTGAAACAGAAAATATTTAAACGATGTAATCTGATTTATTTAAAATGCATCAATCTATACTAATATTATATATAAAGAGGTAAAATTTGTAAGTTTGTATGTAGGGGGTAATCTTTGTAACCGCTGGTCGGATTGCCAAAATTCTTTCACTGATAGATAGCTACAATGTTCCTGAGTGCTATATGTCATACAACATCACGCTACGATTAAATGGAGCCGAGCAGTGGGTGAAATTGGGCGAGAGCATCTAGTTTACAATAAAGTTATAAATATGGTGTTGTATAATGTCAATCAATTCCTCCATTACAATCACTATAAAAAGAAAATAAAATCAAAGATAATATGAAGACAATTGACTTAATAAATGATTGAAAAGGACATAAAGATACAGGTCTGTGCGCATTATATTAGGCGTACACGCGAACTATAAAAAATAATCATAAATTCGCACATGACTAGGATAGCAATAACTCGCGTAGTACATAATAATACTAAAACAGTAACTACTTTTATACCTAATATTGCTTAAAAGTTCTGGTGGAAGATCTGTATCACACCTCAGTGTGAACTAAATTGTACTACATTAATTTACTAATATACAGGGTGTAAAAAGACACTTAACGAAGCCGAAAGCCACGTATTCTACCCATTATTTGGATCATTTTTTTCTTTAAGACAATAGCCGGGAGTCCACGGGTTCTCGATAAATTGAGGTCAAAGATGCATTTTTAAATATTTTTTTGCGCAATCGAATTCATAGTATTATTACAAAACTTTTTTCCAAAAAAACATTACCTGAATTTTCGATTGTTCTAAATAAATTACGCATTTGAAGTTACGAACGGTAATGTACGTAATAAATAAATGCTGACCCGCACAAAAAACATCATGCATCTCAGTAGGATTTTTATTTTACAGAATTGTTTTGTTGTTTTGAAGTAAAACGTCGACCTACGTACTTATCACAGCGTTTCTATGCTAAGCTGTGAACCTACGCACACAATGACACGAAGCCCGTTAGCTTTACATTGCGCGCAATAAAATTACTTTTTTTTGTCTTTTCCCAGTGATAATTTTAGCGTTAAAGCTACTTAGTTAGAACTGCAGTACTTAAGTATGCGTAGTAAACGGCTTCGTTAAGTGTCTTTTTACACCCTGTATATTTGTCTAACACCATTTTAAACTAACACATTGTATACGATTTCCTATGTATTTGTACACTATACGCTCAGTTCAATCTCCGGATTTGGTAGTTATAACCCACTTTACTGCTTGTCATTGTTGCTTGCTTTTGAGTTACTTCACTATCTATGATTGGTTCTGGGACATTTTCTGTGTCTGGTTCTATTGTGTAAGTTCTAAGTTCACCAAGCTCATCAATGGCTAGATCTTCATGTCCAACATCAAATGTCATAATTTTTGGATCATTATGAGCTAAACCTTTTGGTATGACCTTTTGTCCTATAGAAATCTGCGTGGCAACAAGTTTTGCAGAGCAGATGCGCCATTCATCAACGATAAGAAGATTTTTGTTTAAGTCCCAACCTGGAAGAAAGTTGTTAACAAATTATGTGTATGTATATTCCACTAATACCATGTTGGTTTTATGATTGAATTATTTCTTAACTACCTATGTTGTCACAAAATAAAATGGTTTTATTTCAATTTATTTTTGTTTTGTCACATTTATTTTTGTATCAAATCAGGCAATTAGCACTACGAGATGAATATACATCTCGTAGTTATATTTGCCTGATTTCAACGAAAACATTATATAAAAACAAAGGGCTTGTTCAATTTATAGTTTTGCAAATCAACTTAGTCATTTTGAAGTGATCATCAAGACCATTTTGTATAACATGAAAACAGTAAAGAAAATGCCCAAGAAAGAGAAACGCAAACTCCTTTGTATTATTGATAACTTAAGCTAAACAAATATTTACTATTATTAATTACGTATATGTACATTAAGTAAATGAAGTACATTATACTCTTTAACCTTTATTCGACAAGGAGCCAATCAATTATGAGACTGTAGTGTTATAATAAATTTTTCATCTAAACAACAAAGAGATTCTGAAAGTTTTCTGCTTTCACTGACATAGTCATTACTGAATATATTGGGTATCTGGTATAAATCAGATGTTTTGAGGGCAGAACTTTGAATAACATAGTAATCATAAACGGTGTGTTTATGTGTGAATGGCAGAAGAAATAATAAAGTATTAAAATAAAATAACGAAATACCAGCAATTGATAAAAAATTCATTTGCTGGTATTTCGTCATTTTATCTTTTAGCTGCATCTCTGTGATAATGTTAATAAATGTTGTAATTAGCAAATTACAAGACATACCGACTTGTTTCAGTCCTTGCCGTAGTTTGAGCCATTCTTTTTGTACGATCTTGTTAAGAAATTCCATAACTTCAAATGAAGGTTCGTAACTAAATTTGCTGTATGGTGGTGCATATTCTATCGGAACTCTTGACCATTCAGCTTGTTTTAAGGTCTCACAGATAACTGGAAATGGTTTCATGAGATTTTCAGGGCTTTTGTAAATATTCTGTAATAAAATACATAAAGTTTTATTAGGAAATAGTACGAAATTAAGAAAAATAATTATATATAGTATTAAACTTGAAAAATTTATTACCAAAGGAATGTCATTTAGCGCACAAATCACTATGCCATACAACATTGCATGAAAGTAAGCACACAAGATGCTGTCAGATGTAGCAGTTTCTCGTAGATAAATGTATATTGTTCTTGTTTCCAAACAATGTACTAAAATATATTCATTGTATTTGTAAACTCCCCTGACATTGATCATAAAATAAGCCTTTGGATTCTTATTCACAAGTTTTTTCATAGATTGGCCTATTTTAATTTGGAATCCGCATAATTGTCTTTCTGTAAGAAGAAACTGCATTAAAGGTTTTTTAACATGGGGTAAAGTTTACACAACCCATGAATTTGTGCTTATTATTTACCTAAAGTATTAGGTCCAATCGGGAAAAATACAACTGGTTCATTTCTGTTTACAGTACAAGGCTTTGCAATAACTTCTTCTCTCAAATAGGTGTCAACTATTTGTAAAAGTCTTGGTTTATTCAAGGTTCTCAAGCAAACTGATCTCACAGCCATATAATTGAAGATGATATGAAAAACCATCATTATTATGAAAACTGTTAGTGAACTCCTGAAATGTTAACATACAATGTATTAAAAACTATAGATTAATCCTACTAATATTATAAATGGAAAAGTTTGATGATGATTTAGTATTATCAACTATACGATTTTACGAGTATAAACATTTTTAAACCCACCACTTTTATTATGATTCATTCCTTTGGAATGATTGTATTAGGGAATGTTTGTATGAGAAGTTTGTATTACAAAGAAAAATTGTTATTTTTAGTATTTTAAATGCAATTATTATATAATTTGTCATGCTTTAAACATTCACTGGACTTCGACAATTATTTCAAGTTAATAGTATCCAAATTGGTCAAACCATTTTGAGCCTAACGGGGACTTATGAATAGCAATTGATTTTAACACAAATAAGACGAATATTTTGAAATCTTTAAAACTATTTATAACTTTATACACACCCAAAGATTGTGATGATTGTCAAAGCTGTTAGGGAGGCAATAAGATTAACAGCTGTTTCTTGAGCAGAGTCTTTCGCCGACACATCTGCCAAGTTGCTCCTAATGGCATGATGTTGGGTCATAGCTGCTCTGGTCGCACCTCCTGAAACCATTAATAACTATATATAATTTTAAAACTGACTGAATGACATATTTAATTTATATATATGGATCCTATAGCAACAATCCAGCAATTGCCATAATTATAATCTGCTATCTTGATTATATTGAGGACTCATGGAGGTTCTATTTAGTTGTAGCATGATGTTTTATAGCCAATAGCAATCAGGAACATTGTAGTTATCAATAAGTGAAAGAATTTTGGGAATCCGACCAGCAATTCTAAAGTATACCCCCTATACACAAACTTTACCTCTTTACAATATTAGTATGTATAGATCAGTGGATAGATCAGATTATTATCTCAGTAATAATATATTAGTTCTACTGGTGCTCGTGATCTGGGTATGAATTATTTTGCATAAAATGTGAATGGACTTTGAAACTCATTGATTCTGGAAAAATAAGTGTAAATAAAAGAAAAAAATGGAATAACACATACCCGCCACTCCTACAATAGCTTTCATTACAGTGCTAACACATAAAACTGCTGTGGTGTAGTTTTTGAAGGCTGGTAAAGCTATTTCTATGCACATTGCTGCATCATTTAGCACATCTGCATACAGTCGCCACTTTTTACTGTAAGCATCTAGGTGAGTACTGAAATCATGAAATATGATGTTAATAGAATTTTAATGTAAGTACAATTATTAAATCATGTTCTACCTTATTGGTAAACCACCAGTGAACACCTGGTTCTGGATCTTGGGACAAACAAATTAACTATTGCATTCAATGGCTTGGTGCTCTTCTTATGGATATTGGAAATACAGCTCATGAAAATATAATTATAGGTGTTGTTTTTAATGTGCATTACCTAATCAATTTCACTATTAATTTCAAAATTAATTATGTTACCCATGGCTGTAAGCAAAATAAATCTTCCCCAAGTGTCCACAGCCATCCTTAAGAACCCAAGTCACAGTGGCTGCTAATGGGGTTGCAGTAGTGTCGCCAACTCCAACACCCCTTAGAACTTCCTGGGTGGCCAAAATCCCTATAAAAGAAAGTTACCGTTTGTGCTGTCTTAGATATAATTTTGCAAATTATTAATAATTAATATATTTCACCAAATGAATAAAATAAATGCAAAGCCCCTTTCATAATTCAGGAAAGCTGCAGTTATGCCACAGCATGACTGGAGTGATACCATGACCTCACAGAAAATTCATGTAAAACCAACACACCATTCTGTTTTAAAATGTGAGTAAGGTTAATATAGTCCCAATACTTCTTCTCCTCCAATCATTTAATCCTCAAACCTAGATCCCCATTCTGGCAACACACTTGGTAACTCCGGGTGTGGCATGGGTCCATTTGTGGCGCCGATTGCTTACGTAAGTAAACTGTGAGCTAGTTTCCCATCTCATCACATGCTTATAAAAAAAGCACTTACATTCAAGCGACTAGAATATACAATATACATATTTAAGAGAAAAATTACCAGTGATTGTGCTGCAGAAAGCTTGTGCTGTATCCCATATTTGGTAGTTTGTATAATCTTTGCTTACACTATATGGATACCCCTGTGGCAGGAACACTCTTGTAAATAAATTTGTGAATTCATTAGACTTTTCCTCGTCGACTACCACAACATTTGATTGCTCTGTAATCAACAATGACGTGGAATACACGACACCCATACTACATAAGTTAAATACTAAGTTACGAGTTCAAGATCGGATAATTACCTGGTGGTTTCACGTAGAATCTTTGTTTTTTAACAGAACCGTATATTTCTTTAAAAATTACTTCACCTTCATGAATAGTAAACATTTTACCTTATAATTTTTCTACCTAACTTTCTATAGGGCGAGATGCACACGTAAACAATATGATTTATACAAATTAAAAAACTAAGATTACAATATTTACGGTTGTATATTTATATTTGTTTTCTTTCCTTATTCTATCTATTGTTCATGAACAGTGGTTAGTCTTTAAATGCCATTAATTATATGCCCAAAGATCTCAATAATTTGTTAGTGATCGCTTGGAAAGCAGAACATTGTCATGTCATTATTGTCAACATTGGACAAACAATTTGACAGTTGACAGTAGGTATTGAAAATTACTGTTGGCATTGGCATTGACAGTCGGAGTCGACTGTCGAGTAAAGTCGTAGACAAATGTACCCACAGACCTACAATAATATGGACCAGAAATACCTACAAATTCCGCGTGTATACCTAATGTCAAAATGGCCCTTAATATGGCTGCCATTGCTAGGGAAATACTGTAGTCAAAACCAAAAAGTATCGAGATCGATAGCTGAGTTTCATACATTTCTTCTGGCAGGTACTTCGGATTTTTTTTGAAGGTAGAAATCGTCGAATGACTTCTCACGCTCTGGGTAGAGCAAGGGAGTATGGAGCATATTAGACTTTTACTGGCTAAAACCATACCTGTATTCTTCAGTTGCAGTTGCTCGTCGCGTTTCTTTTAGAAACGCGTGGATCACATGTTGATGACTGAGCTCACAACAAATCATCAATTAGGTCAAAACAAAATGCTTAATTTCAAAGAGATAATAAGTCATTTTGATATTTTTATATTGTTTCAATGATAAGGGTGGTTGAGTTACCATGAAGGAAGACAGTTTTTCGACATTTTCGATTTCACGCAGAACCAGCCCTTGTGTTTTTTTTTTGAATGCTGAAAACTTTTTTTATGATTTTTAAATAATATCGTATTTTTATCACTAGAGTCAAACACAAAATTGTGTAGAGGTATTTAATAATATTAAACTTGACAAACAATGATATTAAAGCACTGGATGAATCGACAGGCTGATCGAGAAATTAAGAACAATGTAATGTTAATTAGGTACTTCACTTACAACAAGGTCGATTGACAGTACTGCATTATCACGCAGCCTTATAACATCAAGGGTTTTTGACGGATAATTCTGCGAAGTGATATGAACAAATACGTGGTGCTTTAAGTCCAGGTTTGATATTTTCCGTCCCAATCACTTCAAGCCACTTCTGACGCAGACTTCATTTTTAGGGAATCTGTGCAAATAAACAACATACAAATTATTTCAGTTTGGTGCATTTAGTGGAACAAATCATAGTGTCGTGCCGGCCGCCATAGTATGGGCCCATAGTTTTGTAGTACGTCAGGTGTCAAGCGAACAACAATATCAGATTTAAATTGCGATTTTTAAGATTAAAAACGCTCCCAACTTAATTGTTTTGTGCTGTGAGTGTCTAGTGGTTCATATTCAATGTGCCTAATTGCTCAATAATTCAGTGTGGGGTAAGGAAAAACCCCAAACAACCTCATTTGACCATACATAGGTTAGTAGCCGTATTTTAAGAAAAACTTTGTCATACTATTAGTTTTTTTGTATTGCCTTGTTTTATTTATAGAATAAAAGCCCCCAATTGTACATTCAATTTGTTTCTGATATCTATCTCTATTTGCTAAATTTATTTTTTGTTTTGTTTACAATACAAAGGACGATTTACAATAGTGATGTATTTTATTTAATAACGTATCGATATGAAACTAACATTGTTTTAGTTTAATAATTGTGGTGTCCAGTAGAATAGGGTATCAAAATAAAGAGACCAAAGAGACGATTTTAAAAATTATTCTTACAGAATAGGGTTAAAAATAGGCATGGTAGCAAAACATAACAATATCAATTCTTCATAAAGTAGATGCTGTCATTTAGTTCAGCTTATGATTTGTTCCACTAAATGCACCAAACTGAAATAATTTGTATGTTGTTTATTTGCACAGATTCCCTAAAAATGAAGTCTGCGTCAGAAGTGGCTTGAAGTGAAGATTGGGACGGAAAATATCAAACCTGGACTTAAAGCGCCACGTATTTTTTCGTATCACTTCGCAGAATTATCCGTCAAAAATCCTTGATGTTATAAAGCTGCGTGATGATGCAGTACTGTCAATCGACCTTGTTGTAAGTGAAGTACCTAATTAACATTACATTGTTCTTAATTTCCCGATCAGCCTGTCGATTCATCCAGTGCTTTAATATCATTGTTTGTCAAGTTTAATATTATTAAATACCTCTACACAATGTTGTGTTTGACTCTAGTGATAAAAATACGATATTATTTAATAATCATAAAAAAAGTTTTAAGCATTCAAAAAAAAAATCACAAGGGTTGGTTCTGCGTGAAATCGAAAATGTCGAAGAACTGTCTTCCTTCATCGTAACTCAACCACCCTCATCAGTGAAACAATATAAAAATATCAAAATGACTTATTATCTCTTTGAAATGAAGCATTTTGTTTTGACCTAATTGATGATTTGTTATGGTGAATAGAGGTACTTTTATCCAAAATGTTTTGTCGTTTTAATAAACTTGTAACCATAGAGCAACACGGGTGCAACATGGGTTGCTCGCCATCTGGTAACTAACCGGACTGAGCTCAGTCATCAACATGTGATCCACGCGTTTCTAAAAGAAACGCGACGAGCAACTGCAACTGAAGAATACAGGTATGGTTTTAGCCAGTAAAAGTCTAACATGCTCCCTACATCCTTGCTCTACCCAGAGCGTGAGAAGTCATTCGACGATTTCTACCTTCAAAAAAAATCCGAAGTACCTGCCAGAAGAAATGTATGAAACTCAGCTATCGATATCGATACTTTTTGGTTTTGACTACAGTATTTCCCTAGCAATGGCAGCCATATTAAGGGCCATTTTGACAGTAGGTATCCACGCGGATTTTGTAGGTATTTCTGGTCCATATTATTGTAGGTCTGTGACGCAAGCACAGTAAAAATATCCTTGACGCAAGGTAGGTACCGTGACAGAAAGGTAGAATTGTTGCCAGGTAGAGAATAAACAAACTACATGACGTCTCTTTCTTCAAATGAGGTTACGCATTGGTTAAAAAGAGATAAAGTATAGTTTCATATTTCAACATCGATTTGATGTATATTTGTATAAGCAAGTAAGCTATACATCATTACAGCGCATCTATGTAATACTAAATCTATGGATGTACCTAGACAGAGAACCTCTATTCTCTGAGGTTCTCTGTCTACGAGTGAAGTAATAGTTTTATTTTAATAAACAACATTGTTTTTGGGCAAATAGCAATGGAAGCAATTGAACAACAAGTGAAAGCGAAGATAATATGCGTGCTCCTTTCTTCCACCATTTATACTCAGCCGAGGTTGCAGGGCAAGCGCAATATCACAAGCCCACAAAAGTCTGAAACTCTTTCTTTCCTTACCCTGGGCGAGATAAGTCATTTGATGATTTTCCCCTTTCAAAGAAGCAGCTATCTAAAACGTATGTAGCGCATAAAATGGACAACTACTCTTTTTTAGTCAACATTTGAAAAAAGGTAGTGCATATATAAGACTCCTCTCCAAAGAAAACGCCAAGAACTCAAGTACACAATCATTATTTATTTATTTAAAATATCGCTACCTATCGCAACCGGTTACTGCTGACAACCATAAATTCAATTTTCCCGCCATGTTTAATTTTTTTTTGTGACCACAATTGAGAAACTTAAATAATAAGAATGTTAAAATATAAACTAAATACAGGTACAAGGTTTGAAATAATCCTAAACCTTTCATGTAAAAGAAATTGAAATTAGAATAAAACAAGATTGAAGCGCCCTAATTTAAAAGTCATACATCATTTAATTATTTTAAAATAAATCTTTTAGTAAATATAAATGCATATAAAAGGATGAAATGTATATAATAATAGAGCACAAAATAACAAAATGTAGAGCACATAATACGCATTTCGCAATAAATCTGAATTTCTGAATGATTGAATGCATTTAATCTTTGTCTGTCATCGGGTCATCCATCACAACACTGTAGTTATTTTTGTTATCTGTTGTTGAATGAAAATTGAAATATAAAAAAGTTAAAAATAAACTTGAAAACTTGAGCTAAAGAATTAAAATTTCGAGAAAGAACAAAAAACTAGTTTCCGCTTTATACAAAATCATACAAACACTAAAATAACTTTGTTAAATCAGTCGAAGTGATTGAAAGTATGCTCCCGCAAGTTTTAATAGAATTAAAAATCAAGTTATAGGCAAGTGCATTCTTCAAAAGGATTGGTATGGACAGTAATGGCAAAATAAAAATGTTAATGTGCATTTAGTTGATAATGGCACTGAAAAATCAATCGGGCTATGTGGATGATAATATCGGTATTAAAGTAGAAGGAGAGCTAGGAGATTTTCAAATAATTGAAGAAAACAGCGACAGTGATGGTGATATCGAGATAGATAGCAAAAGTTCAAGGACGACAGGCGCTGTAGCTACCATCCCTTCAATCCCACCGAGCTTAGTAAAGCCAAACAGCAGTCCTATACAGGGCAATGTGGCAGTGAGTAACTCTGAGAATGTTGTGATTGGTAACCACACTTACTTTAATGGACCTGTTATAATCAAGCAAGTTATACAGAATGCACCAGGATTAGAGAATCCCTCTTATGTTAAAACTGATGACGAAGACATTCCAACACAAAAGTATGAAAGGGAAACAAAAAATGATAAAAGTAAGTACAGTAGTCTATCAAAAATATTATAATACATTACTTTGTCTATCACATTATCCTTTAAAAAGCAATTGCTGCGAAGTCACATATTTTTCATCAATTGGCTGTCTGTGTGTCTGCCATACTTAAACTGAATAAGCAAGCCGCTTTATAATGTGTTGTGTAGTTGGTGTTTATAACAAGTATGTAGATATATATTTCTACAATGCTCACAGTCAGTATGTAACTAGGCCATGTGTACAACTAGCTAAACTGCTTTTAAACACATAAATTGAGGAAAAAAGTCTTTGAGTTATTTCACATCTGTGCACAAGAAATAAATTATATATATGTATATAATGTTCTGATTAATTTGTTACTGATATTTGCAAAGTCATCATTATGTTTTTTATGATGTTCAATATAAAGCAACAAGTTATATCAATGCTATTTATACTATACTATATGTATTCATGAGCTAGGAGGCACAGCTTTCACTTTGCTTCCTATGTATAGTAGACTAAAACTCTTGGGGGGAAAACCCAGAACAGGTAAAACAGATCTATAAATTTATAGAGATTAATTAACTTCTTATTAGGCAATAAACTACAAAAAGAGGATTTTCTATTTAACTACAACCCAAATATATTGCTCTGCTATGTTTTTTTGCAACCATTGCATCTGCGAGAGAGCATGAGTATCCTGTAGTGATGTTTATTTGTCAGTCCTTAGCAATCTGTAAAACTGGATTAAGTCTTATTAGACTATATCAATTATAACAATTGTTGCTATTATAAAGAAAAATATATAAGTATAGTTCAACAGTGTAAAATTTGACAATGGTACCTTTTTGATAGATTCTTCATGGTTTATTTATACATGTATGTGTCTACAGTAATATAAGTAAATTAAAATATGTGTAATATGTATGATGAATATGACAATACTAAAAATGAATAATTATTATCTTTTGCAGCTATCAAGAAGTTTCATTTAAGGAAATGGCACAAGATAACTTTTTCAGCAGTGTGTGTAGTAATACTAGGTGGCATCTTTGCAATATTGTCAATAATACTTAGCAATTCTACTCAAGATGATATTAGTTCTTCTTCACCAACATCTGAGGAGGACAACACCTCAGGAACTCCAAGTGAGTGGGACTACTCCTTAATTTAAGCCAACTCCTTTCCTATTTCACAATCATGCAATGTCACTAACTCCAATGAATTTTTTGCTCTGGTCAATCTAAATAGTTTACTGAATAAAATTATCTTCTAGTTACATCAGCTTACTCAGCACTGAGCTGCCATATAAACATTTATTGGAGTTCTTTGTAGATATGACTCACTCAGTCAAACTTTTCTTTGTTATCCTTATTGCAAGGCAAGGTTAAAGGAGGTTCATTTAAAACCATAAGTAGAGTGCTAATGCTGTTCAAGCATTGATAAAAAAGCTAAGATTTGGTAAAAGAAATGACTATCACATAAAATAAAGTTATCTACATGATGTATATCTGATAAATCATTGATTAAAATTCAAATTCCTTGATAACCAATTATGTATTACTTAAATTATTACAAGAAAATAATAATAAATTCTACATTTAAAATAAATAGTCAAAGATATATTTTTTTACTGGACAGATTGTACTTGAGTTATTCTGGAATATGTGTAGGTAATATAATAGACATAGATAGAATACAAAAAAAAAATGTATAAATATTTGGTATGAACTAAATAAATATTTATATTTTAAAAAGTCCCCTGGAGTTTATATAATGTACTTATCATTTTAATTATATCATGTTGTCCTTGGCCAATGACCAATAAGGTAATTGGTCTTTAGAACATTCAATATTTAACCAGTAAGGGACTTCCCTAAAATGTAGTGAGTACTTGATAAACATATTGATAGGCATTGTCCACTTTAGTCCTTATTGCACAGTGATACTAACAATTTCAAAGGTGTGGCTATAAATTAAGTTTACCTTTTTCACCAAACGTTTTGGTGATGCATTAATTGTATTATCATTTCAGACTACACAAAGGTGGTGGGATTGTTTTATGAAAACTTAAACTTAATTATATTTACAATTATATTGATGCCATTAACATTCCTGTTGATGTTTTATACATTACTAACATTGGATGACTCTGGTGATAAGAGTGTGGTGACCCCTATTGAGAGGCATAGGAAAAAGAGAGACTACGAAGCAATAGAGGATGATAGTGATCCCTATGTGAAACCTATTAAAGGTATTACTTGATTTTTTAGATTGTTTTACATGTAAAAGGATTTAATGGCATTCCCTTGACATTAGGATGCAATTAAATGAGCTGAATGTGCTTTGTTCTTTCGAACATTTGAACTATTAATAAATACCAGCATGAGTCAGTGTTATCATATGAGTTATAGGAACTTGGTGTGGTAATACTTAAATAAATAAACGATTTATATTTTTTGAAGCTGATGATAATATTATATAGTGTTGCTGATACTTTAATAATATTTTTCAGCTAATCCACTGTTGATAGCTCCAGATCATCTTAGGATAGTACCTAGATCAGACTGGTTGGCACAACCAGTGGAGAATGAGTTAGATAAGATCAGACAGCCCGTGCCTTGGGTCATTATTTCACATACAGCTACAGAAAGTTGCAAAACACAGGTAAGAACAGATTATAGACGTGTCGTACTGTATAGCTTATTTTAAATTGTTGGGCACTTGGTTATAGGATTTCAGCCGAACAAGCAACATTTTGCTTAGCACTGTTAAAGATATTTTGAGTAATAACTTGCAATCGGCATAATCAGTTCGAAGTATTGGGGTTTGGATTTTCTAAAAGATCAATTCTTTGTGTGATCTAATGTATATTTCTTAATGCATCCACATATGTAGGTAAAAATCCTAGACACAAGACACGTTTTAAAGAATTACCAATTGTAAATTTTAATGTCCAGTTACGAACGAATGAATCTTCAGGCACTGATGAGCACGTTGTACTAAGCACGCACGCTCTGTTACTTAGTACCCAGTAACAGAGTCGGCTTTTTTTATAATACCTTCCAAGTAACAATGGCCAAGTTGCAGATTAAACTGAACTGAAAAAAAATAACGTCAAGCTTCGACAACATAAATTCGATAGTTTGATTTTGTATCTTTATTAAATCTATTCAGACAAATAAAATGGCTTAATTACTATTACGAAGTTGCTGGCGATAAAGAAAAAACCAAAATACTAGAATGACAAAAGTATTTATTTTAAATAAGACTAACTCTAAGTCCATGGACAGTTAGCACTATCTATCTAACATGCTAAATTATAGCATTCCACAAAAAGTAGGCTATCAAAAGCAAACAGATAACGAATTTGGACAAACAAACAAATTCCTGAGTACCTTATGTAAGTCCAGCAAAGTTATTTGGTAAGCAGGCATGAAAATAAAAATAGTTTCAATACATAGACAGTAGGATTTGGTTTGTTTTTTGAGGACTGTGTATCATCCAGTGTCGTCTCTCACCTAAGGTATGGTGAGAGCGTGTCAGACTTACTGACTCACCCTCCCATTCCTTCTCCTGCTCCAGGCCGAGGCCGCGGTACCTAATTGTGCTTGTCCCGCAACCCTGGCTAAGTATGATTTACCAATGATGCTGACATTCATACAAAATTTAGTTTTCTTTAAAAAAGTACGATTAGTAAAACAATTGCTATTCTCTATTTTAAAAAATCAATCTTAAGTATTTTCAATCAGTGTACAAGCTATAGATAGACCGGAGATTCAGTAAATGTCACTTATTGCAAGGTAGTAATTACTTTCAAAGTAAAGATTAGAACAGAAATATTCGATATTCGGTTTCACCAGCGCTCGGTACGATTGGCCCTCATGTCTCTTGACATCCATAAGTCAAGTGGGCCTGACGGAATCCCACCCATTGTGTTAAGGATGTGCGCTCCAGAGTTGGCACCAGTCTTAACACGTCTTTTTCGTCTCTCATACTCTTCAGGCGTAGTCCCGAAGTTATGGAAGACAGCTCTAGTCCACCCGTTCCCTAAAAAAGGTGATCGCGCAAATCCGTCTAATTACAGACCGATAGCCATAACTTCCCTCTTCTCGAAAATAATGGAGTCCTCCATTAACTGCCAGCTCCTTCGGTACTTGGAGGATCATCAGCTTCTTAGTGACCGACAGTACGGTTTTCGTAAGGGCCGGTCCGCTGGTGATCTTCCAGTTTATCTGACACACCGTTGGGCACAGGCGATCGAATCCAAGGGGGAGGCTATGGCAGTCAGTTTGGACGTAGCGAAGGCCTTTGATCGGGTTTGGCATAAAGGGCTTCTTACGAAACTACCTTCCTATGGGCTTCCCGAGAAACTGTGTGAATGGGTTTCCAGCTTCCTTGCAGACAGAAGCATAAAGGTCGCAGTCGACGGTGAGTGCTCTGACTGCTTGCCTGTAAACGCTGGTGTCCCTCAAGGCTGCGTACTATCGCCCACTCTGTTCCTCCTCCATATCAATGATATGTTGCAAATTAGTGGCATTCATTGTTATGCGGATGACAGCACGGGTGATGCTTTTTACGCCGGCCGTGCTAACGTTTCTCGGGAAAATGTCATCGAGAGCCGAAACAGGCTTGTGTCTGAAATCGAGACTTCTTTAGAGAGAATCTCAGATTGGGGTAGACTTCACTTGGTCAAATTCAACCCCGCAAAGACACAGGTCTGCGTGTTTACAGCTAAAAAATTGCCGTTGGTCGTATCCCCTCAATTTCAGAGCACCCCCCTCACAGCCTCGGCCGGTATTGGGATACTTGGCGTCGACATATCGAGCGAAGTCCAGTTTCGCGGTCATCTAGAGGGTAAGGCCAAGTTAGCCTCGAAGAAGCTTGGTGTGCTCAATAGATCGAGGCATTATTTCACCCCGGAGCATCGCCTGCTACTTTACAAGGCGCAAGTTCGGCCCCATATGGAATACTGTTCTCGTCTTTGGGCGGGGGCACCCCAGTACCAGCTTCTCCCTCTGGACCGCATTCAACGACGAGCGGTCCGAATTGTCGACTGCCCTGTTGTCTCGGACCGGCTGGACTCTTTGGCACTGCGTAGAGATGTAGCCTCGCTATGTATTCTCTATCGCATCTATCACGGGGAGTGTTCTGAGGAATTGTTTGGTTTGATCCCCGCCGCATATTTTCGCCATCGTTCCACGCGAAAAATTTTTCATCCCCATCACATAGATGGTTGGCAGTCAACAACTGTGCGATTCACCCGAAACTTTCTGCCCCGCACAGCAAAACTTTGGAATGATCTTCCGGCGGCGGTATTTCCGAACCGATACGACCTTCAAACCTTCAAGAAACGAGCATATTCCTTCTTAAAAGGCCGGCAACGCACCTGTAACTCCTCTGGTGTTGCGGATGTCCATGGGCGGCGCCGATCGCTTACCATCAGGTGATCCGTCTGCTCGTTTGCCACCTATTCCATAAAAAAAAAGAAATACTGGTTACTTGTTGCCGACCTATCGCAATAGATTGCACGTTTTCACTTCAAACTCGTCATTTGAATAAGTTGTGTAGGTACTACAACGAAAAACAAGTATAATATTATTTATATGATTAGATAAAAATAAAGGAAAAGTAAATAGATATTTTTACTTGTAACGTTAATTGTATTGTATTAAATTTCAGAGTGAATGTGTTCTGCGCGTGCGTCTCATACAAATGTTCCATATTGAGTCGAGAAAGTGGGACGACATCGGCTACAACTTTTTAGTAGCTGGCGACGGGTCCGCGTACTTCGGCCGCGGCTGGGACTACGTCGGGGCGCACACGCTCGGCTACAACCGTTACAGCATCGGGATAAGTTTCATAGGAACATTTAATAACGACCCTCCACCTCAGAACCAAATAGACGCTTGTATCAAGCTGCTCAAAAGGGGAGTAGAAATTGGTAAACTCGCTAAAGACTATAAACTGTTTGCTCATAGACAACTAGCCTCTACTCTTAGTCCTGGTGACAAGTTGTACGATATTATAAAAGAATGGCCGCACTTTGTCAAGAATTTTACAAACCCTTCTGAATTGCTCCCGAAATATGATTGAGTGTAGTGACTAGTGAATCTTATTAGTGCCTAAATGTAATATATTGTGATGGATATAGTTTATTGAAAGTATTGATAACGTGCCTAAATACTGAATAGAATTTATTTTTGAAATGCCGTTTACGATCAAATCGTGTTATTTAATGCCAGTCCACCAAAATTGCCCTTATTGGTTTTAAAAACTGCGCGGCTATGGACAAGTAGGTATTATGATAAGATTGGACAATTGCGTTGAAACATAAATGTGCTAGTCAGGCTGACATAATAAAGTAGTTACTTACTAACAATATTATTTTAGAAGAAGCGAGTAAAAGACGGGACGAGAGTTTCAAAGTAAGGTGAAGGTGACCAAAAGTTGTATAATTGTGTTAGATTATGTTTCCATTACCTCATGTAAGGCCATTTTATGCTGCAAAATATTTTATGTGTATTCAAACTAAATTTATTATTTGAAAAATAAAGTTTAATAACTCTTATTGCTGATTTAATTATTTGATTCAATTACAGTATTAGAAAAGACATTCTGAACATTTGTTATTTGAAAAAAAAAATTGTATAATTTATCATTTAAAAAGTGTGATATTTTGTATGAATTTTAGTTACACTATATGTGTAAGAAATGAAAGAGTTGTAAACTCATGAAAGTGTAACCGTATTTGATAATGATTTACGATTTCCCTGAGGATACAGGGGTGCTTAGCCGAGGCTGGGCATACCGCCACCGTATGCTCCACCGTAGCCTCTATGTGGTCCTCACAATGACGACACTCGCTACCTTGTAATATGTACGAAAATTATCAAATTTTATAAACATTCAAATTATATAAATATCTCAAAAGATTCAGTATTCTCAAGCAAAACACACACAATGTTTTACGTCTTAACATTTACTGTCTATAAATGTTGATATTTCTCTGGTATTTTTGTTGAAATACCAGTTTTTTCAATTATTAGCGTTACGAATTAAAATTGTAATAAAATTACTTTTTCAATATAATTCACCTCAGCTATTTTACCTTATTCGAGTAACAGACTATAAAAATATGACGTCAACTGGTATCATGGACAATATTAATATATTTTCTTGCCATTTTTATAAAAGTGTAGCTTTGATTGTGAATGTACCTACTATATTATATACTATTGACTTAACTCAAATATTTAATACTTTTGACTTTCTCCAAAATAGTGTATCATTATTCTTGTGATTTTTATACAAATAAATCAGGTATTTGCTAAGTACGTACATATTAGCGCTTTATTGCACTCACACTAGTAAACTAATGTCAAACTTTTCTTGTTTTTCACTACTGTTTTCTTCAACATTTTTCAACATGACTTACACTATTTCATTGTAAATTGTAGAAAAATGATAAAAGGATTCATTTTGGGCAATAAGTATAATATACATATTATGTACGGAGTATAACTCGATTAGAAGAGTGTACGAACTGGCTATCGGAATATTCACAGTAAGGCAAGTAGCAATGCAATAAGTTATTCACAACAGTTTTATAGTTCTACTAGTAATATAAATAAATAACATGGATATCATGTGATATATTACATACATATATAAATGTATTACATGGATATCATCTAATATATTTATATTTTACACCTATGATCTCAGAAAACAATAGTTATTGCCAATCAATGAATGTATTGTACATACGTTCTGTAAATGTAATCTATAATTCTGATGTCATCTCTTCCATCATCTTAACCATTTTTCTTTATATAAATTAGTAAATACAGAATACTCTTCGTGGGTGCTCGACTACTTTCAAGCCATGATAGTAGCTTATACTCATAAGCTTCATACCCACAGCCCACAATCGCCTTAAACTAGTATGACTTCTATTTTCTACTTATTTAGTATGTTTTTCAATAGTTATTGTTTCATGAACAGTACGTTGTATATAATAGTATATGTTTATAATTATTCTATTGTACTTACTGGTGTATGATTCTCGCGCATAAGTCGTTATCGGGTTGAATAATTATCCTTAGTAAAATTGTTATTACTGTATTTTAAATTTCTCATTCTTGACTAAACGAAGTTTAATATTGGACCCAGTGTATGAAAACATTTTTTATCCCAAAAAATAGGGGTCGTTGGACTAATAGCTGATTAAAAAGCTTGTATATGCCTTAGATTACCTATTCTAAGGTAATGTAGGCGTACCTTTTGACGAATAACAGTCATCAATTTTAAGTGCAATTTTATGTATAGGTAAATAAAATATTTTGAATATGGAAACATGTGTTGTCTAATGCATTTATTTTAATTAGGTATGTTGTATAAAATATTAAGTTTATCGTTGTTATGTCCCATTACTTGAGCATTCTAAGATTGCAATAGTGTATCACTGGCAGAAAATACTGTAAATAAAATTGTTTTAAATCATAGTTCAACGTGTATTTCAAAATAAAAGAAATTTATGGAAATATTTTTTTGTCTTTTATTCTTTTACTACTCATATATAAACGCAAACGAACAGACCGATTAGTTGTTGGAACCCCGTGGAGTTTTAGGGATTGGAGGAGTTGAAGAACGAAGAGGGGCCTCCTCACTCACTCGGCGAAACACAAATCTGGTTGCTTCAGGCTGGTTTTTTTGTAAGGCCGTGGTATCAACCCGGTCGGGCCGACCGTCCCACACTTGACTATATGTTTAGGTATTATTATTATATCAACTAATGGCAGCAATTACTTAGGTTACAATAACACTGAGTTACTTTCGCAGCTACGGATTATAAATATGTATTTATTTTGGATTTTATTTGTTTGTAGCGTAGCTAGTCCTAATAAATTAGAACCTCGTCAGCATCTGTCGGTAGGATTAGTGATAGGATTGTACAACCGCAACTTCTGTTAATACAAATACTAATCTCACTTGTCGGGTTTTGTCGCAGCAGACTGTCAAGTAGGACACACGTGGGGTCTGTCGTTGATTTGATGTTGGTCGCCTTCGTCGCGCACGCAGCGTGGCGTCGCGTCTCCTTACAAACTCCTTACTGCAGGATCACCAAATAGTTCACAGTCAAACTAACGATCGGTATCTATTTTATTCAAAGTATTATTTTTTTGTTTGTTTTAGGGCTTATTTTAAAATAGTCAGATAAATGTTATCTGAGGAATAAAATGTTTGCTGTCACTGTCTTACACAAACATTCTGACGCGACAGCATCATAATTTTTCCCCAGGTAACTGTTATGTGACATTGCAAAATCAGCTCTTAGTAATCTAAAAAATAAACTAACTACGATGGATTAGGTCCGTACATCTACTTCTTTGGCTACACAAGTAAATTGTGTATTTGTGTGTCAGTAACACAGTGGTTACCTACTTTACACGGTTTCCAGCGGTTACAGGGACTTTTAACAGGTCGTCTGTCCAACTTCTAGGTGGATATCTTATGCTGTGCTTGTTTACCGTGCGAGTTTACCTGACCTCCATCCCAATGACCGTATTGGGATGGAACTCATTCAAAACTAAAATTTATCAATTTTTTATCTACTAATGTATACTTTAGTATAGTACCTAGGTAACTACTCAAATACTTGTCTGTTAATAAACAATTAATCTCATTATAAACAGTTGATTGTTTTAATGACAGCTTTTTGATAGATAGCTTTAAAATTAGAGGTAAGATTAACTGATTAGGATCGCTTATTGATTGTAGCTGCCATTTGAACTAACATTAGTTGCATGCTATGTACATTTATCATTAATATTATTTATGTATAATTTATTAATTTTACTGTAACTAATAATAGATAGGTACCTATTATCCTTGGAGACCGTTTTTTTTTGTGAGGGGAAAATCATCAAATATCTTCTCCCGCCCAGGGCCGGGCGGGAGAGAGTGTCAGACTCTTACTGACTAAAAACCCCCCTGTTCCTTCCCCTGCTCTGTGCCGAGGTCGCGGTGCCTCATTGCGCTTACCCCGCAACCCCGGCATCCTTGGAGACCGTGTGATTTCAATACTGGGTTTGATTCTTGTTGGTTTAAAAGCTTGTAGGTACTATGACATATGACATAACAAAACAGTCCCACTCTAAAAAGGGTCCAATAGGTAACAGGTGTAAATAATCAAGATGTCTACAGAATAGCTTGTTAAGGCTTGAATTTACCTGCATAATGTACCTACCTACTGAAGGATGTATGAAAATAGTTTAGCAAATTGATTCAATACTTTCTTCCTTCTTTATTTAGTAGATAATTGTGTAATAGTGTAAGTAAAAGATTCATCTTGAAATAGGAGTACCTTGTTAAGTAACGTTTAGTTACAAAAAACATTAAATCTTTTACAAAGGTACATTTACATTATTTTGTAAATGTTTAGACTGTTTTGGGAGGCCGAGTTCTCTCTTTGAATTATTAAAGAAAAATATTTGTATGACTAGCTTTTGCCCGCGATTCCGTTCGCGTTGAATAGTGACTTCCTGCAGATTTTTGGTATAAAAACGGTCCTATGTCCTTCTTCTTCTTTCCAAACTATGTATGTACCAAATTACACAGGAATCGGTTCAGTAGTTTAGGCGTGAAAACAGAAAGACAGACAGAGTTTTTTTCGCATTTATAATATTATTTTGGATTTGGATTACGACATAGCCCCAAGGGTTGGCAAACTGCAGTGGCAGTGGGCAGGTCACATTTGTCGAAGAACCGATGATTTTGGGGTAAACGTGTTCTAGAGTGGAGACCACGTCTAGGCAAACGTAGTGTAGGGCGCCCTCTGACGCCTCTGACGATATCCGCAGGGCGGCTGGCAGTGGTTGGTTGAGAAGAGCTGCATCGAGCTCAATGGCGTGCAATTGAGAGGCCTATTTTTTTATGACGGGGGAAGTCATCAAATCTCTTCTTCTTGGTAGGAACGAGAGGGAATGTTTGACTTTTACGGACTAAGAACCAACCTCATCCTTAATGCGCTTTTTGATAAAAGACATTGGATTATTTGGTGTAGAACTCTGCCTAGCATAAGCCGAGTATGTGTTCGGCTAAAATAGGTAATTAGGTAAATACCCACCAAATTCCTGCAATACCATATTTCTATTTATTTACTAAGGTTAATTTTTTGCCGAAATTTCGCATTCGTTTGTGATTGACATTCGATGCTTTTTAATAAAGTAGTTAAATAGATTTTTAGAATTTCAAAGCATTTAAAGGATAGATAGGTATCTGAAAATTGGTTAAAACCAAAAGCAATTTATAAAAAATTAACGTTCCACCTAAATAAAGTACGAAACTATAGTTAATGTCCATGGCGTGTAAAGGCAATTACTTAAATATTTATAAGGGCACTCGCGTTATCTCTGATAGATCTAGCTTTATAATGACTGGCTCGTGTTGACTCCACATATCGATACCACTTGTTTAAGTTCAGTGTATTGCACACAACATACAGCAACGGTTTCTGCAACGTCACAAATATGGTACAAATAAATTCAGAAGTTTCTCATCGAAGATCAAGACGAGTTGTGTACAATAATAATTGGAATAAGAAAAAGTTACAGAAAAATTTCTGCGCGAATAAGTTTGTTGAGTTTTGCAAGAGGACAGATTTGCACGGATACAAATATATTGTTATGGAAGATTTCAATTACGGTGAAAGGTTTGTACACTTGACGCGACCACTAACGACGTCTATGACGTCTTCTACCTGCTGTAATACCTACACATATAATATAATGATGTTACCTTGTTATTAGTTTATTTTGTTCTTGTTTGGAGCAAAAATTAAAATAAAACAAATTTAGGGCGCCTGTGGATACGCAACGTTTTTATGTTGATTTTTTAGGGCTCTTGGTTCTTTCTAAATTGTTATCTGCTTGCGTTCTTTGCATTTTGTTTATCTTGCTATGCAGAAATATACATCAATACTAACATGGGGCTCAATAAATCGTACAATTTTTGTATATTTCTTGACCTTTCCATGGAAATTATAAAGATTTAGGTCAGTACTCAGTGGTCCTGGTCAAGCTCTTGTTAGTTCCGCATTTAAAAAGAGTTAAGTACCTACATTATTATGAACTGCTCAGTAATTTTAAATACATGCCTAAATATATAACGTAATCAAACCATAAACACATAAAACATATCTATTTATTCAAATCTAGTTACGTGTATTTACCTACAAGAAAATGTGAACGAAGCTTTTTTGCGAAAACATTAAGCATTGTGCCTTTTGAAATTGACCTATTAAGTGATTACATTTTGTTTATTTCTGGATCTTTGTTGTATAATGGAGTGTAATTCGCTTTGAACTCTCTTTTTTAATACGAAAGACAGACGTTACGTTTTTTAAAGCATCTAGGAATTCATATTTTGCGTGGTTAATAGATGCTGTTGGGCGTTGGCAGTGGTGACTAGTATCGCAATAGCTGCTTACTTTGTGGTGACAGCATACAATTGGTACGCCAGGAATCCTATAGTCACTGTAAGTATTATTTTAAGCCGTTTATAACGTTAATGCTCCTTCCCTGAGTGTGGTCGCGATAGACACAGGATAAGTTTCTAAGATATCGATTGTTGCCAAGAGTTGATAAGGAAACGAAGCCTAAAACAGTGAAACTTTACTTGGAAAATGAATGGGTTCACGTCCCACATGGCAGTAGCAACTCGTGACGTAATAAGGTGGGTGTACGAAGGTGCGAGGAAGTACCCAAAATTATAATCGCACAAGTCCTATTTATAAGAAACTTGAATCTACTACTTATTAATAGGGCTTTTTTATATTTTATAAAAAAACTAGCTACTCCCGCGCGGTTTCACTCGCTGCTCGGCTACATTTGATTGTAGCGTGATGTTTTACAGCCTCTAGGACTCGGGAACATTGTAGCTATCAATACGTGAAAGAATTTTTGGAATCCGGCCAGTGATTCCAAAGATTTCCCCTTACATACAAGCTTACAAACATACAATCTTACAATACCTCTTTATAATATTAGTGTAGATACATCTCATATAACGTACCTAATCAGGTATACGTTATAGATTATTAGTATTTACTATACTTACTTGAATTGGCTGAAAATACTTAACCCTGAACCAGTATTGTATCTAAAAACATCTAAATCTAAATCCATTAAAAACTAACGTGGTGGCGCAGTTGGATATGATTGGTCACCACACCTATCTTTCTGTGGAGGTCGTTAAAGTTAAAAAGGAATGCAAGGCACATTTAAAAAGATCGACTTGGAAGTGGACTAGTAAATGTTTTAAAAGTGTTGATAGCAGCGAGCTGTTGAGCAAATTGATTTTGACACAATTTCTTAATTTGGTTTACGGCTGATTTTTCAATGGTTAGATAAATGTTATATGAGGAATTAAATTGTTGCTGTCTGTCGGTACTGTTTTATACAAACATTAATATAATATTTATTCCCCAGGTATCTTTTATCTAACCATTGAAAAATCAGCTCAAAGACGTAATTTTATTGCTCTTCGAAATTCGAATTCGTTCATATTATCAGCTTAAGATATCCTGCATTTCATAAATTGTCGCGTGCACGATACCAAACTTTCGCAGATAGAATTTTAATCACATGAAGATTTGTATGTAGGTACCTACCTATGAGTTTTTAATCGACATTACTTGATTTATCTTCGATGCTAAGCCGGTCTTTAGGTATTCCCTGAATGCGATCAACAATTTCACATTTCAGAAGGTTTTGGTTTTCCACTTTCATATTTTTTTTGTAGGTACGTTAGATATCACAAATTGTATACTAAGGGACTGTTTCAGGAAAGAGCAAAAGGTTTCACAATAAAAAAAATATGGGATATAATTTTTAAGTAAGTTAGATATACATGTAAGTATATGAGTATATGTATATGTATGTAGTATATGAGGTAAACTGAACTTTTGAAGATTAAGAGGTTTATGAAGATTTGGACCACATTTGGCATCAATGTCAATCTTTCAATAATCAAAGATTAATCGCAGAATACCTAACGCCATTTTATCCAAAGTTAATTCCTGTCTTAAATAATAAAAAAATACGTTTTGTGTGTTTGTGTCTACTTTTATCTCATATTATTTTAGGTCATAGAAAGCACCCAGGGAGCTATTTGGGATGTGCCATTTCCCGCAGTCACCATATGTGATCTCAACATAGTTTCAAAAAAGGCTGCTAGAAATATCGCCGGCAACCTGTGAGTACTTTTTTTATATTATAGGACGACAAACGAACTAACGTATTACCTAATGGTAAGCAATCAGAGCTGCCTGTGGACATCCGCAACAAAAGTGGAGTTACAATTGCTTTGCCGACCTTTTGGGGATTAGGGATTTGGAGATTATGAGATTGGGTAGTGATTGGGGGAAGGGAAAGATTCGAGTTCCGGTAACCACACTCACACGGCGGAACGCAACACTGTGGTTGTTTCACGCCGGTTTTCTGTGAGGCCGTGGAATCGGCCGGTCGAGCCACTGTCCCACATTTAAAACTGTTTTTTTTCATCGTAACCGCGGGTCTGCGGACGGCGAGTAAGGGTAGCTCGCCGCCCGACCAGAACTAGACCCGAGCGTACTGCGCGTAGCGTTCCGAGTGCGCCTCAAAGACCCAATAGACCACCACAGACGGGGCCCTATAAGGCTGATGTTCAGCTGGGTTTGCGGGATAAGCGCAATGATGCACTGCGACCTCGGCACAGAGTATAATAACGAACTGGGGGATCAGTAAGAGTCTGGCACTCCCTCCCACCCGACCCTGGGCGGGAAAAATGGTTGGTAAACAAAAGAGACGCAACTCTTAATAATAAGCAATCGGCGCCGCCGAAGAAATCTCTCAACACAAGACTACGCACAAGTGCATTGTCGACTTTTTAGTGATTTGGAAATAGGAGCACTTTTAAATATTATAATTTGTACTTTCATTTCAATAAACACCGATTTTAAATTGTTGTAGCACGCTCCCTGATAACATCACCGAAGAATATGTGTTCGAAGCATTTCGTCTCGTACCATTGCTGTATTCTACATTTTCTGCTAATGAAAAAGAAAAAGAACAGTTGAGAAACTTGCAAGCTATATTGGACTTAAACAACATGCCAATAGATATATTGTTCAAAGAGGTAAGTATCTAGATAATTTTCCTTAAGTTCTCCTTTATTTTTTTATGTTATAGGTACACTTTCAAACGAGTAGACGGATTACCTGATGGTAAGTAATCGGCGCCGCCCATCGGCAGCCGCAATACTAGAGGGGTGTTTTAGGGATTCAAGAATTGGGAGAGGAGAAGTATTGGACAAAGTTGTGGTTGTTTTACGCCGGTGTTCTGTGTCACCCCGGTCGAGCTGAGCCATTCGTATCGAAGCGTGGCTCTCCCACACATATAAGCTACACATGTTTGTGTTTGAGGCGAAAATCTCGCTCTTTATTACAAGTACTTGTTCATACACACACCAACAACGAGAATAATGTTTATCTCATTTTCTTCAAGCAGTGAAGACTTGCATGCTATAAACTAAAAACTAATCCTAAATTGCTTAACAAAACTCAGTTGACGTGAGTGAACGACTGAGGGGATCTAGTTATAGTTGGAATGGGAGGAATATGTAGGTACTGTTTATTAAATTTCTTCTATTATTTCCTTAACGTTTTGCTATGCAATTTCTCGGTTATTTTAAATTCTAATAAGTTTGAAAGTAAATGTTCAAACTTAGGATTTTGCCCTCTCAAGATTCGATCTGAAATGGTGTTATAAAAATTCTATTTTATTATCTATACCGTGCGGTGGATCTTTTATTACACCAGGTAGAAAGTCGGAGATAAAATTTAACCGCGAAACTAAAACTTGAGTTGCTGACGTAGTACTTAGAACATATTTTTCCCACCTTACCATCGTGGTATTTAATTCGAGATACAATAAGTGTGCGAACGCCATCGTTTACTTGGGGTTTGATAAATTAATCTGACTAAACCACATGTTTTTCTTTTCAAATTAAATAATCGTAATCTGTTAATAGTTATTTTAAGCGTATCCTACTTAACGTATTCTCCTAAAATCCGGTTAGGCACTTGCAAAGAACTTTTTAAGAGCACTATCATTAGTGCGTTTACTTCAGCTATTATTTCCACACACAATACACTTACCACTTATATAAGGTACTGACCAATCTTTGGTTAGTACGGATATAATTTGGTTTGAATTTAGGGTCAGCTCCAAAAAAGCATCATTTGTTTTACTATGTGTTTTCTAGCAATAAAAACGAGGCGTAGCAGTTTCCAATGGGTCGTAAACATTTTATGTATCCATTAGAGATAGCAAAATAAAGATTGTTGTTCCAGCTATCACCAGCCACTTCCTGCGGCAATCTTGTACAGCAATGCATGTGGAAGAACTCAATCTACAGTTGTGATGAAATGTTCAAACAAATATATACTTTGCTTAGCCTTTGCTGTACATTCAATTACTTTGCTGTCGACGATATAGAAGATGAATTAATGACGTAAGTATCTAACGCTACTTTTTTCTATATTTCCATACAAATCACTACATAGTTATTATAAAACAAAGACGCTATCCTTGTCCATATATCTATCCTAGTATGCTTAAATCATTGAAACTTTTGAAACGGATTTTGATGAGTTTTTTTAATAGATAGAGTGATTGAAGAGGAAGGTTTATATCTATAGTAATATCTACTGAATAATCGAGATATTTAGTATCAGAATGACACCTGTGCAAAGCTCGGGTCGCTAGTATACAATGAAATGTTTAGAAATACCTCTGCCTGCTGCACTGTGATAATAGCACATATATACCTATATAGTATATAATATATAGGTATATATAAAAAAATCAGATATTTGATATTTATGATATTTTGTATCACTATAGTATATTTAAAAGCCAAAGTCTAATAATGGTTATTAATCATTATGTCGCCGTTCCCGGTATATATTGGTTCTGTCAAGTTCAGACTTATCGAGCAAACCACTTAGTAAATTGTGTAAGAACGTAATCTAGACAGTCTTAGATAAATAAATATCAATGGAGCTGGCGTCGATCGAGACTCCCAAGAAAACTGTTTGATTTGGTAAGGATATGTTTTAAACCTGGGCTTATTGTTTATCATCACATTTTCATATCACCATTTAAGAGTACCAATAAACATCAGAAGGCTGCTAAAAAGAAAACTCTTCGGATTTTGCTGGCGAATGATCGCTAATATCACTTAGAAAACTTCACTGGATCTCCTCTACCAATAAACTCCTTCTAGAAAATGTGTGGAAAATATATCTTAGAAAAATCCCACCTTACAAAAAGAAGATTTATAAACCACCAAAAGAGTTTACTGTGTTGCCATTCTTTTGAGTGTTAGGGATTCAATGGAAATAGCATTTCGAGAATTGGGTAACCTCGCCCATACGCAATGCAAGCTTTGTTCTACGCCGAATTTCGTGGTACTACTCCAGTCGAGTCAGGTCAAGCTCCAGGCCGTTTCATAATTGAACATGGCGCTACTACACTTGAAATACACCGGAGTGTACCTGTGTATTGCTATAGTTGAATTTCAAAAAGTTCACATGCACGTAACTATTGATATATTCGGCAGTTTTGAAACAGAAGAGCGCGTGGCACAAAGTCTAAAAAAATACATAAAAATAAAAGCACATAGGAATTGCTTTTTGATGTTGCTTATATTTATGTTTATATACTACATATGGTTAAAGTGAAAACCTCCAAACCATGTTATAAGAAAAGCGATACGGTTTTGCAAACAATACAGACACAGATCCCAGTTTTATCAATCCCTGAACATATGAATAGAGTGTTTCCGATTACCCACTTTTCGATAAAGGGTTGGACGCACTTATTTGCGGCACCTAAATTGCTGGCATATGGGATCTTTCATCTCTGTGTAAATAAAATCGACAAATCCTACTGTTGCGTGTACCTTGTACCCACGGGTTTTGGTGAAGGGTCACCAAACTTATAACCGAGTGGGGTCTCGTCTGTTTGTTAACGAATTACGCGAAAAAAATTCGATACTCGCTCCGAACGTTAAATGTCGCCTCTGTAATTCTACACGACTATTATGAAGAAGAGAAACGATGAAAATATTAATAAAGATTGTTATTTACACAAGCGATGTCCTCGAAAGTCGATATTGTCCAGAAAAAGACCTGTTTGACGTTTTTTGTTTTTGTGCTATGGGTGGTTTGCGTGTGCGTAGGTCAGAGTTGTCAAAACAAAACTATTCTTGTACACGGGTCACATAACCAATTACCTACGTAGGTTTGACTTGTTGACGACAAAATAAGATCGGAAGATTTTTGTAATCACACATACGATTACTTTTTCTGTAATATTCCATTACTATTACACACACACTCTGATAAAATAAATATAAAAGTGTAGGTTTTCCAAGGATTTTATTCGTTATGAATATGTGCAGCAGTACAACAATGTCTGGTGTATAATACGATGCGTTGCGGTCCGCAAGCTCAAAGAGTCATCAATCAGGCCAGATAGATGCATACCATAATGACCGAAGTCCAAGGTCCGGAAGTGGAAGCACAGTGATTTAACGCGGCCTCGGCTCGGCTCCGAGCAGGAGACGGAACTTAGTATTTTTCAGGCAGTAACAATCTTACATTCCCTCTCGACTCACCCGGGGCGGGACAAGTCATTCATGTTTCCCCCCCCCCCAATCTATAAAAGGTACGGGTCTGCGAACGGCGACTAAGGGTACCTCACCGCCCGGCCGGAACAAGACCCGAGCGTACGGTGCGTTTCGCGCGTGCCTCAAAGAGCCAATAGACCACCACAGACGGGGTTGCGGAGTAAGCGTAATGTGGCACCGCGGCCGCGGCCTAAAACAGGAGAAGGAACGGGGGGATTTTAGTCAGTAAGAGAGAGACAGAGTGTCAGTCTCTCCCTCTCTCTCGTCTTACCCTGGACGGGAGAGGTCATTTGATGATTTTCCACCATCAAAAAAAAACCTAAAAATGGTACAACTTAACCTACTTACTTTAACAACCTCCTTCTTGCGCCGTGGCCCAGCTATGGTGTGGGAGAAGTAACGGCGTGGCCTTAGTAAGTAAGTCAATAAGAGTCTGGCACTTCCTCTCCACGCACTTAGGGCGAGAAAAAATATCTTACTATACTAACTATATTCGATATTTCTCACATAGCTTGTTAATTAAAAAGCGTTCAAAGTTGTAAAGTATAAAGTCCACAGACTGCTAGTATGGAGAGTTATACGTCGGATAGTTATAAACACCTGATATATGGCTTGGTATGGTATTAACTTTGCATCATCCACTTCTAATATTATTCGTGATCAGCTGTTTCTTTCCAAAGATGGAAAAGATTTCAAGCTTCTAAAGAACTGCTAAACAACTCTTATTGTAAATGTGTGTCTTTAAAGTAGGGGTGTTCCGGAGGTTAAGGCACGCTCCTCATAAATGAGGGTAGTAAGGTGTGGGTTCGAAACCTAGCAATTACCAATGAGACTTTTTCCAAGTTATATGTACTTTCTATGATTATTTCGACACCACTGACAAACGGTGAACTAAACATTGCGAGGAAAGCTGAACCTATAATCTCATCCATGATCACTCAAAGAGTTGTTCCGGAAATTGAACTCGAGACACGTTGTGCGGCAGTCAGTTACCCGGTCACTGCGCCCACCGTGCAACCAAAACTTAGAAAAAGGTACGTTTGACTTCTAACCGAAGTAAGCACGCGAAAATAGCAACCGTATGACATTAATTGAAACAAATTCATGAGGTTTTATTCCCCTAAAACAACGGGCAGAAAATTGGTTAATTCAAATTTAATCAACACACGGAACCCCACGGTTTTACTTTAATTATCTTTTTGATTTACGATACATTGCAAGACAGGCCGGTCAGCTAAAAATAGAGGACTACGTACTCAGTTACGTAACACCCTTTTTGCACACTATTTTTGTATCTTAAATTGATTTACTGATGTTTTATGTAATTTATTTTCTCTGCTGAATATAGCTTGACTTCGGCAGATGTTAACAATTAGGTATTCTTTAACGATAGATGCTACATTTGGTACTGGTTTTTGTATCCATAATTGTTTTTTTTTAGGTTTTCTAACAACAGCTGTTGTAGTTTTTTTTTTATTTTGTGAGGGGAAAATCATCAAATGACTTCTCCCGCCCAGGGCCGGGCGAGAGGGTGTGTCAGACTCTTACTGACTAAAAACCCCCCTGTACCTTCTCCTGCTCACCCTTTTTTTCGTTCTTTCTCCTTCGCTGGGCCGAGACCGCAGTGACTTATTGCGCTCCAAATGTTGACCTGGAGATTGATATACGTATGATAAACATAATAAAAATTTTGATTGATTGGTTTGATTGGTGGATCAATTGAAGGAAAATGCAGATATTCTGCCCAAATTAACCTTTTTCTTTTGTATACCGTAAAACGTGGTGAATAGAAATTGAGGGGTGAATAGATACACGAAAAGGGCGATTACACGTTGGCGAATTTCCCTGGTACCTATTCACCCCTCTTCTGTTTCTTTTCACCCCCCGAATTCTATTCACCCCGTTACATATGTATATGGTTGTGAGCTCTATTAAGGTATATAATGCTTCTACACATTCAGTTCCAGAAATCTTCAGTTGAGATCATATTTTGAGTCGGGAAAGTTTTATCGAGTCATTCCCTGTAGAGATTAAACAAACTACTATTACTCATTAGTGCTAATAAACGAAATTATCACTGCTTCGTTGGGTCAAGCGTGACTACTGGGTTAGATTAAATATTATTGAGTTTTTGTATAACTACGCTATACATTTTCACTGAAGTTAAGTTTTTGAAACTCTCAGTAATACGAATGCTGGAATAAAAATTTCTTAACATAAATAACTGATTAAACTTAAATATATTATTTGGCCTTTTTTTGTCAAGTGAAAATCATCAAACCCCGCCCAGGGGGGCGGGAGAAGTCATTTGATGATTTTCAGAGAGAGTGTCAGACTGTTACTAACTAAACTCCTCCCCCCCCGTTCCTTCTCCTGCTCTGGGTCGAGGCCGCGGTGACTCATTGCGCTTAACCCGCAACTCCGGCTGAACATCAGTCCTATAAGGCCCCGTCTGTGGTGGTCTATTGGCTCTTTGAGGTGCGCGTGGAACGCTACGCGCCGTACGCTCGGGTCTGGTTCTGGTCCGCAGACCCACGCTTACGGTGGATGGAGATCATCTTATTTACTTACGCAATTTGACAACATGAAACGACAAAACATCATCATCAGATGCCTTCTCTCGCCCAGAGTTAGGCGAGGGAGTTTCTTACTGTCTTAAAACCCCACCATTCCCTCTTTTGCAGTTTGAAGATGCAGTACCTTATTGCGCTGGTCCCGCAGACAATGCTGTGTTCAAAAAGTCATATTGTTATAAATAAAACTCTTAACTTTTACTGATATCACGATTTTCTTCTTTTCCAGCGACAAGCGGCCATTGATGACACCACGTCGAGTAGCTTCTTGTGGATACCAGACTGCACTTACCGTACTCCTGTACACTAACCCTGAGGACTACTACAGTGCTACGATAGCATCGCAAGGAGCCTTGGTATATTTTAAATTATATTATAAAAATAAACTGAAGGAAATCAGGTGCAATATACTGTTATACTTTTATTATTTTCATCTCTTCTTGGTCTAACACTTAAACACTACTATTAACAAACTAAAAATTCTTCAATCATCATCATCATCATCAGCCTGATGTCGTCCACTGCTGGGCATAGGCCTTCCCAATTGCACGCCAATGAGCTCGAAGTTCAGCTCTTCTCATCCAACCACTGCCAGTTCTTCAATATGAATGTAGAAATTCTCTAAAACCTACCTCCTTCAAGAAATCCTTATTCGGTGATTTTATAATTATTTTCATGACAGGTAGCGTCCATTAAGTAGAAGAGGAATTTAGTATTAGCATTGCACTCGTGCAAAGACAGGGCAGGTTACTAGTTTATCAAGTTATAAAGTAATTCGTGACGCCTGATAGAAAAAAATAAGCAAACACTGACCACTGTAGCAACGGATGATAGCAGGGATGACGACAGGGTATATAAATTAAATATCCATTTTGTCCTCAGGTAGATAATGAAAAAAACATTACATACCTATTTTTATATCTTGTCGTATAACAAAACAATACTGACATAAAACGAAAGTTTAAGAGTGCGAGCTAGATATGTCACGGTAAAAGCATAAAGTATACTTAATCGTGACTACTCACATTATTCATTCATTCATTTACTCTGAAAGAAAAGAAAAATATATTATGTGTCTAATGTTCTAAATACATTTTCAGGACATCATTGTCATTGTCTGTATCCATGGAGATTATATTCTTTGTATTTTCAGCGAATACTTAAAACATAAAAGATTCATCCAGAAAATTCTTTTTTTGAAAAGCAATTTTCTATTTTATAGTTATTATCTCATGGTACTTACTGATCTGATGCTCATACAAACATATCTCGACATTTCCAAAAGCTTTTCTTTGATAAGTATGTGTTCAAAGTTAAAAATAAAATTTCATGCTTGCAATTTTATACCAATATATCACATATACATTACTATATTTATTTAATTGGTAACTATGTACAGTTGGCTAGCGGGTGCATAGACTATTCCAGGCCCATATTCTTTTTCAAAGGACACAAAATGCTGCACTTCCTATTATAATCCTAAATTTATCAGGCAATTTGCATTCGCAAAGCAATTTGATAACATTCATTTTTGTAAGACTAAAATAAATAGATTACAGTCTATATCAGGACGAAAATATTCTCCACCATCCCTCAAAATATATCTTTTATCATACCTAGATTAAGTGTCCTTCGACAATTATTTAGCGAAGTCTTAATCGATGGGATTAATTATAAAATCTTCTGATAACGAACATAATTTGGTTTAATTATCGGGAAAATATTTCGCATTATCTCGTTTATCATAGACATTCTTTTTTGTGAGGGGAAATCATCAAATGTCTTCTCCTGCCCACAGCGTCAGAATCTTACTGACTAAAAACCCCCCCGTTACTTCTCTTGCTCTGAGCCGAGGTCATTGCACCTACCCCGCAACCCCGGCTGAACATCAGCCTTATGGGGCCCCGTCTGTGGTGGTCTATTGGCTCTTTGAGGCGCGCTCGGAATGCTACGCGCCGTACGATCGGGTCTGGTTCTGGTCAGGCGGCGAGCTATCCTTACTCCTCGTCCGCAGACCCGCGCTTGCGGTAGCAGGATATCGTCTCTTGTTATATACACATAACTTTGTATTTGGTTTCGAGGTTACAAAAGTACCCCCATACGGGGCATGTTACCTACTTTTTTGTTGTCCCTAAATTCAAACAAAAAGTTTTTCAACGTGTTTTTGTTATAGTGGTTACCTAAACCTATACCTATAAAATGGAAGGTTAGAAGGTATTTAGTTTTATTATGATATACTTTTTACTGTTTCACCATATAATTATGGTCCGAAATTGGTCGTGTCCTCGATTAAAGGTACCTTACTCCATTGTATTATTATTATGAATGACATATAGTATTAATCGCGGGACTCGTAACAATTTCTATTGAAAAGAAAATTTATCCTTGAAATCTGGACACCGTAACCTAATTATCTATTTGGTTGGAACCTTGATCCTTCGACACTTTTTGACACCTGATTTCAATTTAAAACGCCCATAAGATGAAAATGACTTTTATTGTACCAAGTACTTACCAAATGATATTGTTGCTATGTGGTTCATTCTGCGCTGAAGCCAACATCATTCCTATTGCATATTGTCACGTCGGCTGTTCCTCAAGAAGGCGGGAACAAGATGAATTTTACATAGATGTTAGGCACGAAATCTGATTTTATTGACTAAAGCAAAATCAATATTTTTTTCTATTACCCGATGCCACAAAATTCTTGCTTCAACAGATAGAACACCAAACAAGCGTTCTGTTGTTTAAAATAACCATCCTGCCGTACAGGCCATTTCTATTCTCAATATCATTGTTTGCCTGATTATTCCAAATTCAAATATATTTTTTTAAACCAATTTCTAATATCAACCTTTTTTTTTTAATATCGTCATTTGTTTAATAGTTTTAGTTTTCTATTCAACACATCCAAACAAATTATGTCGACATGGATATTAAAAAAAATCGAGTAATTAGGAGTTCCTACAAGTACTACTGCCGTGGCAGACATCAACGATATTTACGTAGCGAACACAACAAACGAACGCGCCACCCGGGTCTGGTTTGTCAGCTCGTTCTGAAAATATTGACCTGAAAAATGACCGTGGTCGTCCGAATTCTTTGGTCGCATCTACCGCATCTAAAATAGCAGTAGCTTTCGACCTTAGTAGTAAAACAATATTGGTCCATTTGTTCGTAATGCAAGGTAAAAAGCTTGATGAATATGTAACCCACGCCACGGACTCAATGATCGCCAGCGCGAAGTACGAATCGAGAAGAGCCTTGCACTGCTCAACAGGCATACAATTGTAGGAATTCTGAACTGCAATGGAGCCTGTTCGACAATCTTTAGCGCTCAGCAAGTATAATAAATCCAAGCTAGTATTAAACAATGTGCATGTAAAGTCCAAACAATTAAAAAAACCTTACTTCTAGAAAAAGCCACCGGGAGGACATGGTTGACCATACGATGATGGTGTGTCCTACTCGGGCTGAGCATCGCCAACTCCTCAAGAAAAATGATCAGCGGCGGTGACTTTTCGAGATTGGTCCTAGTCGTTCGACCTTGGGTCGTCGCTTCTTTCTGCCAAGCAGTCATGTTCTTAAAGCCAGCTGCTACCGTAGGAGACTTTCCGGGCGCCGGGCACCGTGTGACAATTTCCAGTCATCGTAAGTCTGTTGATGGCGACCAAGGGTCTCGCTGCTCGCGTAGTGTTCTGCGCCATAATGTATCGTAGCTCCGACCTGGAGCAGGAGACGAAACGGGATGGTTTTTAGTCGGCAAGAGTCTGACACTCCCTCTCAAAAGAAATTTTATGATATTTCCCACCAAAAAAAAATCACTTTGGAAAGCGATGGTCATAATTTAGTGGTTTAACACGGGTGTAATTGATCATAGTTTCTTACCAAACGGCTTCTTTTTACTGCAGATTTGAATAGTAAAGGACTGAACACGCTACTAACTAGGAGCGTAAGCGTCATACGCCGTACTCTCCAATCGTGAGACCAGACGTTACCCTACACTTCTACTATTTTCAGAATTTGGATGACTTTTTGAAAAACAACTCAATACCCACGAGGCAGCACTAATGCTTTTAAAGAATTTGTTGCCTCCCGTACAGCTGATTTCTTCTAAAAGCTACCAATACATTGACAAAGGTGTATTGATGGCATGGATGATTAGTTTAATACATAGAAATGAAAGCTATAGAAAAAAAATATTTATATAGTGATCCAAGAATTTTTCGATGTAAATATCTGTACTAGCGTCCCTAGGCTAGATTACAAGCATAATTACAAAATCTCACATTTCCTTTACTGTAATCAGGCTGTAATTTAAAATATGACGTTATCTACTTAATAAAATGTACATAAAATGAATTGAATTTGCGTAATATGAGTATTTAATATCAGGATAATGATAATTTTTGATAAATCGTTGCATATAAGCTGGTCACGTGTGGCTTTTATTTTTTATCTTAGGGTCATGATTAATTATGGCTATTTTACGAGCGTAATATGACAATTATAGAAAGATATAGATATTGAGAGTTATACTTATATTTTATTTCTTTCTTAATTTATTATTTCACGAAAAAAGGCAATTCCATCGTAACAAAGGTATTTGAAAGAAGATACTTATTTCTACTTATGTGTACCCTAATGGAATGAATGAATGAATAACATAGTTATTAGTAGATCTATTACCTTCTGATATCAGGTATTGAAATACTCCTATAATTTAAGAGTCCTCTCGGTCAGTCTGATGACGGACACATTACACCAACAAGTTGTGTAACATCTTCCACTAAATTACGTACAAATGATTATTTTTTTGAGTTTTTCGTGTATTAGTGTCTCTCATTTCTGTACTAAGCCCTTAAAAGTTTGAGCTTTTATTAAAATATGACTGACAGTAAAACAGTGAATATGAAATGAAATAAAACTTTGATTATTTCATTATTTACTGTTTGAAATCCACGAGTAAGAAAGAAAACTAATCCAACTCAAAACGGATAGCATTATACATATGATAGTTTACTATTTTATAAAATTACAAAGGAAAAAAAGAATTATTAATTTTAACACATAAAATATCATAATAATATGTATTCTAAGGCCGTCGGAAATTAATGAGATTAGCAAGTCAGTGTTATTGCTTATAAGGAGCAAATTCATAGATTTGATTGTCGAGATTAGATATTGTACCTAATAGGTAATTCCACTGCGGATATTTGTTTACTATTGGTGTTATATATTACGTTACAAAGACGGGTTGTTTGCCACCTCAGACCTTCGACTAGCACAAAGAGTCATTTTGGACCCTTCCTATTTGTCACTTTGTGTATTGACTTGCTTTATACCCATTTTCTGAGGATCAAGGAGTTGAATAGTTTTTGGTAGAGAAATTGAAAATAGAAAATTCAGTAATAACGTTAATGTAACGTTATATGTAAGTTCATATGTAAGTATACATATATGTATTTACTTGCTATTGAATGATATATATACTTATGTATTGTTTGTGTAGATTTATTATAGTGGTATATACATTCTTCAGCCTGTTACAATTTCAAAAATTTCATGCGTGCTTCTTGCATCTGCAATGGTATTCTTCTCTGCATCACCCAAAGGTCAGACTGGTAGAGAATGCTCAAAGCATTAAGTCCACCTTGTGTACAATATCTTGTGCATGAAGCTTATAATAAATATTAATAAATAAATAATAAGTATAGGCTGGTGAGATCTAAGAATTGAATCCAAGGCTTCAAGGTCTGAGGCTTATGACGTATAATAATCTGAATCGATCTTTTCTTTGTGGGTAATTTGGTAAAAAAATAGTGATTCGATTTGGTAATTTTTTATATAGTTATAATATAAAAACGTTGTAATGACTTGTATGAAAGGCGTGCTATAATGGTTTATGGTTTAAATTTTATTATAGTTACAATAGAAATGAATAAAGAAACTGCCTACGTCTCTAAATATAATAAAATGATGCATGCTTCGTCTCTTTCGCGTCTTTTGTGATTTTTGTTGAAATTTATTAATATAAAAATCGAACTTGAATGTTCGAATTTTGATGTGTGTATTGAATTTTAAAATTAGAACCGACAGTTTTATTGCGAGAGGGTTCAGTAGGTTTGGTCTCTGGCTGTATTTTCTTAGACGGGTCTTTCAATGCTTGTAGTAAGAAAAGTGGTATTCTATTCTATTCTAGTCAGTCTTTTTTCTGAGGTAAAATCATCCATGGTCCATAATCATTGGTTGGTATTTTCCTGTACGGCAATGGATCGGCCCGCTTTTGCATAGGACTAGTAACTAAAGAGTTGCCTGTATGGTGGTACCATTTCATATTTACTCTTCTGCTTCTATATAATATAATTATCTATGAATTTTACATAGGCTTTGAAAATGGCACAATATGCAGTATTGTTGTTTACATTTCATGCCAACAACATAAAATACGAAATGTTTCCGACATATTTGCCTACCTCCATAGTAAAGGTACTTTACAATGTTAATAAGACAATTTGAACGACCCAAAGAGGGTGTGTACCTTATTGTAAACAGCGATCTCCTGAAACCATTGACAACATTAACCTGTGTGGAACTTATTATTTAAACTGGCAACTTCCGATATATGTACAGTGTTGCCGTCTTATATTAATGACATTTAAGGCCTGTTTGTCAATGTCTGGATACAGGGCTATTTAGAACAGATGAATTTTGTATATGGAACATAACTTGTATGAATTTTGTGCTACGCAAACTTATCGGGTACATATCATATAAAGGGAAAGAAACAGACCTCCAATTTTTTTCTTAACAAGCTATAAACCCAATAATATAAACCGAATGACCAATAGAAGTATCTGTAATACTGTTTTCATAAAAATAAAGCATCGTCCTATCCACCGAATATGTGTAACAACAGTTTTTATTCGTTTTGCAGTTTCCAAATTCGTTCGCGTAGCGTTTGTACGATGATATTGGTTTTAATAAAAAACCGTTTACGACAACTGTATCAGGGTCGTGAATTCGACACATGCAATGTTGAACTGTTGTGGATATTAATGACATGCAAATATCGATGCTACTAGTTTCTTATAAATCAGTTTTCAGGATAACCACATATTTAGTTTCACTTCATTTAATCAAAACTCAGAATACAGTTGTTCTGTATTCTGAGAATCAAAAATAGAATACATTCACATGTATTCTAATTTTCTATAGAAGTAAAATTTGCTTGTGGGGTAATGGAACCGCTGATCGTCTTCGTTTGATCGCTGTCGGATTTCCAAAATTTTTTCACTGATAGATGATAGCTACAATGTCCCCGAGTGCTACATATATATATACTTGATTCGAGCAGCGGGTGAAACCGCGTGGCAGTATATAAAAAAATAAAGTCAATTTTGTATTTGTATAGCTTATTAGTTAAGGTATATCATAATGCTAGACTAGGTAGTAGAACAATCTAGTAACTAGATAGTTACAGTATATTTATAGGAATTAACTCTTCACTCATGATAATAAAAAAGGCATTACATACGGCACTACTCTTAGCAAAATAATGTTTTTTTGATCCCCAACAGGTTATTATAGACAATGCCTACAATATTCCTGACTTGGATTCTCCAGTTCGGATGGTGAACCCGTCCACTGAGTTGCTGATAGCATTGTCACCTGAACGGACGTACACCACTTCAGGGATCAGGGCATTTACACCTGACCAAAGACAGTGCTACTATAGCGATGAGGTGAGATATCTTTGTGAAATATTTGTTGCTAAGACGAATGGTGTCGCCTTCAAGTGTTTGTGTGTGTGTGCGCTTTTTGAAGTGATAGGAAAACGAGCAGAAGGGTCACCTAGTGGTAATTGAGCTCATGTATAAATCCGCATATCACAGGAGTTATAGGATTTTTTTTACTTTATTTTATTTATTTTTAATGGGATATGTCATCAAATGATCAGACAGCTTGGTAGATGGTAAGCAATCGGCGCCACCTATACACCAAAGGAGTTACGCGTACGTTGCCGGCCTTTTGGGGATAAGGGTTCGGATATTTATGGATTGGGAAGGGATGGGGAAGGGAAGGGGCTGGGCCTCCGGTAACCTCAACACACGACGGAATACTGCGCTGTGGTTGTTTCACGCTGTAATACTGAAATACATAATAACTAGGGAACAAAAGGTTTTATTATTTTTTATTTCATATTAATACATCTTTAAGTTGTTTCGCATATCCAACTAGATTTTAAAAACTAGCAAACGGATCAATATGCTTGTTTATGGAATTCAATTGTGGCACTGAGTTTGGTATTCTATACTTGGCGTGTGACAAGAGGCTCATTCTTTTCTTTGCATTTTGGACTAAAGGTTGAAAAGTGAGTGATAATTATTGTGTATACCTATGTACATCTAATGTCTAAAAAAGGTCTAAAAGAAGGTGTGGTGAGTGTCATATTAGAGTGGAAAATTCCACGAAACATATTGTCAGAATGACCATTTAAATGCGTTTTGCGATTTGTGAATCAATTTTAAGCCAGTGCTAAGTTCGTGGAGGCAGCTTGTATGTATCTACATATTATAAAGATTGTTTAAATTATCCTCGTTGTACATTATATCAATTTTCACATTTTTACGCTTCGTATCTACGGAATCGTTCTAAATCCCTGCGATAAACGTTAATATCGTAATAAAAATTTATATTAAGGAAATGTTATGAATTATTTTTAGTTCTTTATGTAGGCACGAATTTTATCGAGATTTAGTGACTATTATTTTAAACATCAAAGTCAAAATTGTTTACTTAACTGAGAAGATAGTCTGATAAAATAGTTGCTGAATCTAACCTGTTGAAAATGCGAAAAATAATCCAAACGTAAATTTAGTAAGACCACGAAAATCAGGTGTCCTCCTTATCAGAGACATCGGAGCTGTGTGTTCTTAATCTGGTTTGTCATTCGATTGATCTATTACAACAATAAGATTATTGCGATTAATTTATCTGTAAGTAACGCACTTCGTTACTGTTGACGCAAATAGGACAGATATGGAGCCTTGACGATTTACCTATCGAATATAATCATCAAAAAAATTATATAAACATAGCCATGTACGCTAAATGTAATTAATTACTGACGCATTATACTCGTATGAGGCGTTTCGTATCAGATGATCGGAATCTTATGACATTAGTCAGCTAGTATTTCTGATTCGCTATGGGTATACGTCGTTGTACTACGATCATAGTTTCGATATACGTGTCCGGTTTTTGACCTGATGAATCACTGCTTATTTAATGTAAACAACACAACCTGAAGGGCTACAAAAGCTTAACGTTATTGTACGTTTTCCATATTACATTTGTAGATCTCCGAATTTAATCAACTTTGTTAATACATAGGTATATGAATGTACGTAGCAGAAGTACGTACGTAGAAGTTCTATCGCATTCATATGCTTCTGTGATAGAAGCTAAAGAAGTAGGTGAGATGTAAAGATTTTTTTGATTCGTTTTGTGATTTCTGCTTCAGGGAAATCGAACTTCATTAGTTTTATTTTTATTTTGGAACGTTCCTGTGTTTGAATCTATTTGAATTTTGACAAGCAATGATGCAGTTTATGATGAAAAACTCCTACTCATAACCAACTTATTCACCTGGGGAAGACGTGCAGGTTATCATGCCTAACCTTAAGATACACTCAAGTCGAAGTTGTATTCCCGCCTCGGATACTCGACATTTTTCTTTTTATAAACAGTCAGTCACTCAAATATCTACGACTGTACATTTTCATTTTTATTGAGGTTCGGAAATAAATAACGCAGCACTTGAGTAGTAAACATGTCTAGCCAGAGAACAGAATTACTCTGAGCTGTCTATGCCTGCTTTTAGCCATAGTAATTCAGTGATTCTTGAAATAATATGATATAAGTAGACTGTTTCCGACCAAACCGTTACGAATACATATTATTAGAAGCCTTTTCTTATAAAGGCAATAGAAACATTGTGTCTTTTGGTAATTTATTTATTTAAATGAAAACTAATTACTAGCTTTCGCCCGCGTGGTATGCTGATAAACACTACCATACGTCCTATTTCGGAGTGTATCCTATGCCTGTGCCAAATTTCATCCAAATCTGTCCAACCGTTTTGGCGTGTTTGAGTTACAAATATCCAAACATCCAAACATATTAACTTTTGCATTTATAATATTAGTCATATATAGTTATCTATTTTTTTTATTAGGTAAATGTTGTGAATCTCTAGAAAACATTGGAAAGCAAATTAAATGATGTTCTTCCGTTATATATGTCGGTGAAAGCAGAAATAATACAAGAACTTGCATATTATTAAGATAAGAGAGACTATGCAAGGCTCGTTGCACTGTGCGCGGAGAAAAGTAAATTGATTTCGGACTTGCATATGACACTAACTTAGAGGCGTAACATCATAAAATGCAGGGTAGGTACTAGACAACTGTCGAAATTCTGTCGATTTTGTCACGTAAGTAGTTATACTTTGTTATAAAACAATAAAACCTTAAGGTGTTTGCTTTCTCGGTTTTAGACTAACGAGGTCCAGACCAACTTTTTAGAATAACGAAACCTAAATTTCCGTGCTTTATTCTCACATGGTTAAACAATGCTTGTGCGACTTAGGTTACTGAAGTTCCTGTCTTTTTTCTCACCTTTCCTAATCCCCAATACCCAAATCTTCAATTCCCTAACTATTCCTTAAAAGGCCGGTTACGCAGATGTAATAATTATTCTGGTGTTGCAGAAGATCCAGAGGTCCAGCGTCGCTTTGTTTAGCATCAGAGTGTGTAGTGCCATCGACACATTTTTGACGTTCGAGGCCCTGATTGGCCTGGTCTGAGTTAACCAACCAATCAGAAGACAAGGCAATGTTTCGATCTCGTTAACGTATAACAAAGTCGCATTAGAAATTCTACCAATATATGTATTGGATCCGTCTGCTCGTTTGTCAACATTTATTTGAATTTTCCTTGCCCTTCCGTATTGGCTTATGCAATGTTAATATTTATATGTTTTTCAGATAAAACTTGGCAATTTTCGTCAATACTCCTTCCATAACTGCATGGCGTACAAGAAAGTATCAATGTTGAAGAAACATTGCAACTGTATACCGCTATCATTTCCTAAAGAAGGTAATGTAGAGTACATTCTTATTGCTTTTTATCACGGGTTGTATAGTATTATAGTGCCTAAATAATCTTAGAAAGTCAGTACGTAAATATACTCGAAAGAAGTCACATTGGTACTTTGTTACACTTTGATGCGGGTTCGAAATCTCATCCAGTATTATTTAGTTTGTGAACCGGGCGGGCGCCCTAACCTAAATGGCTCGGAGCCATTACAATTTTATTTTATATTAAAACACTTGTATGTTTTATAACTTAGTGTTTTAGTATACAATTAGGTATCTTATTTAAAGAGGCTGCTTCGTGTTAAACTTATAAAAAAAAAAAATTTGGAAATTGCATAAATGTTTCTTTTTTTATTTAAATAGAATGGATAACATAATAAAGTTTATTTGAGTTTTAACTCTAAAGAACGTATTTTGTTTACTGTAAAATGTACTTGTAAGACCTAATGCTAGCTATAACTAACAATTAAGAAGTACTTACTGGAACGGTCAGTACGTGAGAACATTTCGCATCTTTGGGGACGAACTACACGAAATTTCAATTACATTGTGGTTAGTATTAAGCATAAGATCATGAGGGACGCATAATTGTTTGTGACCATTATGTGCTTGACACGTAGGTACATAGCTTGTACTAATAGGTACCAAAATCTCTTTTTAAAGGAATTTTAAAAGTTTTATAATGTACTAACTTTTGCCCGCATTTGTCTGCGCGAAATAGTAATTTCCTGCAGATTTTTCGTTTAAAAACTAACTTTTATCCTTTCTCGAGTTCCAAACTGTGTCTATTCGAAATTTCACACAAATAGGTTCAGTAGTTTGGACGGGAAGTAAAGACAGATAGACAGAGTTACTTTCGCATGTATAATATTAGTTTGGATTGTTGTGACTCCTACTTAACAAATAGTTTATTTTCAGAATCATACCGTTTCTGCAATTTTGACGACATGGATTGCTTAGACCAAATTTTAAGTGAGTAGTTACTTTGTTCATTTGTTATCAAGATTGTTGACTACGCAAGGTACAACAGAGCCATTAGGCCTTAATAATTTGGACTCAATAAATGAAAAAAGATTGTTTTTTGGTGACCCTCTGTAAAATATTGAACAAACAATAGTACTCTGACAATGATTATTTGATTAAGGAAAATAGGTCTTAATAAAAATAATATTAAGACTAATTCTGATTTTATAAATAAATATTTTGAAAAAGTCACCGTCAGTCATATCCTATCCTGTTTAAGCCCACCGTCATACCACAAACCACCGTCAGACACAATAGAAGAACAATAGGCACTTAGCCGAAAGCCGGCGTTCGCTTGAGGTTTAATGAATTAAATAACCCATTTGACTCTCATATTTACAGATGAAGCTGAAGACAGCAACGTGACGAAGGAACTAGAGAGTAAAATCACTTGTTACCCGGAGTGTGAACATTACGATTATCCATTGGAGGTCGCTTTGGGTAACTTAGCGGACAGTACGTACGTGAATGGACTCCTATTCTTGTGAGTTAATGGTTTTAATGTATTGTCCAGGCAACATTTTATCAGAAAAAGGTCTCACACACTTGATTTGTGGGCTTCAAGTCAGAGTTACTGTACCTTTTAAAAAGACACTAAACTGTATCGAGGTGTGTGCTTATAATCAGAGATATAATTAACAATACAAATACCATTACTATCTATTTACATAAACATGGATTCATGAATGAATTTTCCTTGAATTTCGCATCCGCAAATCACTAGAATCATGAACTGCATATTATACAATTCCTAAGTAGTAATCTAACAGCCACTCACTCTAGCGTACCTACTCAGGAAAAACCAATTAATTAGACCACACTTCAGAGTGACATATGGAAATACGACAGACAAACATACATATGTAATGTACAATGTATCAAGTAGTCCAACATTTAAGAAGAATGCCTCAACTTTATCCCTCGGGACGACAACAGTACAGAATATCATCAGTAGTGTTTGTTATGTCTCATTAGCACACAACAATCATGTTGTCAACACGCCCAAATATTTTAGTAAGAATTTCAAATAAAATACTGCTGTGTTTGCCTTTTGATTTTGGTAGGTTGGCAAACGAGCAGACAAATCGCCTGGTGGAAAGCAATCAGCGGTACCCCTTCTTGAACAGCCGCAACGTTGAGGAATTACAAGTACATTGCTAGCTTTTTGGGGTAGACATTTGTGCATTGCAGATGGGTGGGATGGACTTATTCTGCAGGTCAAGCGCAATAATGTTCAACGGTCCAGGCCTGGAGACGGAACCGAATGGTTTTTGTCAGTAAGAGTCTGACGCTCACACAGCGAAACACAATGTAAGCGTTACGCTGGTTTTCTGAGACGCCAGGGTATCACTTAGGTCGAGCTCCCTCTGTCAGATCTACTCCTGAAATCTACTCTTGAGTCCATTGAATGTTGAATAGCTATATCGTCATTTAGTTCTTATGCATCCTTTAGCTCAAAGCCATGAGCCGCGTAGTAAGTAACTGATTAAGTCTATATCAGTTTTGACCATCAAGGTTGAGAATTCTGTTTTTATTAACCGACTTCCAAAAAGGAGGAAGGTTTTCAATTCGACCGTATATGTTTTTTGTTTGGTTCCGTATATGTTTTTAAGGCAGTAGTAATATCTATGCAACTGTTTGTTACACCAAAAAGAAACACATTCCTAGATATACATATGTACATAATTGCGAGGGTACATAGTGAGTTAATTTTAAGACTGATAGTTATTGCAAAAACCAACAACACTGCAATTGCGAGACTTAAATCAACATAGTAATATGTATGTAATAATAAAAGAAAAAACTTTTGCAAAATTGAAAATGTTCGCGATCTTGCTCGTCGCGTTTTTTTATTTTTTAACAAGAATCTCTCGTCTAGACTTTTATAAGGCAATGCTATTTTTCATCTTGTCTTTTATATTGTACGATCGTAACACACGATTTTGTTGTTTCATTACAGCGATGACGTCGAACTAAAGAACCGATCACTATTGAATGTATTCTTCAACGACTTGGTATCTACCAGATACCGACGCGATGTTTATTTGAATTGGCAAAATATTTTAGGTGAGTATTCGAAGAGATGACGGATTTATACTAACTACTTACACCATTCTTCGGTCATTTTAGTCTTATATTATGTACTATAAACGAATCTCATTACGCAATTTTGAGGATTATGTTCGTACTTTTTTCTGTGTGATGGTAAAAGTAATTTAGTGGCTGTTATTTTGGGTTTGTGTTTAATATGTTATATCTTATTTAAATACTCTTTATTCGTCGAGTGTGAGCCAAATTATCTAGAATATGTGATTAAACTTCGTCTTTTCAAGTATGTTTTGATTTACAAATAATCAAATCCAGATATTTTGCTTAGCCGTGATTGCAAGTGTTAAACTACTGCGTCAAAAAACCTATCACGATTTACTGCGACTTCATTGGCGATAGATTACATTAATAACATTGACTAATCCCACCTTATACCTATTTCCTGAACGCCCACTGAGTGGAATCTTTTAAGAAATCTCATAATTGTCGATTAATTGCATGATAACTTTGTGTTCTTCTTAAAACCACCACAGCGTTTAATTTGGCTGGGTGAGATTACCACAGGCCCTGGAGAACATCGGAGAAAATTCAAATGAAGGATTATTCTTTACATTAAAATTCCTAAACCTCTGAAACCTTTTTCCCCAAAAGGCATGCAACCCACTCGTGACACCATTGGTGTTGCGGGGGTGTCCATGGGTGGCGCCGATTGCTTATCATCAGGTATTCCGCGTGGAGGTTTGCCGTCCTATCACATACAAAAATATACATACTTACGCAAACTCCGTCTTTGTCTTAGACCGTTTTGTGGGTGGCCCAGTACTATACTAATGATCCATTTAGGTCGTACAAAGCCATGCTGCTTTAGCTTTCACCATAAGCAAATTAATCTTCTAATCATGTTCTTGATGTCAGTCTTAATAGTTAATTTAGAATATAATAATTATATAATACTACTATACTATATATATATATATATATATATATATATACTACTACTACTATTACTCAAATTATTTGAGTAGACCAAAAGCCACGTGAAGTGCAACTGTAATTATTGTTACGAAAATAAACCATTCTCCTATTTTTTCATGATGTAGAAGTGGTTATTAGAGTAAACAAAAGTTCCACTTACTCAACATTTGGTCTACGCAATCATCAAAATTACATTCTTATACCAATTTTTTTGCTAATTATATTGCTCATGTCACTATTATTAATAAATTAAATGAATACAATTCTGAATACCAAAAACGCAGGTCCACGTCCTTTCACCCATTTTTATCATTAACATTTCTACTTGAATTTTGGTTTGAGAATTGGTCTAGTATTAAGTCTGTTTTTATAGTTATGTATGCTATGCTTATTTTTCTTCTCATCAAACCAATGTGTTTTTGACTTAACCATTCAGATTACTTACTTGTTCCCAACATCTAATTATAGTTATAGATTAATATTATAAAACCATTAAAATGCCATATAAAAACCAATGGAACATTCACGAACTAAACACAGATTGTGTAATCATTGTTTTTAAAGCAGCCAAAATCATTGTAATAGATCCAAAAAACCAAAAACAACACTGAGAAAATGCATTCATCCATCTTCAGTTGAAAAAGTTGATTCCCTCATACCTACTATAAGTCTAAAATTACGAAGCTTGTTTTGATTAGTTTTATTATTAATAGTATTTTCAATTAATGTCATGTTAAACAAGGTGACCTATATTTTGACGTTGACATAGATTAGACACTACAAAGAAACTGTTACAGTATAGTTTATCTTACAATTAATGTTTTCTTGCAGCTGCGTTCGGTGGCCTCCTGAGCCTTATGCTCGGCTTCACTCTAATATCCGGCTTCGATCTAATTCTGTTCTTCACTGTTCGAGTAGCTTACGACTTTTGTACGACCATAGCTCGTAAGCCTCAAACTAACAAAATATACGTAAACGACTTCAACAGTAGAAAGAAATGGATGGACAATACGATTCCTGATCTGGTTAATCGGAAGCCTACGGACAACACTAAAAATGATTTCTTAGACCGACGACGATATTGAAGTCTTATCCACAATCCTGATATTGTTGGCTGCCAGTTTATTGTAAATGCTATGGTTATGTAAACTTTAGATCGAGTTTTGTATGACTCATTATTAAGTGTAAGGGGCTTGATTATGAAGTTTAGATTAAAACACGTTTGTGTTTTCATTTTCTGTTTGTATCCTTCGTACGAGTGGTTCCATTAAGATGTTCTATTATTATATTAAGTATAAGTACTTTCGACTTTGTGCTCTAAGGTAAGACAATAGTATAAAATAAGTTCTTATGAGTCTGGGCTTGCTGTAGATGCACACTTTTAATGGATTCATTACATAAATCTTGACTTTATATATAGTATTGTATTAGAACCTAATCAAAAAGTTGAATCCATTTTAACCATAATTGTTTATTAAAAGATAGCGAGTCATTTACATTCCATTATCTACAATCAGATCGTTAAAAATAAGCAAAAAATTATTTGATATGTAATTATTATTTTCTATAACTTTAGTATCTGTGTATTGAAGCACTGTAATTATCAAGTTTGTACACGCTGAAAAATATCAACATACCATTGATACAACATAATCTTTGAGATTGGTCAATGAAATCCAAGCTATTATATAAGTATTGAATTAATCTTAATTATTTGGTATACTGCACGCTTTTAGAGACGACAAGTTTGTAGAAAATGCACTTAAGGATGGTTTCACAACCTCTGAAACCCATCTCAAGTCAATAAAATTATAAGGCACTTATTACTAACTGAACTTGATAAAATGGTCTTTAATGTTTGCGTGTGTTTCCTCCACTTGTATAACTTTATGTGTAACATAATGTACCTTTATCTCAGTATTACATAAAAGTTTTAATAAAGTGACTAATAAGAGTGATATTTTGTTTCAATTACAAGTAGCATAATACTCCTGTTTTCAAAATCGACCATATTATCAAAGCCCTTAATGCGAATATCACTATCAGCCTTTCAATGTGGGGGCGAATATATTTATCAACAGCGTTATCAGTCAGCCTTGGGACAAAAAATAGCCCCGCTAAGGAAAACGCTTATTTTCAAACATCACTTGAATGGGTCGGCTCGACCGCAGTAATACCACGGCTTCACAGAATACCGGCGTGAAACAACCACAACGTTGTGTTTCGCGGTGTGGGTAAGGTTACCGGAGGCTCAATCCCTCCCTGCCCAATCCTCAAATATCAGAATCCCTTATCCCCAAGAGGCCGACAACGACACTCATAATTCGTTTGTTGCTGCGGGTGTCCATGGATGGAGCATGGATTGCTTACCATCATGTAATCCGACTGTTAGCCGGCCGACTTATCCTATACAAAATCACATCGTTTATATTCGTAGTAAGAGATCGGTTTTGTTAACTTTATACATAATTTGAAGGTTGGTTGATGAGTATATCAAATTACGCTGCTAAATGGTCTCTGTTACATTACGGGTCCCTAACCGACACTTATAATACCTGCAGAAAGACTTGGGCGGTTGTGGGATCACATAATTCCAATAACAATTGAACCGACACAAAATTTGAACAAGATCCCGTGTTTAAGATCACACACTTAAAATCACGATGCCAATTTTATTGAATTTAAGTTTTCTTACACCTATAAATGAGCCATTGTTGTTCTTAAACAAATATGTACTTATTTATATTTAATTCACAAGATCTCGAAAATGGCTAAAATTATATCGATGTAATTTTGTTAGTGATATATGAATAAAAAAAATATCTAGATAACAATAAAATATCCGTTTTCTTCTTGGTATTTAGTTAATATAAAGCGTTAGGGAAAATGATCGTCATAAACCTACATTGGTTTTAAAATAGGAAAGTAAATTTCTCTCAAAAACTCATAATCAGTACCAATAATCCTGAGATTAAAACTATTTTTTTAAATTTCCTTGTATAGATCTCAAAAAAGGAGTTCATTTATTATAGGAACATACTAGCTTTTGCCCGCGACTCCGTTCGCGTGGAATATTGACTCCCTGCAGATTTTTGATATAAAAACTATCCTATGTCCTTTCTCGAGTTCGAAAGTATGTCTGTACCAAATTACACAGAAATCGGTTCAGTAGTTTAGGTGTGAAGAAAAAACAGACAGACAGGCAGACAGAGCTACTTTCGCATTTATATTATTAGTTCGGATTTGTCAGAAATCCACAGCTTAATATATATTAAGTTATCTAATCAAAACGATTTAATAAATTTAAAAATTAATTCGATAATTTCTGAGAAGAACTCAATAAACTAGCTTCGTGAGTTACTATAGGGGTATATCTTTAAAGATTTTGAGTGTGAACGCAAGCAAAGATAAACTTAGGACGAGTGTTGTGTTTTCCTTATAGATTGTACAATTTCCTTCTATTGTTTTGAGTATAGTCTATTATTAATGAAAATGAAAGTGATATCATAAACGGAGATTAATGGAACAATTTCTACGCTGGTTCACTAGTCACGCGTGCTATCATTTCTACATTCACTCAATTACTTCAATGTTTTCAGTTGTTGTCTGTATTGACTTTTCATTGATGTATTTTCTATATTAAAGTTTTATTTGCTATGTTATTTAGCTTTGAACAACAAAAACTATAATATGACGTAGTCTTCGTACCATACTTTTTTGATTTAAGCTATTAAATAGGATTCTCAAACACAGTTTTTTAAAATAAAGAGTTCGAAATTGGTGTAAAACACACACGGTTTACTAGCAAGGCAGTTTAGAAGATGCTTGAATGAATTGTATTACACTACATGTGTACGTACATGTAGTATTATGTATGAAAGTGGCGAGATGTCTGAGCATTTAGTAAGACATTTCCTGGTTGTTGGTTGGTTGGACTTAGTCCTTTTCACAATCGTACCACCAGAAAATCGGCAAAACGTCATCGCTTTATGGTGGATATCCCGCCTACACGCACGAAGCGGTTCGCCTCCAGTGTGGAATTCTTTGCCGAAGTCCGCGTTCTGCGAATGGTATAAACTGGGTGTCTTCAAAGCCCGAGTGAATAGGTTGCTTATGGGTAGGTATGCTCCATCGCAGTTCGTATTATCGTTAACCACCAAGCGTGATAAAGGCCAAATGTCTGCCAATTACGAAATAAAAAAATGGAGATGTATTTTACTGGATAAAATGCAAATTATAGATACCCGAAATGTGGGACAGGAGTACATCATCATTCGACGTCCTGGATTTCTAAAAAAACAATCTTCTTTAATTTAAACAGTTCTATGTGGCAGGACTATGACCACACATGAGTATGGCTGGGAGCGAGTCTCCCGTAATCCGATAACTTATAGGTTATTTTGTTCAAGGTCGGGGATTCTTATGCCAAGAACCCGCTATGTTGACTGGATGTTCATACTAAGCTAGTTTTGAAATCAGGGATCTCCGAAGGAGTGTGGGAGATGCTGGTGTTACTACTACCAGGGTAGGAGAAAACTAGGACTCATAAGTCCTCACGTCGTCGGGCAGTTCAGTATCAGTTCGTCAATAAAACAGACAATGGAGATATACAAAGATTTATTTTTATTTACCTAATACGATTGACTGCATGGTTGGCGCTGTACGACGTTTTGCGGGCTTGATTCCCGAACGAAACAAGACTGTGTGATGTGCATTTTGTGTTTCTGGGTCTTAGTGTGATGTGTATGTGAATTTGTAGGTTTGTACGCACGCATTTGTATGTTGGCATCCACGACACAGGAGAAAATACTAGTGTGAGGCAACGTTTTTAAAAAATGTTTTCGACAAAATTGCAATCACTTTAAATAAGCAGATATAACCTTCTTCAAATCAAGCAGTTTAATAAAAGAACTCCCGAAAACTGATCCCAAAATATTAGAGTAAAACTTTTCAAATATAATATTCATTCGTTATTTAACATCGTACATTCTTTTAGAATTGTTTGACGGTAAGTTGTGACGAGATGATGACGTAAAAGCAAAATTGATTATCGTCTGCACAAGTGTACGGTGTATGAGTACGTCGCGTAGGTAATATGATGAAGTAGTTAACAAAACTAATAAGCGTAAAACGTAACCTTTTATCCTACAAACATTGCAAATTTCTGCATTACGTAAACGAATAATACCTACGGCTCGCCTTGAACATACATTACGCTATTTCGTATGCCCTGTTACCTGTGACTCCTATTCATATGTATATTACAGTAGCAACATCAAGATATTTCACTACAATAAATACTCTTTGCATAAGCATTTTTTACACAATACGAAAATAAATTACTTTAGAAATCTTTTAATATCCAGGAAGTGGAAACCTTTAAACCTCTTGAAGGGTTTATGACCTACCAATGTTTATTTTGCTGGTAGTTTCCTCAGAACGTTTTAAAATGTTTAGTGTTGTTAATGACCATCGATCTAAATCTGGAGCTGTGTTTATGTACCCGTACGCAATACTGCGGTTACATATTTTTTCTATATTCTTCAATTCTATTGTATTTATATTTCTGTTATGAATTTATAACTTTTATAGTATAATTTAAATTAATCGGGCAATTTAGTCCAGTAGGTTTAATAGACATTAATTTTACATTTTTGTTTGTTTAAGTATGATGTGTAAGTAATGTATGTTATCGACCTTGTTTGCTTGTGCGTTTGGAGTAGTCAGAAGTGCAGTGTGCAGGAGCTCAATCCAGCATCAGTGTGAGCGCTCTCGTGGCGCGCGGTGCAAATAATCTGGTTGCACACTCGCTACAGTTACACCTCGCGCGACTGCTTAGGGAAAACATGAGAGAGGTAACTGAGATATTGCATTCTTGTACACATACAATGTGCGTGTCTCATTGACGTGTATTATTATAACTGAATTCTACTAATCGCTACAAAGGAGTCTCTTATCAAATAAGATTATCTACTTAAAAACCTCTGGCATTGATATCTTTCTTTCAGTGTCGTGAGATCCTTGGTAATTGCGGAGTGCCAGCTATCGCTCTAATAACGTATTTAATTAACAATAATGTTTTATTGACATTGCTACCTGTTTGCCGCTAATTCCTTGTTTTAGAGCAAGTCGATCTGAAGTGAGTACACATTTCTAAAGTATTTTGTGTTTGTTTATTTTATGATAGTATTTAATAATAATTGTGTAGAAATTTCTCTATTAGCGTCTTGGATAAACATTAAGCAATATATAGGCTATCAACTAGTGTTCAGCGGTTTGTATAAAATGATTGTGTTATTATCGTTGACTTTCTGTAGTGGCTATCAGTTTTAAACGAAGTATCTACTGTCCTATAAATTTATTATTTCCGATTTCAAGTATCTAACTGTTATCTCAAAATGATTGGTTATTCACTCGAATTTGTATCAATTTCAGTTCATCAATAGGATTTTCATGTGTATTTTATAAACACCGTATTGTTGTTTTGGATAATTTATATATGCCTTTGTGATTTCACTTCGCCAAACAAATATGTGTACATATTTAAAATTGGCACTTCTTAATGTGGTGAACAGTTTTGAATTACGTATTATAAATATCAGTACAATTTCAGCCAGCCTCGGTGTACACCAAGAAATACTATAATAAATTACTTACATGTTTTGTATGCGAAATAATATGTATAACATACTTTATATCGTCGATTTGCTTAAGTTGGAGCGACTAATTAAAAGTAATTTCTTTGACAATTTGAATCGGCAGCCCGTGGCAATCGATGATCGTATGTATGGAAATAGTTGTGTTACGTTTGCTTATCTTAATTGATATGATTAATCAACTTCGATAGGAATCTAATTGAACTATATCTATGAGCGCCGCAATTATTGTCAGACTCCTTACCTTTTTTAAAACATTGTCAATAATAATATGTGTTTTTCACTTTGTATGGTTTTATCTATAAAACAAATGTCCGAAGTTCCAAGCAAGTGTGGAAGCCGTGTTATATTAAGTGATGTGTTTCTTTCAGTTCCATTAGTTTGGAACGGTCGCACAGATAAGGGACATCATGACACGCGCCAACTTTTATATCGTCCTCCTGACGGTTTTCCTGGCTACCTGCAACTCCATGGTCGCCGGATTTGAGAGTAAGTTCCATAAATCAATTCACTAATTACTAAGGATAAGTTCGTAACTATAAAATCAGGACAATATTAAAAATGAAAGTAAACAGATGCGTAATAAAAGCGACAGTGTCCTTAGCCACCTGTTGAATTCTCAAGATCGTTGAGCCTGACTGAATTATATTATTTGTAACTAAACCGTAGCCATTGTTTCATTTTATAATTTAACTCTCAAAGGGAAACGTTTAGACGATATTGCAAATAGCCAGGTGCTTGCACGCTAATATTGTTATATTGTTCTGTGATTTTAATATTTTAGTACTTAATACTTTCATTTTTTTTAAGTTCGTCGAATGTTTTGTTATCCGCGGCATATCATGGCGAGGCTTATGTGCCCGATCACAACATCGATTGCCCTATTATTATCATTATCACAAACATCCGAGTTAACTTTCGATAATCGATTTCCCGTGGGATACTACTCGCGATTCATATGTTATTACTGACCCACGCGTGTGCCAGGCGAATAACTAATCACGTTTTTATAATTTATAGATGAAACGAATTTTAACACACTCCATCCTATTAGTCGGAATGGTAAAATAGTGTTAATGAGCGAGGAGTTGATAAAGAAGATACAAAATGAACAGTCTACCTGGCATTGGACTCCATGGCTAAGAACTCGGGTGGAAGTCAATGAGGATGGCATAGCGCAGCAGACGTGCCCTGGTGGAGACTCCATTGAGAGTTTCCCTGACTCACTATTTGATGGTATGTAATAATAGTCTTTTATTCTTTTTCGTATAAACACCCTTTTCTCTTATTTACTTTTTAATACCACGACCACGGCCTACCACGAAACCCTTTTCAAATTCGGGCATTCAATTACTATTCCTCTTAAATGGTAACATTTCGGCGGTTATTGTTCTCGTAAGAATACACACGAAACAATATATTTTCTTGCTAATTTCAGATGAACAGTTGAGGCAAGGTGCTTTCTTACTTTATGTGATGTTTGGTATCTACTCATTTACACTTCTGGCTATCGTGTGTAACGATTACTTTATTCCTTGCGTCGAACTGATTTGTGAAGACTTAAAGATTCCTCAGGTATTAAAAATCATATTTAATAATTGCATTTCTAAAATATTTATGTAATTTTTATCGTTGATGTAAGATTGGATATTGAACTAAGCGTTGTTAATTTCTTTCAGAATGTAGCCGCAGCTACGTTCATGGCTGTCGCCACATCTTGTCCAGAATTCTTCGTTAACGTGATATCGACGTTTTTGACCGAGTCCAGTATGGGTATTGGTACCATTGTCGGTTCAGCTATTTTCAACGCCCTCGGAGTGGCAGCTGTAGGAGGTCTCGCCACGGTCGTGGTGAGTATAATGTAGATAGATAAATATTATTTGCAAGTTTCATTCAACAAATGTACAATACACATTTGCATAGATACCTATCTACATACCTAAGTGACTTGCGCATGGAAATTGTTTATTTTGTTACACAAAGAAGTTTATTCTGTTAAATCACTGTTTTTATTATTATTTTAATTGGGATGTTTTTGTTGGTTCCAGCCTATCAAAATCGAGGCTCGTCCTGTCACAAGGGATGTAATTATCTATATGATTAACGTTAGTGTACTAGTGGCCTTTGTATGGGATGGACAGATCGACTGGTACGAGGCTGTGGTACTTGCCGTCCTATATGTCCTCTACTTTATTATCATGTTCAACAGTGTGAGGATGTTCGCTTTGTACGACAGATTAGTTGCTAAATGGTGCAATAAGAACAATACACTGGATAGTAAGTATTGTTTTAATCATAAAAGGTTTATTTTTCCTAGATAACGAAGCGCTAATAACAAGATAATAGTAAAATGAATTCAAAGCTAACCTACAATTTGGATTTTAGTTAATCATTTATGTCATTTTAGTTGTAGAAATGCCGACCGCTGAAAACGGAAAGTCTGTTGAAGAAGGCGTGGATAACAAAGGATTTAACGATACAACTCTTTCAAATCCTGAGAAAGTGTCAGTTGTTGATAATGGTAAGAAGTTGCGTCCACTAAAACAAACACACGACTTCTATGAGATAAAATATAACAGAAATAAAAACATGAATTGTTACAGTTGAAACTGAGGTCGTTAAACCCAAGAAGAGTGTCTTCAGGTGGCCCAAAGAAAACTCGAACTTGTATAAGTTTTGGTGGCTCTACACTTGGCCCTTGAAACTTGTACTGGGTATGACCATCCCATCGCCCATAACTTACAGAAGATGGTACCCACTTGCTTTCTTCATGTGCATCGTCTGGATTGGTGCTAACTCATACTGTGTGTCTTGGAGCATGACCGTGATTGGTAAGTAGTTTTCAACTTAATTTGAAACTATTTAAGGTCTTAAACTGAGGAGCAATATTTGATTCACTGATTGATTAGCGAAAGTAGGAAACTGAAAAGAAAAAATTGAAGAAACAATTATTTTGCTTTCTAATTAGAGTTAGATAATGTGAAGAAATAATTCAATGTGAATCAAAACACCTTTCAAAGTATTAGGCAATTTGGAAGTAACTTTTTTATTATATCTTAACATAAATTTATCCTCGGGTCTGTAGGTACTTTGTTGAAATAAATCACTGGAATTCCGAAGGCGATTCATAATAAATAGCTTCACTGTACTGGTACAAACCGTATCCTTTTCTTCACTCTTTTGGTTAGGGAATACCCTAATTCTATATAAGGCGAGACTTTCCCAAGCCTTGTGGAGATTTTTTTCCCAAGAAACTCGCTATCTGGCATAATATATTGTGTAAAGGTTGTCCTTGTTCGTATAAATTCGGTCTTGACGGGATTTAATGTGGCCGGAGTGAAATAGACCCGCTTTTTATTAGACGCTGGACTTATATTTAGGTTGTAAGAAAGCTACAAATTACCTGTTACAGCGCTAATATTATCTAAATGTTATTTTTAGTTTAGCAACAGTTTAAAAATGGATATAACTGTATTGTTTTTTACAAATAGAACGTTGTGTGTGAGTTGTGAAACCATTTGATCGGCCTTATTAACAAGTTTTTTTTAGTTTTGGACAGAACCATTGAAACAGTTTTTGTATTTCAAATTAAAGGTAGGAATAAGATTTAAATTACAAAACCCACACTAAAATAAATCTTGTTTTGTAATAAGGGGGAATAAGTTTTGAAATAGCCACGTATTCATATGCGGTTACAGATAGATTTCTTCATAGTTTTTCTTAGAGATATGTTGTTACCTAAATACCTACGCTAAGAAAGCTTTCGGTACCTACAAAATCTGAGTGCTTGAATTGATGAACTTACTACTAGGCCACGACTTCTACGATCTCTTGGGAGCTGTCTATACACAAGCGAAATAGATTAAACCTTGTCGCCTCAAGAATATTTGCAACAAAATTACAAATTATTAATCGAAGATGATAAATAATAACAACCACTACGTAATTACGATAATTGTAATTAACATTAGCTTGCTTCTTAGAATCACTGTTTAAGTAGATACATCTTGTTCATTGTGTTTTTTCCTTAAACTGAGGACAAATATTTTCGAGTTGTAAAAATTTTTTCGTTAATACTAATCTATATTTTTATAGCTTGTTTTATTTGATCTCAGTCTATGACTATTTAAGTTATTCCTAGTACATATAGAGGGTTAATTTATTAATTTATTACAAGTGAATCTATTGTAAATCTATTATAACTTTAGAAATACCTTTTAGAGCTCTTATCACTCCACCTATTGCACTATGCCTCAAAGAGCCAATAGACCACAACAGACGAGGCCCTATAGGGCTGGTGTTCAGCCGGGGTTGCGGGGTAAGGGCAATGAGGCACCGCGACCTCGGTCCAGAGCAGGAGAAGGAACGGGGGGTTTCAGTTAGTAAGAGTCTGCCACTTAGGGCGGGAAAAGTCATTTGATGATTTTCTCCTCACAAAAATGGCTATTACACTGTAAAATAGTCTTACGTGATGATTTAAAGGAATCATGGACATGTTTAAATTGTAACTTTATTTCCAGGTCATACTTTCTACATTCCCGAATCAGTGATGGGTATGACTTTCTTGGCATTTGGTGGATGTCTTCCTGAAGCTTGTTCCGTGTTCATCATGTCCAGACGAGGTATGTACTCATAAGATTTGAAAGAGCGTATAATGTAACTGTATTCTTGTATATTATTATTAGAATATGATCTGCGAAAGTATAGTTATGATGCGAATGTGTATATATGTATATTTTATAATTTTAAATTAACTTTGTCTGATGATGTTGTTTAAGAATCTATGGTTAATTTTCATAACCTCAATATCAATTGTATTATTATTTTGTCACTTAAGTTTGCATTCACGAGGCTGGGCGTTAATTTTCCATTAGATTTTAAGATAAATTTAGACCTTACGCAACATTAAAACTATAAAAAGTTATATATCGATATCGGAAGACATTGATCATAAAGATAAACAGACCATGATTACTGGCTAATTAGCAAAAAATAATTTGGATAACACGTAGGTTAATATCAGCATAAATATCTACTCGATATAATATTGTTATAATTAGTAGAATATTAATATATTTGTGTTCATTATAGAACTTCTCGTTTAGTGATAAGATTCCGTACACAATCGACTTTAATATTATCGACCGATTATAATTTATGTAAAGAAAAATTGAGGAAATAATATAATTTATTTTTTATCTACTACGTATGGATTCTAGAATTGATCTCGATATTAGTATTAAGATATGAAGATAACAGATAAGAAAGCGTCCGCATTGCTAAATTCATAAAAATACCAGCAATCCTTATATTAATAGCTCAAAGTACCCAAGCGAATGTTTATAAATAAAAACTTACTGAACGTGAAGTTATAAGTGTAGCCCTAAGCTTAATAAATATGCGAATATCTGGCTTATCTACCGTTAAAAATATCAGGAATTAAATGATAAAAAATAGTATAATTTTAGATTTATATCTTTAGCGCTATCATAGCTATAATTCCTAATATGTCTAGAAGCGATTCACTGATTAATATTTAATTTGGACTATCATATTGTTACAGGTGAAGGAGGTATTGGTGTCTCGAATGCTCTGGGAGCTAACTCCTTGGCTATCTTGTTCGCGTTGGGTTTGCCGTGGCTTATTAAGACATTGAGCCTGGTCGCAGAGAACGCTGACCAACAGGCCGTGCTCATCAACTCAGCTGGTATTGACTTCGTAGTGGGCTCTTTGCTTGTAGCCGTCGCCTGTTTATGGATCACCCTTTACATTGGCAAATTCACGCTCAGAAAAAGCCTCGGTGCTATTCTCTTAGTTCTCTACGTCATCTTCATTACTTTCGCTATTCTAGTAGAGATGGGAATTATTATAGGCGTTGAAATGTGTTGAGTAATTTGTTCGCAATTTCATTGGATTAAGATAACGGAGTTAATAATTATTAGAGGTTATTAATTCTCTTTGGCTTTGTATATGCTCAGATGGATCACTGTTGTTAAGGATACCCATGAATGCAGAAGTTCTAAGTCATTACAATGAGTAGCTGTTTTGTTAACATATGTAAAAAATATGTCGTCTGAACTGTCATATGTAATGATTTGAATACATAATGGGTTGAGAAATGACTATTGGGTAATTTTAATGAATTTCTGTAGGTTAGGTGATCCTTTGAGCTAGATCGAGGCCTTAGTTTAATACATAACTCGTTATTGGAATGACTAAGAGAGTGTACTCAGACTTTTGATTCGATTAAGTAAAATTAAAACTCAAGCGTGGTGGCATTATAATGACTTGCGTTGTGATATTAGTTACATGATATAGATGTTCTTTTTTTTAAATGGCGCTCTGCTGTCCTGCTATGTCACGACACTCTTCCATAAGGTGAAACAAAGACCTAATCATGGTCGCAGTGCACTGCTGGATTTAGATCATTGGTATTTATAACTAAACTAAAATGAATATGAGTCTTCATTTAGAATCGTCTGCAATACTTATATATCTATCATTGTTCTACGAACTTAAAATTGCTTTTGACACTTTACTAAATAGAATTAAAAGTCTGAGTAAAGGTAATGAGCGATTACAAAAGGTAAGCCAGGATCTGATTATAAGCTGCTGATAACGATTTTGATATTTAATAAAGATACAGGGTGACTGGTTGAACGACGCGGATGTACAGCGTGTTTAAGCACCACTAAATGTGTATAATATCTATAAATTTTATGAAGAATGAAAATGTTAATAAATTTATCTATCACTAAAATAAGGGATATCAAATTTTATTCCCGGAACGGAAAAAACATTATTGATTTGTATATTTGCTTTTTCATATTCTCAGTAATTAATTGACGTGGAAAGGGTATACAGAGGATATATAAACATGATATGTGAACCCTTGACCTACTACCCCTTCGACTGTTTCCGTAACTTTATCACTGTTTTATTTACCTGTTGCTATCGCAGAGTGGATGTTGGATCTCCTTCGTTGAACTAGTCAGTCTGCCATTCCGGTACAAACACTTGTGATATTTACTTACCTTGCTGTTCGGGTCGGTGGCCCATTGAATCGCGTCCTTTTGCATTTTTTAGTATAAGTAATTTCAATGTATTCCTACCTCGTACAAAATATAGTAAAACTCTATTTTTGCGACTGATAGGACGTACCTACGCATTACAAATGAACTTTAATTAGTGCTTAAGTGTGTAAATTAAATATTATTTATTTAAAGTTGTTTGATTTTGTATAAAATTTCTTTAAATCTTTATCGATGGTTATGAGAACTTTGGTTGCAAATAGACAAAGTAGATTGGCTGAATTGTTGTTTTTTTGCCCACGGCATTGCCTTACTATCTGCATCTGCTCATTGTTAATCCGTCGGTCTGTCTTGACGTGAAAGAAAGTCAAACAAACAAACAAACGCATATTCATAATATTAGTACGAATTATATGGCAGGTAAATGTGCTCCTGTCAAGGTTATTACCTACAAAATATGTAGTAATGCCAAAATGTTCTAGGCCTCAATTACGCCTATATTGTTGTAGTCAGAGCAGAAAAATTAAGGAGAACATCGTTTAGGGCCTATTTCAGATTGTCTGGATAACCGCTATGTACTAGATTTATGTTAATATCATTAACATAATACTAAATTAGGCATATAATATATAATTATAATATGGAGGTTTGTCAAAAACACGGTTTTTATGCGTCTTAATATGTGATTCGGGATTGTTTTACTTTAAGGCGATCAACACATTTACGAACGCACCTCTTTCGGATCCAGCGGAAGGAAAAATCTCGAGAGTCATCACTGCAAGGGTACAGTGGGGCATGTGGTGGTGGTGTGCCCTGTTTGAACTGTGTTAGCCGAAGCAATGGTGCAAAGTGAGATGAACTGGGAAGCCATCGCGGTGAAGCGCGCAAGGAACCTATCCTACTCCTTATGTCCCAGCCACCGCAGGAAGAGACTTTCCTGGCGTCTGGGTTCGCGTCACGATCTCCAGATCCTGATAAGAATCAGACTAGAGAATACGGCGCTTAGCGTTTCGACACCGCGGCTTGTAAGAGTCGAACAGATAGTATAGTAATAGATGGGGTCAAACATAACTGATGTTCAGCCGGGTTTGCAGGTCCAGCGCAGTTTCTTTAGTCAGCAAGAGTCTGATACTCCGTATAGTCTCCACCTAGGATGAGAGAAGTCATTTGTTGATAGTCACCATAATGGGTGGCCACGACTCTAAGCAATGAAGATTGCGATGCAAAGAGGAGGAGGTTTGGCATTAGCTCGTGTGATTTATGCAGAGCCATATTCCCGTGGTTTTGGAAAATATAAATCTTAGGTTTATTGCCGTAGCTTTATTATGCTATAAAGGCTACATAATTTTGAATATTTAAGGAACTTGTAAAAGAATTTGAGATTTTAATTAACGAGTATTTTGATATCCCAGCGTCCCAATGGGTACGTTTAAAAAGTGTGTTTTCATGATAAGGAAGCCTGTGGAAAATGTGTCGTTTTCCCTACCAAGCCTAATTGAATTGTCCGTTACCGCAACTGAAATCGCATAAAGATAATAAGTACTTTTTCTATTAAAACCAAGGTTAAAAAAAGAGCAAGTATTAACAATTTTCAGTGTCCATTTATTGAGTTTTACAATTTGTCAGTTTAGATCCGTGTGGATCACTTTTTTTTTCAATTATTTCAATTATGCTTCATTATAATTATAATCATATCATTGTCACTTAATCCTAATGTTAAATACGTGTGTACGACCTAAATAATTATAATCGTAAGGTCATACAGCCTGGTCTCTTGTGTTCACTAAGCTTTCAGCCCCGGTTACACCTGAAACATGTAAATTATGCGTTATTTACTTATAAATAGAGACACATTTTCTTTGACATGCTTATTAAATGATTGTCTTATATAAATACGTAAATTATTAAATTACTTTTGGTTCTGTGAAGTAAGTACTTTAACGATGCTCTTAAAGGCACGCCGGTACTGTTGACTTTACGTCTGTTTGAAGGTATCTCAGTATCTTGAGTATAAATTAAATATCTACTTAACATAATGTTTCGAATTTGCTGAATTATTGTTAAATAAAAGTATACTTAGATCTATGGAAAATATACAGTATGTTTAGACGAGTTCTAAATGAATGGCAATGCCAGATAAGATCACAATTAGCAGCTGAGTCGCTATCTGAAATACTCAATCATTGATAAGCAGATTATTTTATTACATGCGTAATCTGTTCGTGAACAAACAGTTGAAAGTCGTTTATTGACTTCATCATGGTGTTTTGATAACAGATCAACAGGTGCTCGTGCTTATTGCCTGCTTCTCAGCATTTTTTAGATCAAATTTCACAATCTCTCAGCTCACAGTTAGCCGCTAAGTATGAATAGTATCTGGACGAACGAGCTCAGCGTTAATTAGTTAGTCAAGCTTCAGATGACGAGTTATTCTCAAATGCCGGGTCGAATTGGTGATTACTAGTATGCAATTAGTAGCAAAGTGAATTTTGATGTTGCGTTACCATTGTTTCAAACGACGCGCGACGCTGAGATCGAGCACCGCTTGGAGTAACTTATTAATTTTATCTTATATCTAATGAAATTAGTAAAAAAAACCGACCCAGCTAATGGGTAAGTGTTACCAGTCATAGGAATGCCCTCGTTTTGTGTGCGAAATCGTGATAGATATGTCTTTGTGGCGACCACGACGTCGTGGTTGGTGAAGCAGAACAGTATCGCCACGCACAGACCCTGGACATAAACATTGACACATATAAGCACCACTAGATAAAATTATAAGATACCGCCAAGAGAGCAATGATTAAATCAGGAGCATCTTAACAAATTCTAAATAATGTAGGACTAACCTGTAAACTAGTGAGAAGCGCCGAAAATATTTGGTAAGCCTTTTCCCATGGCGAGTCAGGCAAGGGCCGAAACGGGAGTAATACAAAGTGTAGCCCGAAGAGTGGTACCTGTGGACAAACAAACAAACACATCAGACGGCACGAAGGTGTCCTGACATGTTGCATTTGAACGGACAGACAACTTGAGAAAAGGATCTGGAACTTGGAAAGGCCGAATACATTAGATGGTGTGAATGCGATTGCTTGCAGGACAGCGAGGGTCTTTCGTACCTAAAAGATGAAAGTGAGGTATTTTGTGTGTTGTAGAGATAATAAAGAATAATTTAAACATTTATAAAATGTGCAGCGCTGGCCACTTTCGTAATTACGCATCTACATATTTAATGTGAAGCCAGTAAACTCATGGGATTTTAGATTGAATATTCGAGTATAATGGTACAAATCTGCAACAAATACAAACTCCCGATATTGCACACGAACTGTTTTATAGTAACGAGATGCAATTGAACCAGTAACGGCACTGCTTTCTTGTTCGGGTCCCAGACGCTCTTATCTATAAGAAAGTTTAAAAATAAAGTCACTTCATAAAGCGCTAGCAGTAAATCGTTTCGAGAACAAAGTTCGCCGAAGCTATTTTCGCTTTACGCATACATATAAGTAATAAATAAAATTATGGAACGATCGCTAAATGTATCACAAGGAAAATTTGGTGTCGCTTTTTAAAAATATACAAGCAAAAAATCGCTTGACACAGCAATTGCTCATGATAATTCCGATATACAAATTTGTACATTGCGTAAAAACTTATTTACCTTCGCAAAAAAAAAGGTGAGTTCGCAATGGAAGTGGTTCATGAATTACAAATGAGTACTAATCTAATGTCGCTCTCACGAAAGAAAACTCTGTTGTTATTTTAATGCTGCATCCATATTGACATTGCTTTTTATAGAGCAATATTACGCACTAGTGAGACGATTTTATGTTAGCAACGTTCATATACATTTTAAAGAAATTGCTTATTATACTTTGTGTTTTATTAAATGTACTTATATTATACCTCATAACTAACTAGTAGTCACCTAATATTTGGCGACGGACCTAACTAGTTTTATAATACTTTAATTAATTATTAAATATGAGAAAAATAGTAAATTGTTATTTGTAAGTAGTACTAAAAATTCTCTTAAGTTATAATACAAAAATATATTTTAACTAATACTTACACAATCAGACAGGTTCCACTTAGATTTTAAAATGTTTGTTGAATTACCATGCAGTACTTATGTATGTATGTATATCTGTAGTCAGAAATGTTGCCAAACAGAAAATAGAGATAGGTGTGGAAAAGCCATTCGAATAGAAGTAATAAAGGCGCAATGATCGCGGTCATAATTAGACCTCATTAGTTTTGACTTGATCTGAACAAAAAATATTGTGACGGAAAAGTGGTTCAAACTCTTTGACATCATGACGTCAATGGATGGTTGTCAAACGTTGCCTAGAGATTGTAAATTTCGTCGTGAATTGTCAACACGAGTTGGTGTAATCGGCAAGGCGTGTGGATTACACCACAGAGACCCCGAGTTCGAGTCCCGCCGTAAACATGAAGTTTTTTAGTTGATGGAAGTTTTGTCGAACTTTCTGGAATTATTTGTGTAAAAGAAATGAAAAATTAAAGAGCGAGAAGGAGAATAAATAAAAATGAATAACGAAATTATTGGAAGGTTCTGGAGGCATGACGATCAAAAAGAATAACGAAATTGAATGTTCCAGAACCTGACCGGGGGTATATAAGCGGAACTGCGGCTCACCGCTGGCAGTTGAGTTCTAAGTCTAAAGCGATTCGGAAGAAAAGGAAGAAGTGAAAAAGAAGAAAAGTGAGTGAAATAGTGAAGTGCAGTGAAATAGTGAAGTGCAGTCAGTTAAGTGAGTTAAGTCAGCGTGAACGGCAAAGTTGTGTCAGTCGGCCGGACTCTGCTGTTAAGTGCAATAGAAAGTCTGAAAACCGGTATTAGTGTTTCATTTCACCCAATCCCGTAACCCAAGCCCGCATAGTCAGGAACGTGACGTCAGGCACGTAACATTTGGTGTCAGAAGTGGGATTGGAGAAAAATGCCGCTAGTACCGCAGGAAGTAAGAGGAGTGAGTACCCGTTCAATGTCAGAAGCGCAGCGTGTGAGGGAAGAGGGTGCTGCAGCTCAAACCAGCGATGCAGAAGCCAAGCCTGTGCAGGTGGATCTTCTGCTACAGCTGCAGCAAATGATGGCAGAGCAAGCGCGCCGCCAAGAAGAGCAAGCGCGCCGCCAAGAAGAGCAAGCGCGCCGCCAAGAAGAGCAAGCGCGCTGTCAGGCAGAACAGCTGCGGGAGCTGAAAGAAGAGCAAGCGCGCCGCCAAGAAGAGCAAGCGCGCCGCCAAGAAGAGCAAGCGCGCCGCCAAGAAGAGCAAGCACGCTGTCAGGCAGAACAGCTTCGGGAGCTGAAAGAAGATCAAGCTCGTCGCCAAGAGGATCAAGCTCGCCGCCAAGAGGAGCAAGCGCGTCGCTTGGAAGAGATGCATAAGGATTTCACGAAGGGACTGCAAAAGGCTGTCGAACGGGTACAAGAAGTAGAGGAAGGGTTAGGCAAATTGGAACATCGCGTCATGGCGATAGAGGAGAGAGTGGAAGAAGAGATCGCCAAAATCAAGCAGGAAGTGACAAGCCCAAGCCCTTTGAAGAGCCGAAGCCGTCTTGCAGCCGTTTTTGACACCCCAAATGTGGCTTCAAGCGCAACGAAAGGGCTCAAGATTCCCCATTACGACGGAACAACATCCTGGACCGCGTTCAAGCTACACTTTGAGACACTTATGGAGGCTTATGGTTGGACTCAGAAGGAAGCACAGTCAGCCCTCACCCTGGCCCTCCGTGATCAAGCGCTCTCAGTGCTGGAAGCTATCGGCGCAAGTGGGGATCTCAGCTTTAGTGCCCTCCTCGACGCACTTGAGGCACGTTTTGGAGACAGCCACCTCGAGCACGTGTACAGAGCGCAATTAAAAGAGCGTACTCAGCGTGCTAATGAGAGTCTACAGCAATGGTCCGTGGAAATCGAGAAACTTGTGCGTCGAGCTTTCCGGTCGACTCCGTCAATGATTGAAGGCACGCTTCTCCAAGCATTCATTGACGGTGTTCGGGACCCCGAAGTACGAGCTGCTGTTCATCTGGGCCATCACAAGAACATGAAAGAAGCTCTGGCTCATGCATTGGAAGTGGAAGCCGTGCGTGGTAACTCCCGTACCTTACGTCTGCGGGAAATGACGACAACGGAGCAGGTACCTCCACGCCGTCGGAACTTCATGTGCTATGGATGCGGAGAGCGTGGGCACATGCGTAGTAACTGCCCGAAGAAGGTGAACCGCCAGGACGCGGCGGTCTCAACTTCTGACCAGCAGGGAAACTAAATCCAGCCAGGGCTGCGGGGTGGGCGCTGGCCGGTAGTGGAACAACCCCAACAATCTACATCAAGCAAACTAACGATGGAAATACTCTGGTGATAGACGGTCAAGTAAATGGGAAAAACAGTCAGCTAACATTAGATACTGGAGCTTCAAGGACGGTGATAAATGTTCGGCTGCTCGGGCAAAACATCAGGAAACACCTTAAACCAATTGTCGGCCTACGAATGAAATCAGCTACCGGCCAGTGCATACCGATAAGTGGAAAACTGCAGGTAACGATCAAAATTGGGGAACGTGTTTATCGACATGAGGTTATTGTGGCCGAAATTCTGGATGACTGCATCCTGGGACTTGACTTCCTGCGAGGGCACCAGTGTAACATCGACTTAAAATCTGGAGTTTTACTATGTGGAACTGAGGAAATTCCGATGAAGGGTGGAACCCTGGGAAAAGTTTGCTGTTTAAGAAGAACTGTTCTTGCACCAAAATCACAGACTCTCGTACCAATCGCATTACCTAGGAGGAAGGAAGGAAGTTTACCTCGAAGGTGCGCTGTGATTGATAAATCGGAACACGTAAGCTCATGGCTACCGGCAAGAACTGTCGTGGGGTCATCTGATGTCAACCGCATTCCGGTATTCAACTTCAGTGATTCAAAAATTACGATTGAAGAAGGAGAGCCTGTGGGCGTATTGGAAGAAGTGGCCTGGATAAGAAAATGCTCGGAGAATCTTGTGAAGAAGGACAGTACGGGAATAGACTTTGTAACGAAAATCTTAGACGAAAACAAAACTCTGACAAAAGTGGAGACTATGAAAGCTAGAAATTTACTTCTTCGATTCTCTGATGTGTTTTCAAGAAGCGATGGTGATATTGGCCGAACTGGTTTGGTGAAGCATAAAATAAACACAGGTGATACAATGCCAATTCGTCAAAGGCCCAGACGTATACCATTCGCTCGTGAGAAAGAGGTTGAAGAAATGATTGACGATATGAGGAAAAATGACGTGATAGAGCCCTCTTCTAGCCCTTGGTGTTCACCTGTCGTGCTTGTCAAGAAGAAAGATGGTTCAACGAGGTTTTGCGTAGACTATCGACGATTGAATGATGTAACCAAGAAGGATAGCTACCCGTTACCAAGAATCGATGACACACTTGACACACTGAGTGGCATGAAATGGTTTTCAACGCTCGATCTGAAAAGCGGCTATTGGCAGGTGGATTTGGATCCCAAGGACAAGGAAAAGACCGCATTCTCAACTGGGAAGGGACTCTGGCAATTTAAGGTGATGCCATTTGGATTATGCAATGCACCGGCAACCTTTGAGCGTTTGATGGAACAGGTGCTGGCGGGACTGCTGGGCGAAACCTGCCTAGTTTACCTCGATGACATCATCATTGTTGGACGGGATTTTGACGATCATCTAAGGAAATTGGAAAAGGTACTCGACAAGCTGCGTGGAGCAAATTTAAAGTTGAGTCCAAAGAAATGCTCTTTCTTCAAGCGCGAAGTGAATTATCTAGGACATGTTATTTCTGAGAGAGGAATTGAGACTGATCCAGCCAAGACTGCCGCTGTTAAGGAATGGCCAACACCTAAAGACAAAACGCAAGTTCGGGCATTTCTTGGATTGTGCTCGTATTATCGGCGGTTTGTGAAAGGATTCTCGGACATTGCCAAGCCATTGCATCGATTGACAGAGGAGAAACGTACCTTTATCTGGGGCGAGGATTGTGAGCAAGCCTTTCGAGAACTAAAAGAACGGCTTTGTAACACACCAATTCTCGGATACCCCAGTGCGAAAGGAATATTCGTAGTTGATACGGATGCCAGCAATATTGGAATAGGAGGTGTCCTTTCACAACGCGATGGTGAGCAGGAGAAGGTTATTGCTTACTTCAGCAAGTCACTATCCAAGCCGGAGAGGAATTATTGCGTGACCAGGAGGGAATTGCTGGCCGTAGTCAAAACTCTGCACCATTTCAAGAAGTATTTACTGGGACGGAAATTTTTGATCAGAACTGATCACGCTGCTTTGAAATGGCTGCTTCAGTTTAAGGATCCCGAAGGCCAAGTAGCCAGATGGTTGGAACAACTTCAGGAATTTGACTTTGAAATCGAACATCGCGGCGGAAGAATTCATGGCAACGCAGATGCATTATCGAGACGCCCATGCGTGGAAGATTGCAAGCATTGTGCCAAGAAGGAAACTGCTTTTCTTAAGGTGATAAGGACTGATACTGTTGACGAGGCATGGGGAGATGATGCGATGAAATTAGAACAGGAAAGAGATGCAGATATTAAACCAATACTGGAGTGGCTACGAAGTGGTAACAAGCCAAGTTGGAGTGACGTCGCCCAATATAGCGCGGTAACGAAAGGTTTATGGGCACAGTGGAAAAGCCTTACGCTGCATAACGGACTTCTGTGCAGGAAATGGGAATCAACAAACGGCAAGGACGAGCATTTGCAATTGGTGGTGCCTCGTTCAAAAATAAGGGATGTATTAAAAGCGTTCCATGATGGATCTTCTGGAGGACATTTGGGAATTAGGAGGACTTTGGTGAAGATCAAGGAGAGGTTTTATTGGTTGCATTGCAAATATGACGTCGAAGATTGGTGCCGGAAATGCACTAGTTGTGCAGCTGTCAAGGGCCCACAAACAAGAAGCAGAGGGGCGATGAAAATCTACAATGTTGGTATGCCTTGGGAGAGAATAGCCTTAGACATCGCTGGACCATTTCCAATCACTGATTCGGGCAATCGCTACGTTTTAGTGGTTATGGATTATTTTACAAAATGGCCGGAGGTCTTTGCCATACCGAATCAAGAGGCAGTAACGGTAGCCACGAAGTTGGTAAACGAGGTATTCACCCGATTCGGAGTGCCCTTGGAGATGCACAGTGATCAAGGACGGAACTTTGAATCCCAAGTTTTTCAGGAAACTTGTAAACTTTTGGGAATCCATAAGACTCGAACGACCCCTTATCATCCACAGTCAGATGGCATGGTCGAACGCTTCAACCAAACATTGGAGCGACACTTAGCAAAGGTGGTTGACAGCCATCAGAGAGATTGGGACACTTACATACCTCTCTTCTTGCTTGCCTATCGGACTGCTGTACATGAAAGTACCGCAAAGACGCCTGCATTTGCAAATTTTGGAAGGGAATTGAGATTACCGGCAGATCTTGTATCGGGCTGTCCACCTGGTGACTCTCGCACCGAGTTTAGCGATTACATAAGCGAGTTAAGGGCAAAAATGTTGGACATTTATGAGCAGATCAGGGAGGCCGGTCTTCAAGCTAGTGATCGCGCAAAGACGCGCTATGATCGACGAGCCAATTCTGTTGGGTTTGAAGAGGGGTCATTGGTCTGGCTTCATAATCCAGTCAGAAGGAAGGGAAAATCTCCGAAGCTGCAACCGAGTTGGGAAGGTAGTCACGAAGATCAATGACATTACTTACAGAATTCGGAAGACTTCAAGGAGCCCTTTGAAAGTTGTCCATATAGACAGGTTGGCGAGGTACTACGGCAGCAACGATGCTCGGGACGAGCGAATCTAAGAGGAGGGCAGTGTGACGGAAAAGTGGTTCAAACTCTTTGACATCATGACGTCAATGGATGGTTGTCAAACGTTGCCTAGAGATTGTAAATTTCGTCGTGAATTGTCAACACGAGTTGGTGTAATCGGCAAGGCGTGTGGATTACACCACAGAGACCCCGAGTTCGAGTCCCGCCGTAAACATGAAGTTTTTTAGTTGATGGAAGTTTTGTCGAACTTTCTGGAATTATTTGTGTAAAAGAAATGAAAAATTAAAGAGCGAGAAGGAGAATAAATAAAAATGAATAACGAAATTATTGGAAGGTTCTGGAGGCATGACGATCAAAAAGAATAACGAAATTGAATGTTCCAGAACCTGACCGGGGGTATATAAGCGGAACTGCGGCTCACCGCTGGCAGTTGAGTTCTAAGTCTAAAGCGATTCGGAAGAAAAGGAAGAAGTGAAAAAGAAGAAAAGTGAGTGAAATAGTGAAGTGCAGTGAAATAGTGAAGTGCAGTCAGTTAAGTGAGTTAAGTCAGCGTGAACGGCAAAGTTGTGTCAGTCGGCCGGACTCTGCTGTTAAGTGCAATAGAAAGTCTGAAAACCGGTATTAGTGTTTCATTTCACCCAATCCCGTAACCCAAGCCCGCATAGTCAGGAACGTGACGTCAGGCACGTAACAATATTCGCCATGATAAAATGTGGCATTTAGATGTGTATTCTATGGATATTGAACTACTTTTTGAATCAGATTATATTAGTAATCAGATAAAAACATTGGGTTTTTATATAGGCGAAATGTGTCTTCTTGATGCCTTTCAAAATTTCTTACAACCTGTATCTGATCTAAGTACAGTAAAGACAAAAATGCCAATAATTTTGAACAATAACAAAAATGGTTTTTTTCTTATACTAATAGATACCTAAACAAAACAAAAAAAAAAAATCTAAACAATATATTTCTGGCACTAACCTTTATTGTAATAATTTTGTAAGGTACCTTTCATTATAAATTATAATTCATTACCTAGGTTTTACATTTAAACTTGTATTATTTTAACGTGTTTCATTGTACCTCTCTAATCTCTAATATTATTGGATTTTGAGAGTTAAGAATGTTTCCTTGTGGTGTACCTAAAGAATGTCTTTATGTCAAGAGGCAGCAGGTCACCTCCTGATCTCTATGGACATCCTCAACACCGGAGAGGTTATAAATACTTCGCTCACTTTTGGTTCCCTATAAATTTCTTACCAGTATGAGAGCAGCTCTTGCCGCCTTCCTGGCAGCCACGGATGCGTGCTGAGTCGGTGCTGGGTGCAGCTTCGTCACAAGCACTCGCACAACGTTCACCAGAAATACTGCAAACAAAAACAGTGTCAATCCCAACTAATTATGGTAACAACTTTTTTGGTAGAGTCAATTTTACAGAAGTGCTAATTTCGTTTTTGGGGTAGTCAGTTGATCCAAGCTTCATTGCTGAAATACGATTCTGTTGCAGCTGTTTTGGACGTCTATTAATATATAATAAACAATCAATCCTTTGCTTTAAATAATATACAAAAATCGGATCCTAAACTTATAAGCCGCAGTCAGCTGCGAGACGTCGCCACGCGTACGCTATTCTTGAATAAGAATTCCATTGTGACTTGCAGTAGTTAATATTAATATTATACATGACCAAACTAATATTATAAATGCGAAAATAATTCTGTCTGTTCTTCATGTCTAAACTACTGAACCGATTTCTGTGAAATTTGGTACAGTCATAGTTTGGAACTCGGAAAAGGACTAGGATAGTTTTTATACCAAAAATCTGCAGGAAGTCACTATTCACTATTAAATGTGTTTTGTTTTTACGACGGCACATTAGGAACCTCAAAAATTGTAGCCTATGTGTTATTCTGATGTATAAGCTATATTGTAGTTAAGTTTCATTCAAATCCATTCAGTAGTTTTTACGTGAAAGGGTAACAAACATCCATACACCCATACTTACAAACTTTCGCCTTTATAATAGTAGTAGGATTATTCTATCAACAGTCTAGTCAGTTGGATCCTACCAAAATGAAGAATGCTACTATCTAACAGTGTATCTTCGTGCAGGTGTCAGTAACCTACGCCACTATTATTACCACGAAACTCTTTATTAGACAGTGTCAATATTATTTAAGTTTATGAAATAAAAGCAAATGGACAGTGAAGGTCGTCTGAATATGATGAGTGAATGTTAATGGATTCAATGTAAAATAGTTAATGTTTGCAGTTTATGACTGCGTGCTTATGTTTTATAGTTATATAAGAGTACCTATGAAATAATCTATTAGCAGTGTGATTCTGTTCATTCTAAACTTGGAATCTGAATCCGCTGTGAGTAGTCTTAGTACACTAGCGCTACACTTGCGAGTTGTAATAAATTGACCGCAACATTTTGATAGACAAAAGTATGAGATATCTAAGATGACGTTAAAAATGGCATTCTAAAATTTAATTTCACCGTCACTTCGACGCTCACTTCAAAGCCGAACAAGATTTCAAAATAAAACAAATTTTATAGAATCGACGTGTAGGATATTATTGAGGATATATTTGTTTTTCCAATCTTAATAATATTATTTTTGTATTTTTATGTTGTTTCCGCCTGTACGTCACTGTAAGGGTGCCAACTTCAAACTAGTGTTGGGTTCTCACTGAGAACTCTCATAACATAACTTATACTCAGATGGCAACCCTTTTAGAACAGGCATGCTGTTATTTTGTCATATTGTTGAGTTCCACTATTTAAATGTGTAGTACTTATAAAACTAAGGGCCGATTTTTGCATAGTCAGATAAATGTTATTTGAGGAATAAAATTGTTGTTGTCACTGTCTAATACAGAAATTATGACGCGACAACATCATAATTATTTCACAGATAGCTTTTATCTAACCATTGAAAAATCAACCCTAAGTTGTTTAAGTACTTTTTTTATTAATTTTGTTTAATGTCTTGTTTTTATTATAGATTCTAACCTAAGAATTTGAAACATTTCTTTTGTTTATTTTGATTGTGCTATATATTTTTATTTGTACGTAAGTATCCGTGGTGTTTTGTATGACCGACGCCAAATAAATGTTTTTTCTTCCTTTCTTTCTTTACTCAAACAACATGCATTTTTGCACGACTGGCTTAAATTTAATAACAAGATTTCAATAATACCAATTCAAATTAATAACTACTGCTTAACCACGATATCAGTACTATATTTTTGTAGGCTTATCGCATCTCCGCATCCTATGATCTAGGTCAACAGGTGTCACCGTCCGAATCATGTGATGGTTTCAATATCAAAGTAATTGTTCTGAGTATGATTTTATCAATGTCAAACGAAAAACCATAATGTGAAACTTGACACTTTTGAAAATATCTAATAAGACAGAAACGAGGAATGTTATTTTAAGAATTTAGTTTTTTTATATCAAATACTATTATCGGTCGAACTGTAGTGGTACTGTAGTGGTAAAACCTTTAAGTAAGTGTTTTCTTGTGTGAACATAGTCTACATATACGTGGAGACTATTGTTATTAGCAATATTTAAGATAACTTGTTTACTCATAATAATATATGTAATTAGTCTGTAAAGCCTTCTTTAAAACTAATATAAAAAAAAGAAAAATAATTCCTTTGCAATAACCAGTTCGCAAATAGAATGAAGATATGTAAATACTAAGAGCTTATTTCACTATGCCTGTTAAGCCGTTATGTACCGGAAGAGAAAATTGAATATCGAACGTAATTTGTATGCATTATAAATTTATCGGGAACTTATATGAAGTTAGTGAAACAAGCGCTATTGGCATATTTCTGAGTGTAAAATCTTTTTATTTTTGTTTTTTGAACATAGAACGTCTTTTATATTAGTTCTTCCACCATGATTGGGGCGTGAGGGTGTGGCAGACATACTTGCGTTCCACCACCAGTACTTTCTTCTGTTTCGAGCGGTGCTGCCGTAGATGGTTGCGTTTGCATCCTCAATCTCAACTGGACTAAAATTAAATGTTTATCCTATGAGTAATGTTTACTTCTCTTCTTTATGCATATGACTCTCTATGATGATGTAGTATTTGGAACTTAGAACACGGCCATATTTCCTAGGATGACTAGGAACAATCTAGTTCAATTCATTAATTTTTTTTACGATTCTTGTTACGTATTTTTAGTCCATACTCTCGAGGTCCATTGAATAAAATAACTTTATCTTGAATACAGTGACAAACATTTGTATGTGCGAAATATATTAGGTATTTACTTGTCTTGCCTAATTAAGATAAAGATTGTAATTATCCAAAGCAAATAATAGGGTCGGGTTGTTTGTGACGCTTCCTTCTCTTGGTTTTTGTTTTTACTTGAGGAAAATTCTGGCCGTCGAGTTATAGCTTAGATGATCGTATTTTTAATTCGGATCCATATCAAAAAAGGAGAGCACGTTTTTTTTAACATTAAGAACTTCATTTGTGCGGCACAGCGTAGCAGCAGTATTTATTGGCAAGACTAATCTAATCTAATATATTTTTTGTATAAAACTAATAAGAACGTTCCAGAAATAGAGTATAATTTGCCTAAATTATGTAGATATTATGACACATGTTGGCAACAAAATACTCGTACCTACCTACGATTTTTTAACGAATAAATTTTTGTTTTTTAATATATTATGTACCTACGTAAGTGACACCGGTAATCCAATGAATTTGGAACATCTCTTTTTTTAAATCTGTTAACAAAAGTATAAAAGAATCAAAATATTTAACACGCTCCTAGTACAGGTGGTAGAAAAGGGTCAGGGTGTAACGTTTCAAGGAGTTTTGTTGGACGTTTTTCCTTGTAACACTTGATGTCAGGTGTCGTTATATATGGGGTACAAACTGGAAGGCTCTGGTATCCGTAGGGTTAGATGTAACGTTGTAACTCCATCACATAACAATGTGCAGATTCGTGACTGCGAATTCTAATTTCAAATAGGTTATCAGGCGGGCGTCCATTGCTTGTTTTATTAAAGGGATGGGGTTCATGGTCACTGTTATAATTGATGCCGGCTTGACTGGAGAAAGAGAGCCAACCTCAAAGAATACCGTTGTGAAACAACGCTAGCGTTGTATTTGGCCGTATCAGTCACTTTATAACAGGCTCAATCATTTTTCGATAATGCCTCATCTCAAAGTCCTCATCCTCAAATATATCACAAAGCACAAAAGGCACTGCAGTTGTCAACTGTCAATTCTTTTGGTCTTACTGGTCACAATGCGACGTCAAATGTCAAATGATAATACGTTAACTTAGTGTCCCATGAAAAATAGGAATACTTAGAAATATTTTTGTCTTTTTCTAACTAAGTTGTTGAAGTTAAGATAAGATTAAAATGTACTTTTGTAGGTAAGTATACATAACATGAATCCGCCTGCCTTCCTTCCTGACTAGCGTCAGCATGCAATAAAATGGAGTGTATGCAAATCGTTATAATAGCACTTTCATAGTTGTGCTCTTGCCTCATTTACTTTGTTTTATCAGGACCTAGATAGATGTCATCAGTCAAATTTGAACTGAGATTAGTGTTGGCACTGAGTATAGTGTGCTAATAAAAAAATGACCCTTTTTTCCACAAGTATCTTTAATATCTTAAATTAAGATCGTAATCTTTCACCGGATTAATAAATGTAATCTATTGCCACACAATAAACATTTTTATTTTCTGGGCTTGTTTTAGTCAAGGTCGCAGAAACAATAAACCTAAACAAAACGTAATATACACACCGCTATGTATTTTAAGGTTCTTTGCACAAATTGGTGCACATTAATTGATATTAAGAAAAACGGGGCCATTTCAAGCCAGCATAATGGCTTATGGGATGTTTCCAAGAGGGAATGAGTTTCTTCTAAGGCATTTTTATTTAGCCTCGCGTACATTATTCGAATACAAGCAAGCAATAAAGGGAGAATGGGCATTCAGTGATTCCAGGATCCAGAACATTTGAAATTATTTGAGGAATTATTTTCCTCAAATAAGTTCACAAAAATTTCGAAAACCTTAAAACGTTACACATTTAATAAATAAAATATTTGCATTTCATAGATTTGTATAGTTCACTTTTGAAACACTGAGAAAAAAAAGCACAATCATTACAGTCATCCCAAATAGAAAAGCAATTTGATTACCTACAATTAGGGTTGCCAGATCAACATACTTAATGACCGAGCACACTTGCAACTTTTTCTTAACATTTGAACAAAATGGCACCGGATTCGCTGAAAACTTTATTTCGGTGTTAGTGAAAGGTTTATATTCCTATCGACCCTAAATTTGGCCAGAAAAGTGGTGAAAAACGCATATAATAACTATATATATATAATAACTATATATATATAATTAGAACCTACGTGCCTGGTAGATAGCCCAGCTATAACTATCTTCTTACTTAAACCCAATATCATGTTTAAAGGTAAAAACGAATTAGTTTGAATATAAAGCTAATTATGTTTTTGTTACTACTCGTAGATTGTACTAACATCTATATTACTTTCATCATCATCAAAACAAACATAGTTCTTCATAAGCTCCTTAATAAAGGCTGTGAACATTACTGTACCGCGATATGCCAAAATTAAGAAAAGCGTACTGTGACTATTTTTTTTTTCCATATATGGTATCCATATTCGGTCAATCAGATCAAATCGATCAAGAAAAATCTCTCGGACAATCGAAACAATGAAACAATATATTTTAATTGAAAATATGCCATAGAACAGAACTTTTTACAAGATGACTACTACTCGAGAAGAAATGCTGAAACAAACTCATAGGTTGTTTTAGCACACGTGTGTGCCCTAAGCATTGTACCTATATACATCAAATGAATGCTAGACTGAAGAAATAAATGATACAATATACTATTTTTATTTGAACTTTCTTTTATGAGCTATTCGCAGTTTTCATGTAAGGGTACTAAACGTTGTATTTTTCTATCTATATCGAAAAGCACGTAGGACGATCCGTTGGTCCCTCGTGCGTCCGGTCATATCGGAAATCCCTTCGAGATTGAGTTCAATGATGGAGATTGACCAATATAACCTCCTTTTGATATATTTTTCTTATTATATACAACCTAAACCTACCTATTAAAGATAAACAATTTATTGGTTTGTCAAATATGTCGGAAGATAAACGAATTGGCCAATTTAGTAGGGATACTTGATTCAATATCTTTGTAATGACTGGCCAGTTCTTTGTATTCGATATAATGTAGGTACACAGACATATGTAGTTGTATAGAGGAGGTTGAAACAGGAAAATTATCCTTCGACCTCTGAGTTTGGGTAAGATTACCGAGACAGGTGACATTGTTCAGCTAATTTAGACAATTGTGTCTACGCCATTATGTACAGAAGCACTTACAAAGTGCGCTCGTCGTCGCGAGAGAAGATACGAATTAAGTTTTGTATTACGATTGTTATTTTAGTGACGTATGCTTGTATTTTTGTGAAAAATAATTTTTAAATTAAATACAGTTTCTACCGCGCAACTTTGTAAAGGGTTCAAGTTTGTACAAGCCTTATATAAATACCTCACTTTGTGCTTTATTGAAGAGTTTCAAAAGACGCCTTCTCTGTCGTTGTAGTTTTCAAATAAAATTAGATGTAGGTACATATTGTCATACTTACCAAAAGAAGCCATTAACGAAAGTCCAACGGGAACGATGATAATCCAGAATGCGTCGCTTTGGTCCATCCAGCACCTAAGAAATTAAATCAGCAATTAGTAAATTAGATTCAAATGACTTTTAAAGATCACTTATGAACTAAACAATACTGTCTTCAAAGGTCTGTTGAACTCTGCCCAAAGGCATGTAATCAACTCTACTATAGTAATTTATTTTGATTGCTATTGCTACCGCTTGTGACCGAAAAGTTCGATTACTTTAGTTAAGTATTTCTATTCAATGTGGGGATAGTGCTCTTGGCTCTTCGTCCAACTTTACTCATATTATGTACATACTAGCTACTCTCCCGCGGTTTCACCTGCTGCTCCATTTAATCGTTGCGTGATGTTTTATAGTCTTTAGCACTCAGGAACATTGTAACTATATATCAGTGAAAGAATTTTGGCAATCCGAAGATTACCCCTTACACACAAACTTACAAACATACAAATTTTACCTCTTAATAATATTAGTATAGATTTGACGAAATAACAAATACGCGAAAATTTTGAAAGCTTTACATTGATTTTTTAAACGTTTATATATTGAATCGGTAAATTCATAATTCTAAAAAACATATTCGAGATTTATGTACAATTTAAATATACTTAGTCGGGTCATAAGTTCTGTCACAAACTTTTGATGTAATAACTTATACGCCTTTTGACAATTATTTAAAAATTATATATGAAATGAAAGGTCATTAAATGTACAATATAATTTTATTTACATTATTCGAAATGCCCTCCCCCATTTTGAACACATGCCCTTAATCTACGCGGCCAGTCATCGATCGCTGCACGCACCACATTCATATCTATGTCTGCCGCTGCTTTAACCAGAGATGCTCGGAGAGACTCCAAATTCGGGTGAGGTTTAGCACAGACTTTTTCCTCCAAATATTGCCATATCTTGTAGTCCAGTGGGTTTAAATCTGGACTAGAAGAGGGCCAGTCTTCATGCCGGATGAAGTCAATTCCACGAGCGATCAACCAGTCTTGCGTACTTCGTGCCTTATGAGCCGGTGCAGAGTCCTGTTGGAATATCCAATGCCTGTTCCTGAACATTGTCTGAGAAAGAGGTTCCACTATGTTTGTTAGGACAGTATTTTGATAAACTTCGGCACTAGTTCTCACACCTTTTTCACAGAAAAACACCTCAGTTACGCCTGAATATGAGACTCCAAGCCAAACCATGAATGAGGAAGGGTAATGCCCACGCTGGACCCTCGCAATACGCGCGCTTGCTTCTTCACTGCTGTGGGCATACACCTTATCATTTTGTTTGTTAAAACTTTCTTCAATAGTAAAATTTTTTTCATCCGAAAAAAGAATTTCGCGGTATTTTTTTCCCGCGTACCGTCGTAGCAAAGCGCGGGATCTGTCTAGCCTAATTTTTTTTAAACGCTCGTTCAAAAAATGTCCTGTCTTTTTACGATAAGCTCGTAGTCCCAGGTCTTCATTTAGTACTCTTTTAACAGTGGTTCTGCTTAGCCCCATCTGCAGAGCTAGGATTTTTTGTTTACGTACGGGATTTCGTTCGATTCGCGCCTTCACTGCTTTGATGACCTTATGTGTCCGAACTGTGCGAGGTCGGCCGCTTCTCTTACGATCTTCGAAGCTTGACTCTTCGGTGTATCGTTTGATAGTACGATAAACAAACCGTAACGTTATTTTCAAATTTTGAAGAATATTGAAAATGTCTTTTGGCGCGTAACCACAGCGGTGCAACGCGATAACCGCGATTCTGTCTTCTTTATTCGACCACTCCATATTTAAAAATGAATAAAAAATAATTTCTTTTTTATTTTCTACAAGCGCGAAAGTTCTATTTTTAAAATAAGTCGAAGAATTTCTGGCCAGTAATCGAAAATTAAAAATATAAGGTTTTGACAGAACTTATGACCCGACTAAGTATAACAATGTAGTAATAAATGTAATAGGTAGTAGAGTCACTATTTCTCAGGTTTAGGTATAATGCGTGGGTTTTCGATGGATCGGAGATGGAAGGAAACGAATCTATTGTTACGAAAAGTCTGTATAATAAAGTAAAAGCAAATAGAGTAAAGTTTGGTGAATATAAGATTAATAAAACTAAACACAACACGAAAACTGGGAGCGAGCGAGAGCCGCGATAGACGTATCATAAAACATGTGCTGTGCACTGCGGCGTCGGCGCGACTACCCAACGTTGCGTACCTACACGACCGGCGGCGGCCGGCGCTGGCGCGTTGCGTGCGCAGCCGTTTCTAACCGTGCGGTCGCGCCTGTACATTGTACACGCTCCGCAAACCCTCTCAACGACCGCGCGCTACAGTCTCCCCCTCTAACCCGAACGAACGTCCTCGCGATCGGGTTAGCACTTACGAGGCCTACCCCGCCTACGCTTCTGCTGAACTGGAGCCTGGATGCGGCCAACAAAGGGTGTCAAAACTGAAGCATGATACTTCCCAAGCTCTATTCCGTCGCTAAGCCGCTCAAGCACGTAAGTTACTGGACCTACTGCAGCCTTGATCCTATAAGGCCCATCGCGGCGGGGAATAAACTTAGGGGTCTGTCCTTTGCCTGCGTCGTTTGACCCTTGAGTTTTTAACAACACTAGATCGCCGACTTTATAGTCGGGAGCTGGCCGACGGTGCTCGTCGGCATACCTCTTCCGTACCTTCTGAGCCTTCTCGTTTTGCGTTACGTCTGAACGGATTCCAGGCCAATAATACTTGCCGACTAACCGTTGCAATGAACGCTCCTCGCCCATGTGACCAGCAGTGGGTGCATCATGGTATTCAGCCAATATCTTAGCATGTTCGTGCTGTGGTACCTCCATACTATCGGCGGCGCCATAGTCTTCCTCATTTTCGGTACAATACCGATGTACTACCCCTTCGGTGAGTACGTAACCTTTGTCGGCCCTCCCCCTCCCCCTAAAGGGATCGTCGGATTCCGGGGCTTCGACAATCTCACTCACCCCCGGGTCCTTCAATTGGTTTTTGCGCAGGTCCTTAGCACCGCGTGTAGGCATGTCGACCGCAGCTGAACTGCAACATAAGTCACAGTCGGCTTCGTCGGCGGTGCATGCGGGTCGCGACAGCTTATCGGCAACGACGACGTTGGCTTTAACAAGAGTGTGCTCAGTCTTCTCGTTTTTCAAAACGTAAGACCGTTCAAACGGGAACCGGTCTCCTGGACTATTTGTAAAATACCACGACTCCTGGGCTATGTCTAAAACCATGCCTGCTTTGGCGATGAAATCGCGACCTAAGAGAGTCCTAGTGTCGTCACCAGGAAACATCATAAAATCGGTATCGATTATCCGACCACCTAGGGTAACAGGTACTGTCGCGATCTTTATCATCTTCCGGTGACGTGACCCGTCGGCGAGTCCAACGTACCTAACAGCGTCTTTAAATTGAACGCCACCACTCGCTAGTAGCGAGTGCAACAATGGGCTAGCGACGCTATGCGTAGCCCCTGTATCTACTATCGCGACCCCTACTTTACCTACTACACCTATAGTAATTAAAGGGTGCGACGAAGTAGCGAAGAAATCCCCTTTCACGATATTGAAGTCGGATGACTCGGCGCGAATAGGCTTATTAGAACAAGTCTCACATTTAGATCTAACAACCCCCGGCTGACCGCATCCATAGCATCGAACCGGGCGAGTTTTCTCACTATTGTTATCTATTTTATTATTACTAGCTTTGCGACAATCATCTATCGTGTGGCCAAATGCTTTGCAATAAGAACATCTAGTGCGAATACGTTTCAAATTTTCGTTCGAGCTAGGGGTGAGTTTCGAGCCGATGGTTACGCTCGAACTCGTAGTAGCGCCGCGGTCGGGTACCGTAGGTATATTCGATGATTTCGCGGGAATTTTCGAGATTTCTAACTCCGACATACTGTCTTCCACGAGTCTCGCTCTCTCTAACAATTCATCAATATTACAAACGGTATCACGCGGCAATCGTTTACGTATACGACGATGAAGTAGTCCGTAAATTATATCTACTTGCATCACAGTAGGCACTACATACGGTAATTTAACTAATAAAGATCGTACCTTTGACACGAATACCTCTGCACGTTCACACTCACTATGCTCACACGCGTATACCTCACGGAGTAGACGGTGCGCAGGCTTCTGTACGCCGTAGGTGGCACGCAGGCGCGCGAGCGCGTCGGGCCACGTGCCGACGCTGGGGCGCGCGCCGCGCCACCACACCGCCGCGTCGCCGGTCAGCAACATGGAGAGGCCGCGTACCGCGTGCTCGTCTGACACGCCGGCGCACTCCTTGTACACCTCCACCGCATCTACGAACGCCTCCAGTACCTCGGCGTTGCGTGATTGCCCGTCGAATCTCGCGGTGCACTTTGAAAAGTTCCCGCCAAATGTCGTAAATGTGTTCGCGGTAGGCGACGCTGTCGGGGTTGACGTGACTGGATTCCACTGGTTACCGTTATGATGGAGGGATCTTAACGTCTCTACTAGTATGCGGTTGGTATCCGCCTGTGCTCTGGCGAACGACTCCATCATGGTAGTCAGGAGCCGCTCGGTGCTCAAAGTCAATGCGGGGTGAGCGGGTGCTCCGCTGCAGCCTCCGTCGAATATGTAGTCGGGTTCTTGAGCGGCGCCTCCCTGGGCGCGCGTCTCGGGTGCGTCTCCGTCGCACGCGACGTGAGTGTGGGCGGCCCCGGCATGGGTGCGCGACTCCACCACTGTGTCGTCGTCGTCCGAAGACCGAGCGCTTCGCTGCGCCGATCGTGTTGTTCGCGGCATTGTATTGCGTTTCGTAGGTATAGTCACTAAACGAACACTGACGCGTATATTATAGTCACTGGATGAACAAGCACCAAAACTTTACGTATTTGTAACGTACGTAACAATTAATTGTTGGGTCCGTTCGCACACTGAGTCCAAGGCCCCACGTTGGGCGCCACTGTAATAGGTAGTAGAGTCACTATTTCTCAGGTTTAGGTATAATGCGTGGGTTTTCGATGGATCGGAGATGGAAGGAAACGAATCTATTGTTACGAAAAGTCTGTATAATAAAGTAAAAGCAAATAGAGTAAAGTTTGGTGAATATAAGATTAATAAAACTAAACACAACACGAAAACTGGGAGCGAGCGAGAGCCGCGATAGACGTATCATAAAACATGTGCTGTGCACTGCGGCGTCGGCGCGACTACCCAACGTTGCGTACCTACACGACCGGCGGCGGCCGGCGCTGGCGCGTTGCGTGCGCAGCCGTTTCTAACCGTGCGGTCGCGCCTGTACATTGTACACGCTCCGCAAACCCTCTCAACGACCGCGCGCTACATAAATTAAAATAAAAATGGAAATAAAAGAAAGGAGAAAAGTGGCTAGGGAATTCCGGTTGCTCGAAAAAGTATTCGACAAGAACATTATATTTACGCGGGTATTAACGCGGAAAATTATAATTTGAATACCTTGGTATAATACCTTATATATACCTTGAAATAAAGAAATGCCCAAATAATTTCAATCGGGAGGACGGCTTTAAATTGTCGTCGACGTGGAATCCAGTGCTTCGCAAAACACAACCTCGCTTTCCTTCAAAGTCGGTTAACACATCTGTGGATATAATCAGCGTAGTGTGTAGACGGCCTAATATGGTAGAAAATGAAAATAAGGGGGTAGATGAAGATTCATCACCCGAATGCAGGGAGCTGTGACATCGCGTCTTCAGTCTGCTTGTGACCACGACCTGTGCAACCGGGTCGAAACGTCAAGCCTACCAAGGTATTCAAATTATAATTTTCCGCGTTAATACCCGCGTAAATATAATGTTCTTAAGATGAAACGCGAAAGTTTAAAAGTAAGTATTCGACAGTCGTGATACCGAGTTATATTGTTAACTTTTGAATTTACCCTTCTCTTGTCACGGCTTCAACGATTAGAATATCTTAATTAACCCAAAAATACAATAGACCGACGTTGTCGAAAAATATAAACGTTTCTAAGCAAAAGTATCCTTAAAAAGGGGTCGTAGAGTGAAATACGAAACGTATTTTCTCTGTTAGCTTTAAAACGTAGCTATCCTTTGCGGAAACCGTTATTTTAATTTGAAACGTATCACGGCTCACTTCCCTACCCTTGGTACAAGTAGATGGACCGACATTATTTTAATGTTCGATTCGTTTTACTCATTAAGCTAGAATCTAATGTACTGCGTCAGACTCTTACAAGTAACTACTCTATACCAAGAAAATATATTCTTTGAATTTTAAATATCGAATCGATTATAACTATAACATCCACTGTTCGTTATTTGAAATCTATGCAATATGTTCACGGGGCGAAGCCATTAGGCCAACAATAGGCTCATCCCTATTACATTCGCTCTTATACCTAGTATGTGAGTGGATAAAACCGTGAGTGTGTAATGTAAGTTCATCCTAATCTATTTGTTCAGGGAGCAAAATGCATGAATTGATTTGTTATTATTAGCCATATTTTTGGGCTATTTCACAATGACTTAAAAATTACTTAAATTCTTGAAATTGTATTAATAAAGTCATACCACAAAATAATAGTCGGAGAAAGACAAACAGTTTCCTACAAAGAGGATGTATGCTTCTAACAACATGTCCTTGTTCGCAGCGGAGTGTAGAATACGGGTTGTTCCATTTTCTGTTTATGAACGAAATTGTTGTTCCCCTGTTAACACATCCATTAGACTGGTTTCATTGACTATTATACAGGCTGTTAGTTTTTATATCTACTCACTATTTAAGTTGATAAACCAATAAATATCTAAAGTGTGTCATTGATATGTTCCGTAATGGTTCTTTGATAACTTGACCTACCTACTGAAGATGGACTGAGTGTTTGTCTAAGAAGCAAATTTTGTAAAAAAATAGAACTGTTTTTGGTACGAAAAAAGACGTTACGATTTAGATTAAGATCTTTTGTGTATTTACATTAATTTTTTCTAAATAAAAACACGGATTTTTATTTTTAACTTCTTCAACGGCTACGTGTGCCGCCATTTGCAATCACACTGGTAATTAATGTTTTGCAGGCAGTGAATATATATTATTATGATTATCGAAATCACTTTAGATTATAATTAACTTTCGTTGGTTCGAGCTTGATTTTGTTCGATGTTTATACAAAGCGAATCATAAGTTAATAATCAACTAAAGTAGGCAGTTTCCTGAAAGCATCCAAGAAGAGAATGTATTAAACGATGTAGGTAGCTTGTCTGTTGTTATTTTCCTTACTAATGTAGGTAAGTTATCCGTGGAAAAATCTAAGGAGATATTGAGCAGAAGTGAAGCATGCCTTGATGTGATCATTTCCACGGTAGATGTCCTGAATGGTACGTATTCTAATTAGCATTGCTAACAATGCGCAGAGCCGAGACTTTGATTGCTTTTTAATATTCAATTGCCTTTCATCATTGTTTGATCTATGGTTAATATTTTGAAATGGGCCACCACAACATTTTATCCATAGGGTGAATTAAAGTACCTGCTTCCTGGCAAGTGCCAATACGATTTTTTTGGTTATGTGTACTTTCTAAGTTTATTTTAGACACCATCGACAAACTGTTTAGGGAAATACCACGAAGAAGCGTGGAGTTATTATTTAAAAATAATTGTTTGCTAGTAAGAAGTGATAACTTCTTAAATCTTCTCCGTGTGAGAAGAAGTCTTTGCTGAACAGGGTGTGATATATCTGCCTTCTGCCAGAAGAGACCCACTGCTTAATCAAAAGCAGTTACTTTGGGATGTGATCATTTTATGTATTAACTATTAATGTCCAGTATCTTATGTACCTAACCTGGAATTTAAAATTCTCTACGATCGACATACGCATATACTCATAATAATATTTCTATGCTGATTTCGAGTACTCCGACTCTTGGTTGACTAATCTACCTATGTATTCGTCTTACGAGAGTACTATACGGACCTCATTATCAATCATAGCTCGGTTATAACTATTACCATATTTTTAATAAAGTACGTTGCCCAACACTAGAATTTTCTGTTGAGTCGTGGGTCTGTTTACAAACATACAATTTCACTTTCACATGATGTACACAGACCCGAAACAATAATGTGTCGAAACGCAGATATGCGCCCATCGAACAGTCATATTAATATACTTTTTCATAGTTAAATGTACCTAGTACACGTTGATTCATAAATCTAATGATTTATAAATCAATAGTCTTAACATTTCACCTCATGCAAACATTTTAAATAATGTCAATCTTATTTCGAACAGCACAGTTACTTCTCTAATAGTTTATGCTTGAAGAGAATATGTGGCACGTGTAAATATATCTTCAGATCAGGAACAGATAATGCTAAAGCGTGGCTCACACATGACATAGGTAATTGGAATTATATGCAGTCTACCGTTCAGTGCCTACGATGAATTGAAATAAAATTATTATATCATCTTGTCTGCTCTAACACTCAGATATGACATAGCTCGTGTAGGAATGGCACTTACTCCCATTTCAAAATATTAATGTTCAACTGCTGTGCTACCGAAGCAGCTAGTAGAACCTTGTAACAGAATAATTTAAGCACAATCAGAGATATGTAGGTACCTCAATATTCAAGCTCATCTGCAAATTATTATGTTACCTACAATCCGTAAATACTTAATCGTCTAACAGCTGAGAGAGGTCATCGGATAATATAAAGACAAACAGTTATAATGAAGTTTTAATACCTTATTTCGCACTCGTGATTCTGTTACCTAGGTAATAAATCTCACGGGAGATGGATATAGCTGTTTAATTCACTAGTGTTTTTTGAATTTAGAATTAGCACATTTCATTGAAGGCTAATTTCTGTACTGCATTGTTACCTATTTAAAGAAATCTAAAAATAAATATGTGTACTATATAACTACCAAAAGTATTAGGTCATGCGTAAGGTAGGTACCTTATGTCACTGAATAAGAAAGAACCATTAGTTCCAAGGTAGGCAATGTACTCTTTGGAGAAGGATTGATTAATATTTTTGCTAGGTATAATGTTACTGGGAAGGAAATATACAATGTTGAAGAAATACTTTGTTCAGATGCTTGGCTTTCATGGATACCAGACTAACAGAGGGATTAGTAAACCATCACATATAGCAATAAAAAAAACGAAAAATAGAAAAGTAAATACCTGCTCTCCGATAAGAACCGATTGTGTTTTAGTTAAACGTTTACAAGTATTGTTTTATGGAGCTGCGTCATATTGTCAACACTGGCACAAACTTCGATAGTAATTTCTAGTTCTTTAAGTGGCTTTCAGACCTTTGACCCTTATCTAAAATCAGCTCACTACCCAGAGTAGTTTGTGAATTAATAATTATAATATTCGACCTTGTGGATGGGAGTCTGGTACTTTGTCGCTTCGGTGAGCCAGGTAGCCGTGGAAATTAACTGTTTCGCTTCACTGCTGTCATTATTATGTGTACGATATATCGATTACTGTATGGCTCTTTATGTCAGTTGTTACTTTTTTTTTAAAGGGATGGGATGGCTATATGTAGATTATCAAATGGTAAGCAATCGGCGCAGCTTGTGAATGAGACCCGTTGCAAATGTGTTATCAGCATTAGAGATTAGAGGATTTAGGAATTGGGGATAGGATGTCTTCCCGAATATATTGTAAGAGGCGACTAGTAGTGCATGGTTCCAAATATTAGACAGGCAATATAAAGCAGACCAAATTCAATTTAAATGTTTAATTATATACACAGGCTTCTAGAAAACAGCTCTTTATGTATGTATAAGAATATCCACTCCCTCTTCAGGATTCTGTGTTGTCAGAACATAAATCCGTTAGGTTAGAAAGAAATAGGAGCCTTAGCCACCCGGCCATCGGAAGCGGAGCCGAGCCGGTCTGCGGTCGGCGAGTAAGGGCAGCTCGCCGCCCGACCAGAACCAGAGCCGAGCGTACGGCGCGTAGGGTTCCGCGCGCGCCTCAAAGAGCCAAAAGACCACCACAGACGGGGCCCTATAGGGCTGATGTTCAGCTATGGTTGCGGGGTAAGCGCAATGAGGCACCGCGACTTCGGCCCAGAGCAGGAGAAGGAACAGGGGGGTTTTTAGTCAGTAAGAGTCTGACACTCCCTCCCGCCCGGCCCTGGGCGGGAGAGGTCATTTGATGATTTTCCCCTCACAAAAAAGCCACTTATAGTGTGCTGATATACATAATTTTACTTTTACTATTAATTTTATTTTTTAGTTATAATAAATTAAATAAACACCAGTTTTAACACAATAAATATAGGTATGTATTGAATTCGATATGGTTATATAAAATTGTGTATCATTTTTTGTTTAAGATAGCACAGTGATTTGTCCTCGATGTTAATTTCAAGGGTCATTTTCATCGTTGGATTACAAGAAATTTCATTAGTGCTATTCTGTCTGTGTTCAGTTTTCTTGTCTTATATTATTTGATTCTGCTACGCGTTTAAGACTGAATTACTCAAAGGTATTTTTCGTGAAACGCACATTTCAGACTTTGCTCCGTATTTGCATTGAATTATTTTGTTTTGTCGGTCTCAGTAGTAAGTCTGTTTAGTTATTTTGTAGGACAAATAAAAATAAACATACTAAACATTCGCATTCGTAATACATGGGCAGTGGGCAGGTTTTAGCTTCTGATATCAATCGCAATACTGATGAAGTATTCATATGTGATTATGAGCGAAACATTTTCCATAGCTCAATAGCCAAAATATAATATTACAAAGGTATTTTCCTCTTTCACGGCACTGGCGGTATTTTCTAAATACACAAGTTATTTTTCGCGACTTCGTTAGTGCATAAAGATACTCTAGTATTGTAACGCATTCCCGTAGGTAATGTGTGAAATGCTTTCTTAGCTCTGTTCAACAATTCCCGAGAAACCTGCATGCTTTCAGGTTTTTACGACCCGTTGTACGTTTGTACGTGTCAGTCAGTCACTCGGTCATTCAATCTCTACACCACTCCTCTATCTGCTAGATAGATTTGAAATAATTGAACCAAAATTCTTCATCTAGTAAACAAATATACCAGACAATATTATGTTGATTTTAGAGACGGGCCATCAGTCAACGCCAAATGATGGATGCTTTTTAAAAATTGATATACATAATTAATGATTTGCTTTTTAAAAATATGTATGAAGGTTTTTAATCTAACATCGCTACAATTTGAATGCTAAAAAAGAAATGGGTCTCGTTTTAGTAAACATTATTTGATTAATCTATAGATTAGTATAGATAGTATTAGTATAGTATAGATACTAATATTATAAAGAGGTAAAATTTGTAAAGTTTGTAAGTTTGTACGTAGGGGGTAATCTTTGGAACCGTTGGTCGCCAAAATTCTTTCACTGATTGATAGCTACAGTGTTCCTGGGTGCTATATATAGGCTATAAAACATCACGCTACGATCAAATGGAGCTGAGCAGCCGGTGAAACCGCGCGAGAGTAGCTAGTTTATCTTATAAAGTAGCAATCCGCGCGAATAGCAAAGTCTACTGCCTAAATACTAAACTTGAACTATCCAGTCTAAATAGTAGACTGTGTTATATTTTATTGCTTATTTATGTTCGTTTATAAAGTTTAACTCGTCTATTATTCATCAGCGAAATTGTTTAGATCAATATTTATTGCTTTTCCACGTGTACTCATTAGTTTAAACCAAAAGTTATCTAACGAGAGTAGCCTTATCTGGGTGATAACCCACTTTTGATTCTCTGAAGATGTAGGTCTAGTTGTTATTATTCATGAGGGTAGTGCTATATTAGGGAAAGTATATTTCCAGGTATTCTCGATCCCAAATTACCAATTGGTTCTCAGCGGGACAGGTAACGTTTACTCATTACATTTAGGTAATTTAAATCATATTTTTGGCGTTTAGGTATTTTTATCAGGTATATTATATGCTAAGCCTTTCGTCAAAGTGTATAATGGTCATATTCTGGACTCTGGTTACGACATTACGGAAAATTTTTAAATCTGTCGAAAACATACGAGCGATATTAATTATGGTGCCCCCTCAGCCTACGCACTCACCATAAGGAATGAGAATAAATGATTTGAGTATGTTGGTTGCTTACAGATATTCGATATTAGTTTTTCCTACTGTTCTGCTGCTAAGCAAAAGCTTACTCTAATGCGGAGGAGAACTGGTCAAATTTATAAATGTTCACGTGGTAAATTGCTTTCTGAAGTTTTTAGGCATCGGCTATCATTGTTTATACCCACGTCTTGTTACACGTTCTCATGATAAAAAAATCACCAAGATTTTAGCTCTAGAACAATTAAAAGTGACGTTGATAAATTTCTGCGTAAAATAGTATGTAAATTTTTTAAACTAGGTTTGATTTAAATAATACTTATGGTCTTTGTAATTTCTTAAGCGTGCATTACGAGTAATACCACAAATTAGACATTAGAAAAATATTTTATCATAAATTCTAAAGAGTATAGGAGCACCTACTCTAAATATTTAGAATTGGTGTACTCTAAATAAGAGGACCGGGTGTGCAGGTAATGCGTTTTGGAGATGGATATATGGTTCTATATGAGGCAGTGACACGCTTTTGTTGTTTATTACCCACGCAACGGAGACAGTATTTGTGTTCAGGATGAGCGACCGTTTGTGTAAAATACTTCAATTTATCTTCAAAACCATTAGGGCGATTTTAATGCGGTTTTCGGTGGTTCTATTAAATGTCCATGCTGCATGTTCTTCGATAGTTGTTACAATAAAACCTCCCAATGTGGCGTTGCAGTAGATACATAATAATAAGTCATACAATGTAAAAAGTGCAGTATGTAAATACCTTTCAGTAGCTCCAGGTGTGAAGAATCTGACGACTGCGTAAACTAGCACGATGGCCAGCGAACCTCCCCATCCGAGAATGACGAACCATCGCATGGCCACTTCATCCTTCACGAACACCTGCACCACATTTCCATTAGCTCATATTCATAACACAGGTAAATAACAGTAAACACACACAGGAAAGACTGTAATAAAACTGTTCATTTTTGTTTAAAGTTTTATGTTAAATTATTAAGCTTTACTATACTAATATTATAAACAGGTAAAATTTGTAGGTTTGTTTGTGGGGGGTAATGTTTGGAACCGCTGGTCGGATGGCCAAAATTTTTTCACAAAATTTTTAAATAGCTACAATATTCCTGTGTACTATAGGCTATAAAACATTACGCTACGATCAAATTGACCCGAAGCAGCGGGTAAACCGCTCAAAGGTAGCAGTTGTTGATAAGGAAGTAATTGTTCGCTTTTGGACGACTTTTAAACGCTACTACGACTAACAAACTCGTTCCTGAATGTTATTAAACTTAGAAGTACAATATTTCAATAAGGTATTTTTTTTAAAAATTGTCACAAGCTAGGTCACCCTCAGTCGTGGATGCGTTTACTAACATACACATTCACATATACAAGCTACCCAGACCCGAAACAATGATTTGTGGATTGTCTATGAGTGAACACAAATTGTTGTTCTGTGCGGGAATCAAAGCACGTTGTACAGCAGCCAGTTGCCCAGATATTGTGCCAACCGTTCATTCTAAAACCGTTCAGTACGAGTATAACTAAATGAAAAGTACTACACACATTTTTAAAATGTTTAACATCAAAATATTGTGAAATAGGTTAAGCCATTTAGTACTGCTAGTCGCCATAAACACACAAAAGATTTATAATTTCCTGAATATGGTTTTATACTTTAATAAATCACCACAACTATTAATATTAATAATGTATTGTTTGGTCTATGCTAAAATACGTTATACTGAGAAATATAGTATACTTGCTATTTTCGCGCGGTTTTACCCGCTGCTCGGCTCTCACAAAACGAAGCGTCATGTTTTATAGCCTTTAGCCTTCCTCAATAAATGGACCAAGAAACCCAAAAATAATTGTTCATTTCGAGCCAGTAGTTTCGGAGATTAGCATGTTCAAACAAAGAAACAAAAACAAACTTTATAATAATATATAATATAGTATAGATTACGTAAATCATTATCACTTCCAATTTTTAAAAATGTGACCGTCGCTGGTGGGTAAATAAAATTTATATTATTTTCACTAGAGCAAAAAACCACCGTGCTTATAAAAGTGTAGGTTACATTTTTAATAAAAACTTCACTAGTGTTCTTTCTCCATTCAAACTTTATCTTTGGCAAATCTCACTCTTCCACGCGGGTAATCCTTAAAAGGGAAACAAAGTTTTCTCTGCACGTCCGTATAGTGTGTAGACACGATGTTTATAGGTGAGTCAAGTGCTTGTCTGAATGATACTCTACGGCTTAAAACCAATGTATTAAAAAACTCTAATGAAGAATTTTCTTATTTATTTGTGGCCACTGAATGACCAAATCCGCAATCAAGACATTAAGTAGGTACCTGTACGACCGAGCCTTGTTCAATATTCTTAACATTCTTTTGCTGAAAATGATACCTAGCAAGCCTTGACATACAAAATTTTATCGAAATCATTAGTGCTATTCCCGAGATGATATTATAAATATATACTTAAACACAAGAATTGCTCGTTTATATAGTTTATATATTTTGGATATAGTTGTCACACACATATGTCTATACAAAAATAAGTATATGGAAACTATATTAATGCTTTCACAAAAGGGTTTCATAATGTTACTGGCGGTCACAAACAGTCTCTTAGACAACATATTCATATATTATGTATGTACATACGCCCGCAATATCTGTAAGCTTCGCGTAAACAGGAAATATTAAAATAAGAGTAAAACGGTGGTGTAATATTTTTCTCGAACTTTCGAACTATCGTCGGCAACTATCGGGGCGTCGAACGAAGTTAGTGGCGCGAATTATTCGTTCAAGTTCGAAAATAACCCTTTACGCGTAACATTTGGTGTCATAACATACACGCCTTCTTTTCATAAAAGGTGCACATTCAAAGTGACAACCACTTAGCGGCTGTTTTGTTATGGCATCCATTTAACAGAGGATGAGTTGCTATACTTTGATCCTAATGCCAGGCGCTGTGCCTATCCAGAGCGTCTGAAGATCAAAAAAATAAGGTCGTATCGTACTACTATGGTAAGCCTAATTTTATGATCGGTTAAAACTCTTGCAATTTATTTGTCTTTCGGACCTAAAATCACTGCTGCTGCTATTAGTTAAGAGCGTATACCCACGACTTCGTCTGCGTAAAATTAGATTATCTCTATCGCGCGGAAACAATAGGTATATTCTTTCGACATTAAAATAATTGTTCTAAAATAAAAGTAGCCTGAGTAACTCATTAAGACATTAGCTAGGTAGCTGATGTGTAGATCTACCTACCGATAAGAGTCCGGTCAAAATCGGTATAGCTATTCCAAAGATAAGACCGAACAAATGAGACACTTCAATTTTACTTATTACAGATATATAGATGTTTAGTTGTATATAGTATCTATATGACTCAACTAACAAGGAAACCAACATTTATTATTTAAGGACGCGTAAGACACAGTTCTTATACCATAACTTATAACGGTTTTGGCTACCCTCCAGTGTTTGGAAGGGTGGCATTATAAGGTCCCATATTCAAAGCAACGAACTCATCATGATATCGTACAGTATTATAGTATGTTCCATTTCCTTATGTAAGTCAAGGTCTTACTTGATGAGTAGGCCTAAGAATTATGTAAACAAGGTCCATAAAGCCACGCTATTTTAGCGAATAGTGGAACATGAACTTGGGATTATTCTCTGCTGTAGGAAAGAATAAAAAAAACTTCTAGTAGCATTTTGTAGGAAAGCATTCCACATTATGAATCTCATAAACGTCGCGAAGTCAACCTAGATTTTTTGTTTCGAATGTTAAATTTAAGTAACAAAGCATGTTGAAACTTTAAGTGTTTAGTAATTTTCCCGCCACTGTAAGCGCGTATCTGTCGACTAGAACCAGCAGAGTCGAGCGTACGGAGTGTAGATTCCGTTCTTAAAGAGCCAATAGACCATTAAGGTCGATCTTTCGCCGAAGTTGCGACCTCGGCCTGGAGAAGGACAAGGCACTTTATAGTCAGTAAGAGTCTAACAGTCATTGACGCCTTACTCTGGGCAAGAGAAGTCATTTGATGACAATCCGCTCACAAAAAAAATATTTAGCAACTACGTATGTGCAAGTAGAACCGAAAATGAGTTTAATATTCTACCCAAGTTTGATATTAACAGCGACTAAAGCGAAAGTAGACTAAAAGCGCAAAGGAACAACATCTTCAACTACGACATACATACATATAATATAGATAGATCCTCATGTGTCCTTTCTAAATACAAACCGGATTTATATTGTCCGTATTTGCAGATCCTCTCGAGAATTCTCACACTACGTGACATTTTCATAGAGCAACTTTGAAATTTTGTTTGCAGCAGTCATAGTGTTTACTGAACGGGATATTAAACGGCCTTCCGAACGGAGTTATTACTGAAACATTTCAGTTAAGCCTACGAATGGACCGATGTATAATGAAATTGCGTTTAATTGTTAGATTTCAATGCCACCATCGTTAATTGTTGTGCAGAGATATTTTCTGTCTAACGGTGTCTTGATAAATTCTGTTTAATTAATTAGAGTACCTACTTTATAAAGTGGAAATTAGTACCTACTGGCGTAAGTAACAATTAATACTGAACATTTTAGGTTCATATTTGATTGTGATTTCTGGTGAGATATGCCGCAATGAAGTCGGTATTTTGTCTTATTTTACTGTTACGTTATTATTACTTACTAGGGCTAACTAACTGTTTAGTTCCCGGTGACATACATATGTATTTACTCACCACAACGAGAGCTATGTGTAGATGAAGTCCCTCACAGAACATCCAGAGATAACTGGTCACCATAAAGTAGTTCGTTATCACGTGAAGGACTTGACACCATTCCTGCAACATAATATTTATGTAAAACTCTTGTTAGTCGTAAAGTTCTTACATTTAAGGTTGGAAATAATTAATTGTTTTGGTAGTTTTTTCTAAATTAAATTTATTATTGTGGACGATCGTATGTTGTCTTCCTTAGAAACAAGAACATAGTAAATCCAAAGGCATTTCGATTAGAAGCAGATGTAGACAGCGATAGACGGTGGACTTATAACAAATTAAGGTTACAGGTTTGATCTCTGACATGAAGAATTTATAAGTACCAACACGATAGTATAAGATCTGCACGTCGATTCTATAAAATTTGTTTGATTTTGAATCTTGTTCGAGTGTGAAGTGAGCGTCGAAGTGACGGAGAAATTACATTTTATAATGTCACTTTTAACGTCATCTCATACTTTATCAGTCAAAATGTTGCTGTCAATTTAGTTCAACTCGCAAGTGTAGCGCTAGTACTACTCACGGCGGATTCAGATTCGAAGTTTAGAATGAAGTCTTACAGAATCACACTGCTGAATCCAACACCATAACAACATTGCACAAAATAGGTTTCCATAAATCCAATTAGAATTTTGTCGTTCGTTTAAACAACTGTGAAATTGTTCAGCTAATGTTTACGAAAACAAACAAAGAATGAAATATAAATTGGGATTCTGTTTGGATAGGTAATTTGAATTTTTATGCCAATTTCTAAAAGACGGAAATCCAATGCAAAGAGAAGGGTGATTTTTAACCAAAGTGCTTATAAATACTTCCGCAATATTCTCAAATATTTTTTTGGATCGACCAAAATTAGACGCCAAATGTTGACAGTCCATAACATTGGGAAAAATAATGTATTATTATTGTTATTGTACATTGATATTTTATTATCGGTCTCGCTTTTAATTCAGCTATGTGTGCCATGTTGTTGTACAACTTCCAGTACATAAACTAAGTTTTTTTTCTCTTGTGTTTGGACATATTCTCTTCAAATGATAAGGGGTGACGCGATCTCAATGGAGCGCTACTCACTCGGTCCTCGAAGACTCCGAATAGGACCTTAACACGTAACTTGCGCTTGGTTTAAATTAAGTAATACTTCGCCTCAACCTCGACAAGACGCTAAACTTCTTACCGGTTGGTAATAGTTGCGGAATGAATAAGTAATTTTTGCTTTGTACCTTCATTATTTTTTGTTTCATGTGTGATCCATTTTGCTGCCAATTGTTTGGGATTAGAATGTGGTCGGTATTCATTCACATCAATACGAATATTTTTCAATCAGTTTTTAGAGCACACATTATTTTCATTGAATAATAGCTATATTTTGTTTTATGAGAGAATTAGTTCATTTACGCGTCAGTTTAACAGATGGTAGTGTAAACTTCTAGATGTGACGCCTAACTATACTATCAAAATTCTGTTACATAGTAGATCTTTCGTAACCCAAGGTTCGTGTAAAGCTTACATATGTTTAGCTGCCTATCAAAAACATAATAAAATAATGACACAAGAATCATTCGATTTAAAGTTAGGCTTGATGACATTTGGTGACTAGCCATGTACAAATGTTACATTGTATAGGACATACTTACTGTGTTTTCCTGTACGACGCTGACCCTGTTCACGACCGCTCGGTACCAGATGATCCAGAGGATATTGTTTAGAGCGAATGAGATGAAGAGATGCACGTGAATACGGATTCGTGTGCATTGAAGTACTCTGTATAAAGAAAAAATCAAATTAGTTCCTCTAGTATGATAAAGGTTTTTTAATTGAACTTAGTACTACTTATAGTACTTAGTACTAGCTTATAAATTTTGAGTTTTCCGAAGGTTTATCAATTTTTTTAAAAAAATATCTGCCTACTTTACTTTCTCGTTGACCGAGCGGTCACAAGAGCGGTTACCGAGCAAGGGTCTTTGCTTGTACTCCTGGGTCAGAAGGTCGAAACTTTCTCAGTAGCAACCAGAAGCTTGACTCGTGAAAAGTGGGTGCATATTGTAGTTTATTTAGGTTTGTGTTATTATATGCCGGTTTTTAGACATTTGCCTAAGAGCCTAGTGATGATTCACTTCTAAAAAAATAGCAGTAGAACAAGAGATGTATTAAAAAGGTTCTCAGTGTAAATACGTTAAATCAGATAACTGGCAGAGTTTGATGTAACATAGTACAATATATTGCGAGAGTTTGTATAAATATTAAATCGTACCCAGTTACCACATTGCTGAGTGTTTTAGTAGTAGTACGAATTGGGAAATACAGAACTATAATAAAACAATGCCAAATGCACATTCTTTGTTGCAATGTTTCGTGCAATTTTAATCTTTTTCCTCTGAACCGTAGAGGTGAATAATTAAAATGTTTTAGAACGGATCTCTCTTCTAGTGTGTTTTCCTTTTTCGTCCAACAATAGTTGGCAGTGATAGAGAGAAAATGTTTTAATGTTTGGCGCCATGTTCTTCGACAAAACAGAATAAGAAAATTCGATTCCATTTCAGAAGTCATTCTGCTGTAGAAATGGCTATTCTTAGTCTACTTCTTAGAAATTTTATTCTCTCACTTGTGTTTTACTGCATAGTGTTCATTGTTTTCCACATAGTCTCTGGTATGTAGGTACCAAGTAAGGTATCTGACGTCGGTTCAGTGTTGTCATCTACTTAAATTACATTGACATATGTGACGTACATATATACGTATATCTAAGTAAGTTTTTCTTTGTTTTACCCAAAGGTTGTTGTAAAACTTAGCTCGTGTTCTTAAATTTGTACTTAAAAATAAAAACAGTCACTTATTCAATATGGACGTCCTTAAAAGGCTATTGCGTAAAACATAACAAAATGCAAGGATGATTAAACATTAAAATAAAATAAAAATCATCTAAATTATTTGGAACACTTTTAAAACAGTTCTGGCGTGAATCTGGACAAGAAGAGTCTTTTAAGTTCCACTTTGAGAATATTATAGTATTCTGTGCTTTGAGCAAGCGTTAAACGTGGCGAAGTGTTTAGAAAATAACATTTTCCTTTACTGTACGGGAAAAGATAATACTAAAAGCATGTTTAACATCCTCTTTTCCATTTGATGGGATTTAAATATTATGAATGACCAATGAGCGTACACTCTTTATAAACAAAATTATTCTATAAAAGAAAAGTATCGTTACAACGCAAAATTACAGGCGTATTGTCGACGAGCTCTTGTTTCTATTAATAATAAGACCGCACTTTGCCTACCACTTTAAAAAATAAAAGGTATTTTTTATGTGATAGGTCGGCAAACGAACAGGCCCATTACCTGATGGTAAGCAATCAGCGCCGCCCATGGAAATCCACAACTGCGGGGATTAGGGATTGGGGGAGGGAAAGGATTGGGCCTCCGGTTACCTCACTCATACGGCGAAACACAACGCTGTAAAACGCTGTTTGAACTTGTATTGCGTAAAATTTCACAATACAGGAGATAGCAGCTTATTCATTCAGCTTATCTGTCCTACAGGGTGTTATAAAAATGTCCGAGCAGTCTAAAAATTTATGTTGCAATATCTCTTTTGGAGATAAGTTATTTATGACTACAAAATTACATTCACTTTTATGGTAACTACGCATGTAATTATCGTGCACTAGTTATGCATTTTATCATATTCATATTGTACGATTTACCATGACATATTCTCATCACCGTCTCGGTACCGGGCAGTATGTTTTACTCTGACCATGACTAAAATATCGAAAAAGAACTGGTGAAATTTTGCCGGATATTGACTCGTGATTGGATAAATCTAAAAACTGAGATTCAATGGATGGAAAAGTAGTAGTAGAAGGAGAGGATAAAAAAATAAGCTGGTAGTTAGCAGTCACGCTTAAAACCATTAAACCAAGAAGTGTATAATTTTGATACTATTAACTCAAACAGCGTTCTAACACTAGATCTGACTTGGTTCGAGTCGTTTTCGAAAGACCAGTAAACGCAAATGTGTGGTACGACTACAACAGTAGGTAAAGTTTTATAGGAAAATATTTAAGTAATGACTTTTCAAGCGCGAACAGATGTTTACACTTTAGATAAATGAAAATGTTACAATAAGAAAATATTTCTTACATCACTTTCCTAGTTCGTATGTATGATTGTATGGAAGATTTCTTAGGATGACAGAGTGAATATCTCAAGCTTTACGTACTCTTTATTGCTAAAATATATATGCTTTTAGCATAACATACGCTTATTCCGTGCTTACCCCGTTTATTGCTTAGCTTTGATAAGTATCGCGTTCTTCCGATTCGTTCTTATTTCTCAGTCTTTCTCTAAAGATAGGCCATTTAGCAAAATTGAATTGGATTTGGAATCTACTTTAATACGAATAAGGGAATGTCATCTGTATCTCTTTGTATTTGAGTACATCTTATGTTGAGACATTTTTATTATCCTGGCTTCTTCCCAACTTATATGCATATGAAGGTCGTCGAAGAAAGTTAAGATTTTTGAGGAATCTATACATATATTGTTATTTACCTTAACATTTCAAGAAGTTACATATTAAAATTTGCTTATTTTTAGCGTCAAGTTGTGTTTTGTAGCAAAGATTAATTCTTTAAAGGCAGTTATTTCCGCCATTTTGTTCAATGATCTGGATCAATGACATGCAAACGACGGATATAAACAAAGACGCCATCTCAGCGCTGGTGGTATAATTTAAAATTATCTACTTACGACAACTGTAGATTAAGACAAGTATCGACGAGAAGCACATATGTATATACATATAAAAGATGTATGTCAATATATACCAACACTGCCTTAAAAAGAACGTGTGTTCGTTGTTCTGGAGTTAGACAGCACTTCGATTATGTTGGATGTAATTCATCGGATAATGACAGTTCAGAAACTGAGAGTGCATAGCTGTGTACATTATCTTTTGTGGTTGAAATCGGTCTGAAGATATAATGATTGTATTACTTTTACGAAAGAACAACATTCTATGTAATCTGATGATCGAAATGATTGATGGTGACGGATGGATGGTTGGAGAAGTAAATACGATATAGCATTCGAGTAAGTATAGACTGTTTTATTATTTTTTGTTCCGCAGTGAAGCTTCGGTTAAGTTAACTCTATGAACTGAATTTCTAATGTTAATGTAACATTAAAAATTCAGTTCATAGTCGTAGTTAAAAATTAAAACTTGATTATACCGAACTCATTATGTGCTCGTATTACGTTGTTCACTTATTTTAACAAGTGGTCGCTGAGGTATTAAAGATATTTTCTGATCTATACGACATCTGGTTGAGTCATGCTGTTTAGTCCAGATTGCTTCTGACGTAGTAGAGCAATAGAGAATCTTAAGTGGGGGCTGCGGGGTAAGCGCAATAAGGTACCGCGGCCTCGTTCTGGACCAGGTGAACGAACGACGGGGTTTTTAGTCAGTAAGAGTCTGACACTCCCTCTCGCCATAACCCAGATGAAAGAAGAATATTAATAATTTTACTCACACCATACAAAAATAATAATATTGTTGCAACTTCTTTGTATCCTTTCAAGCATGAATTTGCAGAATATCTTTAAAAAAAATTATCAATGAAACAATCACAATCTAGAATTTTTGACTGACGTGATATTGTAGTGATCTTACCAATCATCAATGATAGAAGAAAGTGTTGCTAAATCAACCATTGAAATGTAGTATATGCAAGGGCTTCATCTAGTTTTTCACATATAAATTGACGTGTAAAAGTGCCGTTTTATGGCCTATTTGCAAAAATAAATTCATTGTTTCATTGTTTCAACGTTTAATTGAAAATATTTCGGGCGAACAGCTTGTTATAATCAAAACAAAATAATGTTTATTCAATAAAAGATGCACGCACTCATCTATTTAAGAAGTTTGCTGTTGAAATCATATGTAAATATCAATGGGCCGTGATGATTGGTAGATCTAATAAAATATTTTCTATTTCAAAAATGAATTTTGAATATTTTCCTTACTTCTTGAGTATTCTTTATAACTTCTGCAATTGTTTATTTTTCATAATTTAAATTTTATTTGTAATGTAATGAACATTTTCGAAAAAAACGTTGTCCTACACTACGATTTTCTCCTATGTCGTGGGTGCGTTTACAAACATACAAATTCACATGTCACATCGCACCCAGATCTGGAACAACAATTTGTGAATCACACAAAGAGTTGTTTCGTGCTGGAATCGAACCCGCGACACGTTGCACGGCAGCCAGTTGCCCAGCCACCGCACCAACCGCACAGTCAAACCGTGCATTATTGGTAAATTCAATACCGTGATGCATTTTATAAAAAATAAATCGATAAGTCTACAAAAATAATAATAACGGTCGTTCTCAAATTTTGCTTTCTTTGCCTATTTGTCGTATTATCACTGATTTGAATTAAATGCTTTCCAGTAGTGCTCTAGATTGCCCAAACATCTTACTTTCACATATTTGATTACTTCTTCATTCTTAAGTCAAATCAGTTTAAATAAAAATCATTTTTGTAACTAAGAAAGAGAACGGAAGACCTAACTAACTAAACAACTCATAATAATTATAATCTTTGGATTATAAGTAGTACGTATGGTTGTGTAAATTCTTGTTTAAGAAAGATACATAAGTTCTAATAAATTCCTCAATAACAAAAACACTTCATTTAAATTTAAACAATCATAAGATGGGAAGATGATAATTACTAGGGAAGCTCTTTTCCAAGACAGGTCAAAGTGTGTTTAGTAAATATTAACTTACCTAAAATATAAAAATATGAAGACGGAGATGAGCAGAGCAACCACAGACAGTGAGTATCCAATCACATAGATATTGTTCACGATGTTTCGGAACTGAAACAAAAAGGATCTATCAATGAAGTATATTTAAACATTTTTTTAGAATATAAATTATACAGTACAACTATAATGAATCTAAAACACTTTTGATCAACCGTACATATTTTTGGAATTCTTCTTTACACCTAGCCTACTTTTTGTCCTTTCTGAAAATGAACCTTTTAAAAAATAAGGACAAAAATGTGCATAACTTTTTATAAATTACAAACAACTCTAGTGTATAATATCATCTTAACCATTAACGTCTCAAAGGCGTACATTATATAAAAATAACTGAGGAAACTGAGACATTGCACGCATGAATCATAGTCGCGTGTATACAGGGTGTCGGCAAGTCGGCAGCAGTAAACAAAGAGCGCCATGATAGATGGCATACCACTGCCAGGCGACGAGTCTCGTCACTCGTCATACGCCGCCGATACGCCGCTAAAACGTCAGATTGTGTACACATATAATACTTTTAAACAAACACTAGAACTTTATTCTGTTTTACACGCACAGTTTTGCCCATGTGCACAGTCTGTGCTGTGGGTTTCAGCTGACAGCTTATTTTGTTGATTAGCTACGTAAGTTCATAAGTGCACGAATAAGATTGAGGACCATGCGGTTTCAGCTCCGATGACAGGACATTAATTTTAGAGATTCAATTACGAAATTCACACAGGACCTAATTAAGAAATTGAGCTCGATGTTACGCTGTACGCTAACCCTTTTGGTAAAGTTCCATGTGAATAGTACAATAGAATAATATTCGAGACTATATAAATTCTAAAGATAGGATCCTAAACTATAAATTGTAAGCATATAGCGTATTTCATTAAATGCAGCTTTCGGTACAGTCGAAAAGACAGCAATTGTACTTGTATAATAAATTTTATAAATCGACTTCAAAATTATAGATTACTTAAAAGTTTAGTTTATAAATACCTATAAAAGTATATTATATACATATTGTTTCTTAAAAATGTCACTTCATTTCAATATTGATATAAAATATTTGGGAAACGTAGAAAAGAGGTACTTTACTGCTGAATTAAATAATGCGTTTTATGATTTTCGGCGAAAAGCTGAACATGGTCTATAAAATCGTTGAGTCAGCAATCGGGTGTCGTTCGAGTGGACTTCAATAGTGAGGGGCGGCTTAGAAATGATACAGTTATCCGCACACGCATTGCTATTACCCTTTCAAGTTGGCATTTTATAGCATTTTTTTATGTTAGTTTTCCTAAAGGTCTGGGAATCATCAGCAAACCTAAACATAAAATTTGAAAATCTATCAATATAATTTCCATTTTTTGAGCTCCTATTTATCTAATCTAAACAAAAAGAAGATCTTTATTAAAATAGTGTTCCAAGTAAATGTAAATAACGTAAATAAATACAGAGAATGGTTAAACCAGGAAGTACTGGAGGAAAACCGTTAAAATACAGGCACGTTACAAGCTTGCTTGATTATTAAATGGTTCTTTAATAATAAGTGAACCATAACTGTGTATGTTGGAGTTTTTTCTTTTAGAATCCGTTTCATTTAAATAATTAATATTTAACCTCTTTTTTTAGAATGAAGGTTGATGGTGCAATAAAGTCGTTACCTACTTTAAATAAAATTGTAGGTCACATTTTAGGTGGTTGCATAAATCACAATATCTTTGGTACTAAACAAAATTAACCATTTTACTTTACTGATGTTGACATAACATCATCAGCCTATAAGTGCCTACTGCTGAGCAAAGGCTTCTTCTCACAATGAGAAGGTTTGAGCATTAATCACCACGCTTACTCAAAGCGGATTGGCGATTTCAAACTTATTATTAGAAATTAAAAGCCCAGGTTTCCCCACGATGTTTTCCTTCACCGTATGTCAGTGGTGTTTACATAATCATAGAAAGTAAATATAAGTCGGAACCCAAATGCCCTACCAAGATACTGATGTTCAAATACAGAATGTAGAAAAAAAATACTCTGTTACAAGATACAAGTAGCTTAAGTTCTTCACGATAACTAAAGTTCAAAGTCACGCAGTATAATTTATCATTCACTTCAATCAAAGGTTGTTTTTTTGGAAAGATTTGATTAGTTAACTTTGTTTTGTTTAGTGAAAAAAGTAGAGATTTTATTGAATTAAATTGAATGTTTTGGTTCTTCTTCATTTCTTCTAAAGGTAGATTATCGATCATCTCATTGTTTCCAAATATTTCATACTTAAAATTTGACTAATCTTTGGCATAGATGTAATTACAAAACTAGATCAATGGAACGGCTTATTAAAGACTTAGACCATTGAAAACAAAAACGTATTTTTAGTAATAATGTTTTGTAAATTATTTGTACTGGTTTTAGTGGTGGTAGTGGTGAATTTTCTGACCCAAATTGTATCTACGAGTAAAGAAAATTACTTTTTCTTATACTATCAGATGTTGTAAGTATTTCCTGCTTACTTTCCATCGGTTGAAGTGATTGATGAGTATAAGGTGGAAGAAGAAATGAAATTGGCTGCAGAATACGGTAGGGATAACGATGGTGTCATTAATTCGCAGACAATGAACTTTATTAGGATTTTATCGTGCGTTTTATAACCGGTTTCAAACAAATCAATGTAATTTAAGGGTTCAACCTTTTTTTTTGTTTGATTTAACTGAAGACTGTCTTGGTTCCAAGCATGTTATAGTAATATTTTTTAAGTAGACAAGTCAGTTTGAAATATGTATGTAAAGTATCCAGGATAAACTTATTTTTTTTAATTATTGAAGGTATTATTCTTTTTTAGGAGAGTCATTATATGAGCCATGATTCGCAACGAATGGAGTGATACCAGTAAACAAGTTTAATGTTATTTTAATTAACCCAGTTTAATTGTGATATTATTTTAAAGTAGAGATAATAAAAAATCTTATCGTAAAAAGAATAGTCGAATAGATACTTACATCAAGGTCATCGACATCAACGCAGGTTGTGTAGTTGGTCCAAGTTTTGTTGGCGTGAGGATGTACGAACCACGTACCGTTTTCTGTGCACCTAAAACAAATAATTAATTTATTAAAGTCATTTTATCAAGTACTGATGATTATTAAATTATATTCAGGGCAAACATAGCATTTTGGTCTTAATATAGGTACCATAAAAACTACTAAAGTACTGTAACTGTCTTGATTTTACCGGAGTTAGTCACGCATATGAAAGTTTTCTGAAATACTATATACTTAGAAAAAAGGGACAAGACACTTTAAGGTTACGTAATCAAGTTTAATACCCACACCGATATTTATTTTTCAAATGACGTCATTTATACCGCGTACATCAAGGGATTGGAACAGTTTGCCGGCTGCGGTCTTTCCGTCCAAATATAATTTAGGTGTCTTCAAGGCTAGAGTGAATAGGCTCTTAATAAACTATTGCGCCTTACCATCAACGATTGCATCACTGCTTACCATCAGGTGGGATCGCAGTCAAGCACTAATTTACAGAAAGTAAAAAAAAATTACCTATTTTTTCAGTAGACTGTTCACTAAGCCTTTGACTGCTGACAGAAAACTGTTGAAAGCAAATCCTCCGCTAACGGAGGTCACCGGTGACCCCCATGGCGTTTAACGTGTTAAGAAACTATAATACATGGTTAATCTTTGTATGTATCCTTCGTTTATAGACGAGACAAAATCATAGCCTAAAAACGTTCAGCTTTTTAAATTTGTAGTACCGGAGCCTACTGGTCTTGCGAGTCTTTTTTTCTAAAAATGCTGTTATTAAAACTAGACAAGTTAACGCTTCATCATCCGGGTATTTGGCAATAAAAATATATGAAGCGTTTCTTGTAGGAAATATGTATAGAAAACTTTCTAGTAACAACAAAATGATTGATGGGACTTAGTCTATCGATACAAGTAGTTGTGGTCATTAAGTATGGCTGCACATTAGCCTTTTTTCTTAAGAAAATGGATATGCATTTATACAGTATCGTGTTTTTGAAGGTTTTTATTATGATAGTTAAAAATTCAGTGATTTTGTGTCCACGTGTTGAAGAATGTTTCTAATTTCTTCGAAACTTTGCTTCTATAGTCCAATTAATGTCTTAGTCTTTACTATCCTTACTTTTCAGGACTTAAATAACTCCTTACGTATGACATAAATGTGACGAATTCAAACAATATTAATATTTTACAAGCAATGCCTGTGCAATAAAAGACTAAAATCCACTAAAGACAGTAAATAAAATTAGTCATATTCTTCTCTTAAGCATTTTTTTCATAGATCCTTAACTTCAGATTTTTCAGATATCGTATTACGTTACATCACGTTATAATAAGGATTAATGGTCATCCTTCGTTCATCAAATGTGAAAATTGTTGACTTTGGCTTTTTTGAGAATGGAAAATTATCATACGGCGTCTCTCACCTTAGGTGCGAACGATGGAAGCTCGCCGCCCGACCAGAACCAGACCCGAGTGTACGGCGTGTAGCGTTCCGCGCGCGCCTCAAAGAGCCAATAGACCACCACAGACGGGGCCCTATGGAGCTGACGACCGAGGGAATGAGAGACTCTTACTGACTAAAAACCACCCCGATCGTTCAACTGCTCCAGGCGGAGGTCGCGGTACATTACTGTGGTGGGCCCGAAACCCTAGCTGCTCGAGTTTAGTTGTAAGTTCGTTCGTGAGAGTACTTACATTGGGCACATAACTAGTAAAGTTGTTGAGTAGACGATTTATATATACTGATTACTTCTTCGATAACTATTTGCGAATGTAATAATCATAGGAATTTTGTATAAAGAAACGGATTACAAGAGAAACTAGACCACGAGTAAAATAAACTCGAACTAAACTTGTTGGAATTCTTGAGAAACTATCAAAATTGTACCAGAAATGTGTATGAGGATATCGATTTCGGGAAAAGTGAAACTCAACCAACTTTCTAATCCATTTAGGTTCTAAATAAATTCACACTAAACTTGTGACGTAAAAGTTGGTTCGCTGGATGATAGCGATATTGCTTTTTTTGCTAGCATTCATCTTTAGTCTTGACATTAATTTTTTTGCTGACAATACCTAGTAAGGATAGAATAATACGAATAATACCTCAAAGCAAAGCAATGCTCACTGCTCAGAGCACCCTGAAGAAGCAATATTATCTTTCAAAGTAGTCGTAGAAGCAGTTGACAGCTAGTTGTGATGAAGTAATTGGACTCAAAAGGTCACAAAGAATAAAGTCTCCATTAAAAACAACGCGGAGATCGTGCAGTTAGCGCAATAGTTGGGAACAATTCTTTGTGTAATCTACAAGTTGCTTTCTGGGTCTTTGTGTGACGTCTATATGTGTGTATAACGACATATAATTATGTTAGTTTATCTACTACGCAGTACCTAAAGTTTTTCAAAAAACCTTTGGTAGGTACCGATTACGTTCAATATTCAAGTCCCAACTTAGCATCTAAGGACAAGGAAAAAGGGTACTGTAACTAAATCTCGCGTTCCTAAGACCTTAGAGAAGGTTAAGGAATATTAGTGTAGCGGTAACCCCACTTTACCTCTAATGAGCACTGTCCTTTATTACCACAACCAAGGTTTTACCTACACTCAATTCCTTTGCCTGGATTCTAAACAGCGTAACTGCATTACAACTTGTGTTCATTTAATATTTTATTTCAACAACGTTTAAATCTATTTTATATTACAGCATTTAGATGTACGGTGAAGGTCAGACCCATAAAGTCGTTACTTTTGTTTTATTTATGACCTTTAAAAAATTGAACTTTATATAAAAGATGTTAAGCTGTAATGTCATTTGATGGTATATTTATAAACTCTGTTAAATATATTTTTGTTGGTTCTTTACAAACAAAATATACTTAGATTGATTAGGTATATAAGGCGTTGCGTGACAATGATTATTAGCTTTAGTATTCCGTTCTATAAAATGCAGCCCTGCACAATTACGCTTTGAATAATAAATAAAGGGTTAGTCGTAGACAAGTTGTACAATTTTGTATTGATTGACCTGTTCCGACATTGTAGCATGTTAGTACATTTGGCTAATAACGGGTTGATAGAACTCGCTCATGTTTGGGTATGAATGGATTATTCGAAAACTTGTTAAATGTCACTTACAAAGATCTACCATAGAGAAACACCGTCATTTATCCTCTACAGCCCACTGGGGACGACCAAACATTGTCGAGAACAACCAAAAAGTTTGGATATGGAGACAGTTTTGTATAGCCATCGGGTCACAGTTCACATGTTGATGTGAACAGTTCATGACACAGATACATTTATTACCCTCATATTAACCGATTGTTGTGGCTATCAGCGGAACGTGCCTATAAATAGACCATTTATTGTTTGAGTGGATAACTCGGCGAACTCTATATTTTTTCAAATTAACTTTGAAGTTCCAAAGTAGTAGTGACAGCCAAAAATTTAGTGTCATTTACAGAATAGGATATAAATTATAAAAAGAATTTATGTGTTGTGTGGTCTAATGTATCCTCTGTATCTATTTAAGCTATCTCTATGCCCATTCCAATAAGATTCGTACAGTAGACTTTTGCGTAGAGTAACAATCATCAAGTTAATCCATAGTGACAACCTATCGTGTTTATAACATTAGAACGATGAGTGAAACTTTAAACGCTTTTCTAAAATCTATAGTAAAATTAAAAAGAGAAAATGTATTATCGTTTGTCTATTACCATTAAATAAGCTCCAAAAATTAGAAAGTGATCTCTTCCGAGGGTAACATAGGACTTTCTATACCGATATTTTTCCAGGTTCAGGACCTATTCTATACAGATCTAAATTCTACGTGAGCAATACCGCGGTGAAAACCCAGTATTTTATTAAAGTAGGTCAAGTTTTAGAATTCAACACGGAATGAGACTTTTGTCGAAAATATTGAAAACTGAATCGCATACCAGAATTGTTGGCGTCCAGTGATTTTGAATTTCAATTTCCTTATTGTACAACTAGGATAGGGGTTTACCCATAAGAGGATGGAAAAGGTCGGGTGACTCGAAAGTATCTATTTATCTATAAACATATAATTTCATTAGCACTTTAAGTAAATATTGAAATATCCAAAGGTCGAATATAAAAAAAATATTTTTGTGTGTTGTTTGGCCTTGCGAATATAAATGCTGATTTCTAGTTCAATAATCGTTACCATTGAGGTCGTGAAATTCTCGATTTTGAATTGTTTTTTAAAACAGATTTTCAGCTTCTGCTACATATAATCATAGTCAGCACGGAACACTAAAACAAATGCATACTTGTATATACCTAAGGAACTTTAAGCCGTCGGAAGTAGCGGCGATGGTAAATTTAATAAAAAATATACTTTACTATAAAAATGGAATGCATTACTCAAGCATAGTGAATTTTATTTACTCCCAACTATAAAAAACCGAGTGCAGCCAATGTAGTAATTTTAAACGGAGCATTGAGCAAACGATTATCAACTTCGATACGAATAAAATACAGGCCTTAATGTTTATTTTACTATGCAGTATATTTTTGACTCTCTCTAAATAACCCTAGCGTTTCTATCAGGAATAATCATGATGCGAATTCTTGTGGAGAATTGATGATCGACTCAATTATGTGTATCAGTGGCGAGTGTAGACATTTTACGGTGTAGCTTTTAATTTTTTTATTTAGTAAGTATCAGTCTTTGAGTCTTTTTTTTTAGTAAGGCATTGGATAGTTTTTAGTTTTCCTGTCAAATAGAGTGCATTTCGCTTTACGTTTGCTAAAGCTGCAAGTACTGGTCCCTTGCTTATGCGATCAACTAGTTATAGAAACAATGAAACTATGAAACAATGAACTTATTTTTGCAAATATGCCATAAAACGGCACTTTTACACGTCAATTATATGTGAAAAACTAGATGAAGCCGGCATTTCATATCTGACTACTTTGAGAAGAAATGCCGAAACAAACTCAGAGTTCCGTCTCTTTTCAAGTCCAGACAATGTAAAAATAACATAATGTGAGAGAACTGTGCAAGTTAAGTCTTTTGAGGAAAGAACCATACCAGTGGTACCAGTTTATTGTTACCTGTATTGAATATTGTGTTTCTGAATGCATCTGCGCATCACGTGCGAAAATTAATGAACTGTTCTCAGGTTATGGTCTTCAAATTCCAATCATAAACACACATTATAACAATGCGATTGTTTATTACAATTTGGAAATACATAAACATAATAATAAGTTTAGATGTCTCCTTCCGTTAACGGTTACTACAGTAGCATGACGCACCGTTTGTCACTGTCAGAAACCGTGTCACACTATTCTCTAAACGTAAATGGAGTCTAAAAACGGCACAATACAACATTTTTAAAAGAAAGACACGAAAATAAACAACGCTATAGGCAGTGGCAACGCCATCATAGCTAAAACAATTTGGGTCCCAGTTCCCCAAAACGACTCAACATCTGGCCACGATAGAACCTTAAGAATGTTGAACAGTTAAATTTATTGAACCCTAAATTCTCGATCTTTTCCCTTTGTTCCAAAAGGAATTTGTTTCTACTTCCAGAATAAATTCGTTTGCTTACACTTTCAGTAAAGATTTGTCGCCAATTATTCATAATTATACAAGCCAATAGTTCTAAAGTTCTAAACTTAAACACTTAAAATTAAACTTAAGTGATTTCATTATATTATTGTGTATCAACTGGAAACTGAGCACTTCTAGATGTCTTTTATCGTTTTATATGATAATATTCAAGGCATAATACTTTTTTTTTCTGAAATTAAAACGTTGCGGTACACTAAGATTTTCTCCTGTTTCGTGGGTGGGTGTGAAATTGTATGTTTAAATGAGCAACAGACCCGGAACATCAATCTGTGCATTACAGAAAGAGTTGTTCTTTGCGGGAATCGAAGCCGCGACACGTTGCGCGGCAGCAAGTAGCTCAACCATCACGCCCTTTGTGCAGGTCCTTCTTCAAACAAAGTCTTTGGCTATTGCTTTGGGAATACTTTTATTGTTTACATAGACGTACAACGATCAGTGTTTTTAACGGCTTTACTAAATCGTACCTAGTAGTAAAAAATCTAAAAAGTTTGTTTTTAGTACGTCTGTGGTGTGGTGGGAATCATTAATCACTTGAATTGCCGAACGGACTTTAATAAATCGTTTAAGAGTGAGTCCTTCAGATTCTTAAAAACAGTTATAGGGTAGGTACATCGCCCCTAAAATCCGTCTTGAAATGGAGCGTAAATATTGATGTATAATATCTAAAAGAATTATACTTTCAGGCGGATCCGAATGAGCAGCTTTGTAGTTCTGTAGCTCTATATTAAAGTTTCGAAATTGTCATAATGAGAAAATATTGTTCAAATCGGTTTAGAAGTTTGATTACAAAGTTTTAGGCGAATAGACAAATAAACGTTGGACGTAAGATTGCCAAAGTTTATGTTTCTCCCGACGATTAACAAAGTTTTATATTCCAATAAATCAACGAATAAAAGTGTTGCGTTTATAAGAGGGTGTTTGGAAACATACGTGTTGCGGTACAAAGTGTCAGGTAGCTTATGAATTATCCACCCAATGGTCTTGTACGCAAAATACGATCTCTAATGGTTCGTGGAAAATTGCTCACTGTGTTCGCTTAAAATTCGCGCATTCTGCTTTTTCCTTATCAACATCATTGTATTTGCATCCTTTGTTTTTGTCTGTTAGGGTATCTAAGACCCTTTTCTTATTCAATTTCGCGGTATATTTGTCTAACTGTCGATATTTATGTAACAGTTCCTTCCCTTTTTATCTTTATTGCTTTAAATTCAGTTATGTTTACTTAAATCCGATGAAAAAGCGAAACGTATACTTTGAGGTCAAGTTTTACGAGTTACTAAGTGTTTACGTTAGCAAGCCGCGGTTGTCGCTTTGAAGGAAGAGTATTTAAATTTCATTTAGTATTATCGTCGCTACCGTATGTACTTGTTGTGGCAGTAATAGCCACTGGCGGGAGTGAAGCCAGGCGCGTTAAACAAATAGATTGAACCACTTGCCCGGCCGAGTGCCTAATAAATCTGTTTTTTAAACAAACAGAAAGAAGCTATAGACGATTATTTTTGCTTCTTTAGGTGATTGAGGTTGAATAATGATACTTTTCATGTATTGTTCATTGTACTATCTATATATTGACCTTTGTTTTATGGTTAGACTCACAATGTATACTTACAAGAGTAAGAGTCGTTTTGGAAATTCCAAGTTCTTTTTTCTCTACACAAGAATAGCTATGGCGTTGTGGCAATGTTAGCTATACAGCATTATCCGTACGCACATTTGAGTATGGCCACTCGCTGCGGCTATTTTAGTACAATTAGTCGAAATAAAAGCTTTTCTGATTGCGGGTGTGCTCCGTAATAGGGCTACTTGACAAGATTGGCGTAAAATGGAGAGAAAAGTACAAGATGGAGGTACCTACATTAGAGAAATAAATACTAAATAAGGTCTTCCGAGGCAGAACTATGTTCAACATACAACTACTGAAAATTGATAAATACAAAATTCATGATACGTTCATTAATTAACCAAAATAATTCATAATGGTTTCCATTAACAATGAAAACAAAATAGTCGGCATTATTAACGTAAGAGTTGATTAACCAAGTGTTCACTTTGTAGTATCAATACTGATGTTTATTGAGAGCTGAAGAGACCAAACAACAGGGAATGATGAAGGACAGTCCTTATATTTGTAGTACTAGTTATTGTGTTATGCAATTTTTATTATTTAATTCATCAAAGCAAGCAAACTTGGCGTTCGCGCTCCTATTGTTTTTCTATTGTTTCCCGAACTATCACGCTTGAAAGTTTATAATTATATACCAACAAATTAATAAACTGACGAAAGCCCTAGGTTATTTCAAGCCCCCTTTAACAGAGAGATCGGTAGTTCAGTAGTGGGCTGCCACGGGTTGTTAAGGATTATATAATTTAAAGTACTAAAATGAGAAGAGAAAAAACAGGAGATACATTACACTCACTCTAAATAACTTGGTATAAAACGGGAGTAGGAAGGAACATATTGTTTAAGATTGTTAAATTGTATTTTAAACTAAAGAATTAATAAGGCAATAACCATATATATATACTCGTATTACTTGCAAACACGAAGTATATTATTATTAAATCTTGCATTTATAATAGACTTGTTTTAAATTTTTCTTTATTGATTGACTTTATTGAATTTTCCGTTAGGAAATCAGAATAATCCAATCTACTTAGGGCTAATTTTTCAATAGTCAGATAAATGCTATGTGAGGAATAAAATTGTTGCTGTCACTGTCTTATACAAACATTCTTATGCGACAACATGATAATTATTCCCCAGATAACTTTTATCTAACCATCGAAAAATCATATTGATTGAAAATTATATTATTAAATTGATATTTTTGATTAAATCACATTGACAGTTCATGGTTGGTGTAGGGACTTACAAACATATTACTATAATCCTCTGGGCCCATACAATTGAAAAAGATAAAGAAAACATTCTTATAGTCCAGAAGAAGTTACGCAGTTTTTATTATTATGCATAACAAGATTTGTTTAGGAATTTACACGACACTTTTCGAAACCACTTCTTCCGAGATTAAGTATAGGGTTTTCCTCATTCTTAAATATATAACCCTCAGGAGAACTGTTTTTTCATAGCCTGAAAGCAACTTTATATTTGTTAAATGGCGTAGTGAGTAGTGTAGTAAAAGTAGTGAGTTTTCTCGCTGTCTACATAACCACACATAATAACAAAAATAACAAAACCGTATTAAAATCAGATCATCCGTTTGAGAGCTACGATGCCACAATAGACAACGACTTCAATCGTCAAACTTATAGCACCACGTCGTTTTTGCGTTAGGAGTTTAAAATTCACTAATTTTAGTATGCAAATGATCCTCACATTCAGTTCACAAAGAAAACAGATCGAAATCCATTGTAATTCAATCGATTCTATATTTTATTCCATTTGCATTAAAGATCATTTATCATTCCATTTATCATTTCCTTCTAAACTCACAAATACATCTTCGTTTTAAATGGACCATTTGGTTTACCAATCGCTTTTAGCAATATCTATTAAATAAACTTTGGATCTTGAATAGCTTGATTTATTTTTAAAGAGGTTAAGAGCACTGCTTTTTGGTTGGATAAATAGGAAATATCTTTTATTTTTCCTAATGTTTGAACTATACAACATTCGAATTTAGATTTCTATTTAATTGACAGTTATTTGACTGGTTAGATGGTTTAGTAAGATAGACGATTGAATAGGCGAATTACAGCGCTTTAGTTTTATTTTTAGAAATATTAATCTATACTTATAATAAATCTGTAGAGTGGTCAATTCTGTACATGAAATATATTTTCAAAATAACTACGAGAGTGTGGTTAGTGATCGATACTGATGCCAAAAATGCAATCAGTAAAATTTTTGTCTGTATATCTGTCTGTCTGTACAAATGAGACGATTAATAACAAATTTTATGTATATTTCAATTTTGTTCTATTGCTATTAGCTGCTTTTTATCAACACAGCACGCGGGCGAAGCCGCAGGCGGAAGTTAGTAAATAATAAGGCAAAATAATTTTGTTTAAGATTCTTGAATTCATATCTTGATTAATTCCATCGGTCAACCACCATCTCAAAATAGGCAACATTTTAAAAATATTTTGTGAATAAACGTATTCTATTTAAGGCGGGAATTGCGCTTGCACGCCTATGTCAGCCCAATGATAATGAATTTGCGGACTTGTACAGACAGACTGGCTCTAATATGGATATAATGCTGCCATTAATCTATTTGACACGCTTGTGTTCTGTGTAGGTGCATGATGAGTCATCTGTGGTAATAATTCGTGTAACCTTAGTTGTAAAGCTGTTGCTGTTTTTACGCCGAGGCTAAAGATTTGTATCACTTATTTCTTTCTTCGTCTGAAAAGTATTTATTGCTATGCAATATCTATTAATTGTTACTGCACAGTTGGCGCGGGGGCTGAACTGGCTGTCGTGTGTAACGTGTCGCGCGTTCGTTTCCCGCACCCAACAACTCTTTCTGTGATCCGCAAATTGTGGTCCCTGGTCTGGGTGAAATGTGCGTGACATTGTATGTTTGTAAATACACCCACGACATAGGAGAAAATTCTAGTGCAAGACAATGTTTTTTTGAAATCTAAAAACAAAACTAAATTAGTATTTGTCTAGTTTGTTACCATCTATAGAGATTAAATGACAGTGACTTGGATATACATTACATTTCATTTGCTATTCACCAATATTGTAGACAGCAGCTATCAAAATACTATTAACTTTTTACATAATTATTTAAAAGAAATCTTATCACCGTGATTTCAGAACTCCTAATTAAAAATATCAATTTTACTTTTACTCCAGTTTCCTCTTTTCGTTGTTTCAGGAAGTTTTGATAGGGGTTTGATAAAAAAATCAATGATACCTAAATTGCTCGGGAATGGTAACTTAAGGTACTTAACAATGATTGGGCAGTGTAGTTCGGGAAGTAAACGAGTACCGAATAAAAAGAACGCGCACTTTGTTCTAAGCGGTTGAAAGCATTAGGTCAGAAACGTTTGTTACGTAAATAGTAAGAAAAAAATATGCTTGCATACTCTTAAATCTTTTACAATTTTATCAAAATTCATTACCATTAAGAATGAATTTTTAAGACAAGTTTACTTGTCTTAAAAATTCATTCTTAAGGTTGTCTGTCCCAAAATATATTTATTTTTCTAATAATGTCCGTTGGCTTGTAAACTATTTTGACAAGTGGATATTCGTGAAAAAAACATAATGTTTATGAGATAGGTTGGCAAACAACTACAATATGTCAGTGGTGTCTAAATAATCATAAAAAGTTATATACTTTATATGACTCGAAAAAAGTTGCATTAGTTCAAAACCTGGCAAGTTCCAGGTTTCGGACCCTCTCTCTCATGCATGAGAAGCGGGCGACTTGACATCCCTTCACCACGATGTTATAAGAATAGATAAGAGTTATATAGTTTACATACGTCTTGTAAGCGTAGCGCTTCGGGTCGAACCCGATGATGAATTGGGGGCACGGCTGGTACGCAGTGGTTGCAGCGGGGGTCTCGTCCCAGCAGGCAAACCCGTCGAACGTCCGTGGGCACCATAGATCACTATCTGTTCCAATAAAAAATATTTATTTTTTATATCGTCACCGGTAAAGAAGAAGATGGTTTCGTTGATCTAGTGGCTTTAACAGCCTTTACTGTACTGTATGCTTTTATTCATATAATTTTTTTCATGTTATTCAAGTAAGTGAAGAAACGGTTTAATTAATATTCGGGATAATTCAGTAATTGTACTTGTAAAATCAGGTGAAGCATCTTTTGTTTTAATTTTAAGGTATAGGTACTAGCTTAATAACTTTCTAGGTATCATATTGTCAATGTGGTGTTTCTTAATCAGTAAATATCTTTCACAAACTTCTCGCCCACCAAGGGCGTGAGAAGTTAAATGACGATTCATAGTAATTTATTACAAATTATAGATAACATTTAATAATACACTACAATCACTCACAATATGTTTCCTAGAAAATTATTACCTACAACCTCATTATGAAACTCTGTTAAACTAAATATTGAAACTCAAAAACATCAAAAGAAAAATATCAAATGCGTCATGCACATGACAAAATTACAAATATTCAGAACACAATCAAAGTCGTAGCTGAATCAGTTTCTTTATTTAAATATAAGTATATTGCTGAATAAATAAAGAAATAGAGAACAAAACCATAATATTTCGTAACCTTTTAGAACGTGTTTGTGCATAACTTTACGCAGACAACAATTACAAGAAAAGTCGGTCAAATTAAATGTTTTTTTTTTCAAAGAAGTAGCCATCTTCGGGATTAGCTAGATCCACTTTTGTTGATATACAAATCTAAACATATTTTACAAGAAGTGTTGTAAACTTCCTTTGTTATTATTAACCTTTTACTAAACCACTAATTGATGATATTTTGTAACAATAAACAATTTAAAAATTTAAAAAATGTGTTTCTATTGACAAGAGATTTTGGCATTGTTTGGTACCAAATGAGAGCAAGTAAACGTTGAAACTTGATAAAACATAGATAAATGTTTGAACGCAATACGAAAGTATATGAAAAGAAAAGAAAAATGGACTTAATTGACGACTGACCACATCAACACAAATGACAAAAGGAATACAGGTACTAAGTATAGAGATAATATTGATGTAGCATATAATAAAGTCATAGATGCACTTGTCACTTACCTAGGTTCTCTTCGCTGAGAATGGTACTATGTGTAGTGTTTTCACGATAGCATTTTCTTCGCATGTTAGCAAACCACTGGTACTTCGGGTCGTTTCTGTAGTCGGTTTTGCCCGTAGAGTTCTGCATTGTTGACGTTCAAGTGGACATATTTAATGACTATCGACCATGTTATTTTGAAATATTTGCACGCCTACGTAAGTGATATTTGAATGTAGATACACATTTTTATGTTCTCATCAACGGCAACATCTGAAACAAAAGATAAAGATAAATTCGTTTATCTTAGTTCACAGCCTTTACACTGATCGCTATTGATATATGTGGAAAGATAAAATCTTTGTTTTCAGGGTCCCACGGCGGCAAGAAAAAACGTTTTACATTCTCGTCACGTCCGTCAGCTGGCTTCTTCAGACATATAGTTTTTATGTAAGTGGCGTTTCTTGTTGGATTGATGTGAAAATGAAATGTTTATACAAACACAACATGTGTTATACTTTTGATAGAATTTCGATTAAAATTATCTTTGAACAGACACGAACTGCTGTAATACATATATACTATTTTATATACAAATCATGTGTGTCAAATTTCATAATAATATTTGTGCTGTTTGTTATGTACGGGATCCGTGATACTCGATAGCGTGCACTTGACACATTTTTATCTTCAAACAACAAATGTACTTAGATAAAAATATCTAATGTTAATGGCAGACGTAGTCATGTTTCAAATTTAGTAAATAATAATGTGTTAATTAATATTTGATGTGTTACATACAGAGTTATTAAATAATTAGTTGAATATAAATATTCCTCAAGTATAAGAGTATGACGGTAATAGTTTGACAAAAGTCTGATTTCTGACTATTCGGAATATGTATGAGTTTTTGATGTCTGTCTATAAAACACACGCTTGTGGAAATTCTTGTGTATTGTTTGATTTTTCTTTGAGACCACAGTCTTACTTGAGCTGGTTTGTGGATAAGAATCACTCATCGTAGGTACTCGTAGTACATATGCAAATGCTAATTTCAAACTTTGACTTTACGATGTAGATAAAATATTTATGTATAATTTGAATGCAAATAAGCAGCCAAAAGTTATTAAATTATTGTATTGTACTATAAAATTCTTTTACGATCAATTTAAATCCATTCGTAATGTCGGTAACTGTAGCAAAACTAGAGATGTGGCTTGCGCTATTTCATTTATTTTTTACTAGCTTCCGCCTGCGGTTTCACCCACAGGATATGTAAAGTAGCTTATATTCTATTCCGGAGTGTATCCTATTCCTGTGCCAAATTTCATCCAGACCTGTCCAGCCGTTTTAGCGTGATTGAGTAACAAACATCCAAACATTTACTTTCGCATTTATGATATTAGTAATTAGTAATATATCTACATTAAAATTAGATGTCAGGGCGTATGTTTCGACTAAAAAACTTGAGGTTTAAGAGCAAAATGTGAGATACTGTGTCGAAACAAATCCAGATTCGATCTCACTGCTTCGTACTTCCCAATTGGATATGCTGTTGATTTCCTATCATACTGGTCTTTGTCACACATCAGACGAATAATTGAATATATATTATATATTATCATCGGTAATCTTAAACACGTTTACTGGAACGTATCACGTTAAAGTTTACTTTCAATTAGTTGGATACGAGTGATTCATCCCAGAAGCAAGAATTATGGCGAACTAGGGTTAATAACAAATACGAATAGCGCGTTGTACGCGTAATGATAGGTTTATTGCCCAGGTGTTACTTTTATGTGGTATTGAAAAATAATTGTAAAAGTAAGAACAATTATAATGTAACAACGCTGAGGAGATTTTAATGCAAAGTGTATTCGTGTATTAGTTTAGAATAATCGGTGATCATCATCATCATCATCATCAGCCCATAACTGTCCACTGCTGAATAAAGGCCTCTTCTCACAAGGAGAAGGTTTGAGCATTAATCACCACGCTTGCTCAATGCGGGTTGGCGATTTCAAACTTATAATTAGAAATTATAAGTCCAGGTTTCCTCACGATGTTTACCTTCACCGTATGTCAGTGGTGTCTAAATAATCATAGAAAGTACATATAACTCGGAAAAAGTCACATTGGTAGTTGCCAGTTGCCAGGTTTGGAACCCACACTCTCATGCTTGAGAAGCGGGCGCCGTAACCTCGGGGCCACCATAATCGATGATAATATAGCTTTTTGCGACCAGCACAGTCATTCATCATCAGCCAGTCATCATACACGATCAGCCTATAAGAGTCGGAGGAAGACTAAGAGTGTTTAATTAACCTCAGAAAGTACACATAACTCGGGTAAAGGCTGGGTTTCGAACCCTCACCGGCGCACCGCACCCTCGTGCATGCCTTAATCTCCAAGCAACCACGAAGTTCCTTGATTAGCCTTCAAAACTAACTTTTTAATGGATTTCGTTACTAAATTTTCACCATACCATAAGATATGTAGGTTGGTAGCGCACAACCCGAATGACGAAATGACGATTGATTAATGGGTCCGTCGATTACCGATATTGATAGAAGTAGATTACATGATAAATTATAGCAAGCACTATGGATTAAATTGATAGTACCTATTTTTTAATATTCTTAAAGCTTTTTAGTAACACGCGCTTTTGCTGCGTGCTGTTGCACTATTAAAATACAAGTCTTACCAGACTTGCATTTTAATAGTGCGAGTTTCGTCTGCCTTTCAAATTTGCTTAACCATGACCTTAATAGGCAAATGATAGTTTGCTCGATCCGGAAATCGAAACCGAGAACCCTTGCGGTCACTTCACAGACGAGACAGTGATTGCTTTTAGTCCTTACAATATTAACGGTATGAGGACAATATGTAAAAAAAATTATTATTAAAAAAACAAAATACCCGACTGCACACTAAAAAAAGAGTAAAACAAGCCCCACAATACAAATTTACTGAATATAATTTATAAATGTTGATGGAAAGCATCGCAGGCGGGGACCAACAGAGGCTTATTTATAGTCATTTCTGTTGTGCACCATTTAGCAGAATTTTCGTTGGTGGCGGTCAAGGTGGTCCCCGCCTGCGATGCTTTCCATCAACATTTATAAATTATATTCAGTAAATTTGTATTGTGGGGCTTGTTTTACTCTTTTTTTAGTGTGCAGTCGGGTATTTTGTTTTTTTAATAATAATTTTTTTATTTATAACTTTTTAGCTGTTTTTATTTAACGTTACTCCCGTGATTGAAATGAATCTAATGATACCGCATACATATTTTTTTAAAGGGAAATTTAGAAAAAATATTATTATGTCTTTATCCCGTGGGACTTTTAGGATAAAATGTATCCTATGACACTCCCGTAATCAAGACAAATCTAACGATACCTCATACATCAAAATCCATCAAGCCGTTTAGGCTACAGGAGGTCACAAAGGAAAAGACATACATACATACTTACATACACTCGAAAAACATTACCCTCCTTCTTTGGCAGTCGGGTAAATATAGATACTAACGAAGTAACAAAAACAAAAGCGGTAAGAAAAGTAAATTTAGTTCTAATTTTAAAATAGTTCAAGAACCATTGTGCATGATGAATTTTATTGTAAACGAAAAATAAGGTTTTAATCAGTTTTTCATGCCTACAGGTGGTAATGGTAGGTATAGCTAGGTTTTGTGGGGCTGGTAAAAACAAAGTACAGTTATTTATGGGACCGCTGGTCCGTGTCATGTTTTATCTTTGAATTTCTTTATGTATTAATGCTTGTACATTATTACGTTGCACAAAACTAAAAATATATAGACTCATATGCGAATTACTTATCACTTATAGTTAAATTTAGTAAATGAACGAACAAACAATATATTTATTTGTTTAGACGAACACCCTAATTCCTCATAATAAACAGCAATTTAACGAATTATTGAACATGATGTAAATTATGAGTTGCTTTATGTGGGATTAAAATTGCATTTTTTAACTTTTCAATCGTGGTGATGTGAGACAATAGGTTCGACAACGCCGGCGTGGCGTTCGCATGGTGTTTGATGGATGAATGTTATGGTAAGCGGCGGAAAACGAGCTCATGCATCATCTGATAGTTAAAAACGCCGCCTATGGACAATACTGTAGTTGTATAAAGTATTATCGAGTAGGGACATATTTTTTTAGAACATATTTAGGTACGTGGTATCTTGAGAGTGTTTTGCGTAAGAATTAAAATTTATTTTGCAACTTGCATAGCGATAACATAACAAATTTTCTTTATTATGTTAACTTTTGATTAAATTTATTATATATTCTTTCAAAATGAGTAAAAACAATTCTCTGTAAGCTCACGTGGTTTGAAAGTAAGTAAGAAAATTATGCCTTTAATATTTCATAGCTAATCCGAGCAATTAATCATGGCGACCGCGACACGACGGTAAGATGTGAACATAATATTTCGGAATCCGTATGTATTGCGGGCACGTAAAATTTATTTGTGTTTTGCAAAGAACATTGTTTCCGTGCACGTTCATTTGTTAGCTGTTTTTGCGATTTATACTGACTATATATGTATACATGAATATTTCACTAAATAAAAAATGTTATTTAGCAGCGTGTTTTTTCAGGAGCAACATCAAAAAATGGCTTCCCTCGCTCAGGGTACAAGACGGAGTGTCAGACTGACAAAAAAAGCCACTCTGTTCCTTTTCTCTCTTGCTTTCGGCTGGGACCTTGGTATATTGTCCTCGCATCCGCAACCCTGGTTTCCTTAATAATTATGCCTAATATGCTATTTACTTCTCTGGGGCTAGCTCTAAGGCATGTCTGTCATCATAATATGCTTCTGTGTCATCGAACATACTACTCTGTCAAGAAAATACCGGGAAAAAGTCAGTAATACACAAAATGTTTGTTATTCATCTAAATTTATTTTATCACCTTCAAAGTATGCTCCTTCAGAAACGATACACTTACGCCAACGAATAATCCAATCATCGAAACTTTTTTTAAACGCTGTTTCCGGAATTGAGTTCAGTGCTCGCCGCGAATTCTCCTTTATGTCTTCTAACGATTGAAAACGGGTGCCACGAAGGGGTAATTTGAGTGTGGGAAAAAGAAAGAAGTCGGCTGGAGCCATATCTGGTGAATATGGTGGCTGCTCGATGGTGTTTGTTGAGTGTTTGGACAAAAAATCGTTTACAATGATGGCCTTGTGCGAAGGCGCATTATCGTGATGCAAAATCCAAGAATTTTCTTTCCACATTTCTGGCCTTTTTCGTCGAATTTGTTCTCTTAAACGCCGCATAACGCTCAAATAATATTCTTTATTTACCGTTTGACCTTCGGGCAAGAATTCTGAGTGCACAGCACCGCGATAGTCAAAGAAAACAGTCAACATGACTTTGACTTTTGATCGACTTTGACGTGGTTTTTTCGGTTTTGGTTCAGTTGGAAGGCGCCATTCCGAAGCTTGTTGACTAGTTTGCATGTCAAACTCGTAAACCCACGTCTCGTCACCAGTAACAATGCGTTTCATGAATGTTGGGTGGGTATTGACTCGTTCTAGCATGTCCTCAGCGACTTTCATGCGATTTAGTTTTTGAAGAAAATTAAGGTCTTTTGGGACTAGCCGAGCGGCAACACGTTTCATACCCAAATTATTTGTTAAAATGGTACGGATCGACTCGTGAGATACAGAAAGTTCGGCGGCCATCTCTCTCAAACTTGAATGAGGATTTTCAGTCACTATTTCCTTCACTTTTGCGATGTTAACTTCAGTTGCAGACGTTGATGGCCTACCAGAACGAGGCAAATCTTCCATCACATCTCGACCGCTTTTGAACGCTTTGTACCACTCATAAGCACGTGTTTTTGATAAAGTCGATTCACCGCAAGCCTTCTGTAACATTTTGAGTGCCTCCGAACACGAAATTTCATTGGCGATGCAAAATTTAAGACAAACTCTTTGTTCGATGTTTTTGTCCATTATGAAATTCGCAATACACACTAGATAATATAAAACTAAAAACAGCACTGTTTTTAATATAAATAACAGATGCAACTCAAATTCCGCGCCAAAATGGAAAAGAGTTATGCCAATCTAACAACAACAAAGAAAATTAAAATTCGAATTTGGAACCATAAAAAAACATTCATTCCCGATACTTTGTTGACTGAATGTACAATAACCACTGACTTGTTACTGACCCTTTTTTATGTCATAGTTTAACAAACGAGCAGACAGATTACCTGATGGAAAGCAATCAGCGCTGCTCATGGACACTCGTAGCACTAAAGGAGTCATTACAAATGCGTTGCCGGCCTCTTGTGGGTTATTCCGGATTTATGGATATCGGATTTGAGGATTGAGGATGCGGGGAGGGGGGAAGAATTGGGCCTCCTTTAAACGTCACTCACATGACAAAACACAACGTAAGTGTTGCTTTACGACGGTTTTCTGCGAGGTCGTGATATCACTCCGGTAGAGACGACCCTTTCGCGCCGAAGCATGGCTCTCCCACACCGCGATTATCCTTTTATTGTTAGTATTATGTACGTTGATAAATTGACTAATGTATCTTACCATTTCCCATTGCGTTTAGCTGTTAAGTACTTCTTACTTACCTTTATACTAACAATTTGTACATGTCACTTTTACAACGTGATGCTATATTCAGTCGAAAAACAACTTTATTATTACTGCTACTATAAATAAATAAGATTTTCGTTTGAAAGATAAGTGTTACTGATAATGAAGTAATAAGTAAAAGGAATGTTCGTTCATAATCGTCACGTCGCGTCCGCCATCAATGTTATAATCCCAATTATCTTGCTATCTCCACGTAATCCACGTCTAAAGTACGGAGATACAAAAATCCATCTTTATACGAGAATTGCTCGTAAAATATAGATTCCCTCTTAAATTCCTCTTTCGATTTATATGACTGTAAAATGACGGTATGCTTCATCTTAAATGATGTGGTTCCTACACAAGGAACGAAACCTGTAACATATAATTTGGGAAACACAAATAAACTGACTGAGATGAAAATACATATTACGTTGCTGATACAATATAGTAGGAAGTGAGATAACTGTAAGACACAAATTATGTGTGTGTGTTTAATATTGAACACTGTGTTTAAGGAGGTAATGTTCAATTTGTGTTATTGCCAAGATCCGGAGAGTGTAGCTATTACTACATAAGTAAATATACAACATAGTAGGTGTGACAAGTATTGTACCTAGTCTAGCCATAAATACTGTAACAAATAAAAATATTTTTTTTTCTATTGCAAATAACATTTATTACTTTTACAGTATGTAAGTTTAATACATAAATATAAAACAATTTAAAACATAGGAAGCTTATTCGTAGTGGTCTACATTGGCTGCAATACAGTCCTTTAAACGTTGAGGCCAGTTATCAATAGAAGCACGCACTCTTTCCATGGGAAAATTCTTCACTCCAATCGTATAGATTGTTTTCCGAATTCCGAGAGTCCAAATTATCATGACATTTAGAGCAAGCCCTACTTTCTAAAACTGACCATAAATCATAATCCAGCGGATTAAGATCGGGACTAGACGACGGCCAGTCTTCAGCTCTGATGAAGTCGGAAACGTTCGTTTCCAACCAAGACTGCATGGACCGAGCTTTATGACCCGGCGCCGAGTCTTGCTGAAAGGACCATTGTTGGTTATTGAACATGGTGTTGTTAACGGGCTTAACTACCTTCTCAAGAATGGTATTTTGATACACTTGTGCCGATGTTTTGATACCTTTTTCGCAAAAGTATGGCTCAGTCACTCCTTCATAGCTAACACCCCACCAAACCATCACTGAAGTCGGATAATGCTCACATTGCACTCTGTCGACTAATTGAGAAGCTTCTAGCATAAATACGGTCATTTTGATTGTTACAATGTTGCTCAATTGTAAAAATTTTCTCAATAAGTTTAATTTTTCTGTGACCTCCTCTGTGATTCTTTTCTAAATTATCATTTAAAAAATGTCCAGTGCGTCTCTTATAGGCTGCAAGTCCTAAGTCGTCTTTTAAATTAAAATACGTGACATGGTTTTAGGTGTTAGATCTTCATCTCCCGAGATAAAATCTTTTGCTTTAGGACAGGATTTCTTCGAATTCTTTCCCTTACTGCTTTGACCACCTTTTTCGTACGAACTACGTGGACGGCCAGATCTCTTTCTGTCACAAACAGGGGAGGTCTCATTGTACCTATTAATAGCCCAATACACAAACATTTGACTAATGCCAAGCGTGTGGAGAGTTTTAAAAATTGCATTTGGCTCCATACCCACTTTGTGTAATGCAACAGCGCTTCGGTTCTCTTTATCACCCCACTCCATTTTATTATCGCAAAATATTGAACAATTTATTGGTGCCAATATAAGAAAACACAATGAAAAATTATATAGAAATGATTCCAAATTCAAATGTAATATTTTGTTTATTTTTAATTGTAACAGTATTTATGGCCAGACTATGTATATTTGTTTGGACTGTAAGATGTGAATTCTATTAATGTATTGCTTAGGCTTTTCCTTGGAAGAAATGTAACAATTTTGACTTATTGCAAAGGAGTATCACAGTATTGTCACTTATTACAAGGGAAGGAAGAAATATAGATTTCTTATGTAGGTAGGTCTTTTCAAAAGAAGCCGTTTATCCAAATTCTAGCAGTAATTCTAGTACTATACGATGATATTATAACGTTTTTTAGCTGCATGAGATGTTCTTTGCAAAAACATAAACAATCTTATCTATATTTCTTTTATTATTGATATCTCAGATAAATATTGCCCACTTAAGCCCCAAACAATGATTATAGATTCTTAGGTATTTTTGTTAATCTATTTTGTATTGTAATTGATTGTGCTATCGGAAATAGTCTGATTCGAAACTATAATCAATTTCTGTGCCTTCAATTCAGATCCGTTTAGTTGTTTTTACAAACATCCAACTATACTTACAAATTTCCTTACTTTTGTAAATTGACTCACTAAAGTCGTACTAGTTTCGAGTTACAGCGGGACTCTTATTCATGAGCATCGTGCGCGTAGAGGCGTACTCACTGCGTGTTTACTTTTGCAGGAAACAATCTCACCATACAATTTCAAAATATGCTCCATTCTTGTTTAATGCATTGTGTCAGTTACATTATTGATTTCCTAATAGTGACCAACATCTGTCAGGTTTGGTCGGGTCGAGTCGCGGTTTATCAGCGTGTTTCCGGCTGCACTGTCAAAATTGTAGTTCTACGGAAATTAACGCGAATAGGCAATTTATTGTGTATTTTGGCTTCATGTTTTGAGTAACAATTTAAAATATGTATAACTAAATAATAGCTCAGTGGTTAAGAGTGTTTGCAGTCATGAGCATTTATTACTCTTAAAGTTTAATGCTAAGCGTGGAAAATATGGTAATTCCGCTTATACAAGACTGTTATTGACATGGAAATGGCTTTAATAAAAAACTTGTAAAATAGTGACCATGCATTGATTAGTCTTTAATGCCACTAACTTTTGTTTTTATTTTTTGGCACATTACTTGGTATTTGTCTGAGAATGATTAAACTACCAGGACAATAAAAACAAATAAAAAGAACGCTTTACTAATGAAAGTTGGTGTTAAAAGGTATAATTCTTCTGAAGCCTTCAAAGGGACAAAAGACATTATATTGCGTTCTGGTCTGGATACACTCACTTTCCCACAGAAATAAAATGGCTACACTGACTAAACTGTAATTGTGTCAACAACAAGCTTAGAAACATTTGTAGCTAAAATGTGGCGGCACGCTCTCCGACAGACAATGTGGTAAGGTCAAGGATTTTCCAGCCTTCTTAAAAATTTAGTTTGTAATAGTATTACCTACTCCGCATTCAGATAATATTAACGTTAAGGTGAGTTGAAAACGAATGCATTATGAATACATATGAGAAGAGTTGCTAATTTAGAGGAAGAGAGAAAATTGTGCTTTGGGTAGGGCGAGTGGGCGTGTCAGACTCTTACTGACCAAGAACCCCTCCGTTCCTGCTCCTGCTCAAGGCCGGGGCCACGGTACATTATAGCAATCCCGGCTTCAAGCTTTTGAGTAGTAAGTTACAGAAAGTATAGAATTTTTAAGCGTTTACGTATTTCATAAGGTCGTCGAACAACAATCATTAAGAAAAAGAATGACCTTACAGAGCACTGTAAGGTCATAAGCTAATATTTATTTTAATGGAATATAGTGAACAGTCAATGTTTCCTGAACTGACTTAAAAAAACGTAGCTAGAGAGTTTCAAATTAATTAGATCACCTTACAATCGTCACTAGTTTTAGAGAAGAGCAACTTAATAGATGGTTTTTGAAGAAACTTTTCTGGTTAGGTATGTTTGTTTATTATTTAAGAAATCCTTGAAAAAACGACACTGGGCGTTGCCTTAAAAAGGTAGTGCTAGTATTTGTGTAAACACATTTTAATCATAATCCTAGTTCCGTACAATGTTGTCTAAAGGATCTAATAAGGTTGGTACATTTTTTTTATGTCTATCTAGAAGATTAATTGTAGATAGAGCATTATTTTCTTTTCCTACGGCATGAAGAACTTTTGACTAGATGGGTATATTTAGTGCAATCTGTGATGTCAAAATGTGTACTTACGAGTATATTTAACATTGAGCGGTGATTACAACTAAATAGAATTGTTTTCATTTATGAAAAAACATATAAAATGCGTACTTAATTATTTTGGTATTATCTGACCCCTTCACCATTTTCGTTAACCAGATTATCTTCATCAATTCTCCAATCTTTTATCAGCTTAATCATGCTACAATGCCCAGCACACTAGATTACTAGTTTAGCTACTTCTGATAGATATAGATACAATTCTTTTTTATCGTCATTGTGTACTTGCAACCGCTGCCGCTTCGCTCAACAGATATCGCATTCCTAAGTCAATGGCCCAGCAATAATCCCGCCTAAATGTAGCCAGCTGTGTCCTTCATCCCAGTTTGAGTGTTATTGTTGATTCAGCACTAAAGTCTGTGACGTATGGCTAATAACATAGGGCACAGACTTGTTTGCAGGTGTGTTTTAAGATCTAAGGTAATAGATTAGATTGCATTATTAGGTTCTATATACAAATTGTTGTATTGAAATTTGTTGTTTGTCTAAGGATGCCACGTTTGTCTTGTTGCTTCTGGAGTACATATTAAGTGTGATGGGAGGGTTTGTTTGAGTTTAAAAAGTGTAAGATTCAGGGTTTTGTGGTGACGAAAGAAAGTTATAACAGACGTTTAACTTTCAGGTGAAATAATCGGATGTGTTAGATTATTAGCACACTAAATAGACCGAATCTAGATCCTTCCCTTTAAAAAACTTTGAACAAAATAACACAAGTGATAAGTAATAATTCAATTTTCCGATTACCGAAATAGCTTTAAATAAATATGAAGATTAACAGAATTAATTGCAATATTATTAAACTTGAATACACAATAACAAAAAAACATAACGTTGGATTAATTGAAATTAATTGGAAAGTGTGATAGTTAATTGGTTGAGTTCACTCGATATGACCTTATTTTCATCATTTTGACAGTAAACTTTTGGATAGGGAGTTTAAAACATTACGTTTTGTAATCATAACAAGAATTAATAAAAATAGCAATAGCTAAAAATTTTCTATTGTGTGAGACTAGAAAAAATATATTCTTGGAAGTCCAATAAAATCCATTCCTACGTACTTACCTTCTGTATTATTTTTCCATATGCATTGTGTATCATTACATAGTAAAAAACAAAGTCACTTTCTCAGTCCTCATAAACCTTTGTACACTTAAACCTTTCAAAGTACGTAAGGAATTTTGATGCAGTTTTTTTAATAGATAGAGTCATTGAAGAGAATAGTTCATGTGTATTAATGTAATGTAATATAATATATTAGAAAGAGATAAAATTTGTAAGTTTGTATGTAGGGGGTAATCTTTGGAACCGCTGGTCGGATTGCCAAAATTCTTTCAGTGATAGATAGTTGCATTGTTCCTGAGTGCTATAGGCTATAAATCATCACCCTACGATTAATTGGGGCTGAGCAGCGGGTGAAACTGCGCGAGAGAAGCTAGTGTAACATATATTTAATATTGGAGAACTTTAGTATCGCTCATTGCACCGGTACGAAGCCCGAGTATGCCGTTGCTAAAGTAAATAATAAATTAATTAATAGAGTCTTTATTTATGTGATATCAAAATAGAATCTAAAACACATCAGACGTACTTGTGTCGTGTTTAGAACTATCGTCTGCTATCGAGGTCGTGTCGCCTTTTTTAACACCCATATAAAAATAATATTTATGAGAGCTGTATATAGCTCGACATGGGAAATATCATGGCGGGAATCTCATTTTGCCGCCCCTTGGGTCTTTTAGGAAACATTAAGCTAATACCAAGGTTCAACTAAGTGTATCGTAAACGGAGATTATGTCAACAACAACATATTATAAAAATCGGCCTCTTTCGTCAATCTCGAATCTTTGTAAATCAACCAAAGCGAAGGGTTGCTTATTTTTTTGGAACTTGTAATTTAGTAAATATATATAAATATATACTTATAATAAATCTGTAGAGGGGTTAATTCTGTACATTCAATAATTTTCAAAATAACTACCAGGGTGTGATAAGTGATCGATACTGATGTCAAAAATGCAATCAGTAAAATTTTTGTCTGTCTGTCTATCTGTCTGTCTGTCTGTCTGTCTGTCTGTCTGTCTATCTGTATGTCTGTATGTTCTTTATAGAAACAAAAACTACTCGATGGATTTTAACAAAATTTGGTAGAATTATTCTTTATACTCCCGGGCAGGTTATAGGATACTTTCCATCATGCTATAAATAATAGGAGCAGAGCAGTGAAGGGAAATGTTGGGAAAACGGGAGAAGTTAATCCTTTTTGTAACTTTCCGTCGCGTGTGTAACCTTAATGGTTAAAGTTACAAAGAAATTATGTATGACGAAATATTGTACATAAAATTACCTAAAAAAAATAGTTTAGCAGCATATGTCTGTCTTTTATGGTTAACTCACAATAGCACGTGTCACTCCTGATAGCTTAGCAGTTCGGATAATAAGCCATCGCGCCGTTGCATGTGAATACTGAATCATGCTATAAGGATTATTTTTGTGACGATTATTGACGCGACTCGGTATAAAATATAATATAATATGTTTTATGAAATATTTGTAATACTTACCTATTACATAGATCTGTACAATTCATTCTATCAATGGAGATGTACCCATAAAAATGAGATGATTAATAACAAATTTTATCTATATAGGTACTTCGTTCTCTCTATTTTGTTCTAATTCTATAGGCTGCTTTTTATCAACTCAGCACGCAGGCGAAGCCGCTGGCGGAAGCTAGTATAAATATAGAATACAACTCTACTGTTTTTAAGGTAGAGACATGTCACACACTATCTACTTGAGTATTAATCGCGAATTGATTCCTACAAGAAAAAAAAAGACTTTGGTTTACTATCCAAATTAAGTGAAAGTTAATTAGTTGTATTAAATCTATAGTTAAATTAATAATCTTTTTGTCTTTTTATGGTATGGGTCAGCAAACGAGCAGAAGGATTACATAGGTAAAAAATCGAACAATTGGCGGAGCTCATGGACACTTGTAATACCAAAACAGTTATTTCAAGTGCATTGCCAATCTTTTGTCGGTCATTAGGGATTTAAGGTTAGGAACTTCGGGACTACACACACAGCGAAACACATCGAGATTGTGGTTTTACGCCGGCATTCTGTGAGGCCGTGGTATTACTCGGGTCGAGTCGGCCATTGGCGCTGGAGCATGGCTGTCCCACACATGTCTAGGCTAAGAAAGTAAGTGGGTAGACACTTTTCAAACAATCTTGGATAAACGACAACCCTAATGTTACATTAGACAACACGAATATTAAAAATACATTAATATCAAAGTAGATCAAAATTAGTTCAAAATGTCCAAACAATGAAATTATTAACACAAACCGTACAAGGACAGTTAATTAATTAATAAATAATTTGATCTCGACACATTAATCTTAAACTTGACAGTGTCTATTCCTGAAAAAGGGTCTTGATTGACGTTCAGATTAACAGGTACCGCGCTTGGATCCTTTTCCCTATTGTTAGTAAAAAAAGGAATAAAAAAGGTGTGACCATGGGTTTCGTGTTAACACGGGTAAAAGTGTCTCATTGGATAACAATATACGGTTTCCTATTTTAGGCAAAGGGGATCTGGGGTCCAGCCGCCGTTAGCGCTTGTCCGCGGACGGTGGGCAAGGGTCATCCATCATCATCAGCTTATAAGTGCCCACTGCTGAGCAAAGGCCTCTTCTCACACGGAAGAAGGTTAGAGCATTAATCACCACGCTTGCTCAATGCGGGTTGGCGATTTCAAACTGATAATTAGAAATTATTAGTCCAGGTTTCCTCACGATGTTTACCTTCACCGTATGTTAGTGGTGTCTAAATAATCATAGAAAGTATATACTATATAACTCGGAAAAAGTCACAATGGTACTTGCCAGGTTTCGAACACACACCTTCATGCATAAGAAGCGGGCTCTGTAACCTCCGGGCCACCACCACATATCACAAGGGTATCCGCCTGACCAGAAACAGACAAATGCTCTAAGAGTCATCAGACTACCACAGCAGCACTACTACAGCGTTGCCGGTGCAAGAGTACGATGTACTGCGGGCCGGAGCAGGAAACGAACGGATTAGTCTGGGACAATTTGAAACTACCTCTGCAAGGTCCGAAAAGTCAATGGATGATATTCTTTTAAAAAAGGTTTCGTGCCTGTTGATTCGGCTTTACCATTACACAGTTTACATCTAAAAGGTTCGTACTTTGGAACTCGTGTTAAAGCTAACTCACAATTTTATTATACAAAAGCAATCTTAAAAGTTTGAGTTGTATTTGTGCCTGATGAAATAACAAAAAGGTATTAAATATCATCTACTCAGAAAATTCCGTACTATTCGGCCAAAATGAATGAAACACTATCTTATCAATATCTACTAATTATATTTTATCGAGAGCGGTCAGTACATGTTTTGGTGCCAAATATTTTAGTTGACGTGGGTTGTAATATAAAAGCTGGACTTCATCTATGTATGTTTTTAATTATTTATAACTAGCTACTCTCCCGCGGTTTCACCCGCTGTTCGGCTACATTTAATTAACCTGAAGTTTTATAGCCTATAGCACTCAGGAACATTGTAGCTAACAGTGAAAGAATTTTGGTAATCCAACCAGCGGTTCCAAAGATTGCCCCCTACATGCAAACTTACAAATTTTACCTCTTTATAATATTGGTATAGATTATGTATTAGATGTTTAGTGGCATCTTGAAAGGGAATGGCTTGTGTTCAACACTAGACGGCTTCTGGATGACAAATAATATCAAAAGAGATACGTTACTACGAGTACGATCAATTTATTAACATAAAAAATCTTATAGCTTCCCATAAATACTTGACGTGATAGAAGAAATTTCAGTGCAAGAGTTTAATTTAAATTTAGAACGTAACCCTTTCCCATTGGGTATTCAGGCTTATAAGATAATGTGCAAGCTATTCCATAATTTCCGGTGATAGAGAAATACCGATCGAGAAGTTGGCTTAAATATAAGCCCTTAAACTAGTAAAGAGGCTTATATGAATAAATATTATAAGACCCCAAACTTTACGTAATTTTCCTAAAGCTTTGGCACACGACGAAAAAGCAACCGAGATTGTTTTGTGTTTATTTTGTGGTTCATGAGTAAATATTGTTTATTTCTTTTACTTCTTCGCTTCTAACTTTACAAACATTAATTATTTGTAATATTGTATATATTATTTGTTTAACTATTCAATCTTGGTAATATGCGACACATTTTTTTTTCATTAAATGACTTCTTCCGCCCATGGTAAGGCGAGAGAGAGTGTCAGACTCTTACTGACTAACCCCGTTCCTCTCCTGCTCTGGGCCATGGCCGCGGTGACTCATTGCAATTGACCCGCAACCCCGGCTAATATCTGTTTGATGAATTAATAAAAATAATATCTAAATGTGTGTAGTAAATTTTTAAGGACGAAACTTGGCCTTTTTATTAAACTAAATAAAGCACTAACACTTTTAAAATAAAATAAAATAAAACTGAAAACTTAAATACAATTAAAGTCTACATACATTATGTTCATTAAATTCTATTTTTATATTGCTGTACGAAGACAAAGCTAGCGTAGATGTTTGTCAAAAAAGACTAACGTACCTGCGTATATGAGAAAATAATTCATTCATTTTGAGGAAAGTTTTTCATGTAAATTTACGACAACATACATCATCATTACGCAGGTGTGACTTGTCCCCAAAAACGACTTCCGAATATCTTTTTAAAAACATTTCTTTTCATGTTTCTATTTAGTTCCTTCTCTCAGTTTTTGGGTTCTAGGGTTCCAAAACGAAGGGGTCACAAAGCGACTATATTACTGAGACTACTCTATCAACCAGTTTATCCGTCTGTCTGTATATCTGGCTGTACCGCATGAACTCCTATTTAATTTCAGAGAGGCTGAGAAATATAACATACCTATGTAGTTTTTGTGTTACTTTCGCGAATCACGATTTGATCATGATCGATATATTTATACTAATATTATAAAGAGGTAATTGTACGTTTGTATGTAGGGTAACGGCTGGTCGGATTTCCAAATTTATTTCACTGATAGATAGATACAATGTTCCTGAGGGCTAATAGGCTATGTTCGTGTACCACAAGTAGTTCCCTCGGTACGTGGGTGAAGCTGTGCGAAACAGCTAGTTTTTTTTTTAATATTTTCATAAAGCTGTTGGAAAAAGAGCAGATATTAAATTATTATTCTAGATTCCTAATTCGTTCTTAGCTACATCTGATTATATAGACAGATGATTTTGATTGATTATCTTGCAAATGAGCAAGCAGCGTGATGAAGCAGTTATCATTATGATTCGCGAGTTTTGAGAATTTGTTTAATTATCTTTTTATTTTTTTAAAGTTGTGAATCATATATTTTGATTTCATGATTGCATGTTAGAACTTAATTCATATTATAAAACTTTTGAGCAAAATAACTAATTAAGTAATTCAAGTAACTTTTGTTTTTTTCCATGAATTGATTCTTTATTACTCGTATACTATTGATTTTTAGTACCGATACTATAATTTAACAGAAAAAAACATCCTAGTACGTACGACGTTCGATTTGATTAAATCTTAACTACAAGCTTAGTTTAAAAATACCGCATCCTTTTACTTAGTACTGAAGATAGAATAAGTGAAACGGAGAAATTATTTTGTTTTTCTCGTTTCGCATTTGTTTTCCCTAGTGGCGTGTGTGAGAGTGGCAGAGAATGGGAACGGAGACTTGTGAATTACTCAAGTGTGTGATGACTTGTTCGCATTCCGTACAAGCCACACATCAACCCTTTTACCATTATTAATTATATTAGTTTCCCTGCGGTAGCTGGCGTAATGCGGCTACCAATCGCGAGGGTATTTGGTAAGATTCCTGAATCTGAACACGTTAGTCCAGGTACGGCACGGTCTAAATCTGTTCGTTATTGTTGATACTTTTTTTTGTTTTGTGAACTGTTGTCAATAATAAGTTATTTACACAGGTTCTATGTTAACTTATTCTTCCTTAGAAAAGCCCCTGTATTGTGTGTGTAACGCATTAGGTACATTGGCAATATTATTTATTACAGTGGCGCATGTAAAGACGTGGGGTAAGGAATGGACCAATAAATAACAGATTTCTCCATAAAAACAGTGTTCAGGCATTTAGTTCGGTATAAGGATATTAGGTTAATATTATTTGAGATTAGCATAGGAAGCGAATGTTTTTTACGGTGTCCATACGTGTTCTGTTATAACTTTCCTTTATAACAGCTTTAATAATAAACTTAAACTTGTTATGATACTAATAAATGCGGTCTTCCCACGCTAATATTGCCTAAATCACTACAAATTCCGTAGAAAGATACCTTTACCTATATTAACGTACAATATAAACATATATGTTACAATGTTGAGCACTTAAATGAATTTGATTGCTTCTCGAATCGTACTTAACCTTTTTGAAATTCAATTGTTATAATACACACACATAATACAAGGCAATTCTTTCGAATATTTGGAAGAAAATCTTCACCTTTATTAACTCACCTAGCTACTGAGCAATTATTGATAAAAAAGACACGAGAACGAGTCATTATCACTAATTTATGTAGAATTGTTTTGAAAATAAAACAGACACTCGATATAAAGAAAGAAATAAAAAATAATGAATGACAAAGCGTTTGTGTCATGAAAAAATACATAAACTAGCTACTGGAGGCTATAAAAATCGTATAACTTGAAAGCATGGCTTATTTTATTGTACTAAGCTACAGACAATTTTATTTTCAAGCTTGGATTTTCTCACACTAGGGCTGTGCCTTTGCTAGCTACCATAGCTGAACGGATGAGATCTATTTTTTAATGTATTTGCTGTCGTTCTACTCACATTTTAAGGTGAGTAGATGAATTTAACTGGATGCTGTAAGACGTATCTTTTTACATTTTCTGTAGCTTATATTATAATAGATAAATAACAACTGTTATTTAGAGTTCGGTTATGAATATAAAATTTGACTAATATTCAACATTTAATTCAAATGGCATTTTTGGAAAACGTTGCCAAGGCTTTTCATTTTCTTTTTCCTTTCAATAGATTAAATACATAGATTAGCTTGTCGATGTATGTAAGTCGTGTGATTGTATGATGTGGTGGCCCAGAAGTTCGGTTTCTCATCCATGAAGGTTCGGACCTGGCAAGTACTAATGTGACTTTTCCCAATGATACCTTTCTAAAACTATTCGGACAACTCTTATAACAGGTAAAGGAAAACATTGAGAATTAACCTGGACGTATAATATTCAAATTATAAGTTTGAAATCCTCAATCTAATTGGAGCAACATGACTAATGATTAATGCTTATACTTTCTCCTTGTAAGAAGATGCCTTTGCTCAACTGTTATGCTCATGCTGATGATATGATTGGCTATACCTACACCTAGTATGGCATTACTTAACATGGCTTTGTCTGCTTTGCAAGCGAGAGACAAAGCATATGATATTTTTTCGGTTTTCCATTAAAAAAACAGTAAAAGCGATAAACTCACGATTCATATCGTATGAGTTTAGTAATTTTTTCCGACTACTTTTCTTACTTATACTATATCTATACTCCGATTATATCTATCTAATCTTTGATTTTCATACTTACGTACTTAATATTAACCTGCTAATACTACTTATATAACTTAACATATATAATACTAATACTACACACATATACATATATAATACTAATATATTAATTTTATTATTATTGTAAACTTAACTTAATAGAGTCAATAGTTTAGAAATATGATCCAACAGACAAACTGTGTATACAGTTTTGTTGGACATTTTATACTTTTTATAATGTAAACTGTACCTTTTAAGCAATAATAAATAAATAAATAAATTTAGCCACCGCAACCGCTGGTCTGTGGACGACGAGCTGTGGCATCTCAAGACCCTTCTAGAGCCAAGTGGTTATATCATGAGGATCACTAGAGCTGATGTCTGGCTGGGGTTATGGATGCTATATAGTGTAATGATTAATACTGTTGACTGATTTGGACCAGGAGGAGAAAAGCGGCACTTTTTAGGCAGGAAGAGACTTTTAGGATGGATTAAAGTTGTATGTAACGGGCACTTCTATTTACCCTTATTAAGAAAAATAGGTGAAATCTTATGTGTAATAATGTTTTTAGTATAAAGGTATTTTTCGAAATACTTTCGTCGTATTAGTAACTGAAGAAAGGTAAGATCAACATCGTTTAGTTATCCATCTATTGATGATTTGGACGCGCAATATCTTATATTATAGTTAAACATCTTTGTTTTTCTTAGTACATGTATAATTTTATTAACAAACGTATATATAATATTGTATTACTTTGTAAATATCAGCAGGCATAGCTTACTGTCGCTATGTAAAAAAGGAACTCAAGTATATTTTCGGGTTAGTCGTTTATTAAGTCACTTTGCGCCCGATAGCGCTTTCGCGCAAACACGATCAAAAATTAAACCTAATGAGTACAAAATTATTGAATACTAATTAAAAACAACTTGTGACCTTTTTATTATCTAGCGGATTACATAATAGGGAGCGATCGACGTCACCCATGGACACTCGCAAGACCAGAGGAGATGCCGACCTTTTGGGGATTATGGGTTCGTAGATTTATGGATTGGGAGATGGGATGATGGATTGGGTCTCAAGTAACCTCTCTTACACAGCGAAACACCACGCAGTTGTTGTTTTCTGTGAGGTCGTGGTATCATTTTGGTTAAGTCGACCAATTTGTGCCGAAAATGGCTCTCTCATCCAAATTAATGATTTGGTTCCTATTACGTATTTATACAACAATCTAATAAATACTGACCCTGAGGAATAGCAGACTTGATATAATATCTAAGTGCGACTGACACTATGGCTTTTACAAAACTGTTTCTGCGATTATTCGTAACTCTATTTTAGTTCACATGAATAAAAGATCACAGACTTATTCCCCTTCGAAGATTAAAAAAGCCTGAAAAAGTGTAAGTTCACTTCAATTTAATATTAATTTCTTCTTTCTTTTCGAAAACCTTCGTCATTTATTATATTATGTGAACAAAGATTAAAAACGAAATTGCTATTGTTAATCTTAGAATATTTACGAGTATGATCTTTTGAACTGACAGAATTTAAGTCTGTAAAACTTCTAGGTAATTGTAAGTATAATCAATTTGAATTACCTGTTCAATTTAGATAATATTCATGAAAAATTGAGCCAAGGTTTGTCAGGTTCTATCCATTTCTTTATTCAAAATTAAGAATTTTCGTGAACCAGGAGAGAGATTACGCCATTGCTTGCTGACCGGCCGAAGTTCAATGTGCTGTAGGTACCGTGGTCGCTAATGAAGGTGCGGATGATGACTAGGAATGCGCGTCGGCTGCATGCTGGTGGTCAGGTTACCCGATGTAGCCGTGGCAGCAGGCTGACACTATGATTCGCTGCTTGAAAGCCCGAGGAAGTGATGTCGTCATGGCTATGACGTACCTAGCTACACGGAGGCTGCGCTGATGTTTATGTTTGGGGTCACCAGTTTAGGTAAAGTTACCTAATTTCGGAAAATGAGGATTCTCCAACCAGGCGAGGTGATAAATTATCTTGAGTTATTTGATGTTTGCAGTTTTATATACTATAGTGTGATGATTGTGATAGAACATCTACATCAGACATCATCACTCGATGAAGCCTTCTCAACGGAGAAGGTTTGAGCATTACCTAATCACCGTGTTTGTTCAAGGCGGATTAATTATTTTTAAGTTATAATAATTGGATATTAGAAGTCCGGTTTCTTTACTAACTAAACTCACTAAAGTAGAAGTAATAAGTAGGCCGTTCATTACAATTTTTGAGTTTAAAAATCCCAGTGGAGTGGCTTAGATTTAGGTTATCAGGCTCTCTTTATAACGTGAATTATATAACTGGTAAAATATTTTAATTAGCTATTTTATTAGATTTTGGTTATAGGTTTGTGTTTATTGATAAAAAAACTAATAGCCCGCCCATGCTATGCAAGGGTCTCCAACTATATCCCTAACGAAAAAAGGGTTCCTATTTCTCAACTTTCCCCTCTACTTTCCTAAAATTTTCTTTCATAAAAACCTTCTCTCGGCATTAACGAACATAACAAAAAATAAATTGATAAAATTGGTCTAGGCGTTTTTGCATTCATTATGCAATCTGCAAAACAGAGGAGTTACGAGTGCGTTGCCGGTCTTTTGGGATTAGGGTTTCGGAGATTTAGGATTTGGGTAGGGAAGAGTTGTGAAAGGGGCAAGCTTGAGCCTCCGGTAACATAACGCTGTGATTGTTTCACGCCGGTTTTCTGTAAGGCCGTGGTATCACTCCGGTCAAGCCGACCAATTTGGAGCCGAAGTTCGGCTCCACTTAAAGAAGCAAAGTAGTATAAACCAGCCCTCCACTGGTTGGTTAAGTTGTTGACCAAGAATGTTAGTGTACTTAGACCCAGGCATATGATAGCTGTGACTAAAAGATTAAGTTCCATGCATCCATCGGAACTTGAAATATGTATGTCTCAGATCCCGCAGCCAATTAAATCGCAAAGACGGTATACCTTACATCTCTTAAATCTCCTTTATGAAACTGGAAATCATTTTGGGATTTGCATGCGCTTACGAGGTGGCGGGTAAATACCAATTACGAATAAAATTGTCAGTTTTAGGTGCCATACGTTGACAATCATGCCTGAGCTACTGACAAAGGGTTTAGGTTTTCATGTCACAAGCCGGATTGCGATGAACGTAACCGTGGAATATATTATAATAAAAAAATAATTTCTTTAAAACAGTTTCGTTTAGATTAAGTTTATCTTGGCCTTGAAATGTTCGTACAAGTCCATGATAGATTTAAAAGGAAAAAAAGAAGTGTAATATATTAACAAAATCGACAATTTTCTTCCCATACAAACTGCTTGGCATTAGATAATCCAAGAAGCCAAATCAGTTAATCTATATACATACGAGTATATATTAATGAAACCAGTTTCCCGTTGTCACGCCAAAACATGAAAACGGCTACATCAATTCGGCTGATGTTTTATTTTGTAGCTTTCTAATGCTCTTTTTTTCAGTCTCAGAATACTTTATATTTAAAAATAATATTAAGACATTTTGAATTTCAAAGCGTATTTTTCACTAAAGCACACTTATTTTTTTTTTTTAACATCTCTCTTAACTCTACTTATTACCTCGCATATAACATCAACAACATATTCATGGTCTTCTAATAAAATATCTTTGCCGCCAATATATTGTAAAGTTTGAAGCAACTTGTAAATGCAAAGATTTCCTTGACATTATCAAAGCTTTGTACACATATACGTGGGCAGTACAAAATCCTACACATGAGCTGACAACGATTTAATGAAGTTTTTTGCCAGTTATCTATTTTTACCCGACTGCCAAAGAAGGAGGGTAATGTTTTTCGAGTGTATGTAAGTATGTATGTATGTCTGTTCCTTTGTGACCTCCTGTAGCCTAAACGGCTTGATGGATTTTGATGTATGAGGTATCGTTAGATTTGTCTTGATTACGGGAGTGTCATAGGATACATTTTATCCTAAAAGTCCCACGGGATAAAGACATAATAATATTTTTTCAAAATTTCCCTTTAAAAAAATATGTATGCGGTATCATTAGATTCATTTCAATCACGGGAGTAATTAATATAGGATACGTTTTTTCTCAAAATTCCCACGGGAACATGTTAATTCTGCGTCAACGCAAAGCAACTCATGCGTTAGCAAGCAAAAAGATAGGGCGTGGCCTGGCATGCCTTTGATACTTTGTTGGGCTGTAACGGTACACAAACTGCAAGGTACCACCTTGGATCGGGCTGTCGTGGACCTATCAAACGTGTTTGCAAAGGGCCAGGCTTATGTAGCCCTAAGCCGTGTTAAAATACTTGCTGGGTTAGCAATAAAAATACTTGACCCAAAAAAGCTGTTGGACCAGCCCCACGACGAATGTTCTTTAACTGAACTTAAACGTCTGCGGGATCTTCAGCAGTAATGACTCACCTAATTCTTTTTCTTCTTCACTACCAACAGTCCAGATTGGCGGTAAATTTATGTTGCGGAGTAACATCACTCGTAATCTAAAGCCAAATGTCGTCGAAATAATTTAAAATGGTACTTACATATACATAGTCTTCTACATCTACAACATTTTCGTTAAATAAAAACAGCTAAAAAGTTATAAATAAAAAAAATATTATTAAAAAAACAAAATACCCGACTGCACACTAAAAAAAGAGTAAAACAAGCCCCACAATACAAATTTACTGAATATAATTTATAAATGTTGATGGAAAGCATCGCAGGCGGGGACCACCTTGACCGCCACCAACGAAAATTCTGCTAAATGGTGCACAACAGAAATGATTATAAATAAGCCTCTGTTGGTCCCCGCCTGCGATGCTTTCCATCAACATTTATAAATTATATTCAGTAAATTTGTATTGTGGGGCTTGTTTTACTCTTTTTTTAGTGTGCAGTCGGGTATTTTGTTTTTTTAATAATATTTTTTTTATTGTTTGAGCTTTGAAGAAGGACAGGTATGTACTTATTCTTTAAACAAAACTGATCCATTATTCAATAATTGTTTTAAGTACCTACTTACAAGAAAAACAATCACCAGCCAATTAAAAAGGAACGCTAAAGTCTTGTGATATAGAGATCAACACTGTATGTGATAAGAATTAAATTCTAACCTGTTGCTATATTCCAAGCAAATTACCCTATCGTGTGAATTGATTGAATAAAAAAATCATAGATGGCGTTCAAATAAAGAAATCGTAATTGGTGTCCGAAGTTTAAGAAATATGATGTCGTTGATAGAAATTTTTAATAATTTTTTATTTTTGTTTTTTATTAAAGACCCATAAAAATTGTAATGTGATAGGAACTAAGTATGAAAAGCCTAAGAGTTTTGTTATATTTATATTTGTTAGTAGTATTGCGTATTTTTTCAAGATGGAGTTGTGATCAATTTTGTTGACGTTATCGTAATCAGAGCCATTGATTACTTAAACTCTTAGTTAGTAAACAGATTTTGACTCAATTTGGCTGAGGTGCACATATGAATGGTAGTAGGTAATGTTATCAGGTTCGAGAAATAAGGAGCGAAGAATTTTAATTTAAAAATTATTTTTTTAAGATGAGTACTTTGACCTTGAATGTAACGAAATAGACACTGTTTTCTATACTTCCATTGGTTCTCGTATTTGGTAAAAATAAATTTCAATTTATATGTATAGTGTGTAGAGGTAAAAATAAAAGAACTTTCCTTTTCTACTATTTTGTCTGCCAAACGATCCGCAAGGACTGTAACTATACCTGTGACCTTAACCTTCAGACAATAAAATCTAAATTAGAACGAAACTCCTTACAATTTACTTGCGGTGAGTCTTAATAATTATACGCAAAATTCAGTTTTGAATAACACTAGCCTAATTTATCATAATTTATTGCCTTACCTATTACCAAATTTAATTATATGTTGTAGGTAATTTATGTAAAACATTTTCTAACAGGTTGTTTGAAGAAAGCGATAAATACAAAGCTGTACCTGGGCTGATTAGGTGCTGGCAAGAGGAGAGGATACGAGCTCATGCTGCAAGCGACAAGCGTAGTACGTAATTTGGATCATCCATCATCAGTGGATGGGACATTTCTGAGTTATGCATTTGATTTGATAGTGTTTAAGTGATGGCGCGTTGTGTCGCGTTGCATTTGTCGCTCACACCAGGGGTTCATTCGGCGTGATTACCTATTTTAATGATATTCCTAATGAGTGAATATTTTTAATAAACACATGAAACTTTATCTCTTGGACTTTTGAGACCATCAGTAAATCATACCAAAGAGCGTATTTATATTCAGTAGAGTGATTTTTGCATTTCTAAAGCTATTGAGCAAATTTTGTCTTTCTATACTAATATTATAAAGAAGTAAAATATGTAATTTGTAAGTTTGTTTGTAGGGGAAAATCTTTGTACCCGCTGGTCCGATTTGCAAAATTCTTTCACTGATAGGATACCGTGCGAGAGTAGCTAGTTATTAATAAAAATGTTCTTCTTTTTCTATTTGATTCAATGGTTATTTTAATAGACTTTAATTGTTTTTTTTATTTCGTAGCCAAATAATAACGCAGATAATATACTATTCTTGAACATCTTTTTTAATGATTGGTGATAGGGACTTTTTAGAACGAGGATAGGAAAAAACTGGCGAGAAAAAGAGAATGAAAATGCCTATAATCTAAGTGTGACACAATTTGCAGGATTATCCTTGTGCATTGTGTAGGTAACTTGACTATAAGAAGGATAAAACTATTTTCTTATTATAAAACCACTTTGTCACCTATTTTTTAAATTACTACATCATCTTCAAAAACAGGTAGTGATAGGATATAATGTTGATACATAGGCTACTAACATCCTTATGTCCTTGGATTAGGGTTGAAATTTGAAAATTTGAAGACTATGGTAATTAAGTTTTCATATCAGTTTTGAATTTATTATGAGCTAATTTTTATGAAAAAATAATATATAGTATGGTGAAATAAAATGCCATTTTGTTTCTGCTAATGGTTAACTGTGGGTGTTTTAATTTTTTACTGTTTTTATAAGAATCGTGTCATCCTTACTTGTTTCCAGCTTTTCCTATTAGTTTAGTAACTAAAGTCAAGTTAACTGAAGTCAAATAATAGTTACTCGTGTTTTTAATTTAAACATAGATATTAATTTAATCAAACTCAACAGGTTGGGTTTATATATTTTTTAAGTAAATTAAATGTTTTTGTATCTCAATGTTTCAGAAACACAAGTTATAAAAAAATCAAGATGATAATCTAGCCACTACACGCACACATTTCAAAGCTTTAGTTTGGTTTAGCTTGGTTTACGTGTCTATAAATATTGTCATGTCGCATTGAAGAGGTCTAACTAGGAGAAGTTTTGATTATTATACATTATCAATTTAAATTATGTCGCTCAGCAATCTATGTTAATGAATTAAGAATATTTAATTAAAATACCTTATACCGTAAAAATCTTCATCAATATTAATCACGGCAGAGACTTCGACAAAACACGAAACAATTAATCACAGCAAGAAAAACATTCATTAACTTAGACAAATAGTTCACTTCACATCGCTTGAAATTAAGAACACTAATTACCTTTCGTTGACGAAATGTTTACAGTAAAAGTTCACAAATCCTTAAAACTGCATCCAAAAGTAATCACAGATTAAGTTAAATTAAATAGAATTCACAAGTGAGTTTGAATTGTTAGTTTATGAGCGCGAAGTTTCATGCGCGTACGAGCGGAGCGGTTGGGCGGGCGGCCGCTGCTCTCTTGGGCGGCTGCAAGACAACTGAAACACCGGTACTGTAGGGACCGCCGAGATCATCTGAAACTCCCACGGATACTGAAAACGATGCGCATTTCACACGCCACTGCCATTTTTTCAACAATTTATTTGACTTTTATTCATTACTTTATCATTCGTCAAGGTTAATTAGTATTGTTTATTGATGATTCAGCGTTAGCTTTAGTGAGATTTTAAAAGGAGGTAACAAATACGGACACTATGGTTTTTGTTAACGAAAACGAACTCTTTCAGGTGAAAAGATAAATTTATTGTAAAGTTACTGAGTTTTTGTAACTCACTACATCATTTCCTTACATATAAGGAAACTATGTAGTGGTCTTATTACTGTTTAATTCTACAAGAAAAACTTAAACGAGGTAAAACTCGATAAAAATTAATTTGCTGTTCTTTAAGTCGTCGAGTTATTTTTTGTGTTTAAGATGGCATGACATTGTGTACAAGGAAATGTTATCATGGATATTTTTTGACAATTAAAAACTTTTGTTGAATAAATTCGTATAAGGGTGGTTGTTGACATTTTAATTGCTTAATTAGCTACCAACTTTGAATGTAAAATATCGCAGACATATTATGAAAGTGATACTCCGTTTCTTTTATTACTATTGCATCCTTTTTCGTTGCATTTTTAAAAATACGCTGATATCATTCGAATTTTTATATTTCACTATGTTAGGTGTCATTAGGAGTTTGTTATGGTAATAAGAAAAATTTATGATATTGAAACATTAACAATAATTTAATAACTAAGAACGCAATTAAGTATCACAAAAATAGTGCTAGATGGTTCGTACGGCGCGTTGCATTCCGCGCGCGCCTCCAAGATCCAATAGACCACCACAGACGTGGCCCTATAGTGTTGATGTTCATGGGCGCGGTTATCGCAATGAGGCACCGCCGCTTTGGTCCAGAACAGGAGAAGGAACGGGGGTTTTTCTGTTATATCTGTTTGTGTTTGATATATGTACGTAGCTTATGAATACTGATGAGACAACTCAATACTAGCAATTGCGTATTTTTTTAAACGAATAATTAACTTTCATGCTTAAGTAATAGTAAGGCATACACTTAAAATCATCAAATATTACAAATTACTTAAAAACGACCTCAAAGTGCAACAGCTAAAAATAATTTTAAATTAACTTAAGATAGTCATTAGCCTAACCTACCGTCACGTTCAATTTTGGAGTCTGCGCTTGCTGCACCGTGTCACGTGTTAAAACCACATTAGAAGCGCGGCGCAGCAAGCACTGAGTCGTGAGCATTACTTACCGAGAAAATAAGTATGTTAATACATTTAATATTTGCTTCCACGTGTTAGATTTATGTCCAATATTTGGCTCAACTATATCCCATGCAACTTATGTGAAAAATTCTGCACAGTCACGTTTTTTTCTAACACCATTGTTAGGTCTAATACGTATGCAGTCACTTTTTTCGTCTTCATCTTTTGGAGAAAACTCAATAATAAGATACTTTGTTCGACCTTATAATCTGACCGTAATTTACAACCGGCAGTGGCATTTGGAACCATTCGTCCTTTGGATGGGGCTGTTAATGTCTGTTATTACAATTCTATTAGAATATAATACATACACATAAAATGTAGGTACAAAGTTAAATTTCACTTTAGTCCTTTAGTGTTGATATTGTAAGTCAGCTTAACGTCAGAGAAACGTGCCTTCAAGCTGAGCCACTGCGCTGAAAGTCCACGAAGTTTAGACACTCATCTAAACTGTTGGATTATTATGCTTTACGCATTAGAAGGCCTAGCTAAGCTTTGGTGATATATATATTTTTTTATGGTATAAGTCGGCAAACGAGCAGACGGATTACCTGATGGCGAATCGGCGCCGCCCATGGACACCCGCAACACCAAAGGAGTTACGAGTGCGTTGCCGGCCTTTTGGGGATGGGGGTTGCGGATATAAGGATTGGGAAGGGATAGGGGAAGGGGAGGAATTGGGCCTCCGGTAACCTCACTCACACGGCGAAACACAACGCTGTGGGTTGTTTCACGCCGGTATTCTGTGAGGCCGTGGTATCGCTCCGATCGAGCCGACCCATTCGTGCCGAAACTTGGCTCTCCCACACTTTTCATACAAAATCTTTATGAATCAATTCTGAAGTCCTCATTTTTTGCAATAACATGATTGGCGTATGGGCACTTACTTACCCTTTAGGCAGTAAACAATACACATTCGTAACTTTGAAAACGCTTTGGTTCTTTTGGAAACAAATAATGTATTAAGGACTCCTTCCTCCTCAGCGATTTTGCCATTGCTTCAAAGGTCGGCAACGCTAAAACGAATCTTCAGAACCTGGAGCATAGCGTAGCCAGCTTCTCGGTATTTTATAGGATATATTTTGGATGGTGGTGAGCACGGCAACAACTTGAGGATTCCCCCATCACCTTTCTACCACGGGACGATCCGACGTATATCGGGTATCCATTCTTATATTGTGGAGGCTTTTACCATCCGGTCTAAGCGTTTCGCTTCGTCGTTTATACCACACACATTTAAGGATTGGAATAGGTTTCCTGCGACGGTCTTCCCGTCCAGTCATGACTTAGATGTCTTTAAAGCAAGAGTGAATAGTTAGTTAGAGTGAATGGCTCTGCATTAACTAGTGGAAGTACTCACTACTTACCATCATGTGGGATTGCAGCCAAGGAAATAGTTCATATGATTTACAAAAAAAAAAAACTCAAATTGTAGCTCCTAGTTAAGTCTAGTAGTGCAGCACTAGTTGTTTACCATCGGGTGATCAGTCTGCTCGTTTCCCTAAAAGGCTAGAAGATTCCTACTATTATATTATGTAGATATTAATGAAGAATTAACCTTTCATTATTGTTTTTCTGACTTATTATTAAGATTGACGTCATTAGTATTACAAGGTAAAATACCATAAGAAACTCGATAGTTTCCATTAGATGAGAGATGTCTTCGTCACTGAGATGCATTATATCCATTGTTACCATGACTTTGCGCCATCAGCTAAAGGCTTTTGTTCAAACTTACTACAGTCTTCATTAAATAAAAGGTGGAAAGATGGTTTTGAAATATCAGGTTACATTTTTTCAAAGCCTCTTTGATACTATAGAAAATAGTTAATTAATTATGACAAAGGATTTGCAATGTGGAAGCATTGAAGAGTTTGCGCTAAATATTAAAGGGACGTAGTCAAATGATTTAAAACATATCCGATATGTTCAGAGGTTGTGATGGCTGTATGGCAATTATTAGCCACATAAGCAACAACGACAAGGCTCTTCGCTTAACTTTGTATTTTCTTCTTCGTCAATTCTGCCTGCATTTTGTTAAGAAGAAACTTACTGAATGCCTTACCATCTGCTTCTATTTTTTTTTTCTATGTAATAGGTCGGCAAACGAGCAGACGGATTACCTGATGGTAAGCAATCAGCGCCGCCCATGGACACTCGCAACGGAGGAGTTACGAGTGCGTTGTCGACCTTTAAGAGATTAGGGATTTGGAGATTTAGGGATTGAGGAGGGATTGGGGAAGGGGAAAGATTGGGCCTCCGGTAACCTCACTCACACGGCGAAACACAACGCAGTGGTTATTTCACGCCGGTTTTCTGTGACGCCGTGGTACCACTCCGGTCGAGCCGACCCATTCGTGCCGAAGCATGGCTCTCCCACACTTAAACTTAACAACTTAACTTAGTTAACAAATAGAAGTTATTTAGAATTAAATATTTATGAAGTTTAATGTTTAATATAAAACGTTTTCATTATAAAGAAAAAAAATCGAGTCGAAAAGAGAAAGGTTTGTCAACGCCAAACATCACGGCAGCAGTATGAAATATTCAGTAAAAAATCTCACGATTCGAAAGTCTATGGAAACCAATTCTATTTTTGGTTGCAAAGCAAATATTTTTAGGTCACTCACAGGCCTGCTATGCAATGGCCCATAAACATAGTGCAGACTGTTGGATAATAAAGGCTTTTGACTAACAAATAAGAATAAAAACAGGCTCAGTTCGCAAAGCAAAAATGTTTTGTTGTGTGCCATACTTCCACAATGTTGTCCGAAAATATTCTAATGTAATTACTTGTGGCCGAACTCATTGGGTTCCCAATCACTCGCATAATAAAGCCGGTATCGATGCATTTACTTAATTTAAATTGTGTTGGCGCTCCTTCGCTGAATGGCCAAAATGTTTCTAAGTAAATACACAAACATCTTTTTGCGGTGAAGCTTAACCTAGTTTTTGAGATTTATGAGCTTAATAGACAATTAAAGGCCTCATGAATAAACAAAATGAAACGCATAAATTGAAGGTATTGATAATCCATTGAAGAATTATTGGTGTTATTTATTTACCATCAAATCAATCACGGTGTTCATGAAGAAGTTTTCGTCTTAGTCACTTTCCTTAATTTATTAGTTTATGTATACTTGTAACTGAGATTGTATTTTTACTATTCAAAGGAGGCCTTTTTATATTTTAAGATTTATTATAACCCAATTGAGCTGTAAGAATTACTAAAGAGCCACGCTAAATTAGGTTTTATATTCAGAGAGGTTATAACTAAATTTTTATCTCGAAAAATCAAGATAATATTATGGCAACTCCGGGGAACAGAGACGATGTAATTTTACATAGAAATAGGTAACTAATGAACTAGAAGAGAGCGCTTATGTTCCTTTTCGAGAAAAAAAATCTGATAGTGGTAAATGTGGGTGGATTAATTGCTGTAAATTTTTATTATACTATTATGAGAGGAACTGTGTTTGTTCACAACAAGCATTATGTGAATATTAATTTATATTACATTCATAAAAGTATGTCAAACACTTCATTGCACGTTGTACAATGTTTAAATAGTAATTGTTTTAAATTAGTCGCCATTATTGTAACACAAATTGTAAGATAAACACGTTCATTGTGGATGACCAATATTTGTATTTTCTCTTCTCTGCCTACTTTATGCATTAAAGGAATGTATTGTGATATTTTTTGTATGTTTTACCCACCCATCAAAGTTCAAAGAAGTTGGTGTCATAATCTGTTTATATTTTTTATCAAGATGCAAGTTTCGCTTGATACACCTTTAACAACACCGCTTAAAAACCTTGTCTTCGAACGAAAGTAATTTGGACAACCAATCAATTATATATCACGATACATATTTATACCTATACACCTACGTGATATACTCAGAGTCGCTCAGTATGGGATGGAACGGGCTATGCTCGGGATTTCTTTGCACAACTAAATGCGAAATATGGATATTCGCTAAAGAACCGAAGTTACCGATATAGCTCGTAAAATCTGCAGGCTAAAGTGGCAATGGGCAGGCCACGTTGCCCAACGTGCAGACGGCCGATGGACAACCGGAGGCAAACGTACGACCTTAGGCAAAGGTAGCATGGGTGAACCGACAACATCGTCAGACTCGCGGGGAGCCAATGGATGCAGGATGCGAGTGGTCGTTCAACGTGGAAGACTTAGGGGGAGGCCTTTGTTCAGTAGTTGACGTCTTCCGTTCAGTCCGTTCAGATTCATACTTATCGCATTTTCTTTTTAATGCATCTTTTTTCGACTGCGATACCACATTTTTGCGATTTTATAACAATTTTATTTATCAAACATGCGTAGACACTTTGTTGCACGAGTATACTTAATACGTTTTAGATAACTTATAAACTTATATAATGTAGTAAATAATAACTTCACATAATGATTCATAGTCATATAAATTAGCATGCCGGTTAAACGGCAAGACATGTGAAACAATAACAATATAACTGTAACATCATATAATAAATACCAATCCGTGTTTCTAGCCAATAAATTTTTTCTTTCTTCTTTTCTATGGTTATCTAAATAAACTTCAATTTTCTTGCGAATGTTGTATCACTGAAAAATAACAAGAGCATTTTATCAAACGAGCATTTCAGCAAATGACAACTTAAATATTTCATTTCCTGATGAAAATGTTTGAAATATAATTCGATGCTATTCTTGGCACGACTCGTCATTCAGTTCGACAAATTTAAAAATGACTAATTCTCAATGTTCTTTCATACGACTTGGATGCATAGTTCTATCAGCACGTCAATGATTTGAAGACATGAAATCTAGTTTAAATACTAAATAAAAAGAAAATCACATCAATTTAGCACTGCTTACATTATAATAACGCAACAATCGACGTGATTTCTATAAAAAAATAAACAAAAGCTGGTTGGCTCTTTTATCTTATTACGATTTAATAGTAAATCATAGTCGACAAGGTTAAAATGAAGAGAATTAATTTTATTTATTGCTATCTATGGTGTAAATAGCTAAGCGTGGGAGAGTCCACCGTAGTCTCGACTGGAGTGGTATCACGGACTCACAGAAAATTGGTGTGAAACAACCACAGCGCTGTGTTACGCTGGGTGTTGCGTTGGGTTACTGGAGGTCCAATCCTTCCCCAATCCCTGAATCTCCGGAATCCTAATCCGAAAAAGGTCGGAAGCACACTTGTAATTCCTCTGGTGTCCAGGCCGATTGCTTACTGTCCAAGCAATGCATCAGCTCCTTTGCCAACATTACACAAAAATATAATACTAATAAAAATATGAATGAATCTATATAAGACAAGACGGATCTGGTCACAAGGAAATCTTACACTAAAATACTGTTTCCTGCTATTGGGATCAGTAGCATAAAAGGAAAATATTTGATGAAGCTATTGTCATAATTCAATAAAAAAGTTCCCACAAAGAAAGCTGGCAAAGAATATAATATTTACGCCTATTCAGAGACAAAGCTTGTGTATCAACAATAACAAATTATTTAGGTCAGTGCTTATCTTATTTCTCACAGTTTTTGGCTCGCTTGGCCGCTGTTCCCTAAAAACAAGAAGCCAACGAACAACCCTTAATTCGATTAGTATATCACAATATCTAAACTTTGTCCACAGCTTAGCAAACATAGATCTCGGAAAACTAGATCATGGCGAATATCGCTAATTGCGATTGTCGTTCTACTTTCAAATAAGGAAAACCACTACTTCGTTGCTTCGTTCCTATTTTTCTAATCATCTGGCAAGTATCGTGATGACGGAATGTGCCAGAATCGGTAGCTTAAAATATATTATGAATGTCCTTGCTCATTTTTCATCTCTTTCGAACGGGCATCTCCTTTCACTGATAAACAGACTGACAGATTATTATTTTATTTTGACATTTCTAAAGTATATATGTTTGTAGTTTAGTGGGAATAAATTATTTTTACTTCACTATCCCGTTTTTTCCGTCAATGTCGCTTGTATCGCGAGGCTCGAGCAGCGCTCTCTATAGACCCGAAACTCTCTCTGTGCCCTTCCGTTTTGAGGTGTTTAGCAATGAGATGCGAGTCACAATAGAATATTTTTTAAACACACACACAGTTCACAGTTATTTTAATTTGTTTAATTATTAAATAATGTATAAAATAACTGCTGAGTAGAAGTTTTCTTTTCTATATGCATTATTGCATATCTCTTCGAGGATTTGTAAGCCGTTATTAATTTTATGCTACATCACGTTTAAGTACATAATTTCTCATCATTTACCATAAAGTAAGTGCTGTAAGCAGACATACTATTTGTGGAGAACACCCTCTAACGATTCCATCTGGTATCTCTTCCACAGATGTATTCAGACTGACCTTGACCACCATAGATGGCGTTATAAGGTAACTTTAGTACACGAGTGGTTTTTCTCTCTCATAAAAACCAAATAGGATGCAATTCCAATTTTTATGAAGATTTTCTGTTGTGTATGGGCCCAGATTAGAGAAAAATCCACTTAAAATACGTTTCAAATTCCTTTCTAATTTTTTTTTGCATTTTAGGTTCTTCTTCTTTTAAATACTAAACAAATGAAACGAAAATTTGTATATTTTGACCTTCTTTTCATTTCATTTGTTAAACGATGTGATTTTTGTGTTTATTTATAATAATATTGTAAAGAAGTAAATTTTATACGTTTGTATGTAGATGATCATCTTCGAAACCACCGGTCGGATTTCCAAAATTTTTTAACTGATAGATAGCTACAATTTTCTCAAGTTTCTAGAGTGAGTGATTTGAGATACATTACTTTTACAGCAACAATAGCTTTATTGCATTCCAATGTGTGTACCTACAAAGGCTGTTAGGTAAAATTAAAAAGAAAAAAGGATTGTTAAGACATCTAAAAAACTAACTTGAAAAACTAACTAGACTAGAGCAGAAGATTCTTTATCTTCTACGCTTTCTGTCTTAAAAGACATGTTGTGTTAATGTACTTTCAAAGCGACATACATTCGACCTTTTTTGTGAGGGGAGATCATTACATGAATTCTCCCGCCCGCAGAGGACCAGACTCTTATTGACTAAAAACCTTCCTGTACCTTTCCCTGCTCTGGGCCGAGACTGCGGTCTCTTATTGCGCTTGCCCGACAACCCTGACTGATTATCAGCCCTAATAGGGCCCTATCTGTGATGGTCAATCCCCGTAGCTCGGAGTGTCGCCTATTGAGGCGGCTGAGGTGTGAGGAGGATAGTTCTGTCACGCGCTCCGCCTCCTCCTTTGCGGGCCTCACTGTTTCGCAGAAAGAGGAGATGGCTTCCCAGTTCCTCTCACTTCGCACCATGGCCTACACGACTAAGGCCGGACGCGAGAGGCTGATCACTTCACTGAGGACACGGCGGTGCTTTGCCACTCTGGTCCTCTCATTAAGAGGCCTCAGAAGTAATATAAATAAATAAATAAATATAATAATACACGTATTCTTACATGATAATTTACTGGCGTTACGTGAGTTTCCAATTATAAAATATTCAGCTCAGCATTTACTGTTAATTCAGTCACTTGTAACAGTTATATGATTAGTCAGTTCATTAAACGAACATGTTGTTAAGAAGGGATAACAGATAGCCTGCCTCATTAGTAACGTGTTGGTAATGATATGATATTGGAAGATACTGACATTTGTTCTTTATTTTCTTCATGCAAGATAACTTTAAGATGTATCCGATTAAATACAGTATGTAAGTACTTATTGGATTAGGTCGATAACACTTCCAGTAAATATAATGAAATCTATCGAATGTACATATTTTAACATTTTGTAATCTTGGTATTCAGATGTGATCTTTTTTATGGCATAGGGCTGTCGCCCTAGCTATACACCACAGGAGACATTCCGGGCATCGGGATGGAAGACAATCTCCGGCCATCGCAAGCGCAAGTACGCGGTGGGCGAGCAAGGGTACCTCGTCGTCTGATCTTAGACCAAACAGAGCCATTAGACCAAAACAGATGGGTCCATAAGTGTCGATGTCCAGCTGGAGCTGCAGGTGTTTTTTTAGTTATTACAAGTCTGGGTTCTAAGGGACGGAAAAATTTTTGGATAATGAAATTGATCACTCGGCACCCAGATGAGGCACAATACTTGATGGTTCGAAGGTGGTATCGGTTCGGAAACACCAATGCTGAAAGATTATTGCAGCTACGGTGAGTGAGGCAGATTATTTTGTGAAATACGTTCACTTGTATTCTGCCAACTATCTATTTCTATTTTAGATTTGTGGACGTCTGAGCTTGTTATTGAATGGCAGTATAGACGGGAATCTTCTATTGAGGGTCACACTTTATCAGTTTGTTCCATCCGTACAAGAGCGGCTGGAGAAAACATGGTTGGAGGTGGATCATTTTGTAGCCCAGTTCCTCACGGGTCATGGCAACTATAATAGCAAATTATTTTCATTTAAGCTTGTTGACTCCCAATTGTGCCAATGTTTGATAGCGGAACTGCAATACGAGCAGTCTCTCCATCATGTACTCTGGGAGTGTAGTCTCTGGCAATGCGAACGTAACATTATGTTAGATAATTTAAATGTCTCATCAGGTATAGTTTATTATACGGACTTTGTAGAATGTAGATCCATTTTCCGTGTGTACCTGTTACTGGAAACAATTATATAGCTGCTCACACAAAGGTTCCATTACAATAACAAAATTTTCCGTGGAGTTTGGGGACTAGGCTTCTCCCCGTTGTACACTCTCTTCTGTGGCTTTAAGGCTTAAGTCATTCTGTATTCTGTATTAAATTTACCGAGGGAAGTTGAAACTATTTTGTGTTTTCTTCTCCTCATTTATAATGTTCTGATTTATTTCGTTGTGGGATCCAAGACAGTCAACCATGTCTCTAGGTCGCATGGTTGTATCAATTGAAGATGCTGGCTTAGAGGAGTTGCAGCGGTTACGTGAGGAAGCGGCAAGTTGTCAGAATAACGGGCACGCTGTTATAGCAGCGGTAAGACCTCTCTTTGAGGAGTGGCTTTAGACATGCCACAGCGTCCTCACCTTCCGCCTGACGCAGGCGCTTACCAGGCACGGCAGCTTCGGTAGGTTCCTGTTTTGGATCCAGCGGGAGGAAACGCCCGAGTGTCGTCATTGTGAGGACTACCTAGAGGACGAGGTGGAGCATACGGTGGCGGAGTGCTCTACTTGGGCTGAGCACTGCCGTGTTCTCAATGAAGTCATCGGCGGCGGCGACCTCTCGCGCCCGGCCTTAATCAGGCCATGGTTCATAGCTAGTTGAACTGGGAGACGAACGGGACCCGAGCGTACGGCGCGTAACGTTTCGCGCGCGCCTCAAAGAGCCAATAGACCACCACAGTGGGGCCCAATAGGGCTGATGTTCAGCCGGGGCTGCGGGTTAAGCGCAATGAGGCACCGCGACCTCCGTCCAGAACAGGAGAAGGAACGGGGGGTTTTTTAGTCAGTAAGAGTCTGACACTCTCTTTCGCCTTACCCTGGGCGGGAGAAGTCATTAGATGATTTTCCCCTGACAAAAAAAAAACAAAGAAAAAAGTTGTCCGAATAAAAAAAATGCAGACAATACAGATGCAGTTACAATGCCATCAGGACTACTAGCAAGATGGTCTAATTTGATATGATGAGAGTTATGATGTTATGTTTGATGAGGTGTATTCTCGTTGCGCTTGGCCCAGTGTGCCGAAATCATAGCGCCTGGCATGTAGGTAAGTTTTTATCAGAGCGAATACAGGAATCCCCACTTATATTGTACCCTACGTAGCTAGAATGTTACACACAAGTCTATCTTGAGCTTATAAAAAGTAGATCAGGTGCAACAGACGCTTAGTATAGGGAAATCTTAATCTGTGATTTCGAGGTTACATACTTTTATTTAATGTAAGGAAGGAATCTATATGGCAACGACACAAACGTAATGTCAATCTGTGTCAATGTCAACACATTCTTTAAAGCATACTCAAAATTAGATACTATTAATATTTTATTCAGAAAATTTCTTATATTTGTAATTATACTTTGTTACAAAAATGTCTGCGTCTTTAGACAGCACTTTAGATCCTATGGAAGAAATCAGATTCAGGAAGAAACATAGCGCTGACTGGGTAGAAATACAAAAGGACACGCATTTTACTTTTGATGAACTAGAACGTTGGTATACCATTCAAATGTATTGTTTTTTTCTTGTGTTCTAAAACCTGTGTGCATATATAATAGAGCCATATATTAGCAAGAGGCCTTAATCCATTAGCATAAATAGTAAACCTTTACCCCCTTAGTTCAAATAAACTGGTCAGATAGTGAATTTAATGTCAACTTTATAGTCTAACGTGATGATTGTTTGGGCCGCCTAGCGCTTTCACTGCGCACGAAGTAAATATCTAATCACACAATTTCATTTTACTATAATATGTTTCTTTCTCTTTCAGAAATTATGTTGATTTTTTTCAAGCTGCAAAAGAGAGACGAACGGTGTCCTGGGACGAATCTTATAACAAGGTAACTTAAATATTACTTAAATATACGATTCAGGTAACATAGGTTAAGAGGGATTTTATAAGAGGGAGTTGGTCTTAGGGATCTTGTAATCACCGCCGTCTCCGCTAATCGCATCTCTGAGGAGTTCTCAGAGACTATTTTCTCGAATAGTTTTGAGGACCAGTTTACCAGTCCTTCATGGCAGTCAAAATTGGCCCCTCTCCAAAAATGTGCTGAAGAGACCTACAAGACGGTTTGTATATCTGCGGCGCCGTATCCTTAATGAACGGTGCGATTTTTATAGCTTTCTCATGTAATCGAAAATCTTGGTCATTGCTTTGGTTATCTTATTGAAATTTGGATAACTTCATCGCCTTTTAATGATTTACTTCTGAAAAAGGTGTAAAACGCAAATCCACCATCATTGTATGTTCCTGAAAATTTTACTTGAGCGGAACTGTTATTATTGCGCCAGTGATGGTCGTTTTTAAAACGGCTCTAAATCGACGAAACTTAAAGTTAATATTTATTTTAAAATATTATTTATATTTTACATTGTACATATGTACATATATTCCGCGGTTATTGAGGTTACGAATTGCACTGACGCTTGAGTCGTTAATTCAAGTGATGACAGTTGACAGTAGACCTAGTTTTACAATCGCTAGAAATCTCCATTTTTTGTGGATTTGGAAGTAAGGCTGCGTATAGGATCATCTTAGGCAGAGAGTTTCTGCTATACTACCATAGTAGAGCTGTTGCATGGGCCAATTGGGTCAAACCAAACAATTGCTTGAAAAATTTGCCATAGTATATAAGCAATTGTGCTAGAACGATTTCTATAAGCAATTTACACAGACAAGTAGTGATTAATTTTACCTACCTACAGCATCATATCATACTTCCTACTTCCTAAAAGGCTCGATTTGATTTGGTTCCATAATTGTATTCCATTTCTGAATTTTTTTTTAAATGATTTCAAACTGCTTATTACTTTGTATTATTATCTACCGAAAGATGTCAACGGCTGGATAAAGGCTTCTTCCTTAGTTAGTTCTGTAGGTCTTCAAACTTGCCACTTAGATCCATTCGCTCCTCGCGACTCTAACGTCCACGATTTCATCGGTCCACTAAGCGGGAGGCCTGCTTTCACTGAGTTTTCCCGTCCGTGGTCGCCACTGGAGTACTTTTTGGGCCCATCGGTCGTCTTTGCTTTGAGCGATAAAGCCAATCATTGCCACTTCAGTCTACAGATTTGACAAGTTGTCGGTAACTTTGGTTCTTTCGAACTTGCATTTCGGATTATGTCACGCAAAGAGCCCACTATGATGACAAGCTCTATCGTGCGCAGAGTAACTCTGAGTTTCTCTAGAAAGCCAGAAGTCGGGGACCAATTCCATTCGTCATCACCAGTGACGCACACTAATTTACCACTCTGGTCTTCAGGCTATATGGCATTTTCGGTGAGAAGACTTCGCGTAACTTCCCAAACGCGACGGCAATCCGAGTTTGATTCTTCTGGCGACCTCTATATCGAAGTTGGACCTACCTAATTGATGATCTGACCAAGGTATGTGTTGTGTTCTACAATTTCAAGGATGTCGTTCCCAATGGTGATGAAATTTTAGACTATCGGGAAATGTCATTGCGGTCGGTGAGCGTGGAATTCAAGTAATCAAACGAATTGGCCATGACAATTATATCGTATATGAAGCGCAGGCAAGCTAGCGTCTCCCTGTCTCACTCCTTTCTGCAATTGAATCAGTTTTATGCTTTGGTCTTGGAGTCAAATAAGCATGATCGCGATTCTATACAAACACTTTAGCACGTCGAAGTATCTATGGTTGATATGGCCACGCTGGAGAGACTACAGCACCGCTTCGATTTGCTTTATCATAACTCTAGACACAATGGCTGATTATATTCCTCAGTCTTTTGTATAATTTGGCAAAGTGTGTATGTTGAGTCTATATATTGCCGAAGCCCTTTTCGGAACCCGGCCTGTTCACTGTCATCGAATCTGCGTTTGAGATGATTCGTGAAGACCTTCGAGAACAGATCGTATACATGACTTAGAAGTGAGATAGGTCTGAAGATATTCTCTGTAATCAATCTCCGGTTTTGACAAAATTCACGTCTACGTCTTATATCTTTATAGTCTTCAGACTCGGTATTTGGATTTGTCAAATAGATATTTTTTCTGCAGAAACTTTCAGCTATGGTTTCTATTCTCGATGGCGTGCAATATTATATGCACGCAGTTCATAATGTCTGGTCTTTGAATTGGTAGAAGACAGCGGTCTCATCGCACTTTTCAAAAGCTTGAATGGTCCGTTCGAGAGCTTTCGAGGTTTATTTCGGCGTAGGGTCTTAAAACCCGGCTGTTCAGCCAGTCCAACCCAACCAACCCACCCATAACACACATACACAACGCAATCGGTTAGGTACTGGAAGCGGTTATGCAGTTGGAGATGGAAGGCTTTGAGATTTTGTACTTGAATGCGGCAAAGAGTGACAGTGGATTTCACTGAGGTTCTCGTTTCCAGCTTGACGTTTATATTGACTGTGCTTTGGTGTTAATTTGGTGATCGCGACAGGTATTCACCTTAGTAATCACTGAAACATCATTTATGCTTCTTGGTCGCCGTGATGAAGTTCATCCATTTTTGGTGGAACCATTATGGTTTATCAACATCCATTTTCGATTGATGAGCGAATTTGGAAAAAAGAGTTAATCAGATAGAGGAAAAATAATTTTCAGAAAGTGGACCAGCTGATCGCTGATCCCGCTGACCTTTGCCTTGAAATCCCCTATCACAACGATGAAGTGTTCTTCAAAGGGGTGTATGACTTGAGATTTTTCTTCATACAACTCTATTTCATCGTCGCAGTACATCGAGGTTACCGCATATACGTAAAGGTTTGGCAGGCTTTCAACGAATACCGGTATAAAATCTGAGTATTAGGTAACCCCTGCTCGACACGCTGTTGATGAGGGGCTTGTGGACGAAAAATTTGACACAACCCTGGTATTAACTTTCTCTTTCTCAAAGAATAGCATGTTGCCGAAATCCAGGAATGTCTTATCCTGATTTTCTCTCCGCATATCCCAACGAATTTTACTCGATTCTTCTCCAGCTCAACAATCTTCTCATCGGTCCTCAGTGTGGGAATATAATGAGTTTCATGAAGCATAATTAAGTGAAATGTTTCTGGATATTTTGAAAATATCCGAACTCCAAAGAGAATTGTCCTGGATACCTCAAATTCACGCTCTTTTTTTGGATTCTTGATTTGTGTGTGTTAAGATCACATAACATCATCAGCCTACAAGTGCCCTTCTTAGCACTGGCCTCTCTGCAGCAAAGGCCTCTTCTCACAAGGAGAAGGTTTGAGAATTGATACCAAGCTTTCTCAAGGTGGATTGACGATTTCAAAATTATAATTCGAAGATTTTTTTTTTATGTAAATGGTTGGCAAACGAGCAGACGGATTACCTGATGGTAAGCAACCAGCGCCGCCCATGGACACCCGTAACGGAGGAGTAACGAGTGCGTTGCCGACCTTTAAGGGATTAGGGATTTGGAGATTTAGGAACTGGGGAGGGATTGGGAAGGGGAAGGATTGGGCCTCCGGTAACCTCACTCACACGGCGAAACACAACACTGTGGTTGTTTCACGCCGGTTTTCTGTGAGGCCGTGGTATCACTCTGGTCGAGCCGACCCATTCGTGCCGAAGCATGGCTCTCCCACACTTAAAATATTGATTATATATGATACCCGTTTTCTCACGATGTTTTTCTTCACCGTATGTTAGTGGTGTCTAAATTATCACAAGAAGTACATAAAACTCAGAAAAAGTGGCATTGGTACTTGCCAGGGTTCGAACCCGCTACCTAATGCATGAGAAGCGGGCGCCTTAACCTCCAACACACGTCGAAGTAGTTAACCAGGTGCACCTGCACTTACAAATGCGATTAAATACATTGATAAGTATTTAATTAACAATAGATATGCTATTTAAAAATTTCATAACTATATAATGTAATTTAAAAAAATAATTATTTATAATAATATATTTCTCAATATTTTATAAACTGTAGAAGGCGTGTTTTTGAGCGGACCCTCCGGTTGACTATAAATGGCATTCTTCATAGTAAGCCTCTGCGCCCTCACTGCCCTCTATCTCAAAAACGTTTCAACGTATAAAAGACTGTTAAAACAAAATTTATAGAGTATTTTATCTTTTATAATTTTGATCATGAACACAAATCGCGCAATCCTCATAGGAAACGAGATATTTGCAGAAAATGTAAAAAGAAATGATTTATGTTACCTTAATTTTTGACAGATGTTAATAGCTTACAGTGTATATGTATGTTTTGAGGCAAATTTTAGGATGTCAAAATAACACCTGATACGATGTCGATTTTACACTTTTTCATTTTTTTTTATATTCTCTACGCACAAACCTTCTCTGGACTTCCACGAATAATTCAAGACCAAAATTAGCCATGTCGATAAAGACACTGTTCAGTTGTAACATTACAACGAAAAGTGGCATTGATTTTTATATTTTTGATTGGGTATCTCAAGTAAATATTGTTGACATCTCGACTTCCTAAGGTCTAGTCGCAATTTCCAATGTTCACGCCTTATAATAAGGTTTATTGTTATTTAATGAAACCATTATGCTCGCAAGAAGTCAGTAAAGTACATACGTCAAAATATCCACCCGGCATCACCAAGCGTTACGTATGGCATTTTTATATCAAAAGCAGTTCTTATGCAGATTTACATATTAGTAGATATCTCACTAATAACCTACTGGTGCAGTAAATAATAAGTTAAAATACAAGAAAAATATTGCTAGTATCAGAATAAATAATCCTCCATGCAGGAATATCATGCATTTAAAAATTGAAATTATTCTGCAATAGATAAAATTACTACAAATCTACTATTTTATAAGTAGTTCAGTATTTTCAGTCTTTATAATAAGGGCTGAACCCGAAGGTTGCCCTTTTATTCAAAAATTATAATGTATGTAAACGTTAATACATGGTGTCGGTTTAGGCATCATCGATATAAAGAGGCAACAGCGTCGGCTCGGGGGTATAGAAACGCGTGTAACGAAACCATAGCGCGATTCAATTCGATCCCAACGCCATCTAGAGAGCTATGGGTCAGACAGAAATTCTTCGGGAAACGCTGAATCGGCACAAGGTTTTATTAAAAGAATCGTTTTATTTGTAATTATTATACCAATAAAATACAAAAAAATATTATTTGACTTAATGTGAGATTAAACTTAGTTTCTTTCCAGCTTATAACAGTTAAAATCACGTTAGATACATGCTGGTCATTGTACGCATTTTATTTTGATTTAACCATCTATTTTCTATTATGCTGGTGGTATTTATATGATTTTTCTGTTGAAAATTTTTTAGTTATATCAAAGTGAAGATTTTTAGAGCCTTTTAACCATTATTTTCAAATCAAAACGCGGCGATAGTAGAGATCTTTTATGTTCAAATGAAGTAGTGCAAAATTAGCAGCATAGTAAGTAACTTTCTTTCTATTACAAAATGTTTGACACATGTACATAAGTGTAATTATTGTGTATATTTGTGTGTGTTTTTTGCTGAAAACGATAAAATGATTTATTTGTTTATGTGACATAACCAGCAATAAGATTAATGCAATCAATTAGCTCCACTGGTATTGCTCTGAGGCAGAGGCGTTAATTATTATTCTTAGTACAGTCAGTAGTTCTATGACTTGAAGTTAAGTCGCTCCTTTCTCAACAAAATCATCAAAGAAAGACAAGAAGTCAAATTAATTTCAATTAGATATTTACAGGCACTTGATCGTCAAACAAAATCTTAAAGATTAAAAGTGTCAGTCAAATGACTCTCCCCACCCTTGTTTACCTGTCATTGCCAGTTAGACTCTTTCTGATTTTCATTAGAAACCCGAGCATTCCAAACTTTACTGCGGAACATTATTCAAGTTTTTCTGATTCTGATTTTAGTGACATTATTGCGCGTGAGGGGGACATTGTGTAGTTGACGCTTATTACCCCGATCACCGAGGCGTGTGGATCTGGCGGCAGAACTCACGCGGTGTTCCACAGGGGTCGGTCCTGGGACCACTTCTGTGGAACATCGGACCGAGATTCTGACTCTCGTCAGCGTGGTCTATTACGCTGACTACACGCTAGTCAATGGGAGGTCGTCGAGTCTCTGGCAGCGGCGGACCTGATGCCAAAAGCGATTTTGATAATCGATGCAAACAAAGATTGGACAACTGAGACTCAATGTGGCGTTCCACAAGTACGAAGCTATGAGCTTTCTTTGGTCGTTAGAACGTGCCACCGCCAGATGGGTCTTAAATAATGGCGGGAGGGGTCAGGTTAAGATGATCTGTCACCGGAACTCGCACATTCCTTAAAGTAGGAGCCAGTGAAAATTGACCCCGTCTTGTGGAGTTTAGCGGGTTGTTCTAGCGTTAAACTTAACCAAGTCGGCGTCTGTGTTAGACCCCGGATCTGTGTTCCGCTAATCTGCGTAACAGATACATACCTTTCAACAACTGTGCTGTGATCTGCATACCCAAGAATGCCGGCACTAAGCAGGTTATCAATGTGCAGCAAAAAGAAAAAGACCCTCGAGGAACTCCGGCGTTTACAAAGAATTGGTCTGACGCGGAGCCAGCCGATGATTACTCGAATTAACCGATCCCTCAAAAGTCTGCTATCCACCTTCACAAGGACTAGCAAGAAGTGTTTATTACGCTGAAAGCTTGCTAATAGGCTATTGTGCCAGACCCTGTCGAAGGCCTTCGAAATATCGAGTGAGACAGCCGGTGCCTCACCGCGCTTCTCAATGGCTTGCCCTAAATGTGAGTGGCATTCTCAAGAAGGTCTCCAGTTTATTGGTGCTGACGAAACCCGTATTGTTGATCACTGAAGAGATAGTTACCTTCCACCTCCTTCTTCCAGGTTTTCTTTACTTGACCAGTCTCCCAGGAAAGGTGGAACAGGCGTGTCAGGACGGGAGCCAGCTCAATTGCACAAGTTTTTAGAACCACCGCTGGAATTCCATCGGGTCCACTGGCTTTGTTCACGTCCAGATTGCGCAACGTCCGGTATATCTTACTACCCGCTTGGTAAGAGGCAAGTTTGTTCTCTATCCGGCCAATGTGGTCATACCGAGCCCTCCGTTTTGCAAGACTTGGCAGCCCGGTTAAATGCTTTCTCTGATTCTTCTAATGAGTACCGCCAGCTCTACGACTCCTGGCATCCGCCCATGCCAGGTATACCGCGTGCTTTGGCGCCTCAGCGCGTCTGCAGTCGGCATCGAACCAGCGATAGATGCTGAGTCCGAAAATGGAACATAATATTCCATAGCCTGACGCAACACCTCTATGTCAGCTTCCGCACAGGCTGACGTATCACCAGAAGAGAATCAAACAAACCTTCGAGGACATAATGCAAAAAAAGATCGCATTCCTTATGCTTTGGACTTGTATGCCTCCTTTCCTGTAGGTATTCAGCGATGATGAACTGTTTGAGATTAAGCTGCGTTCCTTACTCGGGTTTTGTTGTGTGAATAAAGTTGATCTTAATCCTCGCATCCATCATCATCATCAGCCTATAAGTGCCCACTGCTGAGCAAAGGCCTCTTCTCACACGGAGGAGGCTTTAGCATTAATCTCAATGTGGATTGGCGATTTCAAACTTATAACTAGAAATTAAAAATCCAGGTTTCCTTATGATTTTTTTCTTCACCGCATGTCAGTGGGTTCTAAATAATCATATAATGTACATATAACTCGGAAAAAGTTACTTTGGTTCTTGCTAGGTTTTTAACCCCTACCCTTATGTATTCTGACGCGGCGCCTTATCCACGGAGCCACCACGACACTCATATTTCTCACATTTTGTTTTTTATGGGATATGTCTTCAAATGATTAGACCGATTACCTATGGTAATCAAAAGCAATCGGCGCTGCCCATGACGACCGCAATATCAAAGGAGTTACGAGTGCGTTGCCAGCCTTTTGTGGATAAGAATTTCGGAAATTGAAGGATTGGGAAGGAGGGGCAGTAATTGGACCTCCGCCTCCGGTAACCTCACTCACACGGCAAAACACAACGCTGCGGTTGTTTACGCAGGTTTTCTGTGAGGCCGTGGTTATCATCCCAGCCAAGCCCACCCACCCATTCGTGCCAAAGCTTGGCTCTCCCACACCTTCCCATTCCTAAATTCTTTAACATCTTTTGGATATCCGGCCGTCTGATGGCCGGCAACGCATTTGTTATTTATTTTATTTGGTATACAATTGGCGGCACGTATTATCGATTTGCCATTATTTCGTCAGAAGCTATTTGCCAAACAATTAGAATAGTTTTATTCAGTAGTATGAGTAGTATCTACTTGTTTATTACAAAAATATGTGGTGTTACTCATAACTCTGGGGCCCGAGTCTACTATTTTCAAAGTGTTGTCATTCCTACATAATTCCATTGTCATTTGGCTAAAAGTTCGTAATCTGTTAATTCAAAATGGCTGATCATTGGCGTTCGGTTCGTAATTATAGTACGAGATGTCTTGTAAGGAATTATAAACAATAACTGCACATTAATATTCTAAACATAAATCATTGAATAAAGGAACTGTAATTTTTTTATTAATTTACCGCATTATGTTAAATATTTATTTATCATTATGTACGAGATTACCGTTCTAAAGAATTATTTCAATGAAGTGGCATTGGGAGGTCATAATGATGCTATCGTGATAGTAGATGACCAAAAATGGTCAAAATCAACAATTTTGCAACCAATGATCTACTATTCTGACACTATTGTAATAGCACACTCGAGGCCCTGGTGTCAGCATATGTGGAAATATATAAATACAGGATAGCAGTGATTGCCGGGGTTGCGGTTTAAGCGCAATGAGTCACCCTGGCCTCGGCACAGTGGAGGAGAAGGATCGGGGGGGGGGTTTTTAGTCAGTGACAGTCTGACACTCTCTCTCGCCTTACCCTGGGCGGAAAAAGTAATTCGAAGATTTTCCCCTGACAAAAAAAAGGATGACAGTGTTTTATGCTGTTTATCATAACTTTGATATTATAAAATAGCGGATGTTCAACCCGTTTTGACGACATGGGTTTGATTTTCTTGTTTTTGAATTAATGGTAACGTTTTTGCAATTCATGTCTCATTCTTATTAACATAATTATTTATGCAGTCGAAATAACGTCGCGTGATTAGGTATTTGTGTTGACCTATGTCTAGAGCGCGTCTAGCGCACTACCACGACCGGAGACAATATGCAAAACTCAAGGATTTCATTTTAAACGTTTTTCTACTTATTGACATTGTTATACCGACATGCTTTCTTAAGATATAAGTTGCCTGAGTAAGTGATCACATGAATGAAAACAACGGAATCTGGAATAACTTATAGTTTTGTTTATTTTTTATTCATTTCATCAATCATTTCATGCATCACGTCAACGTTCCTAAAAAGTACACTGCTAAATTATGAACTTCCTCTCAAATAGAGGAGGTTTTTTTGTGGGACAAGCCCGCCGCAACCTCTCAAAATCGCTGCAACTATTGAAAGACAGGATCTACAGTAGATACAACCATAAAAACACCGGAGCACTGAAGTCCGGCGCGGGCCAGGGACATGTATGACTGTCTTGATAAATAAATCAAAAGATATTATTTGAGGTGACGAAAAAACGCCCAGTCACCAAACGCGACCATGGGGATCCAATAAGTTTAAATGAAAATAATTTACTTTTAAAGTTGCCATGATCTGTGAGGAACTGGGCTACACAATGATCCACCTCCAGTCATGTCTTCTTCAGCTGTTCTTGTACGGAGGGAGCGAGAATCGTAAAGGAAGAAGTTCAGCTTTTGGGTAAATTCAAAGAATTTACCCAAAAGCTGAACTTCTTGAACTGTCGAATTTGAATTTGAGCTTCTTGAACTTCTTCCTTCAAATTCGACATTGGATGACGGGATGCGTGAGCCGTCGGTCCTGTCGTGACGTGGGTATGATATGCCAGATATTTGGTTACGTTAATCCTAGTTATAAGTGTTAAAAACCACCAATTGTGTTAAGAATATGCGCTCCAAAGTTGACACAAGTCTGAACACGTCTTTTTCGGTTCTCATACTCTTCAGGCGTAGTCCCGATGCCATGGAATACACCTTTAGCCCACCCGATCTCTGAAAAAGGTGATCGCAGAAATCCCTCTAATTACAGACCGATAGTAATAACTTCCCTTTTCTCGAAAATAATAGAGTCAATCATTAACTGCCAGCTTTTTCAGTACTTGAAGGATGATCAGCTTCTTAGTGACCGATAGTACGGTTTCCGTAAGGGTCGGTCCTCTGGTGATCTTGTAGTTTAGGAAGGGGAAGCGATTGCAGTCAATTTGACGTAGCAAAAGCCTTCGATCGAGTCTGGCATAATAGGCTTCTTTATAAGGTACCTTCTTATTGGCGTTCCGAGGAACTGTGAAAAGGGGTATCCAGTTTCGACATTGAATGCTCTGATTGCATGCCTGTGAACGCTGGTATCCTTCAAGGCTTCGTATTATCGCCCACTCTGCTCCTCCTCCATATCAATTATATGTTGCAAATCAGTGGCATTCGTTGTTATTCGAATGACAGCACGGGTGATGCCTTTAACTAACTACTAACTACTTGTGCTAACATTTCTCGGGAAAACGTCATAGAGAGTCGAAACAGTTTTGTGTCTTAAATCGAGACTTCTTAAAGAGAATCTCAAATAGGTAGACGAATGGGTAGACTTGATTTAATCGAATTTACTCACAAAGACACAAGCCTGCGTGTTCACCGCTAAAAAACTGCCGTTGGCCGTATCTCCTCAATTTCACAGCACCTCTTACAAGCCTCGGCCGGTAATGGGATTCTTGGTGTCGACATATCAAGCGAATTTCAGTTTTGCAGTCATCTAAAGGATAGGGCAAAGTTAGCCTCGAAAAAGTTAGGTGTGCTCAATAGGTGGAGACAGTATTTCACCCCGGGGCATCGCCTGCTACTTTACAAGGTGATTCCAGCCCCATATGGAAAACTGTGCTTATATTTGGGCGGGGTCCCCCAGGACCAGCTTCTCCGGCTGGACCGTATTCAGCGACGAGCCGTCCGAATTGTTGACTGCCCTGTTATATCTGACCGGTTGGACTCTTTGGCATTGCGTAGGGATATAGCTTCGCTATGTGTTCTCTATTGCGTGCATCACGGGGAGTGTTCTGAGGAATTGTTCAATTAGATCCCCACCACATCTTTTTGCCATCGTTCTACGCGAAAGCGTTTTCATCCTCATCAAAAAGATGGTTGGCAGTTGATAGCTGTGCGATTTACACAAAACTTTCTGTCCCGCACAACAAAAATTTGAAATGGTCTCCTGGCGGTGGTATTCCTATACCTATACGACCGTCAAACCTCCAAAACACGAGTGTAATTCTTCTTAAAAGGCCGACGACGCGCCTGTGTCTCCTCTGGTGCTGCAGGTATTGGTGGCCGGCGCCGATCACTTACCATTAGATGGTCCGGTCGTTTGCCTATTAATTCATAATAAAAACATATTGATTTTAAGAATTATGGGCACAGCATAACATAAAAAATGGAGGTAGTCGAGGCCATGGTGAGCAGCGAGAGGAAGTGATTAGCGATATAGTGATGCTCGCGAAGGAGAGCATGCGGCCAGGATCAGACAGATCAGGATCAGTGTGTAAGGTGCGTAAAGAGCCAATAAAAAAAGATCATTACTGATGGGGCCCAATAGGGCCAATACTAGGGTTGCGGGGCAAGCTCATTAAGGCAAAATATATTTGAAAATTTTGTTGCCGAACATGTTTACCTAAATACATAAGCTACTAATGCGTTTGCTGAGAAACATTGATTGCATGGGTGATTTCTTTAATTTATAGAAATAAAATATGCTTCATTCATTACACGGTAATTTCAGAGTCAAATATTATGCCACGCCATGCAAGAGATGCAATGTGTGATTTAAATAATATCTCAAATTTTCAAATAATTAGGCTGCCGTGTTCTCAAATTCTCAATACTATGTTGTACCTTGATCGTAAAGGGTTAAATTACAAGAGCGTGACTTATTACACATAAAACTTCCAACCATAAATCGGAAACTTATAGTTAAATTACTTAATCCATTTTATATTGCTGTCAAGGCGGTAAAACCAGGCCTGGCCTGGCTGGCCTGATATTAAGGCCTGGTTTTCAAAGTGTTTTTCGAAAGTCTTGAACTAAAATAGAGGGAATGAGCTTAAAATAATCAAACTAGTCAATTTCACTCACATGACATTTATTTTATTTTCAAAAACTACGATTGCGGTAATAGTTTTTAAGATAAATGCCTGCTTTTATAAAGAATTGGACTCGCTAATGACGTGCAACAGTGAAATTAGTAACAGGGACCTAAGACAGCTAAATTCTCTTAAGAAGGATCATGTTCATCACCAGCCGTGTAAATGAAAAAATGTAAGCTACAGGGCACTGGTATCATTACGTTCCTGTCAATTGTGCAGAGCCTTAGTGGCGCCCTGTTTCCGATTTAGTGGGAGGGATCACCCGGGTTTTGTTGAGCTAGGATCATTCGGAAGACACCGACGGCGGCAGTATGAACGCTTGTGCTGAGCACAGTAGTGTCTCATTCTCTAAAAACCCTCAGTCGATGAGAAACCTGCAGGAGAAGAACTGTGTGAGTCATGACCAATTTAGTCGATGAGGGCCAGTGTTACAGTTTCATTGTTATCAAAGCGCCAAGAGGAGGAGGCATGGCTCGAAAGACTCTACGATGACTTTACCTTCAGCCTGACCAACACTCGTTTCCGTTATGCAAGTACTTGTATGACAAAAGTTTCTGTGCATGCAGTGGTGGTGTGCCATGCTAGGGCTGAGTATTGCTGTCATGAGATAACCAATCGGTGGCGACGACTTCTTTCGCTGCGAACGCCACTGTGAGGTCGTCTCCTACTTATGCTATGTTATGTAACAAGGAAGGCTTGAGAGAATGATCCTTTTCAAGCCGTCGTGGCAACCTGGGCGTCGGCGTCGGTCATCGTGTCACGACCTCCACCGACAATAAGCGCAGGTCTGTGAACGGCAACCAAGGTTAGCACCCAACCAAAACCAGACACGAAAGTACGGCGCCCTGCGTTCGCGGGTCCCACAAATAGTCATCAGGTCACCATATGAGGCTCGCTAAGGTCACTAAGGCGCAAGGCGCAGGAGAAGCATCGGGGTTTTTAGCCAGTGTGCCATTCTCTTAGCCTACTCGTGATTTTTCCCCTCAAAGAAATGTGTATTTACGATTTGACATCCGATTCATGGACTAGGTGGAACACAGATCTAGTTTTGAAGAAAATCCTGGGAAGAGCGTATGAGCTTGTCCTTGAAGTCAGCCTCCAACTGGGTTGAGGGTTACATGGTTCATTTTAACGTTAGCAAAACAGAGTGGTCTGTTTTTTAATAAAGTGAATGAACTTCCTTATTACGGATACATTTTGGAGTAAACGCCATAGGCGTCCACTTGGTCATTTTTGATTTATTGCTATTTCTGACTCCCATACTCAACTCAGTTCAACTAGCTCCCATATAAATAGAGGTGAAGTGGCAACTAGGAGGGTACCTTGTGAAACTACACTGTTTTTGAACTTACACCAAGCCCAAGTTCGGTCCTGTATAGAGTTTTATTCTAAGCTGTCGGACAGTTCGGCTGAATGCCAGCTAGAAGCTGAACTAGCCATAGATGCTCAACAACGATGATGCACTTGTGGAGGCCCGGTTTCATAGCCTTCAACATTATGCATCAGATAAATGGGAAAGCGTTATTGCTTTAAGTTGGATGCTTGACCTACAAGCAGGTTGTGTTTTACTAACATCTTTTTAGGAAGATGAGTAGAATTCTTTGGCAGTCTTTATTTCTTAAAGGGTATATACCTTTTTGTTCAGGAGACAATTACCAAAGAAAGAAAGAAGAAGAAAGAAAGAAAATGCATTTATTCGGCATCAGACGTGAAAGCCAGAACAAAACAAAAATACAACACAGAAAAAAAAAAACAATAAAAAGGTTAAAAAGACAGAAAAACAAAACACGCTAAACATATGTACATACAATTCTACAGGGTTGGCAGACATGCCTAACATGCGTACGTAGGGACAGAACCCTGATTCAGCACGACTAGGCCTGTATTTAAGGCCCAGTCTTCGACCATCCTGTCCCAGATGTATGTGAACTGGGAACACCAAGCCAAGTTCTTGGCATTGAAGCTCCAGCCAGAGCGGTGCCCACACCATAGGAGGTGTGTGCCAGCTCTAGCGGCTGGGCCCCTGCGTATGCAGCTCATCGGCGCCGAAGGCGCAGCTGGAGCTTGCGCCGTCAGAGCCACAGGCGCCGCTTTCGGCGCTTTCGCCGACGTAGGCACTTCCCCGAAGAGGGCGCTTTCACCCTCTTCTTCGGCAGTGACTCAGCCTGGGCGCCACGGCTGGTTGACGGCTTCTCCTTTGCCGCTGCTGCCGCGTAGGAGCCAGCTGCAAGCGGGGGTCGGAGGAGCCTACCCTAGGCACCCACCTCTCGCCGCATCAGTCCGAGAAGGTCGGCCTCCGCTGGCTGCGCCGGTCGGGGACGACCTCCGCAAGCAGTGGCGAGCTCTGCCTTTACGGCTCGGAGTTCAGCCTCCAAGGCAGTGTTCGCAGCCACCATTCGGGACAGCTCCCATCGCTCGCATCCCGGCTAGCTCTTTTTTCAGAGCAGCCATTTGCCTACCCGCTGAGCTTCGGCGTGTTGAAGCACTCCGTTTCTGCAAGCCTGGGTTTTTTTGGCTAGCCACGTACATACGGGGTGCCTTTACTACTTTGCAAAGGCTCTCAGCGCCGTCTTTGCTTTCAGAGTCCTCGCCGCCGGACACCTCAATCTCGGACGAGTCCGAGGGGGTGGGCTTTCCCAGGGCGCTCCCCTCTGGCGCCAGCCGCTCAACCGGCTCAGTGCGACTCCCTGCCGCCGTAGTGGAGCCCTTTTCTTTACCCTTTCCCCGCGTAGCCGTGGGGATTTAGGGACTGGAGCCTCCGGCTCGTTGGAAAACGGCTCTTGGTCATCCTCCAACCTGAAACGTTTCAATACGACCCGCTCTATTTTTCTGGCGTAGCGCGATGCTGACTCCAGATAATGATGAGTCGAAATCTGAGTCCGACTCTTTCCTGCCCAGGGCCTGTACCCGGAATTTGCTGGACCAGCGCCTCCCCACGAGCCCGAGACCCGTTTTGGCCCTCACTATCACATGTAGGCGAACCGAGATCGCTTGCCTTCTCCAGCACGTTTGGTGGTAGATTTTTTATAGTATTTGCGTCTTCCATATCAGTGTCACGAGTATGGGGGAAATAAAAGGTAGCCCCAGGGAGAGCCTTCTGTCTCTGGGTAAGTGTAGATTTGTGTCGCAACTACTGTCCACCGGTCCCCTAGCTGGAGGTGCGCTCACAAGTGACACTACTCTGCAGCCATACATACCCTTCAAGGACAAAAAGTGGACATCAACTCGATACCAATATAAAAAATAATATATAACTCCCATCTATACTCGATCTCTGATCATTCCTAGCCATTTAAGCTGCTACATTCCCTAAAACACAGGTTTAAATAAATGTGGTTAAAATTATTCCTAGGTACTTTAGATTTCAAAGTTTATCCCTATTATATTTAGCTTGATAAAGTTAAATGTTAAAACGTAATAAGGTTAAAACTTATTATTATTAACATAAATGAGATAGTTGTACAAAGCGTGATTTATGTTTTTTAATATATTTTTTTATTATTTTATTCCGTAGCAAAGAGTGGAGATTATTGCACTCGTCTCTAACATATTCTTGTTAGTATCTATGTCTCAAATAAAAGTAACATCTCGTACATTATTAAATTTAGAGTTGATGTACAACACATATTATTGTGTTGCAGATAAACTCACACACATTGCACACAAACTTTTTTAAATAAGCATAAAACGTGTTACATGTGTATGTCATTCTTTGGGTCACATAACAAGGCCGTGTCCGAATATTTTCTTAAAAATGTTTTTACGAGTAGAATCCGAATCGTATTACAAACTGTTTTGTTTTGCAATTCAATGAATAGGTCTTTAAGAAACCATGATTTATTTATTTCGTTTATCGACTTGAATATTGTTGCTGGGCTGATATTTCTGATGTATGACAAACAACATGTAAATATTAAGAGTTGCCGCCGAATAATCGCGATATCAGAGCCAACTAAGATCAAAAGTTTATCATAAATATGAATTTAAATTAAACAATGAATGCGCTATACTTGATTGTGATCAATTTAGGGAAATAATTTACTTTAAACAATTTAATGTTTAGATTTTCAGTGAGGTTGAAAGGTATTCCCTTCTTAATGTCACTTTAAAACCTGTAGAACCACTAGGTATCAGATAGTAACATTTGAAAACTGTTTAGATGAACTATGCAGCTTCACAATCCCTTTAAATAAACTCGCAGTTTATATAAAAGCATTCCCAACGATCATTTTGAACGACGATGACAATTCCCTGCTAGTCATTTAAACAGCACGAAATACTGTTAGGTACTGCCGTATGCCCTAGACTGCGACTGAACGAGTTGTTCACTGCGCATCCTCCATTGCACCCAATAAAATATCGTGGAAGCGGGAAAGCAATACCCAAATAGTGTTTCTGTAAGAGCGGGACAGAGAATTGCATTATTCCGATAGACCTCCTATAAATAACTGCTCGCCTGGTACCCGGTGTGCAATACTTGCACATTTCTTTGTAAATATTGCAAGTGGGTGTGCATTTCTTTGTTTTATCTTTAATGCGATGAGTTGTTTATGTTGTATTTTATCGAACTTTAATGTAATATATATTAATGATTTACTTACTTGATTCATTAATTATATATAAATTACATAACTCATATTATTTTCCCAAAGAGGTAGACTGAATTGGAGATAATAACGCACCCGTAAAGAAATGCGTAGGATTTTCTCTTGTATCGTAGAAGAGATAAGTTTTTGAATATATAAAATATTTATTTTTGAATCGTGAGACTTGTGATTTGTTCATTTCTTAATAAACTTATCGATTTAATGTGTCTCATTCATTGTATTTATATAATATGACTAATTATATTACGTATGTAGATGAGGTATATAGTTTTTGTTTTAAAATAAATGTGCAGTTATTTTTTGCGTTTTTGTTTCCGAATAAAAATATTGTGTTTTTTGTGCTTTATTTATAAGTATTAGTATGCCCGATGGTAAGCAATAAGCGCTGCCCATTAACACCCACAACAACGGAGGAGTTACCGGTGCGTTGTCGCCCCAGGGATTTGGAGATTACGGATGGGAAGGAATAGGGCTTAATGAGGGCAGTAGCCTCATTCACGCGGTGAAACACAACGCTGCGGTGGTTTCACGCAGGTTTTCTTTAAGGCCATAGTACCACTCCAGTCGAACCGACCCATTCGTGACGAAAAATGACTCTCCCACGCTTTATCTTTCTCATTTAGGTAATCTCATATCTTCTTTCACTATTTTCCTGGAAGCTTGTAGAACTGTATTTTTTTCCTACCAAAGTACGAACTCTTAGTATACTAACTAGGCTATTTTGCAGGACCATTTCTTTAATTAATCATTAATATTTGATAAAATATTTTTTTTTATGTTACAAACAAAAGTTTCAATCCTTTTTTATGAAAGTATGTTTTTGAATACTTCCGATCTTTTAAGTTGGATTGCTGAAAGTAATATTTCCGTTTCAACTTTGATCTCAAGAAACTAACGTTAACTGTGAAAGCTGGTTAAAGTTTAATATTTGGCGAATACCTAGAGTAACATTTTCAATAGCCAAAAGCGTAACGTTATGCTTTTTATCCACCAAAGATAGAGATATTAATGCCCGACGTACTTGTATTGCGACCGTGAGTCGATAGACCTCTTTCAAACAACTGCTCGCCTGGTATCTGATGTGCAAGACTTGCACATTTTCTTGGAAATAATGCAAGTGGTATTTATTGTCTAATGAAAATAAATGCAAAGTTTATCATTTTTCACCACCCTGACTCTTGCCATGGGTGTCATCGTAAGTCGAAAAAGGTACTAGTACCAGATTTTTTTTTTTAAATTTGACTAGTACTGGGTAGCCGCCCTTTTTATTATACCTAAATCTTTTCAGGTTGATTTCGAATTCGTTTGCTAAGTGTAGATGTTAAGACCATAGATCAAGAAAGATAATTTTTAAACTTAAATTAGGTGCGCATTTTAAATACAAGTATACTACAAACTGTGAAATTACACTGAGGATAAAAGCGCTTGACAGCATTTTGTTTCAACTCCACTGGGCAATACTCAAATGTAGTCAATAGTTACTTAAACGTTTAGGAATTAAAATTATATTATTGTATTATCAATGTACTAATTATGATAATACAATGATATAGTTTTTATTTAGCAATGAACTATTGTTTCTTTTTTACTGAAAGTAAGATTAGACGACACATATTGAAGCATTTTTACAGATTGTTGGTTTGCAAATTTAATGTTATGTCTTATGGGCTTGTGGGCACCATTCAGTAACGATAAGGTATATATAAAATGTAACGTTGAGAAATCGGTCCCATCATTTGTGTTTATTGTTTTTAATTTACTTAACCCAAAGCGCGTTTCTACCTTATCCTCACATATTAGGTATATGCATATACTGAGATTGTATAAAATACCTAGTTATATTACTTTAAGAGCACCTAACGAGTGAGTCTCTTGCTTGTTCTTCTCCATTTGAAGAAGCGTTCCAAAATTATCAACTTTAATTCAATGACGGATTGACTTGATGATTAAATTATGTTTGACGTTTTAGCAGTACATTTGTATGGTTTAGTTGAAATATATGTCAAAGTCAAAGTCAAAGTCACGCCTTATATTTTGTGCAGAGCTAGATTGATAAATATGACGTACGACATGAATAGATAATAACACCTCCTTCACACAACTGCTCGCCTGGTACCCGATGTGCAAGAATTGCACATTTCCTCAAAAATATTGCAAGTGCCGGGTGGATAAGGTTTCCATTTGCCAGATATTAATGAAAGTGGAAGTTCGAAACCTGGAAAGCGCCGAAATTAAGACTTTTTACAAAATATGTGTACTGACGATTTAGCTTCTACTGACATACGGTACAGTGTAAATTTGAAATTATAGGTTTCCGCCTTTAAGCGTAATTAATAATGCTCATCGTGAAAAAATACCTTTGCTTTGCAGTGAGACGGTGATCTGCTAATGATGCGGTGTGATCATCATCATCAGCCTTTAAGCGCCCACTATTGAGCAATGGTCAATATGACAAATTATCTCGCATCTTCTGCAAATTTAAATAGAGACATAGATGTCGTGTTATCGCTATTTTTGACCTGTACGTAAATAGTCGATAGACCTCCTTTAAATAACTGATACCCTGGTACCCGGCGTGCAAGACTTGCACAATTCATTGAACATTTTGCAAGTGACGCTGTGCATATCCTCGTTTAAACTTATCGCTATTAATTTAATCGTTGTACCTCCGTTTTATGTAAATATATTGTTTCTTGGTTTTCTAGTGTTTAAAATTGAGAGTATTGTGACAAATAGCATAATATGACATCACGCCTTATATTCTCTGAAGCGATAGTTATGCATAGATATGGTACTAAATATCACCCGAAATATTAAGTGTAAATTCAGCCAATGAAAATAAAATAAGTTTTATATGACAAGGATACGGAAAAAATCCGTGGATCACATACTTTAGCTAGCTAGATGGTCACGCACAATAGGTAATTTTTTCTATTAAGGCATTTCAATTATTGCATAGTAACAAGGCATTTGGAATAATCTCGGGTAAAACTTAATCAACTTTTTAAATAATAACAAACCTATCTGGCTAAGACTGTAACATGAAATCTTAGGAATTAATGACTATGCTGATGATGGTCTATTTTGTACGCAGGAGTCACTTCAGAGATGTTCTGCACAACGGCTTGGGGATGACAGATGCTTATATGATGGAGCGTGTGATGGTAGCCCTAGACCGTGGTACGTCACCCCACGTGACCATGGTTACCTTTGCCAAAGCCATGTCCCTTTACCTTCGAGGTGACCTGGAGGAACGAATCCAATATGCTTTCACTGTAAGTACTTAAACCAAAGGAAAGTAATGTGTTAAAATGAAAAGAAAATAAAGAGATAAAAATATTTTTATTTTATTAAAGGAACATAATAATAATATTCATCCATGGTTTCCTATTAAAATAAAAATTTTCTTTATTAGACCTATATTAAATAGTGACTGCATTAATTCGAGAGACCTCCTTTCAAAACTGCTCGCCTAGTACCTGGTATGCAAGACTTGCACATTTCTTTGGAAATATTGCAAGTGGTTGAATTATCTTAGAACAAAATACATTTGGCGGGTATAATTCGTGAATTTTTTTATTCTTAATGCTTGGCTATCGTCATTTCGCAAGACGAGACGTTTTTGTAATTTTTATGATGAAAAGTGATTGTAGTGATCACAATCAAAAACGCTTAAATAAAAAAAAGCATCAGCGTTCGTTCTGATAGTAATGGAAAATAACTTATTGTTTATATTATTTTATTTTATTACACCGACTGTCCCTTTAGTTGCAACAGCAAGCAAGTGTTTAAGGTTCAATTAATTGAGCCAACGCTTACGATTTTCTAAGTAGGTAATTGATCTGAGGGCCTACCATGGCGTGTTAAAGCGTCTATCTTCTATTAGGCGAGATAGAGGGATGGAGCTACACAAAGTGTTCTCCATGTAGGCCTACTGGATTCAGATGTGGAGTCAAGCCGGTCTTAGCACGTGTATGTAACAAAACCGTAGCGCTATTCAATTGTTATTCACCGCCACCTACACTGCGAAAAGTGAAACATTCGTTGCAAAACTTTGAGCACAAATTGTTTTAGAATTCACGTTGAAGGTGAGGGGTATCGTTTAAAAAGAAAGGTAGACAGACCACATCAATAGCGTAACCCAGATCAATTTTATCAACTGTTCTCACTCCGCCGAACATAACGAAGGTGGAGACGGGTTGTAAGAATAGAAATTAAATATCGATAAATAACCGAGACAAAACGACCACGGCGTGTCTGTAATGGATGACTGAAAAAAGAAATGCCAAACTTCCTTGGTGATACAATTTATTGTTTTGCATTTCGAGCATCCTAAGGGCTAAGGGCTTGGCACACTATAGACAGACTTAACAGAGATCCGGTAGCAGTGTTCCTTGATAAGCCGATACCTGTAATACTGTGCCGCCTACCAAGGGTGGTGATTATAACAGAGGATGTTCATAGTCCCAATAGCGGATTTAGCACTTGATAAATTCATCTCTAAAACTTGCTGAAATACTCAGTATTTTCACGTAAATAAATTGAAGCAGATGACCGCGCTTAGATTGGTAAACATTAAATTGTATTTACACAGGCAGTAACAAGAAACAGTCATCCTAACAATCTGACTAGACTATGCACCAACATTAATTAAACTAATTGCTTGTTTGCATACTTTTAAGTAGTTTAGTTGGAGTGAATTAATCAAGAGTCTGGGTAATACTCGTAGAAGCAAGGATAATCAAAGTTTAGTATTATTCATTTATTTATCCCATTCCTTATAAAGTCAATTTTATTAAAAGTAAAAAAATGTCCTTCTTATTACAAGAGTAATTCTTGTAATAAGAAGGACATTTTTTTACATCTAGATAGAAACCATTTGTATATTGAATCTTTTTTTCACCTACCTTCAATTTAAACTACGAAACTGGTTCAATTGTTCAGTTTAGACCTATTCTTGTGAGGGGAAAATCATCAAATGACTTCTTCCGCCGAAGGTTAGGCGGGAGTGTTAGATTAGGTACTGAAAGAAATTAAAATCCATAAATTGTTGGTCAGTAGATAAGAGCGCTAGAACACGTTGCAATTCGTACTTGTGGATACCGCACAATTTTATTCAATGTTTTTAAATAGTCGATTTACCTAAACCCAGACAAAGGAAACTAAGTCATTCTGATCAACAATTACATAAAAGAACTTTTGAATGTTGTCGAGTGTTATTTTTATATTCTAGTGCTATGACCTTCTGGGTGAAGGACACCTAAGGCGGGAGACTATGTACCAGCTGATGAAGAAAAGCTTAGCCAAGACTTCCAGAGATGATGACGTAGAAGAAGCTGTTAAGGTCAGTGAAAAAGATTTCGTTTATATATCTTTCTCAAATGACATCAATAATTCGCAAATGTCTCGAACGATGATCTCCGGCCATCACAAGCGCCCCACCTAGGGTTACTCGTCGCCCTATCAGAACCAGACACGAGCGTGCAGCACGGAGCGTTCAGCCCATTTCAGATGGGGCCCAACAGGGCGATGTTCACCGAAGTTGCGGGGCCAGCGTAATCAGGTACCGCGGTGTCAGCCTGGAGTATGAGAAAAAATGGGGTGATTTTTGTCAGTACAGCCAGTAACTCTTCCCCCTGAAAAACTCGATATATTTATACGTAGCTATACTAACGTTTTATTAGTCACCTTTTAATTCTGTCATTGAACTAGCTTGATGGTACTTACTTCTATGTTGATTATCTCCATTACACAACTTCCTTGCTACCTACCTTCCCGAGTCTCGTCTCATAATAATAAATTATTTTGAATGCCTTGTTAAACAATCGATACAAAATGGTAAAAATGGATTAGTAAAGGGTTTGGTTTTTTACCGTTTGCCACTCGTAAGTACTGGAAATCACATAAAATTTCATGTTATTCCTAAGTAGACTATACTTAGGAATTTTCCAGAACAACCTAATTTAGAAATAGGTTCAAACACACGCAGAATTTCTTCTAAAAATGTCTAGACCACTTGTTATGTCTGCTTCCATGTACTGATAACTTGTATTTCAAAACAATTACAAGAATAGATGTCTAATTAGTAAAAAAATATGAAATGTGATATGGAACCGTTTGTGTTATGGTTTAATAAGCTGTGTGGGAGTACAGGACCAAGAAATAGATGGCCTCAATTATTTTGAAAGACGATATTGATCACATATGATACCTTGTTGATTTTTATTGACAGAAATAGCCTGTGGCTTAATAACTGTTCGCTACCTACTTATTATTGTTTAGGCTAAGTTTTATACGTCATCAAAGTTAATTTTAGCAATAGCCATGAACAAATAAAATGGCTAAATTTGTAATCAACACTCAAAAAAAGAATTCGTAAATGGCAAATCTAGAAAATGTGATGTGGTGATAATAGTGATAATTTGAAGAACAGAAGCTTGAATGTGATGGAAGCCAATGAAGTTCATCAACCACACTTAATGACCAAGAGTTTTCAATTTGAGTTCACACTGTGTGTCATTCATGAATTGTGGTTTCTGTATGTAATGTTTTAACGGGTGCTTTTGCCCCAGAAGAAAATCGTAGATAAGTTGAGTCAGTCTTGGGGTTCCTGTTCCCAGCTAGAGAAGTGGAACAAACTCCACTACAAATGGCTAATCACTAACACAACATACAAGACGACGCATGCCTGATTCCACTTGTCTATAGTTATTAGTAAAATTTATAGATAACCTTTGGAACCGCTCGTTGGTCGGATTTCTAAAATTCTTCCACTGTTAGATAATTATGATTTCCCTGAGTGCTATTAGCTAAAAAATATCACGCTACGATCAAATGGAGCCGAGTAGGTACGGGGGATATTTTTTTTTTAATTTATGTATAGTCTATCTGTTATTGTTTATCTTTTATATCTTTAATGAGCAATTATTATGTATAAATATACATATTACGAAGTTATTTTAAATTTATTGCAATCAGCTCCATAGTCGAAAGTAAAATGAGTACTAAACATACTTCCTTTTGCCTTAAAATATCTAAAGTAAAGAAAGAGTCCTCTGTGTGAATAAGGAGGACCTTTCAAGAGAACAACAGCACTCCTAGCGGAAAATTGGTGACACTTGACGAGTGCGGAAAAACTGAACTTCATTGTATTGTTCTGTATGGATAGTAGATGGCGACACTGATCGGTTTGTTACTCATTTTCAGAATTATTTTCTATGATAGGTTTGATTGGTTTCATATCTCGCGTATAATTGTACTGTTATTTTTTTTTGTTTTTGTACAATTTGACGTATGTAATGTTTATCCTTCCTGCTCATAGACAGTTTATAAATACTTAAAATGTTTTATTTCGCATTTTAGAATTACGAATAAAAAACTGCCACATCACTTCACTTAGCTTCAACTTCATCACATCATCCTCATCTCATCACAGTCCATTGCTACATCGTTCTAGACATCTCTGCAGCAGGATGATCCATAGAGCTCCATCTTCAGGACGTTGGTCTCCATTTACATCGAGTTTCATAGGGATGATGGCAAACTTTATTGTTTATTCAATACTTATGTTTAGATAATTCAGGTAAAATTAAGTATGTACATACTAAGTAATACCTACTTAATGATTTTTATCTATTTGGATCTATTTGTCGATTTTTTGGATCTATTTGGCCTATCAAATTAAGTGGACCATAAATTTGACGTTTCACATTTTGAATGAACCTCGAACACAATTCACACGTCTCCAATATTCATAGAATAAGCTCTGCAAATAAGTTGAGTATCTATAATTTTATAAATGTCAAATTTAGGATAATCAGCCAACATATCTGTGATGGCTGGAGTAAATTTTTACATATTTTATTCTGTGTTTAGAGTTTTTTTTAATAAAAATTAAAGATATATTTCGGAGAGTGTTCGAAATAGCTGCACAACTTGATTTTTCCTAATCATTTTCACCATTGTATTACTCGTCACTGGTTTATGGTAGGTATCCCACCCACACGCACGAAGCGATTCGCTTCCAATTTTATCATCAGAACCTGTAAGGCTTCTTTGTCGGAATCTGTGTTCCCCGAAGGGGAAGCTCTGGAAGTGTATCTCGGGAAGTGTTTTTGTCTTCAAGGTCCGAGTGAAAAGATGGCTTATGGATAGGCGTGCGCCACCACAGGTCGCATTATCACTTACCACCAAGCGAGATAGCGTCAAAGGCAATACTGCTAATGCAGCAGCTGCAGCAACACTGTAGAGTAATTAGTCCAGGACCACAATTTTTACTTAAACAATTTCAAAATTATATCAATTTTTCGTTCTCTCTCTTTCTATAACTGACCTTATTTTCCTAAGTTGCTATGCCGTTATTTTGTAGTTTGAGGTGGAAAATTTTATGTAGGAACTCTTTTTTGAGATGAGAAAATTTTAAAACCTTTTTTCTTGCCCGGGTAATGGCGAGCGAGGTTGTCAGACTCTTACTGACTACAAACCCTGCCGTTCCTTCTCCTGTTATAGGCCAAAGCCGCGGTATTTTATTGCGCTTGACCCGGAACCCTGGCTATACATCAGCCCTGTTACGCCCCATCTGTTGTGGCTACTGGATCATTGACGCGCGCACTGTTTCTGGTCGGGCAGTGAGATACTCTTGCCCACCGACCGCAGACCCGCGAGGCACATACTTAAATAGATCTCTATATTTTCCATAATGCTTGTTTGTGATATTTCTAATAATAACGAAAAGCAAATATGTTTTATCAACAATGTCCTAATGAATACAAAGAATTTTGAAAGATGATCGTTGAATGTCGTCAATGTTTAGGTTTGCTGTTAAAGGTGGGAGTGGTATGTGGGAGTCATGACTTATTTCTATAGGAGATAGTGTTCTTTTATTATCAACAAAGAGCTCTGTTGTTTTCAAGATGATATTATCGGATTACAAAATGTAAACACTGTATCTATTGTGTTTTCACGATGACGTCCTACGGTCAACTGAGGTATTGCGTTTCAACTGCGTCCTATATGTGTGACATTGACGAGCTTTTAGAAAGTATCGCTCTTTGTTCACGTTAAAGTTATTGAATACACTTTTAGATTCATTGTTTGAAGAAATTTTATATAATCTACTTATCTAGATACGTGAACAATACCGTCTCACGCGTCTTTTAAATTATAACAATGATATTTCTAGACGCGAAGTTAGACCTTCTCATTCTTCAAAAATTCCCGAGTATCGAGACGCATTCGCAATTTCCATTTTTCCACTTCGATATCAATAGACTCAATTCCTGTTAAGACGTGGATACATAAATAAGACCTATTTCCAGTTTGTCTGCACTGTAACAATCCCGCTGCCGCAGATATTCTGATTCAAATCCGATTTGCTCTGGTAACATTGAACATATCGTACGACTTTATTACATTCTCTTGACGCTGTGATTTAATACCGCACCGCGCTTTAAACCACATTAAAGTTCTAAGAAGTAATCTCATACTTCTCACAGTAACTTTTCAGTGTGACTCGCAAAGCGTCACTTTTTCTTGCTCATTTTTCTTTAAGTACCTTGTTGATTCCGTTCTGATAACACACAAGGTGAAAAGCGTTGCTCCCTCTTAAGGTAAGCGACGTTTTTCTGTTTTCGAAATAGTAAGGTATGCTGCATTTGCGTCAAGTTGCGGCTTGAAGGGCCCTCGCTAGTTTAGCTTCGATATTGTTTTTTGTTAGCTTGGCCAATGTTCTAGTTCCCAATATTTTTTAGGTTTCACAAGTAGAATTTTTAATTTTCAGTAAAATTATGTAAGCTCTGATAGATGCAGTTGGATTGTACACACATTTTAAAATTCGAATCACACCACCAAGCTGGATTTTAGTTCTAGAGTACAATTCGGATACACTTTACTTGGAGATAGAGCCCACGCACCACTAAACTAAAGAGATAGTTACTGCTATACTATTTGGCGTGGCCATTATTGAAACTGAACCCAAATTCCTGCGTACAAATTTAGAACGGCATACGATTTAATACCACAGATGGTACGTGTAACATGTAGCAGTTTTGTTTTGCGAGGCATACGCAACTGTTGAACAAATGCTGTGAACCGTATGTGGGTCACTGGCCACTGCTTTCGCAAAGGGTTAAGTAATTACTCCATGACCATTGGGTGTCCACTTTATTTATTACGAAATTTACAATTGTTTCTAGTTTTAGTTGCTATCAGCACCGATTCTATGATCGATTCTCGATGGTCGAACACAATTGGTTTTAAATTTTATATTTGCATGAATTTATTGAAGAAGTAACTGTATGGTTTTAAACGGCTCCACCCACGCTACTTATTGAATTCTGAATTTTTTTTTTGTGATTTTCCTACTGTAAAACTGTATGATTCTCTGACATAATATTATTATTCTTTAATGGTCAGGCGTGATATCTTGCGACATTTAACAAAATGTGGACAGATTTTTGGTCAAGCTATTTGCAGATTTGTATGCTATCTATGGCATGTCCAATAGACTTAGTTAATTTTAGAATGCAGTTTATTGTTATTATATAATTAATTCTTTATTATATATTATATTATTAATTAGTAAATAGGCAAAAAAATGTTCACACCCAAAGAGTTGAGTACAACAGAATATAATTTTAAACTGCACAATATATGTGCAGTTGTTTATTACTAGTCCACAATGTTATATCAGATTTTTTATCATTGAAATATATGTCTGTGTGATTCTCTTATAAAAATACTCCATAATTTGATTTCATTTTCCGCCAATACAAACCCAAAAACATTTGGGACAATATATTTTTCCGGCAATAACCGATAGGGTTAATATTAAGGGCCGGGCCTCTCCAATATCTATTGTGTGTTAAATAAAAGGAAAATCATAAAAAGATGGGAATATCAATTCATAGGAAGCGGCCGGTAGGAAACCTTATTCTTAGAGGGTTTGGCCGCGCCGAGTTCTTAACAACCGTGATTATTTCAATTTTATCGATATTATTATTATAGGTCTACTTCCAGGGAAAATGACACGTGTGGGATCGTGTGGTGATTGCAAAATCTATTTGTCGTCACTTTTAAATTTGTTCCTCCCCAAATGCCATAAGACTCGACTAACGGATACACATTTGAAAGAGACTGTTCAAAAGCGCTCTCAAAAACCTGAAACTTTCATTGCGCCACAACACCGATTTACCAAGTAAGAATATTATGGCAAACCCATTAATATAATCATACTGTTCAATATATTAAGAACCACGGCTTGCCCGGATTGATACCATGACCTCAAAAAAGTCTACTTAAAACAACGTTTGAGTATGTGTACCGGAGGATCAATCCTTCCCCTCCTTATGTCTTCTTGACTCTCACTTGTTGTGTCCATGGGTGGCAAAATTGCTTACCCTCAGTTGTCTGCTCATTAGCCGTAGCTAAACATAAATATTGAAATGTAAAAATAAATAAATACAAATGAAACTTTATATCTACCGCTACTGGTTACAATAAGGTTGATATTCTGTTATTTTTTTTATCAATTGACTTAATTATGGACTCCTTGACAACAGTTTAGCATCCTTCGACCTCTGAAAACGATTTTTCTCCCCCAGAATGTAAGTTTAACATCTCACTGAACTGTGTTGAGTGGGTGGTTTGGCTCTCAGTTTTCTTCATTTTAATCCTGTCTAGCGTAGATTTTGATACCGCTAACGACATTATAAATTGTTCTATATAAATAACTTTACTAAATATAGAAAGGCCAGAGTAGCTACTTTATTGGATTAAATTAACGTTAGGACATTCTATAAGTATAAACTATTTTGCTCTTCGTAGTTTACGTTAGATTTTGCGAAAGTCCCCTAAATCTTTTCGACGATTTAGGAGGTCGTTTAAATGACTCGGTCCCGGTCAAATTGGTTTAGCTTGCTCCAGTTGTTCGTTGAACCATACACTTCCCCATAGTCGTCATGGCTAGGGGACAACTGTGTCGGTACTTTAAAAGTTGAAAGCAGTCACTCAATGAATTGCTGGTATTGGTTACTGGAACGAGAGAACCTTGTCATTGACTACCTCGTGCACTGTTATGTTTCCAATCTCAATAAGTACGTCTAGATTTATGCACATACTAATGAAATATATTCAAGGTTATTCTTGAAAACAGAACATTTTTGAGTGGGGAAATTCATGAAATGACTTCTATCGACGATGGTGAGGCGCTAGGGATTATCGGAGTCTTACAGACTAACCCGCCCCCCACCGGTACCTTCTCGTACTTCAGGTCGAGAATGTGTTCCCTTATTGCGTTGGCCCCGCAATCCAGGCTGAAACATAGGTAGGATAGCTCGTATTTTGATACTAACCAATGTTTGTATTGGACCTTAAGCACTAAAATCTTTAGTGTCTATTCTTACCTTAATTTAGTAAGGACAAAAAACAACTGTAGATATTTTGGTATGAAAATCGCACAGTAGTTACTTTTTTGATACTCTTAAGAATAATATAAAGTATTAGTTTATTGAAATATAAAATAACCAACATGACATATGAAATCTATACAATTCTTCGTACATAAGACAAGTACACATTGAAAGTTAAATAAAGGTAAATGGACAGCAAAGGGACATGTTAGACAATCGGTCCAATGTTTAGTTTATGAAGTGAATTGATGTTCTCTATCGAAGCAGCCGTCATGTACCGATCTCACCGTGTCTGCTGTCATATTAGTCTTAGCAGACAAATCAAAGGTATGTAATACAAAGTAGACAAATAAGAAAATGCCTGTCTATATATTTTTGACTTTTTCATGTCATCTAACGTGCCATTCGTTAGGCTTTCAACCTCTAAAGATAAGCACTAAAAGAAAAGGAAAATCTTTGGAAACAAAACTGAAAGGGTTCTGTATAAGCGTTGTGCGTTATGACATGTCAAGTGAAGCGTGTGTACTACAAAGGGTCAGACTTGTCTATAACTCTTGCCTAAGTTCTATCAGCTGTAGACAGTTTCTTTGAAGGTGATATTAAAATAGAATTCGAATTACATCTTCAAATATAATCATTCTTTTTGTTTCATGTCTTTCTTTTTACTGACTTATGTCTATACGTCATGAGCTGGAGTTGTTTGATTGAACAATGTTTGGAGCATGAAAAATATAGAAAATATAGACTACTTAAAATAAAGAAGCAACGAAAACGTAACGTAACTCAAATACACCATTCCATTGATGAAGAAGAGAAGACAAGATATCAATAAAAAAAAAGAGAAAAACAATATATTATGTTGAGAAATCTAAGAATAAATTAAGACTCAATAATTAGAATGGTTTTAAGCTAATGAAATACTTGTTTATATATTGTTTCTAAAATAAGTTCGATAAATAATAAAATGAAAATTTTTTGCGTATTTTTTCTAGATTTTCTTCACATTTATAGCTATCAATAGAATAATGATACGCAGGAGTGACAATCAAATATAAACTTTTGTTGATCCGCGACCGCCTACGCAAACGATTCATTCAGAACAAACTAGAATTCTAGTTTTTTGTGATAAATTGTTCGTGTATTAATAATTTGGAATATATTTCAATAGAAATTTTGAATAACTATGGAAGAAACACTTTTATAGTAATTTATAGATACATTTATCGCCCAGATACTTATTTCGAAGTACTTTATATAGTCTGGGGAAAATTTTCTCGAAGACGTACCTATTTGAACTTTGGTTCTATAATAAAATATCAGTTCTCATTATAAGTCTTAGAGTAACCTCTGAGAATATCATTTTGCTCGATTTTTTGTCAAATAATAGGGTATTTTGTTGTTTGAGCAAAATGTAGCACATGGAATATTCCATTCCATCGTCTGTTTCTAAGTAACCAAGCCCTTAATAAGTACCTGAGTCGATCCCGTAGACCACAGCACTAATAATAACAGAGATTCAAGGAAATTTAACGTCCTTTACACGTTTCAAAGATTCAGAGAAACAAATAATCATTAAATTCTATTTTGACACAGGTTTTCGCTACAAACGTCAACGCAACAAAATTTAATGGAATTTGAAATGTCATTACTATTCTATGATTCAATACGGTGTTCGCTAAGGATCTTATGCGGTTTTAAGTAAGGGTGAATAGATGGATGTTTGTTGATCTTTTACGTTTTTCGAGGATTACTTAACTAATCTGAAAAAGAAAAATGGTACAGATATACATATAGTTCTTCCCAATAGTAAATAATAAAATCTGAAGATGGTAAATCGAATGCTGTTTTTACACATGGCACGATGCTGTTACTCCAAAATTGAATAGACTTAATATATCTTTTTATCAATTATATTTATCTATATATTAAGTGTTCTTTATTTTGAAGTCAGTTTAATTTGGAAATAGAAGAGATTAATGCATGCTACCCTTAAATTTGAGCTGACCCATCAGGTATTCTAAGCTGTCTGAAGTTATCAAAGACACCAAGCATCATGCTAGCAATTACGTTACATCAGATATTCCACTAATTGTCCCCTTTTTTATACTATATTACTCACTAAGTACGATAAATGTAACTACGATATGTGTAAGATTTTTGAAATATGTCCTCAATTATCTTGCACATGATATGGTGATATTTTCTTATTATCAAATTATTTGTGTGAAACAATTCAAAATACTGGAGATATTATAAGAACATGCTTACATAAAAAACGGTCGAATTACGAGATGCAACCTCTTCTTTTTTGAAGTCGTTTAAAATATTACGAGTAAATGTGATTACAATATGTTTTTGCTCATTTTGGTTTATGCTCGCTGTACCAAGATGAGAGTTTATGAAAAGTATTTTGAGAGATTTGGAAACATAACTGACGTTTTAAAGATAAGTTTCTTTTAAGACAGAAAAAGATATCTGGAATCAATAAAAAATATTTCTCGGAATTTCATGACTGTCGTAGGCAACACTGATAGATTTAGAAAGTTGATTCTTCATAGAATTGATGAATTAAATACTATATATTTTATAATCAATAATATTTGGGTATTATATTCGGATGATTGTTTGGTCTAAATATAATTATTATGTGTATCACATTGTATGATTTTGCATTTTTTTCCATTTCCCATTTTATAATGCAAGGCAAGAATTTTAACAATACTTTTTAATTATTTATCGGATAGGAGTATCATACATTTATTGAAAATAAGGACTTACTCAACTGAATTAATTGAGAAAAGCTCTACTAGTAACAAGTCAAAACAGGATTATAACTCTTGATCGCGGCGAAGTCACGCATCCTATGTAACTATTATTCAGAAGAGGAGTAGATACGAGTATTACAAATTACACAAGAAATAAATAAATAAATAAATAAATAAAGATGAAAAAATAAAATCTTGTTTTACAGCCTCCATAGAGATTATTACTATAAAAATTTTTACGTTTCAGAACGTTGAACTAATAAGTCAAATAGGTAACTGCGTGGGTAACCTAGCGATAGTTTTGTTTAAGCGTGACTTTAATTATAAATCGGACTCGTTTAGGTACTTAGCTTCTTGGATGCTGTAGTTGTGTTTATTATTTCTGAAGTGTTCTCCAATTAGCTTTATACCAAGTGGTCGATGGATAGTGTTCAATAAAATACAGGTAAGGTCAAGGCATGTTTACCTATACACCATACTCAGGAAATCAATGGAAAACAGACTGAAGTAACTGATTAATAATGTAAAAGAAATTAGCAAACCTCTAAAATTCATTTTACATGCGAAACAGAACATATTTTATATCATTTTTTAAACAATCACCTTTTTATCTATTTATTAAATGACTGAAGGCATTAACTGTAAAATAACCTCCAATGCGGCCGATTGTTATGCGGAAAGCACAACACTCCTTTGTCACAAGACTGATTCGCACTTGTTCGTTGTTTTAATTAAACTGACTATAAATTAGTTCACTGGTCTGGTTAATACGAGGTCTAGACTTTAATATACATTTCATTTCTTTTTAAACGCTTTTATTAGGTCAATTTTTAACGAACTAGGTAGTTATGCAAAATCTAAGTTTTTGAACCCCACACGCTAGTTGTTCAACACGGAATTTGAAATTAAAAGTGTATGGTTGATTAGATGACCAATGAATATTACAATGTAATCGACCTAGTCTGGTTTGTCTCATTAAAAGGGCCTTTTTTAATAAGTTTGGGAGAGCCATGTTTCGGCGGATCGTCTGGTTGACTGGAGTCAACGGCCTTATAGAAATCCGGCGTGAAACAGCTACAGCGTTGTCTTTTGTCGTATAAGTGAGGTTACCAGAGGCCCAATCCTTTTTCTTCACTGCTTTCCCAACCCCCAAACCTCTACCCTAATCCCCAAAACGCGGGCAAAGTACTCGTAACTTTTCTGGTGTTATTGGTTTGTTGGTGTTGCGGCGCCGATTGCTTTCTATCAGGTAATCCGTATGCATGGTAATCATACATAATAATTATACCCTAAATAATTTTTAACAAATTATTAAAAATCATCCCTTAATTGAATTAAAGACTTTAAACGGCAAACTATTCATTAATAAAATAGTTGTGGTAAGTAATTACAGTTTAAATTAAATAAGCGTACGTTAAAGAACGTTTATGTATTGTGATATTTTTTTCATTTTTGTCTTGGTTTTTTGTTATTTCAAATTATGTAACAAATAACTTATTAGAAACATAATTCACCACAAGCTTGATATTTAGCGATCCACTGACATCGAGCAAAGTCAATAAAATGAAGCCATGCTTCATTATGAAACAATTTTAATAAGTCTGGTATCTGATCATGAAAATATGCAAGGTTGGATATTATTATAATGTATGAGAATTAATAATTATTAATATTGAGAGATTCATGGTATTTATCGTATTAAGCATTGATTTGAATTTAATTTCGTTTTTGTAACATTTTTGGCAATACTACAACTTTATGTCGTTTGGTAGCCGTTAGGTGGCGGTAGTGTATAAGATACGTAACATCTGTTTAAATACGCACAATAATGATATGGTCTAGAGATCTTTCAATGAAACTCAAGTAGGTAATTTAAACTATATTTTGCACCTAAGACACTTTCTCTTAAGACACCTACACATTAAAATAAACTTTGTTTAATAGCCTATCCAACAAGCCTATAAACTTTAAAATAAGAGTAAATTAAAAAAAAACTCGGTGGAAGAGAAAAACTTGTGTATAATATCAATTTTATTTTGAAACATCATAATCAAATGTTCTTAATTGAATTTTTCAAAACATCAAAACTTAATGTTGTTAGTATATGTAATCATTAATTGTTGACTGGACGGTTGGCGCAGTGGCTAGGCAACTGGCTGCTGTACAACATGAGGCAGGTCCGATTCCCGCACGAAACAGCACTTTGTGAGATCTACAAATCTTGGTTCAGTTCTGGGTGTGATGTGTATGTAAATCGTTTTTTTTTAAATATCGTCAGTTGTCGACTGTACGGTATTTTTTGTGCGTCGTGATCATTCCTTCTTTGCGTTTGCACTTGCAACCTCGGCCTAGGGCCGGTGGCTGGACCACCAAATATGGACCCCATATTTGGTAGTCTGAAAGTTTTCAGGCACGCAAATTCGAGCCTTACCGACTATACTTTGTTTAATGTTCTATATTATATTAGTAATCAACTGTAACTCAAAAGACAACCGGGAGTTTCTTTTAAAAACATTACTTGTTATTGTAAGGGTTATTCTAACGACGAACCTAGTTAAGTAGCGTTACGCTGTAAAACGTTTAAAAGATCCACGTGCAACAGATATTCAGTTTTCTATCTTAACAAGCCGCCTCCATACTTCTCTACGTATTAAGGCCACATTTCTTCTTACTTGACAATATTACCTTGTAATAAATTAACTATTTCTCCTTTTATATTTCCACAACTATCAGGCACGTGTAAGCGTTATGAGTGCATATTTTTATTTTATCTTATTTATCCGCAAATTAGTTGCTGGTTGAACAGACACGTGTAAACTTATAATGACGCCCACATAAAATAACTTTACATATTATACCTGAAAGCGAAAGTACGCGTGCAAATTAAATTGATACTTGACGTTTAGTCCAATTGAATACTTTTTTGTGTCATAATATGTCGGCAAAAGAGCAGACGGATTACTTGGAGATAAGCAATCAGCGTCGACGCTGGTCACTTTTAGTATTACAGTTCGTAGCCGGCCTCTTGTGGGTTATGATTTAAGGATAGGGGATTTGATGAGGGAAGGAAGAATTATGTATCCGACATTTACTTTGGAAGTTTGCAGTGTTGTTGAGCCAAATGGTGTTTTGTGAAATACCCACTTTTTGCACGTGAAAAGCCAGAGGGAGTGTCAGACTGCTATCTACTAAAAACCACCCCTAGCTAGCATTCCCGGTGAATTAGTAATACTTAGTTTACGACCACCATTTAATTTTCAATGTTTAACTTTGTGTAGTGCGTGTTATATTTTATTTCATAGAATGTAGAACCTACACTTTATAAGCACAATCGCAACAGTATTGATAAGTAGGGAAAAGAAACAATCCTTGAAATCATAGTGCGCGATCTTTAATGTAATCTATTTGTAGCTAGTCCACTGTTATCCCGGAAGGAGTAGGTGGACGCTTATTAGTAGGTACACCCATTTTTCCTCAATTTTGTTGCTAGCCTCTATTATAATAATGGCCGAAGCAATGACCAAAAATCGGACACAATTACTGTCAGTAATCAAAATACTTACTTAATGACACGATTGTATTGTCCTAAAATGGCATCTATGTTAGATATTTAATAAAAAATGTACTCTCAGTTGGATGCATGTAGATTCAATATGGTCAAGCACAGCGTAGAGTACTTTTTATTAGTGGGGCAATAATACGAATTATTTTATTCAGAGACAATAGAATGGCAAATTTCATAATTGTGGCACAACTCCTTTGCTTTGCCAACATTCATCAATTCTTCATTCAATTATGTGACCCTTTTTTAATATATCGCCTATTTGGTCGAAGTTGGCCATCTAGCGGCGCGCTTGATGCCTGGCGCTTAAGTTTGGCGCCTAATACCGTTGTAATTGAACACCTTTATAGGAGAAGAAAATCATCGAATTACGTCTCTCACTCAGGGTGAAGCGAGAAGGAGTGTCAGACTTTTATTAATCCCTTTTCATGCAATAGGCTGAGGCCGCGGTGCCTTTTTGCGCTTGCCACGCAACCCCGGCTGCCCGTCGGGCGGTGAGCTACACTTGCTCGCCACCTAATAGGTACATACATGCATGTAATTTGATAATAATTATACAAATAAATCCGCATGGCAGCTTGTGGCGAGCTGTTGGGCAATGGAGGCTCCGCGGAACTGAGTCCCGGGGGGACTCAGTTCCTTGTTGTTTTTTTTTTTTTTTGGTCAGGGGAAAATCGTCCAATGACTTCTCCCGCCCAGGGTAAGGCGAGAGGGAGTGTCAGACTCTTACTGACTAAAAACCCCCCCGTTCCTTCTCCTGCTGTGGGCCGAGGTCGCGGTGCCTCGTGTCTACCTGGGGGCGTATTACGAACTGCCTTGTTTATACGTATTATGACGTCTTATTGCCAGTCAGTTAGCAGTCACGTGACACTTGACCGATTTCTGCACGTATATTGGCTGGCAAACCCGTATTATGACCGCCAAACTGACATTTCTTAGCTTGCTCAAATGTCAAAAATTGTGTCAGACAAACCAGTCAGTTTACGCCGGTGTCGAGTAGCTTTTACTGAATTGTTTTAAGTTTTTATCACATACTGTTTACTACAACATTAAATATGTGTCATGAGTTACTAATCTTCGAGTTTCTTGAAAGAGATGCGTCACAAGATAACCACCAAACAAAAATTCAGAGGACGCGTCTTCGAGATCTTAGTGACCCTTTGCGATTGAAGATGTTGAATTTATTTTATTATAAATAATGTAGGTAATACTTACGCCATTATCGAGTAGACAATATTTATAAACAACTTTATAACAGGGATCCTGTAAACGGATTCCTTTGCTCAACAAAGTAAAACAGTTTTAGTTCTTCTTCTTTTTTAAAAAAATAAATGGACTTCATTAGTTAAAAAACCCTTATTATAACAAAAAACTTTTATTTTTGCCGGGTGAGCTGTTATCACCTATCCTACCTACCATTACTTACGTTCAGAAATGTAGCGTATGTCAAAAATGTATGTTGTGAGACAGTGTTGTATTTTCATATTTATGACATTGTACTTACGCATATAATACATAATTCGTTTTTGAACTCATTCTTAATCTCGATTCTGTTAGAAAATTACATTATCTAATATATTACATTCAATTTTCAAAAACCGTAATATACCAGTAACCCTTTTAAGATGTCTTCGAACGCAATCTTTCAAGACGGTGCAAACCAACCACAGACAATCATCCAGGATGAATCTAGTCAGAAAAACGTACGTCATAATACGAAAAAGAACCATGCAGTTTACGGCCTTATACTGACCTGCCAGGAAACAAACTGGATTTTAAAAAGGTTGTAATACGCCCGCTGGAGTGAACATTGATGAGGAACAAGCCCTCCTACCTCATTCGTGCCTAAATTGGCTGGCTTGAGGGGAAATTTGCAAGAGTAGTTGAAGAAGACTCGGGGGAAGGATGTATCTCAGTAAGATGCTTGAACGCTGTGGTTGTTTCACGCCGGTTTTCTATGAGGCCGTGGTATCTCTCCGGTCGAGCCGACCCATTCGTGTCGAAGCATGGCTCTCCCACACTTGTATAATGTTTAAAGAATAAAATATAATAAAAATCGTCATCATTACTATCGCATGTTGTCCATAAATAAAATATTTATGGTTCTTACTACGGAGTTTAAATCACCACGTCGAAATTCGTATAACTTAGCTACTCGTTACTTATCTTTGCCCTTCGGGCGTACCTACGCGTCGCGTCAAAGTCACGACAAGTCTTTATAGGCAACAAGGAGATGGCAATTTATCATAAATCAGGTGAAAAAACTGACTTCAAGAAAATTTACCTAAGTTGAAAAACTCAATACAACTTTCTCTTCGACACCTCTAGACTCGTGTCTGAGTTCTAATAACTTACAAACGTTATAATGTTCAATATCAACGATGTGATTGATACTGTAATGGAGTTGCTAAAGACTTGTTTTTGTTGCTTAAATAAATTCGTATTAAATGTTACCCATCTGATATTTTTATTTAACGAATCTTCATGCTTCGTTGGGTAATAAATGACTACTAAATATGGGTGGCATTCTTATTACCGTATTGGTGCTATTGACTACTTGGGATATAGTTTGACAAAAATTATCTAAAATAATCGTGTTAAAGATTACTGTTATAGTTTAACAAAAAACAGGGAAATAAAGGCATACATTTGTAAAAAGTTTCGCGGTCGGTAGGATTTGAACCTACGCTCCCAGAGGGAATCTGATTTCTAGTCAGACGCCTTAACCGCTCGGCCACAACCGCTGCTGTCCGTGAAGCTGAAATTTCTCACTACTTGGTATAGTATTGTGACTTACAAAGAAGATTATACAAGCGGCTTATATATTTTGGAGCCTTCCAGAAAATCAGTTTAAGTTTTATACTCCCTAGCGCCTTACCCAGGAAGGGAAAAAGCGTTTGATTAATCCAATCAAAAATAATAATGAAAACCTCTCGCGTTAAAATGGCAATCGCTTCAGATATTTTATTCTAGCAATATTAAAATCGGTTACTATTATTATATCACTCTAAAGTGCAAGCAACTCTAAATTCTTAACATTTTGCTGAGATATTCATATAGGTATGTAGTGTATCACACTAACAATATGCCTTTCCATTTACTGAAATGGACACTTGTATTATAATAGAATCTGGAATTATCATAAGTACTAAAGTAATAATGTTATTTGACTGTCCAAAACTTCTCAAAAAGATACGCAGTCGGCAGGATTCGAACCTACGCTCCCAGAGGGAATCTGATTTCTAGTCAGACGCCTTAACCGCTCGGCCACGACTGCTGCAACATAATGCAGCTAAATTGGCTGTCATTTGACATAATCCAATATTTTTAGGAGCGGTCTCTACCAAAGCGAAGAGTAGAAGAGAGTTTCTGAAGTGACCGGAGGGCCCAACCCTCGCCCTCCCTACTCCCTTGCAAATCCATAAATCTCCAAAACCCTAATCCCCAAAAGGTTGGCAACAAACTCGTAACGCCTCTGATGTTGCCGGTTCATGAGCGGCGCTGATAGCTTACCATCAGGATACCCGGATCTGTTTGTTTAACGTCTTATCACATAAAAAGAAAAGAGATAAGCGGAGACAAGACAAATTGGGATGTGACAAGCGAAGAGAAAAGCTAACGGAGTCCAGACAAACGGAGAGTACGGATTTTTAACGGACCAATGGCAATTTGATATTCACCCAGTGGTTAGTCATCTTTTAGAAAAAGGTTTCGAACCACGACGGACCCGTTAACGGTTCAGTATAGACGTAGGAACTAAAAATCTACTTAGAAATATCTTCTTTAGTTGATTTCTACTTCAAAACACAATTTTAAAATACAGGAATGTTAGTTGAGCATAGACCGTTCCATTTTGTCACTTAGTAGATTGTGTGTGTTGTGATAACGGAAATAATTCAATTCTTAACTATACTCGGAATTTTAATTCCATTCCAGATTTGACAATTTCAGTGTTGCAACGTTATGACACGTAATAAATAGTGACGTTGCGAAATTATTCGATATGGAAATCGAATATTTCTGAATCGATTCCTCTCGTTTATAAATTTACTCTCGTAAACTAAGTTTATTAGGAAATAAAATATATTATAATAATATATTTTATTATATATAATATATTTTTATAGTTATAATTTATAATTTAGTTATAATTTAGTTTTGACAAATAATTAACGATCTGAGACTTTTCTTTTGTAATTGTGTGTGAAATTAATAAAAATGTGATCATGAAGGAACGTGACAAATAAAACAGACATTTTATAAATTGTCGCCGTCATCGCTATCGCTATTGCCGTTACTCTATGTAACATTTATTATGAATTGTGTCTTTGATATTTATTGTCAATTAACATATCTAGCTTACTCATTTTTTCCTCTTCTTTGAAAACATGGGATACACATTTAGACCATTCGGTAGCCGTAATTTTTTGAATGCCTTCCTGAAACTGATTCACTGATTGTTTATCGATTTTTGTGTTCATCACTACACTGTTATATGTGGTATCATTATTTCACAAAATGACAGTGGTCAATGTCAAATCAGGAATCGAATTAAAAGTCTGACTATAGTTTGCTTTTTTTTCTTGTTCCCTATTATATATTTGTTGTTTGATACAAGTTATTTTTGGCCGATGAGATATGCGGTTCTTTCATTCATTCAGCAACCACGTTCTACCCGCAGTAGTGGCGCCCAACATGGGACAATTTGCAGGTGCCTACGGAACGATTACAGAAAGTGATAATTTCATGAAATAAGTCACAGTAATGTATTAGATACATAAAGATACAATGTCATACAATGATCGACGCGAGCATTCCTATCGGTGAAGTGGCGAACGGTCGCGCAATTTTCGAAGCGGGATAGCAATGCATAATTATTCAGGCTTCGATTGTGACTCTGTCCATTGCATTCCCATACATTGTCATATTCAGCGACTCATTTCGCGCTTCCAAATATGATTCGGTATCTCGCTCATACATGTGGTTGTAAGTATCAATACAAAACCATGTATTTCCAAGATACAATTACTTCGACTGCTCTGACATTGCATTTTAAACTTTATTCTCATTGCAATATTTTTTTTTAATATAAACCTCATTTGAAATCTTGTAAACAAAATGTACTGCTACCTAAATTCTGTCATATCTATATTTTGCTTATTATCATGGCTTAATTAATGTATGTTCAGCTTGATATGCTATCGAGCTTTAAAATAAATTGTCTATAAATTGTGCCCAAGAGTAAGCAGACTTCAGACTAGAAATCGGTATCCCGAATTCTTCTTTTAGGGATAAAATGTAAAAAAATGCATTTAGAGCATTTGAGAGAAGAGGGAAGATTAAAAAAATAAATAAGCCAGATTCTGTTTTATTGGCAACAAAGAGTAGTAAATCAGTCAGTCAATTTTTAGCTTTATGCGTTGAAAGTTGCGAAATGTCTTAAGTATATCAAAATTTCTCTTTTCTTTTGGATGGCGCAGATTTACATAATAATAGTTATGCACCACAAACTTCACTATAATTATATGGAGTTTTTCATAATTGACTGCTTCACCGATTTGACATTCCCGGATGTAAATTCTAAATTAGATTAGAAAACGACAGAAAAAAAGGGTTTTCATCCTTTACAAGCAGTTAATTGTAGTACCTTAATTTGATTTTTTCTTCTATACTAATATTATAAATAGGTGAAATTTGTAAGTTTGTATGTAGGGGGCAATCTTTGGAACCGCTGGTCGGATTGCGAAAATTCTTACACTGATTTGTAGCTACAATGTTCCTAAGTGCTATAAGCAATAAAACACGCTACGATCAAATGGAGTCGAGCAGCGGCTGAAACCGCACGAGAATAGCTATTTTAATATTTTGAAACTATTCTACATAAATACTTATAAGGTACTAAAATATGTATGCATGTAATGTGATGATGATATAAATAAAAATGATATAAAAGTTCATTCATTCCAAGTATATTCAACAAAATTTGTTCGTGCGAAAGAAACTTCTCCAAATATTTTACATCTCAAAGCAAAAACTATTGTCTTCGTACAATGTAAATGAGTGAAACTTCGTACCTACTTAAGTGTAATTCGGTGTTTTATCTGGAGCCTGGAGAATAATGAGTGACCAACCCGAAGACAATGGTACACGAGCACCACAGTTACTCCTTTGTGGCGCTTGGGACTCCATTCACTAGTATTTACCTAACTTTAGTACAAAGGCCCGAGTGGTTAACAACATCTTCCGACGGATGCTTGCCTAGTACTTCCCAACGAAAACCGTTCAGCGACCGAGAAGCTCATTGACACTCCAACTCAAAGTTATTTGTAAGGATTCCAGTAAACGACCAGTTTAATTATAAGTTACGCGAAATTATAGTTTACAAGGCTTGAGTCATCTAATTTTAGAAGCAGGGGAAGTAATCTGTTATCTACTGCCTCTAAATACGGTTGGTTCACCCACATTTTAGGGATCAGTTGATACACGAAATTAGATTTTGAGATTTCTTAGAACATTGTGAATAGAGTGTTAATGATGTTGTTTTGCTTTCTTGTTTTACTTTAAAATGGGAATCAAAATAATCGCTTCAATTTCAATTTTTAGTTTCTGCAATTATTTTATAGTTTGAAATTTATATTCAAATGAAATGAAAAGTAAATCACGAGTCTGTGATATTTTAAACCGTCCCTTACTCTTTTACTGACAAGGATGTATTAGGCCTTCCGCAAATCGAATTAATATTACCTTTTGCCTTAATTTACAACTCACGCGGGTTGTGGACAATCAAAGCGCCAAATTATTCAAATTAAATTATAAGTTAACATGACATGAAAACATGGCTTTCAACAAAAGTGAAACAAAAATGAGGTTTATTGATAACAGAATAAAGTTGTTTTTAATAAGAACAAATGTATCGGCGCTATAACAACTCATTGCAGTGTGTGAATTATTATCTACTAATCCTATTTATGGTTCTACTTATCTATACTAATATTATTAAGAGGTGTTAGTTTGTATGTAAGGGGTAATCGAACTGTTGGTCTTTCACTAATAGATAGGCACAATGTTTCTGAGTGCTATAGGCTATAAAATATCACGCTACGATCAAATGGAGCCGAGCAGCGGGTGAAACCGAAGGAGAGTAGCTTGTTCATTAATAAGTGAGTACTTAAGAGGTTTTCATACAAACTCATAATCAACGGAAATGTACTTTACTTCCGGGTTACCTACAACAAAATGTTAATTCTGTTTGAAATATAAAAAGTGAAACCAGTAAAATAAAGAATATTTTATTAATAAACTATAAGATATTGATTCTGATGCTGTGCTAAACTGAAAGCACTATGAATTCTATAGTTACATATTTGATGGTATTTAAAAAATCGTGAATGTGAATAATAATAATTTATCATTTAGATCAATTAATATATCATTGAAATTGGGAAGGATTGACTTTCCGGTTACCTATTTTTCGCAGGATTTCTGTCGTATTAATCGGGTCGAACCACCCATTGCAAATATTTGCAATTCATAGATAACATTTCCTATTGCTTTGCAATTTCAGTATTATCAACCACTTTTTAATTAGTACTGTTTTAGAGATAGCTATAATCAATTAGAAATGAGAAAGTAAAAAAAAAAACAAATACGGTGCCTATATGGTAGGTACTTTATTTTCTCGTCATATTAATTTGTATAACAAAGCGACGTTTACAATGTATTAGTATTTATGTTAACTGCCCTAAATAGAATAATCCCGCTTGTAAGAGGGATTTGCTTATGTCAGAGCCATCTTGCAATGGGATTGGGGTGAGCTTACGACATAGTGTTTGTCAGACATGACACATCAGGGTAGTCTCTGGTCATGTACCGTATTGTATAAAATAGCTTAGTCACAATATTAAAACATGACTGTTTTGTATCTAAACATAATGTATAAATGTATATAGTATCTTCAAGACTTAGCCTAATATTATCACTGCAACGTCCCTCGCTTCCTCGTTATAATATCATTTCTTTCTAATTAAAAAGACTCGTCTGAAACGCGAACTTAAAAAGTAGAATAAAAAATATTGTTTCATCCTACAACTTGAAATGGTAGAGTATCTCGGGAGGGCAATTGGTAAATGGTAAAAGATGTCACGGTATATTTCAATTTCACATACATTATTTATGATATTATGCAAACAAGGTTAGTTGTTGAACATCTTTTCTAAAATACGTGCCTATTAAATAGATAATGAAATAACGATTTTATTATTGATTAATTTTAGATTTTTCTGTGCATGAAGCTTATATTTATATGTATATTTTAATATTTAATCCTTAATTTGTGGTACACATATATACACTCATTGATGATACCTTAACCATTCTTTAAATTAGTACTAAAACCATTAATTTCGTCTTGAGTATACCTTTTTTTTTTTTGATTACTGGGGGAAACCTTCAAAAGGCGCCTAGCTTTTTGGGGAGAAAGACTAGGGAGTGTGGGATTTTTACCTCACTAAAACCACCCCGGTGGCCACCCTCATCACCTGTAAGGGGCCCCGGGTCCTCTACAAGAGACCTGCTCCGGAGCCCCCACGATGAAACGCCTGTGACGGCACATCCCTCGAGTACGAGCCTCGCTGTGTACGGCGGTACGTGACCACTGTACCACCGTCTTCCCTGGGACCACTGAATGAGCACCTAGAGTCCCCCCTCTATGCACCCGTGACCCCAAAGGTCCGCCTGATTTTCATGCAGGCGGGATTCGGCGTATTAGGCGTCAAGGCGGTTGCCTCCTCGACGCCTTCTACGAGCAGGATCGGCCCTCTCGCGATCCCGCTCAGCAGCCTCCTTTTGAGACATAACAGTCTCGCAAAACGAAGCCACTTCCCTCCAATTTTCTGCATCTGCCAGCATAGCCCTAACTACTGCTGGCAGAGACAAGTCTCGCCCGATCTTGGCGACTAGGACCCGCCGCTCAGAAGCCCACGCTGGGCACTCCTCGAGCGTGTGCTGTGCGGAATCCAGGTCACCTCCGCAGTGGTGGCAATTTGCCGTGGCCTCTCGCCCAATCCTGTTCAGATACTCCCCGAAGCATCCATGTCCGGTTAGCACCTGAGTAAGCCTGAAGGAGACGCGCTCCTCTCTTTTCAGCCAGGCTTCGAAGTGCGGCAGAATGGCTTCAACAACGCGCTTGCGTGAGAGCTCCGGCTGAGCTTGAGTTCTAGCCGCTCACGCCACCGCTCGAGCGCGTGTCGCCTCTCTTGCCGCCTCAGCCTAACGAACGCCACTCCTGGCATTCTACCGCCATTTCAGCGGACAGTGCGAATTTGGTCGTAGACTTTCGCGTCCATGTCCGCCAGGATATCCAATGGCGGAAAGCGAGCCAGGAGAGTTGCCGCCTCAAAGGATACCGTTCGGTATCCCCGTGCGATACGGATGGCCATTTTCCGCTGTAAACGATAAATTTTCGCTCTACAGCGTCGAACGCCTGACAGTCGAGCTGACCAAACAGGCGCCCCGTAAAGGACCATCGACCGCACGACGCCCGCGTAGAGGCGCCGAACTTCTTCTCGAGGTCCCCCAATGTTAGGCAGCAGTCTGTGCAGAGCACCCACTGCCTGACTCGAGGAACCAGGCGTTCGAAATGCTCTTCGAAGCCCCACCGACCATCCAAGATTAGGCCTAAATACTTTATGTATTGCCCAACCTGGACTTGCGCATCTCCAACGTATACCGACGAACTGGGTGGCTCCCTGGTCCTGGTGTCTTGAATATACCTAGCATTTCGACTACAAATCGCATCTCTTTTTCTTTATTGTTAGTGGTTACGTTTATAAAGTGTCTTCTTTCTCTAAAGTATATAGTTTCCCCATCATGCTAATGAACATGTTGCCAAGTATCTGTAACTATGTGTAAAGTATCTGAGTTTGAGTACTATGATTACCATTGTTTAGAAGTTCGAATGGTTTGAGAGCTATTCCGTTGAAAGCAGTCGCGTGGCAGCGGTGGATCACGTTCTATTAAACTATGTCATACCAATATTCGCTGTTACTTCATTCCAAGATAAAGCAAAGATAACATTAACAAAATTTAAATAAAGAATTTGTTATAAAACCATGCAATGCCGAAATTACTCTTTAAAACTACGAGCGGTGAATGGTTATACAGCAATTTTGTAAACATGCAACCGATTAAATGTTTTCGGAATTCACTGCAATGTTATTACAAGCAGTATTTTTAAATTGTTCACAGTTCAAATAAAAATATATTTCCCTCAAGCAAATTCTACTGGATAACGGATTCAATTTGACCTAATCTAATTGATTTCGCATTCAAATCTTTTTGATTTTCATCAATATTTTGAAAACTGAATAATATTTTTAGTTTCGAAACTCCGGTTAATTGAATGAAGCCTAGTTTTACACTCGAATAGCTTTTTTCGCCGACTTGTTACTTGCTTTACTTGACGTTGATTTCATTCATTTAATTATATTGATTACTTTTGGCTCTATGTTGTTCTGTATTATTTGCATCCACGAATAAAATTGAATATAAAGTTAAATGGATGATCTTTGGATATGATTGTACCCATATACCCTCATTTTTCACATTTTCTTTAGACCGTTCACTTTTTAAACAACTGCTGGTTAAGGAGCTAACGTTACAGGGTGGCTAAAGTCCTAGTTTTTAAATAGTGTATGTATTTTCACTATGCAGAAATAATTTGAAAACAATATAAACTTAAGGAAACTTTTATCAAAACAAAACAGTGGTATCACAGCGTCCTTATAATAGACTAAGTGGCCCTACAAACTCCGCCTACTCCAAATTAACCAATCCTCAAGTTTATTATAGACAGTTTTGTTCCTTGTCAAACAATAAATGTCAAAAAAGGACAGATTATACAAGAAAAAAAAATCGATGTTTTTACAACACCTAACAAAATTACCTACAATTATTTTTATTTATTATAGACAACCAGACTATCGCCGAAGTTCTAGGAACATCGGTAATACGGTGCGTATTGGTACCTATAAGTAGTGCTCCCTTATCCTCTAGTTAGTAAACTTGTAATGAGGTCTCAGAAGTTTCTTCACTGAAGACTTACATTTGTGAGTTTGAGCAAAAAAATATATTTAAAATTAGTTCCAGTTAAGCAAGAATTTATTTCTGATGCCTTATAAACTGGGTGACTACTTAAAACTTTTTTTGACATATTATTATTGTCAATAATACTCGTATGTCAAAGTGATATTAGGTTTTTCAATTCTTGAAAACACGCTAACATTACTCATGGTCATGACAAAGTATATATCTAGTAATTTATATTGAAAATTATTTTTTATCTTCTCATCTGCTGATATTCACTGCTTGACCTAATTTTAAAACAACTAAAATACGTATCGCCGTGGTGGCCCAAAGGTTAAGGCGTTCGCTTCTTATGCTTGATCCCTCAAGAACTTCGAAATTGGCAAGGCTCAATGTGACTTTTTATAAGTATTTATGGTAGACTTTTATATAGTACTTTTTATAATTATTTAGATATCACCGACATACCGCGAAGGAAAACATTACGAGGAAACCGGAACTTATAATTTCTATTTATAAGTTAAAAATCACCAATTTCTTTCAGTAAGCGTGGTGATTAATGCTCAAACCGTGTCTGAAGAGGCCTTTGCTTAGTTGTGGGCTTTATAATTAAAAAGTTAATGCGTATACCAAAACACCAAAGAACTTATCTCTATGGTCTGTTCGAATCAATATTTCTGTCTCATTTCCATCGGATAAATGTCATTAATCTCTACATTTTGCAGCCTTAGGGATTATGACTATGACAATTCTGTCATGTTTAGATTAAAACATAATAACATTACCCCAGTGGCTCGCTGTCCGAACTCGTACAGCTTGTTTACTCAACCGATGAACTTAAGCAGGTCGGAGAACTTGAATAGTGTTCAATATCTCATATTTCTTTCTAGTTTAAGAGTTTTATCAAAGTTTACTACTGCATAACATTACATTTTGTTAGAGCATCGTTGCATATTATGTAAATCTTGTTGAAAATTTGTTTTGAGTTGTTGTTATATAATTATTTGTTTTGTCATTTTCACATAAGCCGCAAGACGTGTCAAGTGTGGGAGAGCCAAGCTTCGGCACGAATGGGTCGGCTCGACCGGATTAATACCACGGCCTCACAGAATACCGGCGTGAAATAACCCACAGTGTTGTATTTCGCCGTGTGAGTGAGGTTACCGGAGGCCCAATCCCTTCCTTTCCCGATCCTTATATCCGCAACCTATCCCCAAAAGGCCGGCAATGCACTCGTAACTCATTTGGTGTTGCGGGTGTCCATGGGCGGCGCCGTTTGCATACAATCAGGTAATCCGTCTGCTTGTTTGCCGAATTATATCATAAAAAAGACGTCCATTGCTTATTAAGACCTCCACTAAGAAAATCGTATATATGTATATATCGCACATTTAGTAATTTCTACTGGGAGCAAATAGTATCGCCACATGCAAGTTAGTCCAAACAACTAGCAAGTCTTACTTCCCATCTCAGGTGGGTTCGCCGTCTCAAGTGATGGACGATACCAAGTTCCACCGAAGTTATCCGAATATTGTACCTGCCAGTAGTATTAATAAGGTCAGTTAGGTCCAACACATATGAAGTAACTGGCTTTCGACAAGTTTAAAGTGTAGGAGAACCATGATTCGGCACGAATAGGTAGGCTCGACTGGAGTGATATCACGGCCTTACAGAAAACCGGCGTGAAACAACCACAGCATTGTGTTTCCTCGTGTGAGTGAGATCACCGTGGGCCCAATTTTTCCTCTCTCCCAATCCCCAATTCTCACAAGGTCAGCGTCGCACTTATTATAATTCCTCAGTTTTTGCGGGTGTACTTGGGCGGTGCTGATAACTTTCCATCTTTTCGTGTGCTCGTTTGCCGAGCTATCACATAAAAAAAAGTTGACCAGTTGAATCATCTCTCACGATTATTTGCTGCCTTGCGGATTAAATAATATTATTTTAATTTTGTAATAATAATATAGTTGTCATATAAATTACAAAATTAAAATAATATTATTTAAAAATATAATATAATTTTTTATCACATTTTATAACTCGCTGTGGTATTTTGAGTATTACGAGTACTATAAGTACTTTATTTATGGAGTAACATAATATTTTTAATTGGCATCTCTATTGAAGTGAAATTCGGTTTTATTTCGATTAAAAATCCTGAATAGATTAAATCATGGCCATTCATAGTATGAAAACAATTTTACCTTTTCATAAGTACTAAATACAAATGCATCTGAAAAATACCTTTTTATTTTACATTATTAATAGCAAATAAAATTGGTATGAAAGGATCTATTGAAAGGGTATTTATTAAAATTTATTTATGTAAAATAAATTGATGACAAATTTAAACTAAAATTTTTATAATCAATGTGATGACTCTGATATACGACCTAATTGCCCTTAAAAAGTAAATGAACTCAAAAATCTAATTTCATCTGTGGTCCCAGCAGAATGCGGGTAGATCACTGAATCACAAACCGCAAACGGGTCGTACTATGTTAAAATTGTCTATTAAGTTGAACAAAATCAAAAATAGAACGTTTTATTAGGAGAATATTTCAAAACGATATTTTATAATTTAATAGCAATGACGTATTTTAATATCAATATTTTTTAGGGATTTAATCAACTAAGAAAATAAATATAATAACTTTTATAACAATAAATTAAGTTAATATGGGTTTAAGGTAGATAAAATGTACCAAAATGCTTTTTAACTTCGTACTATTCTTTAAGTACGGAATAATAGGCTTACTGCCTCTTGCTAATGGTTTACGAGTAATGAAATTCGTTTACATATTATGAACTTTTTAGTTTTAGCAGTAAAAAGAATACGTTTTGATAAATAAATGGCTTGATACTACTATTCCTCTCTACTCACATTTCAGCCACAACATTTCGACGAGTGTACTTTTCAAACAAATGGTCAGGCCAGTGAGTAACATCTGTTACTCTGTAAAGTTTTACTAGTTTATGTATTTTAGGTCCGGCAGCATTCAGCTCGCCTAGGGCCGCTGCGAGTGAGCGCGTAGCGAAGAGCTACAGCGTAGCGTAGTGCTACGGCGTAGCAAAGGATTTCCCCGCGGGAAACCTTATGTATGCACATAGTCCCATGCGAATGTTTCAAAGTCCAAAAGTCAAAATTATTTATTTCAATTAGACCCATACAGGCACTTTTGAACGTCAACACAACTTTAAAGATACAAAGTGTCAGTCTGTCGGTCAGTCCTTTTAGTGAAGCTATTCGCTCGTTCCAAAGTGTAGATTCCGATGGAGAAGAACGAGCAAGAAACTCCATGGTTACTCTTTTAAAATCAGTGTCACATAAACATTCTTTGATACATTATTTAGTTAGTTTGAATATGTGAGAACAGTGTAACGCGTGTATACAGAGAAACATAAAAAGAAAATAACCTTAAGGACAATAGACAGTCCGGAGCTGACCAGTCCCAATTGACGGCGCCCGTTCACGAGCATGACACGTACACCAGCATCGCCCAACTCAACCATAATATAGGGAATCGAGCGATCCAGTGACCGTGCCACCGCCAATGTGACCTTTGAGTGAGCATGACAACTCCAAGCTGACATATGGACCGACATTCTGCTAGTCTAACTAATTTTAATAGGTTACAGGGCACTCACATTTACAAATTTATCAAGTTTAACAATAAAAATAGCATGGTTACAAATTTACAAAATCTAAGAACTTCCGTTCAAGCAAAGATCCACTGGAACATTATTTATATTCGTGTAGGTATATTATCCTGTGGAGCAGGACCAGCCCGTCTCCAAGCATCCTTATCCTCAATATAATCACTCAGTTTGTAATATGCTTTTTTACACAAAGTTTTCTTTATACATAATTTAAAATTTCTTTCATTTAATTGTTGTATTTCGCCTGGGATTTTGTTATAACACTTAACGCTGAATCCCATGAACGACTTGTGTACCTTTGCCAATCTAAATAATGGCTGACACAATCTATCTCTATGTCTAGTTTGGTAATTATGTCTGTCTGATACCTTATCAAATAATATTAAGTGTTTCCTAACATACATTATATTTTCATAAATAAACTGACCGGGCACAGTCATAATATTGATCTCTTTAAATTTATCTCTAAGAGATTCGCGAAGCCTTAGGTTGTAAATTGCTCTGATTGCACGCTTTTGCAAGACAAATATAGACTCAATGTCAGCAGCCTGTCCCCACAACAAGATGCCATACGACATAATGCTATGAAAGTAGCTGAAGTACACCAGTCTTGCAGTGTCCACATCTGTTAGCTGTCGGATCTTCCAGACAGCAAATGCTGCAGAACTCAACCGTCCTGCCAGAGATGTGATATGGGGCCCCCATTGTAGTTTTTCATCTATGGTTATACCCAGAAAAGTAGTCTGTTTTACAAATTCCAATTTCTTGCCGTTTAATAATATGTCACATTCGTTACTTTTTACATTTGGTAAACTGAATCGTATACACTTTGTCTTTTTGTCGTTTAGAACTAAATTATTAACTGTAAACCAGTTATGAACCTTCGTAATAGCATTATTTACTTCGTCATAATTATTTGTCCGTCTATTTATTTTAAAAATCAACGATGTGTCATCAGCAAATAATACCATTCCCGGTTCTCGCTGAAATAAATGAGGTAAGTCATTTATGTAGACCAAAAATAGGAAAGGACCTAATATCGAGCCCTGTGGTACGCCCATAGATATGCTAGCACCCTGAGAATTAACTTTGTTTACCTGTACTTTAAGCTGCCTATCCTGGAGGTATGATTTTAATAAATTGAGTGAAGCCCCTCGAATACCATAGTGTTCCAACTTTAGCAACAGTGTCTCGTGTTCGACGCAATCAAAAGCCTTGGACAGGTCACAAAAAATTCCAATAGCGTCGTGCGACTCCTCCCACGAGGCAAAAACACGCTTAATTAAAGTTACACCGGCGTCAGTTGTGCATCGACCTTTGGTGAACCCATATTGTTGATCATGAAAGATGGAATTCATGTTAAAGTGACGCAGCATCTGAGAAAGCATCAGCTTTTCAAACACCTTACTAAGCACCGGTAAAATAGATACCGGCCTATAATTATTAGGATCGGTATCATCGCCAGATTTAAACAGTGGAACTACTTTGCTATGTTTCATCAAATTTGGAAAAACTCCCTGATCTACACTTTTATTATAAATTAAAGCTAAATGAGGCGCTATAGCTTCTATAAAAGCCCTACACACTGCAACAGACATTCCCCAGAGATCCTCTGTAGACTTAACTTTAATGTCTTTAAACGCCTTTATTACTGATTGGGGGTTTGTGTACTGAAATTGGAAATCAGAACGGCATTCTTTAATATTTCTTTTGAGAAGACTAATTGAAAGTGCCGGAGATGATTCTAAGTCCTTTGTAGTTTCAATGGGGATATTCTTGAAAAAAAAATTCAAATTCTTGTGCAACTTCCCGATTTACACTAACATGTCCATTTCCGGTATTTAAATTAATTTCCGTGTTATGCAATTTATGTCTGCCTGTCTCATTGTTAATTATTTTCCATGTAGCCTTTGTTTTATTTTCAGCGTTCTTAATATTACGGCTATTCATGTCGTAACTAAGTGGAAGCTTTATTGAAGTTTAGTTAGTACATCAGTTAATAGTAATGTTGAATCAGATCTGTCTTTTTACCAGTGAGATTTTAATTGAATCGGTTAATGATCATTATTGAAATATTTATTCCAACTTTTATTGCACAATTTCTTAGTAACTCAATTAGATCCATATTTAAACTGTTTTTTTTAAATTTAGTTAATACTGCACTGTATTTTATTATCATCTTATTAGGTTATTGTTGAATATTGGCTTTGAGTTTTACCTATACAACAGACAACAAACTTGTATCGTTGAAATAATGCCTGGTGTCTTAGTCTCTCTTAGTCTCTCAAATTAAGAATAATTCTGAAGCACATACATGCCGAAGACAAATAGCTTAAATAGCCATTCGGCTAATGATCTGAAATAATGTCCCGCCAAAATGCTAGGTTAGGTTAGAACTGAATGGTTCATTCACCTTATTGACTACCACAGGTATGTTACATGTCTAATCAATAATCATGTTTTTTTGTTGTTGCAGGAACTTGTTGACATTATGTTGAAGAGGATGGACCCAGATTTGGATGGTGTTATAAACTTTCAAGACTTTCATGATTCTGTTATGAAGACTCCATCCTTGTTGGAGAGTCTTGGCTACTGTCTCCCAGAGAGACCGGCAGTTTATGCTTTTATTGCCACCTGGTGCCCGCGATGGGCAAGGATGTGAAATAAATAAATACCTTTTTATATCCAGTACTTTATGTACATTTCAATTTTACAAAATTTTATGATGCCTTCAATTGCTATAGAGTTGAAGTGTTATAAAACTATTTGAAATGAAAATAAATATTGTAAAACTTTTACATAGAAGTTTTGTAGTCATGAAACAAAATTCTAGATACCTATTGTATTTAAAGGTCTCGAATCGTGAAAAAAGCTTGTGAGAAATTGTAGAAGAGTACTTTCCAAATGAAGTCTTTGTCCAATATATTGATAGCTAAATTTCCCCAGAGATCACCACAAAGTTAGTTAATAGATCCTTATATCCTATTTATCGAGTTCATGGCTCCGAATTTTTCGTTTACAACAATCGATACAGTAATAGGCCTGTAGCAATATCTGAGTTGATTGCCCGAATGTCCAACAAGGAGTCTTAATGAACGCTATAATTATTGTCTGTTGACATGATTAAATACAATAGGCATTGCTGACATGTAGTAAATTATAATCATGATTAGTATCTAATACATAGGAGGAAATTTCGTGAAGTTATTTACCAATACAAATAAATACAATTCTCTTTTCACACGATCTTGAAATAATACTCGCCATTATTATTATTAAAGCTTGTATACCTATACACTCATGGAGAACTAATGGACGCTAATGAATTAGTAATAACTAGTGCACACAGGAACAAAGCATTCTCCGTTATAATACTCAGTGACCTTGAAAAAGATTATTCAGTTGCGTTCTAAGAAAGGGTAATAATTATGATGGTATAATGAAGATGTAATTTTAAAAGTAACATTGAAGTAAAAACTATTTAGTATTACCTATACTAAATAGTTTTTACTATATACAACTTTTTATACTTGTTAAATAGGTATAACAAGAGTCCATTATGTCGCTTGGACGGGTTATAATTTTAAGTAAACTAAACCAGTGACTCAATTTTTTTTATTTATTTTTCGATTAATTATTGTTTATGGCTTTGTTTGGCTGCCTAAGACGCCCAAATCTAGATCAGGTATGTGACACACTGCACTCCGTAGATTTACTCGACTTGATGTGTATTTTTAAATTATATTATTTCAATATATAATGTTCTCAATTATGCGTTGCTTGACCAATCGATTGAAATATGATTTTAAATAAAATACTCGTATAAATAAAATATTCGTAAAGTAAAATAATCCTTATATTTTTATAAAGTAGACGTCAGAAAATAGTACATTAAAATAGCTTACATAAGCTGGCCGAAGCTCTCTAGTTGTAATTCCGCTCTCACAAAATGCCAGACCGATGTATTTTTAAAACATCGGTACCTTGTAACTTGAGCTAAATATAGACATCAATGATTATTGGAAACGTATTTCTATGTATTGATTTGATTATATTTATTTTCTCATAAAAAAGTGTGTGAACTACATTATTATAGAGCAACAAGTGCTAAGCTCTCTGCAAGTGACCGTCAGACAAACCAACTCCACACTTCCCACACGTCCCACTGTAATCAAAATATTAACTGGCAACTTTGCTTGCTTTCCATTCTCTCGTTAAAATTACTTTGATTTTAGTAGTAAATTACCAAACATTTTAGATTTATATAAGGTTTGCAGATCGCGTTCTTTAAAAGCTAACAATGTCACTGGGACGTGCGACATTCAAGGCACTAGGAGAAACGTCAACGTAAACGACATACCTAGCAAACTAGTAACGTAGTATAATACACTACAGCTGCTCGATGCTCGTTGCAATGTCAGTCGCCGCCCCGGCATCGTCGAGGTAAGACCGCATAACCAATCTCTACAAGAACAACAAAAATTCAAAGACTCTAAAAACTTTTACATCAATTTCTATTAAAATCATTTTAATTAAACACTTCTCTGAATATTAATGCATGTTTCTATCATAAATTATGAGTTTTGATGAATATTTTAAATATTTACAGGCTTGCAGCTGTCGCGCCAATCAGTCTACGCTTCGCTGTTGCGACGGGTGGACGGTACAACGTTGATGGACAATATTTACTAACTACTTCGTGAATAGACGAAATCTCCAATATATTTTTATTATGTTGACTATGTAGTAACATGGACTGACATCATGACTTTAAGAAGATACAAGAACACTTATATTATATAATAGTATTTACATTATAGATATACTTTTGGTTTCTTACCAGTCAAGAGTAATATTATTATATAATATAGAGCCTATTCGTATTGCAAATGAAAGAACGTACAATCTGTTTTTAACAAACCTTTTCATTATGCGCCGTCGTCTTCGCTATTGTTTCGCGACCAATAATCCTGTACCGGACATTAACACTATTACTGTCTGTTGAATGATTATTGTTTCGTCTTTTCTATTACATCAAAATAAAATTCAAATTATTTAATGGTTTTAAATGAAATCGTTCACGAACTATTAATTGAAACATCGAATTTTAGAAAATGTTCTCAAAAACGAAACTGCACTTCAATTACTTTTTTGGAAAGTAGATGTAAGTAGGTAATTATTATGATTTTTTTTTTGAGATACTTGGGTCATACCAATACTGGGCTACAATACAGGTCTCATACTATCCCAGTATAGTAATCCCGATCTATTTATTTAACGAGATCTACAAAGGAATACAATCGAAGTCCCTCACATTTCTTATTTAATTAAGAAAAACATATAAAACGCACAATGTGGCCTCGGCCTACGCACAAATTCATAACATCCTTACTACTCTAAAAAGAAATTAAGTACGTACTATGTAAATAACATTTTTCAAATGGCAGTGTATTTTCAGATCCCACAAAAATATTAAAAAGAAACAAAAGAATCGCCATTTTCTTTTGTACAAGTGGATAAATAAATGAAAACTCGGTTTACGCCCAGAGCAGTGCATATAACGCAAAACTAATTTACATAAAATTTAATTACATCTGTCTACAAATTAATGACACGTACATCCTGACGAGACACGTATTTAAATAATAATATGAGAAACGCCCAGTGCTTAATGTTTTAATAGAAATTCAAATGTATCTTGTTTAAGCTAAAAGATAGAGTTCATAATTGTATGCGCTGCAGATTGTATTCGGAAAAGTTTTGAGGTATTTAGTGCGGCTTTCTGAAAAAGTGAAAATCTGGTGAGCTCCAATTAGTTCAACTGAATCCAAAACTTCGTGGGTCGAGTGGGATGTAATGGGTTTTGTTTAGCAGCATTTTTTATGTTTTAATAAGAAGTTCAAGGCAAAGCAATGGCGAAAAGTTCAGGAAACACGCCGTAGGTTATATTAAAATGCAAGCCAATGGTTTAAAAACAATTTTATGAACTTACATTTAATTATTAAGACGTGGTGGCACGAGGTTACAGGCACCCCTTCTCATGAGTAAGGTGGTGGGTCCGAAACCTTGTTAGTACCAATGAGACTTACCGAGTCATATGTACTTTCTAAGTTTACTTAGACACCACAGATATACAGTGAAAGAAAACATTGAGAGAAAACATGGACTTACAATTTCTAATTAAAAATTTGAAATTGCCAATCCGTCTTAAGTAAGCATGGCGATTAATGCTCAATCCTTTTCTGCGTGAGTAGTCTTTGCTCAGCAGTGAGCAATTATAGGCTGTTTATGGCGATGTAGATATTTAGTCAACTATCTCTCATTGGGTACAAATAGGATGCAATATTTACCATGCTTATTAAGTAACTTTATTGTCCTACATTACAGTCACGCAATCTCATTACTCTGCTGATATCCGGTATTGGCCTTTCTAAAATAATGACGTAATAAAATAGATATTTATATATTTTTTTTATTTATTTGTAGGTACTGCAATTATGTAGATATACTCTCTCTCTCTGTTATCTCTCTGTCTCTCTCTCTCTCTCTCTCTCTCTCTGTTCTCTCTCTCTCTCTCTCTTTCTCTCACACACACACACACACACACACACACATACATTTTGTGTAGGCACTTAACATAAATATATCCACAATTCAACAGAACTTCTCTGAATACTTATAAAAATCAATATTTGATTGAAATAGTATCTCATCAAAACCTATTCACACCTCATAGACCCAGTTTCTTTGATATACTGAATTCGCTCATTGTCTATTATATTGGCCTGAGGCTTTTATCAGTATATAAACTAGGGTTTATAACAAAGGTATTACGTATTCCTTCATGAAGTCAGGGTTACCGTAAATAAGCAACAGTCTCTTAGATTCAGATGTAAAGGTGAAATAAAATAAAAAATGATGATTTGATTTCACTGAAACGTCTTCGTTCGTACGTAAGTATTTAGAAAGGTCATTAAACTATATCATATCTAAATATATACATAGTATGCAGCCATACTAATCATATGCCTGTTATGTATTATTTAATTATTTATTAATATTTAAATTTTATTAAAATATTTTTTTGTTTCATTTTCGGTTTCGTATTGAAATAAGGGCACCTACTGGATGAAAGGCTCACTTCATTTTACATAACTTGATGGAAATACTAACATCGTTCACTTAAATCATTAATACGCGTGTACTGTTATTAAAAGTGAAAAAACATGGTCAATCGTTACGCGAGCTCGAACCGAAATAAGAGAAAATAATAGTGAAAAAATTTCCCAGTAAGCTCCAGCACGTGCCAGTGCACTTAAAGTTTGTATGGATTTCAACACTTCGAATGAATTCATTTCCATTGTATTTTACAATTGACATTGACCTATTACTTTTGAGCCGGCCTCTTTCTTTGTGTGCGTGTTTCGAACGTCCTTTTAAAATGATACGTAATAATGATATAATTAAAATGTTTATATTAAAACCTACTTTTGTTTTTGTTTATTAACTATCGTAGCATATAATAATTGAAAACTAGCTGACCCGGCGAACTTCGTACCGCCTAATTATTAGAGGCATATTTAGTAAGTCACAAACACACTTATTTGCTCACCGTTTAGACCTACCCTGGACTACGACAAATATTTTAAAAACCAAAATCAGCTCAATCAGCCCAGCCATTCCCTAGTTTTAATCAGACTTACGAACAACAATTTATTTTTATTTATATAGATATGTAGATAATGACCTAATTACGTTAAGTTACTGAGAAAGATGTAACAGTTTTAAGTTACAACGAGACTCTTATACTCAATCCGCTGCGAGACGTCACCGTCGCATGCACGCTGCTCATGAATAAGAGTCCCGTTGTGGCTTGAAACTAGTAGAGCTTCTCTCAGTCCATTCACTTGAGAAAGTCGTTACTTTAAATAAAAATAGAATAAAATGTACTATGATTTAATTTTATTGATAATTATAGTTACTTACACAAGAAACAAACACACATGTAGGTGGAATATTGCCATATAATTTGCTATGCCATAGGTAATAATGATGTAAATGAATATAAAGCTAATTGGTAAATGGGTAAAAAGGTGTTCTGAGAATTTTATTGAAATAACTATTGTTGTGTGGACTAAGTTTAAAATTGAGTTTCAAGTGAACCCTCGTTCACTGTAGTAAATAATAATTATTTTTCACTTTCACTAGAAAATATTGTTGTACTATATTTTTTTGTTTAACTATAACTTTGTTCAAAAATTGCAACGTTAAGTTTCGAACGCAGTCGGGGTTGCGCGCCATCCGCACCAATGTACCGCGGGCCCGGCCTGAAGCAGAAGACGGTACAGTGTGATTTTTAGTCAGTAAGAGTCTGACAATCTCTGTCAGACCTCCTTGGACGAGAAAAATACTACATGACTTTCTGAAAATTTACTAATTCAAAACTAAAAACAACAGCTTGCATTCTATTCTACTTATTTGGTTGTGATATAAATTTGAAACGTTTAAAAAACGAGAATAGTTTTTCTAAAGTTACAACAATGTGTCTGTTACTCCTTTTGTGTTGCGGGTATTTATGGGCGGCGCTGATCACTTCCCATGTGATCCGCATCTTTGTTTGCCTCATATTCCATAAAAATAGAGCAAGGTTGAATTGAAATATGTAAATCGACCAGTTGCAGGATGAATCGGATAGAATGATGCCGTCACGTGTCAGTACAGGCGAACTTGGCCGTGGAATCGAAAATTAAATTCACAGGCTGAATTCTGGCTTTTCCTGAAATTTCAATGACGTTTGATAGACTGACTCTATTAATCGATACTGACAATGACCTTCGGCATCCTATTCGATATTCCCATCCTCTCGTTACGTTCAATCTGCGTATCATTTGCACTGAATACACCTACGGACCATTTTCACAGAAATATCTAATGTTATTTGGATGCATTTCCTTCGATATTTTCCTCTGAATAGGACTCATATCTATTTGCAACGTTCAACCTTGAGGACGTTGAAATGAATATCTTTTTATTGGAGGAAAAATTGAATTTGCTTTTTAAAAAGTAACATAGAAAAGGCATGTTGCTTTAAATTATACCTATTTCATTAACAGTTTCTTAGATTAATTAAGTTTCAGTTTTCTTGTGTAATACTAGGCGTAGACTAGAGACTAGTATGAAGGTTAATACGTAATTACTATCAGCTAACGGATCGCTCTGGTTTTGCCAGGGTGATATTTTACGACTTATAAGTGAAATTATTACTTAATTTATTTTTATTTCAAAGCAAAACAAGGATTTATGATGTGATGAGAGTAGAAAATACACAATTTCATTTTGACAAAATTTAAGTTTATGAAAAGTGTATTAGATAACCACAGTTACTGTACTGAATTGGATAATCCTTTTTATAGTTTTCGTTATCGTTAGAACAAGTTTTGTATAAAAGGAAAATTTCGCTACATTTTCCGGGAAAATTGAACAATAGTATTTAGTTTTAGGGAGGTCATTCAGCGAAAAACTTCTTTGGGCCCTACGTGGAGCGAAAGGAAGTGTCAAGATCTTACTGATTAAAAACTACTCTGGTACTTCGCCAGCTCGATGCTGGGGCCGAGGTTTATAACTGCACATGAAAATATAACATGATCAGAGTCTTAATGGACTAAACGCCCCACACCCCCGTTCCGTTTCCAGGTCTGGGCCGAGGTCGCGGTGCCTCACTGCACTTACCCCCCAACCATCCCGGTTGAACATCAGCCCTATAGGGTCCCGTCTGTGGTGGTCTATTGGCTCATTGAGGCGCGCGCGTAACGCTTCGCGCCGTACGCTCGGGTCTGGTTCTGGTCGGGCGGCGAGCTACGCTTACTCGCCAAGAACCATGGCCTCGACTAAGGCTGGGCGCGAGTAAGATTTGGTACGGCAGAGGATGCTCGCCGCGGCGACGTGCATCTGCTCGCAAACTATAGACGTGCGCGAGTTTCTTCGCTTCCAGATCCTACGGCGGTGACCCAACAAGGAGGTATAACTGCACATGCTGCCACGCCAGCTGAAGTGGGCTGCTAGCTTTAAATATAGTGAATACAGAAATCGACAAATATATTAGGTAAATATAATTTGCGGGAATTCTACATTAATCTCAATATACGTTTATACTTTTACTTTCCACAAAAGGTATATTTTTAAAGAAACTTTGCAACAAAGACTATTGAATTAAAAGATGGACTGATTTCATACAAAGTTGCTTACTCCAATAGCAATGTTAGTTCAAATTTTCTAACAGCATTTTAAATTCATCAAACAATGGACGATTAGAATTGTATTTGCTAAAAGACTGAAGTATGTTTATATAGTTGCTTTTGAATGCGAAATGATCCTCTCTTGGGTTCGGATAAAGTATGTTTACATTGCTAAGTCAAGCTGCATTTAAATATAATGAGATTAACAGATGACTTTGGTGTATATTTTGTGTATAGCTAATGAAGAAACGTACTGCATAGCTAATGTAGAACAGATTCATAGAATATACAAGTTTCTGAGAATATCATTTTGTTGGTTTTTATACAAACGAACAGAATAATGATGTGATGGTAAATGATAAGTACCGCTAACGGACTACCGCCATACCAAAAAAGTCCGAAGTGCATTGTGGTCCTTTAAAAAGACATACGCCAATCTTCTACGAAGTTCTACGAGGATCAGATTATAAGGAAGAAAAGACCATACCTCCACGGTTAACACTGCAAAATCTTCAAACTTCTAAAAGCTTGCTTGTTAATGTTTAACCAAGAAAGAAACGTTTCTGTGTTTGCGAAGCATATAAAGCCTTTGGTAGGTGCCATTACCTTTGTATAAATGATAACGACTGAACTTCGGACGAAACTATTTATATTTATTCCTTCCAACTTTTTCCTTTTAGTAGCAAGCTCAATAATATTTAGCTAAGGATCCCCTTTCTATTGAATTCTGAAGGTGATAAGTATACCTACCTAAATGGTATGCGTTACTGGCTCGACGCTTCCTTTGTAATTTCTATTTACCTTGTCGATATTGCTGTGGATAAAATACTTCTTCTGATCATATTTTTCTTATGATAGTTCGCGTTCAATGTTTCCTTATATTATATTTTTTGGAATTTAACGTGAAGAACGGGTACAATATTTTCCGAGCTTTATTCATTTATTGAGACTTTTTGCTTCGACGTCTGTTGATGCGCAAAATTCTACACAATATAAATGTAGCCTATTTGTCAATGTTTTATTGTTATTTTAAAACAATGGGAGTCATTCGATATTTCTATAAAACTTTGTACAATAATGACCTAACTTTAAAACACCATAGTTACTTAATTTAATTACGGTGATGATGCAAACAATTTTGAATTTAACCCATTAATTAGTGACCCAGTATTCGATGAAGTCCGATAATTAATGTTGTCCAAATAGTAGTATATTTGCAAACACTAACGTTGATAGATCAGTTCAATGATAACATCATTATGCCGAAATTAACTGAGCTTGTGGTTAGTATTCGAGCATTATTATACATAATCTCCGGTAGCTTGGCCGTCCTTAACGCTACACACACGACGCAACATTAGCGTTAGCGTTATTTCACGCCGCTATTGTGCCAGGCCACTATGTGTCTTATATCGCCTATACCGCGGGGAGTGCTCCGAGGAATTGTTCGGTTAGATCCCTGCGCATCTTTTTCACCATCAACTCAGGCAAAAATGTCATCCCCATCATATAGCAGGCTTCAGGCAACTTTCTGCCTCACACAGCAAAACTTGGGGATGATCTTTCGGCGGCGGCATTTCCGAACCGATACAACCTTCAAACCTTCAAGCGTCTGTTGCTACTCTGGTGTTGCAAGATAACTCTGACCCCTTCACTATCAAATGATACTTCTGCTCGTTAGCCTCCGATTCCTATTATAAATTTACTATGTGTTATAAACTAACTAACTATCTGATCTCTAGCAGCTAGAGTCTAGCTGGTATGTATAATTATCTTAATTGCACCAATTGTGACCTCCAAATCATTCATTATACAAGGTCTATTGACCTAGATACGTTTAATAATATTGTAATAAAAGTATAATTACATTTGTAACGCGGCTCCCGAACCTCTACATTTGTGGAAACTTCACGCGTGCGCGGACACCCCAATAGAAACAAATGTCATACATTTAATATATAAAAATATATAATAAATACATAATACTTTGCTTACTGTAAACCAACAATGCATCAATTAGGGAACTAGAGGAAATTCGCCATAAATCCTTCAAAGTTCGACCATTCCAATTATGACAAAACTTTACTAATAAATTCGAAACTAAAATATCAACAGAATAGTGTCTGATATGATCAAGTGGTAGACGAAACAGAATCAAGTTATACAAAGATAGATTTGACGTAAATGAATTCATATTTGATTAGCAAACGGATCGTCTCACGTTCACATCTAATTTGAATATTTGTTAATACTTGCAGTTTATTAATACTTGATGTTATTATGTTCAGTCGGGAGTTCATCAAAGTGCAGGCTGTTTTGCCGCTTGGGTTGCGGGGGCATGCGTAATGGTGGACCTCAGTCCGGCTTGGTGCAGGAAAAGGAATAAGTTTTGGAACGGAATGGAGAGTCTCACAAAACTGAAGGAAATAGATTGTTTTCCTTAAAAATAGAAAGGCTCCATCAAGAAACTCAATCAATTTCATGTAATCCCAAGTTAATAATGTAACATACGAATTATTATGTCGTGGTGGCCCGGAGGTTAAGGAGCCCGCTTCTCATTCGTGAGGGTGTAGGTTCGAAACCTGGCAAGTACCAATGTGACTTTTTCCGAGTTATATGTACATTCTTAGATTATTTAGGCACCACTGGCATACGGTGAAGGTAAACATCGTGAGGAAACCTGGACTTATAATTTCTAATTATAAGTTTGAAATCGCCAACCCGCATTGAGCAAGCGTGGTGATTAATGCTCTAATCTTCTCTGTATGAGAAGATGCCTTCGCTTAGTAGTAGGCAATTATAGGCTAATGATGATAATGATGATGATACGAATTATAATAGAAATATTTAGATTTTGATTAGCTGGCCTACATGAGCTACGTATTCAGACACAAGCATATTACAATGCGAGAACATTCCATAAAACAATGACAAAAGAGTTTGATCCTTACCTAAATATATTTAAGAACTAATTTACTGATAAGTAGTGTTTCATTACTCCGTATACAAATTGTGCAAGGGTAGATAGCGGTTAGGTAGTTGAAGTGGTTCCGTTCGATTTCCGCTGCCCTTGTCTGTGGCGAACCTCAATTGTACATTTTGTCGACGTTGTTTCCATCCTTGTGCGATTCAAAATGTGAAGTGTTAACTATAGTGTAATGCTTTTTTTTATTTTGTATTTTACGTAACAATTAGGCGTAATATTATTTTTTATGGACACTTTTTTTTGTTTAGTAGCATCTCAGCGCAACGTGTCCTCTATCTCGGATTGTGATCGCCACAAGTTGATATTACGTAATTATAATAATGTATGGTATAATTGTAATTGATAAGCGACGTACAACCTGTACTTAATGATATTACCGTAGAACTGATATTATTGCTTAGTTACTAAGTATTTCGCCATTAAAGATTGAATTGCCAATAAAATATTAATTTCAATCAGTATAAGATATTGTGCTCGGAAAAAACCGGTACACCATCGACGACGTTAATAATGAGACTGTAGATGGTTAAGGTCTGTTTATTACTTTAATTGCTGGTGCTTATATACTAAGAAGATGCGTGAGATTTTCAGATTTAGCTATCCTAACAAACGTGCAACAATTAACATGTATGTCTTATCTCTATCGTATCTAAGTAATGTAGCGACGTGATAGTGCCGCTACATATACTCCCCCCTTTTAAAAATAATTAACATATAAATTGAAAAAAATTAGTATGTACCTAATTATATAATAACTTAACCTTGCTGATAAATTACATCCTATGCGTAATGTAATGTCATTGTTGCTAATTCGAAGGAAATAAAAACTGCTGCCTTTGTTGTGACGGCGGCGGCAGTCGATGAACTATCCACTGCATTTGTGCTGATTGTTTCTTGCTATTGTTTTCACTCTTCTGTCTAAGGTCTTCAGTATTCCGTAGAGAAGAAGGATGCCAATTGTGATGAGGATTTGTCCAATTGCAATGTTTCTCGTCCACCGTAGCTCTTCCAGGACAAGACTTTTGAGATGGTCGGCTTCATTTTGATTAAGGCAACTGTCGGAGTTATATACGATTTGATCTTTGGAGCTTTGGTTGCCCATTGTTCTCTCGTAGATACTGACGGTATATGATGGTATTTTCAAAATACGGTGAGTATTTAAATGGACTGATTACTTGTGTCAGCAAGTGACGAATCGTACTGTCGGCTTAACCGCCCGTCCTGACTTCGTGATGTACGTGTTCCGCCCGTTGTGATTATTTTCTGAATTTGGCACGTTCGTTCCACTATTGAAGACAAATGCAGGTTTTAATCGGTCTATAGATATTGCTTTTTCATTGTCCCCAATTTTAATGATAAACGTCTTATCTATCCTCTTTGTCACTAGAAATGGTCCTTCGTATGGTGGTGTTAAACTTTTCCTTATTCTGTCACAGCGCACGAATACATGTGAGCATTTGTTGAGCTCGGGGTGAATGAAAACTGTTTGTTTAATTTTCTTGCGTTTTGATGTTGATGTCATACGAGAAATGTCCTTTTGTATATTTGTGACAAATTCTTCGTATGTCGAAGGCTGTGACGATTCAAAAAATTCTCCGGGAAGCCTTATAGGTGCGCCATATATCATCTCTGCTGCACTATATCCTGTGTCCTCGCGTACACAACTTCGTAATCCAAGTAGAACTGAAGCAATTTCGTTCATCCAATTAGCATTAGATTCTCTTGATATTAGCGCCGCTTTTAAAGTTCTATGAAATCTCTCTATCATTCCATTTGATTGTGGGTGATAAGGCGTTGTTCTAATTTTGTGTACTCCTAAAAATTGTGAAAGTGATTCAAATATTCTTGATTCAAATTGTCGACCTTGATCCGTAGTAATGCGTAATGGGCATCCGAATCTTGCTATCCATCCCTCATACATTATGCGCGCTACTGTTTCGGCTGTGATATCTTTAACGGGAAATACTTCCGGCCAAGAAGTACAACGATCTATCATTGTAATTAAATATCGCTTTCCTTGAGAAACAGGTAACGGTCCAACAATATCGATGTGTAGATGTTCAAAACGTTGAGATGGCATAAAGTTCCCGACAGGTGATATAGTGTGGCGTTGCACTTTTGATTTTTGACAAGCTAGGCACGATTTACACCATTCATTTATATCTTTATTCATACTTGTCCATAAATATCTTTGAGTTATCATTTTCCTAGTAGCTCTCTTCCCAGGATGACTCAGTCCATGCATGACATTAAAAATTTGTCTCCGAAATTTTTCTGGTAAATAGGGGCGATTTTTTCCTGTAGATATGTCACAGGCGATGACTTCAGTAGAACCCGGAACCTTGATATTTGAAAATTTTAAATTCTTGTTATTACGAAGTCGTAATAATTCTTGGTCATCATGCTGACATCTTGCTAAATCAGCATAATTAATCGGTGATGGCACATCAATTTGTTCTATCCGTGACAATGCGTCTGCTACAATATTGTCACGTCCTTCTATATGTTGAATGTTGGTACAATATTGTGAAATAAAATCCAGTTGTCGTATTCGCCGTGGCGTATCATTAGATGACGGTTTTTGGCAAAATGCGTAAGTCAAAGGTCGATGATCTGTAAAGATAGTAAATTCTCTTCCTTCGACTAACCTTTGAAAATGTTTGACTGCCATATATATTCCGAGCAACTCTCTGTCGAATGTCGAGTATTTTGTTGAGTATCACTTAATTTCTTTGAAAAGAATCCTAATGGTTCCCAATTACGTCCTGACTTCTGCTGCAGAACTGCGCCAACACAGGTCGAACTGGCGTCCGTCATAAGTGCCAAAGGGGCGGTGCGAGAGGGGTGAACTGTTAATACTGCGTTCATTATATTTTCCTTGCATTTATCAAAAGCTTTTTCGGCCTCTGTTGTCCAAGAAATTGGAGAATTATCATTCTTTTTAGAGTCGTGCAGGTAGTTGTTTAAGATAGTTTGATATTCAGCGGCATGAGGGAGATTGTTTCTGTAAAAGTTGATCATTCCTAAAAATCTTCTTAGCTCCTTGATTGTCGTAGGTTTAGGAAATTCCATAATTGCTTTGTACTTTTCCTCCGTTGGTCGTATTCCTCGACGTGTTGTATGATAACCCAGAAAATCTATTTCACTCTTAAGAAAGTCACATTTTTCGAGATTAATTGTTAATCCATTTTCATGTAAACGTTTGAAAACCGTATCCAAATGTTGATAATGTAGAGCCTCGTTTTCAGATGCTATAAGACAATCGTCGACGAATATGAATACGAAATCCAAATCCCTGAATAGCGAGTCCATGAATCGTTGGAATGTTTGCGCCGCATTACGTAAACCGAAAGGCATTTTTGGAAATTCGAAAAGTCCAAAAGGAGTGATAATAGCAGTTTTTTTCCACATTTTCTACAGGAATGCAGTGGTACGCCTTTCGAATATCAATTTTGGAAAAGATTTGCTTCCCTTCTAGTATGTAAGTGAAATCAGTTAGTCGTGGAAGTGGATATTTGTCCGGTACAGTCACGCTATTGAGCATTCTATAATCTCCACATGGTCTCCATTCACCGTTCTTTTTCTTAACCATGTGCAAAGGACTAGCCCATGGGCTGTCCGAAGGGCGACAAATGCCAAGCTCCATCATAGTCTGAAATTCTTTCTTTGCTATATGATATTTATCAGGAGGTAATGGTCTTGCACGTGCTGATACCGGTGGTCCTTTAGTGATAATATGATGCTTAATCTTGTGTTTTGGAGTAGTGTGGAGGGAGGCTGGTTTCGTAATATCCTCGTATTCATTTAATAGTTGAGTAATGCGTGGATTCGTCTCAATGTTAATAGTGCGGATTGTTTGCTGCGTCGATTTGATCAGGGTTGCGGGCGTTGTCAGCTCAGTTACCCTATCTATGAGTTTTCGACCAGCTATATCGACTAATAGCTTATAATGCTCTAAAAAATCTGCTCCAATAATCGGTTGTGTTACATCGGCGATGACAAAGTTCCATACAAAGTTTCTTCGTAGCCCGAAGTTTAAAGAGAGTGTTTTTTCACCATATGTCTTAATTTTTGTACCATTGGCGGCATAAAGTATACATTGTTCATCTTGTATTAGTGAATGTCTCTGTGGCTTGCTAATAACTGAAATATTTGCTCCCGTGTCAATCAAAAATCTCATACCACTTTTTCGGTCGGTAATAGTGAGGCGGTTGGACGGGTGAATAGCACAGAGTTCCGCCGTTGTCCGTGCTTCAATTAGTTTCCCTGTTTCCTTGAGTTGAGATCCTGTTTCCAATCACAAGGTTGAACACACTTTTGTGCATATTTTTTAAATCTTCCATGGTAAAAACAAAAGTGCCTTCTTTCTCTTGAACTTGAATGTGGTAGGAAATGCCGACGATTGGAATAACTTTGAGTGCTGCGTCGATAGTTTTTTTGACCTTGCTGAATTGCATTTAGTTCCAATTGCATTTCTGCTAACTGTGCTAGTATGCATGACATTGTATCGTCGCCAGATTTGTTTCCGTTTACAGCTGACACCTCTGTACGTGTTGAATTTATTAATATCTTGTCCGCGATCTGGCTCATCTTGTTCACATCTATGTCTTCTGTGACTGCTAGAACCGAAGTCACTGATGGTGGCAGAAGCCTCAACCATAGAAGTTTGATGGTTTCGTCGCTGATATTTCCGTTACTCAGGGTCCGCATCTTGCGCAGAAGATGTGATGGTTTCTGGTCGCCGAGATCCATTTCAGACAATAATTTTTGGAGCTGACGTTGGTCTGATTCCTCATAGCAACTGATTAGGCGTTCTTTGATAGCCTTGTACTTTTCTATTGGCGGTGGGCAAGTAATGAGGTCACTAACCTGTATTATTTCTTCTTTTGGCAGTTTTGCAATGACCGTATAGTACTTGTAATCGTCTCCTTGCTTCTGTGGTGCTACTATGGCTTCTAGTTGCTTAAACCATAATCTGGGCTGGTCCCTCCAAAATTCCGGAATACGGGATAAAATGGCGGTTCCGGCTGATATCTCCAAGGCTTCTTGTTGGCTGCTGCTTGATTTGCAGGGTGAATGAGTCATGTTGATTGTTCTTCGTCGGGTCACCAATTTGCCAGACTTCGTGGCAAGGTAAATAATGAGACTGTAGATGGTTAAGGTCTGTTTATTACTTTAATTGCTGGTGCTTATATACTAAGAAGATGCGTGAGATTTTCAGATTTAGCTATCCTAACAAACGTGCAACAATTAACATGTATGTCTTATCTCTATCGTATCTAAGTAATGTAGCGACGTGATAGTGCCGCTACATAAGCTATTAATTTTCCTAGCCTTGTGTTAATCACCTCATATATAATTTGTTTATAATTATTATAATTTGTTTATAAAAGTATCCTTACGTGACGATGGTTTCTTGTCCGTCATAAGTATACTCGTTTGTTGTATACTTACTATCCTAAGTAATTTCTATAGCCTACTAGCTCTTACCCGCGGCGTCGCTCCCGTCATTTTTCAGCCAATTTTCAGCTAAATCGGTTCAGCCGTTCTCGAGTTATAAGTGGTGTAACTAACACGACTATTCTTCTATATATATATAGATTAAGTGTCTCTTTATACACTGAGAAAATTTGAACCACCACTTTTTGATTTCATCATACTTGATCAAGGCAGATTGGTGATTTCAACCATGTCATTAGAAATTATAAGGCCAAATATCCTCGAGATGTTTTTCATTTCCCAAATGTAAGCAAGGTCTAAATTACCTCATAACGTTCATAAAACTAATGAAAGCTAATCGGTACTTTGCCAGGTGTCTAAATCGCCATTCAATATCTGCACTGTATAAAATACAACACGTGTCGTATCTACCCACCAAAAACTGTTTTCAATAAGATTTATTTTTCAAAAATCTTACTTACAGTAAATGTATTTTTGTACTAAAGTGCCTAGTACTTGATAACAGGTACTTTGCGTTCCTAGAATATTTTATTGATATTTATAATATCTCCTTTCTTGTTCCCAGGAATACATTTCTGATAAAGTATTGTCAGAAGCTACTTCAAAACGAATACGGGTTACGTTTTAAAATATAATTTAAAAAAAGCGGTTAAGATTGTTGGATAGAGAAAATAAGGAACACGATTCGAATCATATACATGCTTTTTTGTGAGGGGAATATCATCAAATGACTTTTCCCAGGGTCGGGAGAGAGGAAGTCTCAGACTCTTACTGACTAAACCAGTTCCTTTTCTGCTCTGGGCCGAGGCCGCGGTGACTCATTGCACGTATCCCGCAACCCTGGCTATATTCATGATTTATTAGTAAAGAACGTACAGTGAAATATATGTATAGAGACATTCAAGGAACTCATTTATACAGAAGCAACCAAAACACCAAAATACCGTTACAACAAAGTCACCATTAGATAGCATCACTTTAAGCGTCAAAAGTATCAGGAGGGTTGAACTGCCAATGGTATTGGAGCATTGTAAGTATTCAAAAGTATGGGACACATTTGGAAAATAAACTTTAGCTACATATACCTACATATAAAGTATTACGTCACACGTCTATTATAATTAAAGTACATATAAGGCAAGTTACTACTGTCATCCACATTTTGAGAAAGACGTCCTAGGCTTATGTTTTGTTTTAAAAATATTTCCTGTTTAAGTAGTAATAGGTACTTATATGTAAAGATCGTAAAATGATTATGATACAAAATAAAAAAATCTTTCTTTTTATTTTTTGAATATGTCTGCTATTCATATTGAAATAATAATTAATATGGACCAAGCTTCAAAATGGTTCTAAGCGATTATCGACTTTAATCACATTTTGTAAAAACTAACGAATTTAAACATAGCTAAAATAATAGAATTTTGAATTCTGGATACATTGCTCTATATGCTAATATTGTTGTAGTGAAATTTCAGTAATTTGGTTGCTTCTATAATATCTTATCTACTATAAATTAGTACCCCGAATGTTTATATATTACATACACTTGCTTAACAGTACAAGATTGTTATGCAAGAAAAACAGTGACGATATGACGATATCTGTAAATATACTATATAAATTTATATTATATAAATTACATTTAAATAACCAATGGTACATATCTGTGCAGAAACCTATCTAGAGGTATATAAAAAATGTTTTAATTCTCCTACGAGAGGCAAAAGAAACGTTTTTTAATTAGCTAAAATTGTTGATAGGGTCTCGTGAGAGTCGATTGGAATTACCGCGTACGGTGAGGTTGTAATTTTAACAATTTTCCTGTAAAACGATGAATGAAAATTGTCTGCAGCACGTTTTTGTTTGGTTATCCTGGTTCGAAAATAGAAAAAAAAATGTATAATTAAATATTCCTCTTTTTTCCTGAAATTATCGTCCACCTAAATTTATTTTCGTTTTTTCATTAGGTTGACCTATTTTTTGATAAAATTTGAACTTTTGATTGGAATGAAAAATACAGTTGCGGTGTTTGAAACCAAAAATGAATGACTGATTTACACCTGATAGGATTCATGTTTACAATACGACCGCACTATAAGGCGAGATCTCCTACGCGTCGACGACCAGAGCCCTGGCCTCTACTCGGTCTATAAGTGACGTGATTGATGCCTGGTAAAATTCTTGGAACCACTGTTGGAAACAAGGCAGACCTAAGTTAATGGATCATACCTATACAGGTATGTATCATACCTATTGGACGGTATTGAAAAACATATAAATTTCACAGACTAAAATATTAAAATATTTTAAAACGTTCATAATAATATTACAAGTAAATATTTTCATTTTATAATTAATTCGTAATGTATGATAACAAAAATTTATCAAAAGCTCGGGGGGTGGCACACATGTCGGAAATCGAAAAGTCCTATCGTGATCGAAACTTTGACTTTATTGTGTAAATGAACAATGTTGAAACTCGATACAGCTGAGTATGAATTACCTTATGTAAGACAGCTGTCGTAAAACTTTGTTCTTTGGTTTCTTACATACTGATTTGCTACTAAATATCAATATTTTAAAGGCAATTTATGAAAGAGTTACTGAAGTAATCAAAACCACTCATTTAGCGAGTATTAGGAAAGTAACGTACCTCCTGTAGTGATTGAATCTAAATCATCTTATCTAAAGCAAGTTGGATACGCGTGGTGCAGACTCATAATAATTTACATACATTCATTCCCGGGAGTCGTGATTTTAATTTCAATATACTATCTATACAATGTGGTATAACGTCACATGAACCGATTACGACTGTCGTTGAAATAAATCTCAAAAAAATGAAAAATTCGTGACTTTTTGTATTTGAAGATTTTTGCAAACATGACGAAGAAATTAATTAAATTACAAAGGGACCGTCAAAATGATACATGATAATATTGTAATAACCTTACCAGTTAATGAAACAAATAAATCAATGTGATTAATTAAAAAGTTCTCGCTTCGCCGATACGTTGAATCGTTGTTAATACCGCTTAATTGAAATTGACGTAAATTGGCATTATATTCTCTGGAGTTGTTTAATCTTTATAAGGCAAGGCTATGGTTTTGACAACTAGGGTATCTATTTCCCGAAGTGGTAGCTAGTGAAGTCTTTACCTTAGGCGCGTTGTCTTAGAACTCCCATCCATGTGATCAGAGTTGAGTCTGTTGGTCTATTGTTATAACCAAATCGGACACCAAACCAATATCTGAATTTAAACTTCGATAGGTTCCTGGTTTGCGTCTAGCGGGCGGAAACACCTGAGTGTCATTGTAAGGACAACCCAGAAGACATGGTGGAGCATACGGTGGCGATGTGCCCTGCTTGGGCTGTGCTCCACCGTGTCCTCAGGGAAGGCAGTAGCGACCTCTCGCGCCCGGCCTTAGTCGAGGCCATGGTCCGGAGCGAAAGGAACTGGGAAGCCGCTCCTCTCTCTGTGAAGCAGTCATGCTCGCAAAGAAGGAGGCGGCCCGCGATAGGGAGCTATCCTCCTACTCACGCCCCAGCCGCCGCAGTAGGCGACACTCCGGGTCTCGGGGATCGAGAGATGATCAGACGATCGACGGCGGACGGCGAGTAAGGGTAGAAAATATCTGAACTTTGTTACTGAAGAAAACAAACATTTCGAATTTCAAATTCGTACAAACCTTCCATTTACTAACTATTATATGGATTTAGAAAGAGTCACGAACAAAATAAGTTTTGTATGGACATAATTAGTAGTACCCACTATTTCAGTATATGATTACCACCTTATCTGCTATCTATCGGTTATGGTAGCGACAGTAATAAAGACTGCTTTGATGGCGTTATGGTGTTTGCTGCGCGGTAATTGTCCTGGCGGAGTTACCGGTGTCGGGCGGTTTTTTTTTTAGTGTCATTACTAACAGTCGTTCGTTGCCTTCCATGGTAGTGGATTATTACTACGGATAAATATTGTACCAAATTATTAATTTATTTTTTGCATGTATTAATATTAGGTATTTAATACTTTCGGCTATATTTATTTCTTATTTTTCACATAAAACATAATATAGTTTATGGCGGATTTAAATCCTTGAGGCATCTCTTTATTAGTCTAACAGACAACCATAGTTTGGTGCAGAAACCAATCGATCGGTGCTTGTTAAGGACAGTGTGTTCCTATACAATAGATGACTGTCCTAATATCGGGGCCTTTGGGGCGATAAAAGATTTTGATAGCCAAGATAGTAATGTTTCTTCTTATAAACCTGATTGGCAAATAATCTAGCCAAAGTTATGTCTCTAAAATACCTACTAAATCAAAGAATAAGAGGGAACATGGGACATCACTGCGAGATTAAGTCGCACAACTTAACTATAAAAATTTTGAAGAATTATTAAATATACTTACTATAATAATGCTATCGATCGTTTCAAACATAGCGTTGACATTACATGTAGAAATAATGTTTCTATACAAATAAACTCACAGTTTAGATCTTAGAAAACTAACGAGGTGTGTTCAATTGTTAAACTGCATTCTTCAATCTGCCAGATAAGTGGTCGGACTATGGCAAACTACTAGCAAATAGGATTACCACACACTTGCGACACTCAAGCGATTGGCGTAAATAAGTACGAAACACTTTTGCCATAAAAACTGATATTTTATTTCGCACACACTGACACTTTTCTCTTGTTTATGTAAATCAAGTAAGCTTTTACATGACCAAAGTGTCCCGTAGCCTTCGGTTGGGCGGGCTTTCATTTGCATAGGATCTCTCACCAGCATCTAATATTAGCCTTGACTGTTATATAATTACATGTGTAGTTCACTATGTAGGTTCGGAGTCAAAAACTTTTTGGACTTCATTAATGTTTCGGTCCGACGCGACTAATTGCAAAATATAATTAGGTTTTGTATGAGTTTAACTTTTATTAGACCCAGGCACAAACGTGGCATTTGCTAGCTGCTTTGTTTAGATTTTTGTTCAATACTTACTTGTCCCCGATATTGTGAGGCACACATTATGGGGCAGTAAGTGATGACGGGGCTCACAGTGCGACTTATTCATTTGAGGAGTAAGTGTTGGAGAGTCATGCTTCAGCACGAATGGGTCGGCTCGACCAGAGTGATCTGTTTCACCGCGTGAATGAGGTCACCGTAGGCGTAATCCTTCTCCTCCCCAAATCTCTTACCAATCCCAAAATCTCCAAATCTCTAATTCCCAAAAGGTCGGCAAAGCACTCTTACCTCCTCCGCTGTTGCGGGTATCCATGGGCGGCGCTGATTGCTTTCCATATGGAGTTACTGTTTGCCGGCCTACCACACAAAAAAAATACGAAGAATACTTCTGTGATGAGTCTTCATGATAAAAAAATCGAATCATCAAAAAGTTAAAGTTTTACAGCTTTGTGTAACATTACAACAGTGATTGAATATAGGTAACGGCGTGCAAATTTCCTGCATTATTGTTCCATACTATGTTTGCAGGCACACTAACTATTATGGGCATGCATTGTTCTTGAAGTGAATAGAACATTGTAACGTTTGGACCAATCACTCTCGTGCAGGTGTTGACCTTCGACAACAGTGCAGGAATTCATCGTAGGCTAGATCCTTTTGTCTTTGCCAGGACTATACGTAACTATGATCTAACGTAGACAAAGCTTTTTTACACAATACAGATCAATATTATATAAAATTTCCATTTTACGATATTCAAAATGAATTTGGTAAAAGCGCGATTTTGACCCACATAATTAAATGCTATTGACGTTTTTATAATGAAACTGCAATACAGTGTACATAATATATAACAAAATATTGAATAAAGGGTTTATTTTGTAAATTTGGCTCATAAAATTACTTAAAAAGAAAACATGATAAATAAATATATGTATAGTTAGTTAGTATAAATTTGTAAATATCTTATAAAAGAAATAAACATTTTAGCGACTGCATGGTTGGCGCAGTGGCTGGGCAACTGGCTGCTGTGCAACGTGTCTCACCCACGACACAGGAGGAAAACCTAGTGTGGGGTAACGTTAAAAAAAACCAAGTACGATCAGTGTGCACTGTGTAGTTCTTATTTTTGTTTATAAAATTTCTACCTTTACTTTTAGCGCGCTTTATATTACTTCATTTAGAACGAGAGCCGGTCCAAAATAGATTCGTGAAATAACAATGCAACGTCGCATTTCGACCTAAAATAAAAGTCGGCCATGCCGATAGTATTTAGTATTCAATATAATAAATTTGGTGACAGATGCATTATTGGCTTAGATCTGGCAATAGAAATATCGAATATGCAAATAAATAACTTTTTATAATAAGAAATGTTATTATCATTATGCCTTTTTTTGTGAGGGTAAATCATCAAATGACTCTTTCCAAGGTTAAGGCGTGAGGGAGTGTCAGACTGTTAATGACTAAAAACCCCCTGTTCCTGTTCTGTGCCAAGGCCGCGGTAACTCTTTGCACTAGCTCCACAACCCTGGCTAAACATCAGCTCCGTAGGGCCCCGTTTGTGGTGATCAATTGGCTCTTTGAGGCACGTGCGGAACGCTACGCGCCGTATGCTCGGGTCCGTCCGAGCGGCCCCGTGCTTACGGTGGCATGATCAATGTGCTTGTAATACGTTCATAGATGAATGTGCTGATTTGATATTCACTACACTTAGCAAATCAAATGGCAATTTGGTCATAGTGTCTTGATGGCCCGTAGGTTGTACGATATTTTTCGTCGGACAACTCAACAGCACACGTTAGCTATACTGGTTCCAAACTGACACTTGCTTGCTTGCCTTCAGAACGGGTCCACTTAAACTAGTGTGGTTCTTTCCTCAAAAGACAACTCCAAAATGAACTTGCACGGTTATCTCACATTATATTATTTTTACATTGTCTGGACTTGAAAAGAGACTGACCTTTGAGTTTGTTTCGGCATTTCTTCTCAGAGTAGTCGGATAGGTAATTCCAGCTTCATCTAGTGATTTCTATATGTAAAATTTGACATGTAAAGCTGTTGCCGTTTCATTGTTGTGGCGCATATTTCTCATGCATGAGGTTTGAAACCTAGGAAGTACCAATATGACATTTTCTGAGTTATAAATATAGTCTAAAATTGTTTAGATACCTCCGTCATACGATGAAGAAAACATCATGAGGAAACTTAATCACATTTCTAATTACAAGTGTAACTTTGCCAACCCGTGTTAAGCAAACGTGGTGATTAATGCTCACACCATTTCCAAAAAGAGGCCTTTGCTCAGCAGTGGGCATTTTCAGGTTGATGATGAATACAATTGTGCCATTGGAATTTTGGACACTATTGCCCAACTGGCGGTGATTGGTCGAAATATGAGGACCTTCATTAGCCAGTCTTTTTAATAGTGTGATAAGATCTTAGTATCAGAATCCAGTTTGAATATAAAAACGAGCACGAAGAAAATTATGTTATTTTGTTCACATTCTTCGCTGGCTCGTTAACCATAATATCCGTCGTACCTAACTTCGTTGTCATGACGACCGCCCTAACTTCAGTCTGGTTGAAATTGCTTAGGATTGCTTACATTTGAGAAACAATATGATTAATTAATATGATTTGATAGTTTATCTACATATTATGTATGCTGTGCGAGTATGTCTGTCTGAGACTGTTGACTATATTATATTCATAAACTTCTAGCTAGAAGCTATTATCTATTTGTTAATTGTGTAATTTAATTTTTCTGCACAGATAGTTGTGGAGTACACGGAGCATTTTTTTCTGCGATACAATCATTTTTTAATCTTTCAAAAATTTCTTAGTATATTCTTGAGTTTTTCAAGTATTAAGTACAATTTCTGAAAACATATATTATATTGAAAAACTTTTTTAAAACTTCTTTCCAAACTTTTTCATTCGGTAGTTTACAGTTAACTGCCTGCTGTATTAAGTTACAAAAAAAAAACTACCCACTTATGAATTTTATACTGTAAATTAAATGATAAAAATATAAGATTTTTTGCTCTGTTGTTTTTTTCTTGTGCTTACTGCTTGGGAATTATGTCTTTAGTATTTGAATGGAGCAAAATGTGAACTGAAATCTTTGTCTTCAACGGTGTAACATAATATCACGCTTGTTATTTCCCAAGGGCATAGGTTGAAATGTTTCTACTTATTATACACCCACTCGTTCATATAAGAGCTAGATAAGGTAAACAACATTAAATGGAAAAACCAAATAAAATTTTACATTTAACTGACTGATACGACTGTCGTGTGGCAGATTCTATTACTGAGTTAAACCATATGAGGACATAAATACATATTTAGAAACGAGGCAAAACTCCTTACTAACTTTGGTTTGCACTATTATATAAGGAATTATAAGGACTTTTAAGGCTACAGAATTGGAGTCTGAACTTCTGCCCTGTTGGGCCCAATCTGTAGTGGTCTATTGGGTCTTTTATGGGTGCTCAGATCGCTACGCACCTTACGCTGGGGCCTGGTTCTGGTCGGGTGGCGAACTACCTTTGCTCGCCATCTACGGACCCGCGCTTACGTTGGCGGGGTAGTAAGTGTTTCCAGTCCTTTTTGTTGGCACGTATTAAGATATGCAAACGACTTCATAGAATTTATAGTGAAGTATATTATAATATATTACAGCGACTGACCCAAACGAAGTTATTTTTGAACTATTATGGATCATTCTCAACGTCTTCATTAGAATTAACTAAAAGTACACTACAGTAGGCTGCGCGACGTCGCCGCGTCCGCGCACGCTGCTCATGAGGAAGAACCCCTCTGTGGTTCGAAACTAGTAGAGCTTTTCTCAATATATACACGTGAGTAAACCGCGATTTTTAGTTAATTTAGTATGTCTCACGATAGTTATTATAAAAACACGTCTTCATTAGAAATTTTATAAATTCATTAAAATAATATATTATATTATATTTTACTTATAAATAAGGTAACTAACGATCCTATTTTCATCATAATCTCTTAATTTTTCAAACTTAAACTCTAAACTTGGAGTGTGCCGAGCCTATATCGGCTAAAATAACCTAGGCATTCCTCCTTTGCTTGCTGCCATGATCAGAAATGCGTTTGCGGATTCACCGTATCAGACTGGCCTCGAGTAATCGCTATATTTGCGGTAGGCCCTGCCAAGTTCCTGGACTTGGATTCTTCATATCTTCTTCTAAGCTTCATAAGCTCCCGCTCGTGCTGCGGTTTACTGACTTTCTTAGCCAGTCGCCGGTAGGTCTTTCTTAAGGAGGTCACAGATCACCCGATACCTCGCGGCGTCAACAAACGGCGAGTCTCCGACGGAAGGGAAGATAGTTGTTTCCCTCTCCATTTCTCTTTCAACCGCCTTTATGACGTGCCCTGCGCAACAATGAGCAAGTAAAGTCTTCAACCCCATCATTTCATTTACGACGAAAATTTGACCCCCGTGCCTCGCCATGCTTCGATGGGTATTGCTAGCAGCGAGTTCCTTACATAATAATATATAGCGCCGCGATACATTTGCTTACAAGTCATTGTGGAGATTCATCTAAGAGAATGGGCGCTGTAGGCCTCGTAACGAAACAACATTGTGCAGCACCCGTCTGTGCGCCCAAACCGATGACCCGTACAGAGCCATAGAGCGTATGATCCCCATGTATAACCGCAGATTTAGAATACTTCAGGCTGTAGGAGACTGCTGAACTGTTTGATATTCAGGAGTTCATGATTATGCCCTATGTCAATCGCTTCATTTCATATTAGTATTATAACTGGCCAAACAGTGAGCATAAAGGTGCTCATCAAACATACATTCTGATAATATATTTAACGTTTCAAAAGTGTTTCTATAGGGATTTATTGAAGTAAAGATCTGATTTAACTGATGATTTTTGCTATTGTAATTAAGTGATTTTATCCTACCCAAAGTGTTCCAATCACAATAAATGGGAGTACATTTTGGTTGGAGCAAATTTATATCGCGGTTTTGTTTGTTCTCGCATTGTTACCCACGCCTCATTACCGATCCGTGCAATTCACAACATCAAGCTATTCAGATAGACCAGCCCACCATTGAATGATTGATTAGACTTGAGTAATTAATTTCCAACGTATTACGAATGAGAATATTTTCCACGTATCTAGTTTACGTGCCTAACTGGCGCGCTGGATGTGCTAAAAATCAGCGCTGCGACGCTAACTTCTCGAGGTTTCAGTTGCAGTTTTTTCTGAGTATATCCTGTTTTCGCGCACGCATACCATAATGCACAATATTAAACCGATGGGATTTATATGCACCAAGTAAGGCGCGGTCATAGTATAAGTTTACTGTGTGTCTGAGTAATCGCTTCTTAACTTCACAAGTAAGCGCACCAGTGATAATCCTACTATATTATTATTAATATTTATGTATTATGATAAGGTGATCACAGCTTATTTATACAAAGTAGCTAGAAGTATTCGTTATAGTAGGTCTTATTCATAAGCCAGTTTATATATATATATATATATATGTTATAAGTTATAATTTTAAGGAAAATCAGTGCAGATATCTCTGGTAATAATCGTACTTACCTACAAATACTATGGACTGTACACAATGGTTGAATAGCCGCTTTGTAGATAGATTTCAATATAAATAAGTTTTGTGAACAACGTGCCGCATAGGATAATTGCTTTTTTATGATCATGATAACTAATAACTATTAACTTTAACATCTTATTTCACAAGGTAAATCTATTAATAGTAGGTATTAGTACAGTAATAGTATTGACATGTGTGGGTTGAATTATATCTACACATGTTGGTGTATTAAGATAATAATCTTACCCTATATCTAGTTAGTAGATAACCTAGTGTTTAGTTGATTCCTCCTGATTGCAGCGTTTAAGATGAATTATCGATTGACCTTGCACAATACGCTGTAATTCGCTCTGTACGCAAAGCTTGAATGTTCTGCGTGTGCATATTGAGAAATACCTTAGGCGAATGAGCGGTTACAGAATGAATTTGATTTGATGGAATCTATGAACTGAGTTTAGTACTATAAAAATATTACATACCTTTAAGAAAAATGCTATCGAAGATAAAAGTTCGTATGCTCGTTTTAAAAACAGCAGATAGTTTCTTTTGGTAGTTTGTGATAAGTGTAAGTTCGTGCAGTACGTTTCGGTATATTCCATGATGTCATAAAGGACGCTAAAATAATGTGGCTTGATTTTAAGATAAAAAAAGTACTGTAAAGTTTTGTTTTCTGATGATTGCAGGGATATACCATGTTGAGGATGATGCTTACGCTTGAATACACTCAAACACGTTCAATGAAATATGAAAATATCTTCAAATAAATATTTTATCTGCGTGTAGCCGAAGTCTTGTTATGTTTACAAGAGTAAACTTTTTATCGTCATTATTTACTTACAACATTAATCGCTAACGCATTACTGTAACGCGTTACAGAACAATCCGCTGAATAAAATGAAGGTACCGTATCTCCTCTCAAGTTTTCTTTCTATATTTGTCCAATAACTAGGGCAAAGTTGCTAGACTTAAAAAAAGTAGCGGTAGTTGAATATCTCTTATATATAAAAACATTATTGTATATATGCATTGAACACATTGCCCTAGCGTTTTTTTATTCTTCTGTATGATGGATTAAACAAACAAAACAAATCAAGTCGTCAAATAAAATAAAAAATAAAGTCTTTAAAAATTTTTACTTTTGAATCCTATACGGAAGTTGCGTAAACATTACAATATTCTAACCTAACATCTCGGTGAAAAATAACATGCTATTTTGTGAATTAGTACATTTTTATTTGAATTAAAAAATCTTACATACATGGGAATAGTGGTTATCACACATAAAATGCTAACAGTATTTTCAAAGTTAAAAGTAGGCGAGTTAAATTATTTTTTAATGTAAATTATAAAACAAAACCTCACCCCGTATTGCGCATTGAATCATATAAAACTGTTACCTACATTAAAAAAGATTGAAGCGTAAACATAAAAGCATTCATTTCATTATTCCCTTAATTGGTTCGTTAAGATCTGCAAGTAAAAGAAATGAAATCATAACAATTGCAATCGAGAAAGACAAGTGCTTGAATAATTTTCTTCAGTTAAATTATTTTCTTTTTAAAGAAGTTGTCTCTCACTCTATAGGTACCTACTATAAAGCCGAATAAGTACATTTATGTATCTTTAAATAAGTAATTGTCAACATAAATTCTGTAAATTATTGAGCAGATGTATTTTTTAAGGAGGACTCTTGTGGAGTTTTAGGGATTATAGGATTGAGGATGGGGGGGGGGGATTATTGGGCCTCCGATAACCTCACTCACACAGCGAATCGCGTTGGTTTTCTTTGGGGATAGCGAGATTCGATGATGACTAATCCACGATGCCCGTTGACATCCGCAATCCTAGTAGCCAGTGGTCCAGGTTCTTTGTCACCTTTTTGGGGGTCTAAAAGCCTTTTTGGAAGCCGGGATTCTGAAAAACTTACACACACGGCGAAACATAATATAAACATTGCTTCGTGTCAATTTTATGTGAGGCCGCTGTATCATTCCGACCGAACCGACCCATTTGTGCCGCATGACTCTCACAGTGAAAATAACAACTTTATTTTTATTTGACAGAAATGATATTTCAAAAAATTGATTTATCAAGCTCTTTTCATAAACTGAATGAGTATTTCATATAGAACTTATTTAATATAAATTTTATTTTATATGAAATTCTGTGGGAAAATTATAACTATATATTGTATATATAGGTACTTGTAAACTTTTAATAAAAAAAAAACAAAAGACTATATAATGGTTATATCAGTACAGAGAGAGCGAGACAACATTACAACAATAGAATGAGACAGACAAAAGAATATGCCCTTAAGTCAAAAAGATGTTAACTTCATTCATTACTCATCGTATCAATATTCCCAAAATAAATTGATATTTATATGTATCACACAGACACAAGGACATAATTCTACAAGCGAGAATAATTGTAGCTATTGGATATGATATGTTTTTACTTGTAATTACGGCTAAACTGCTAAAACTGTAATTGGTTGTAATAGAGCTGAATCGAAAACTATAGTGTGATGTTTCAATGTCTAGTAGGAGAATTGGTACTGAATATTTAATTCACACACATAATAGGTAAAGCCTAGAAATCTGGGGCTGGAGTTACTTACCCATACTACCTTATCATAGTGGACTTGTTGGCTGATCCTGATACTATATTTTTTTTTTAACATTCGATCCAATATTTCTTAATTTGCGAAAAATTTTGTTATAATATTAAAAGTAATGTACGGTGTATTAATTATTCATTCCTGATAATATGTAATATATTACAGATGTGATGTGATAAGATTTATAGCAGCCACGGTCCAAATTGAATGTGCATTGTGGTTTTAAACAATGGGACAGTATAATTATCCTAATATCTCCCGTAGTCCAACAGTAATGTATTATATGTCGTACACAATAGCCCAGGGCCTAAAATCAAAGGCACGAAATTCTCACACAGTTCAGCGGGCAGGTAAAGCAGCTGTATCGGTGCTCAGTCCCGTTTAGAACAGTCAGTTTCCCGTACGACATTCTATTCAACGATGAGCGTCCCATAGTACTGCGGTGCAAATCGATGCATGCTTCTGTGAGGCATTTCCCTCACCAAACCAAATCCCAAAGTTTAATCGCCGAAGAATCATTTGAATTCTTATAACGGATACATTTTACTTTTTGGCAAGCCCTTTTATTAGATCATTTATTCTTCCATACAAGTTATTTTTAGTCGCTCCCAGACTATATATATATAATATATAAAAATCTTAAATTATTTTTTTATATATTTTATATATATGTTAAATATATAAAAATCTAACCCTTATTTAAGACGGAATTCCGCCCAAAAAGACTTTATCATAATAAATAATGTTTTAACGAGTATAAGACCTCTTTGTTGCAAAACTAGTTTTTTTTAATCTAATAGACCGGCAATCGAGCTGACGGATTACCTGATGGTAAGCAATCAGCACCGCCCATGGACACCCGCAACGGAGGAGTTACGAGTGCGTTGCCGACCTCTTAGGGATTAGGGTTAAGGGATTGGGGTGGGATCGAGGGAGGGGAAGGATTGGGCCTTTGGTAACCTCACTCACACGGCGAAACATAACGCTGTTGTTGTTTCACGCCGGTTTTCTGTAAAGCCGTGGTATCACTCCGGTCGACCCGACCCATTTGTGCCGAAGCATGGCTCTCCCACACTTAAAAATTAACTAGTTATAAATTTTACAACAAAACTTAGTTAAATATCTATCAAATTTATTTGTGTTGGTGACCTTTATACAGTAACGTATTCATTATGAACTGTAAAATTATTATTTTAGCGTAACTCTACTGAAATTGTGAGCTTATTAGTCCATTTGACTGCAACTTTGTTACACAGAAGCGGTTATTGTACGAATGCCACAATACTGCAGTTGACAACTTAGTCCAGTCATTTGGGACGGTTGAAAATTGCAAATTTTGTAGATTTTGATATGCTTCTTCCGAATTTGTTTTGCCGAAGTGCAGCTCCCGCCGCCATCTTGAGAAACTGAAATGAAATGTGTTTGAAATTGTTAAATAATTAATCCTATTTTTTTTGTTTAAGGTATATTGTTGTGGAAATCCTGTAGATACTTGTGTTATGCTAGCTAGGAGTGCAACTGGTAAAAGACAACTAAATAAACAGTATAATAATAAATACAAACTGCACGGTTGGTGCGGTGACTGGGCAACTTGCTGCCGTGCAACGTGTTTGAGGGTTCAACAACAACAACTCTTTGAGAGATCCACAAATTGTTGTTCCGGGTGTGATGCGTATGTGAAATTGTATGTTTGTAACAGTACCCAAGACACAAGACAAAATCCTATTTGAGGCAAAGTTTATTTAAAAAAAAAACAAAAGAAAAAGAAAAACAAAAAAGCAACAATAATACTATGTGATGTTATTTTGTTAGCTAAAACACCTATCAAGTGTAAATACACCAGAAGGACAATAAACCGGGATTTCAATTGCAAACACTTTCCTAGTAAGTTGTTAGGTAAGTCATTTTTGTTGTACATATGTTTCTAAAAATCGCCACACGAAACCTGTTACGTGAGTTACGTTACAAACTGTATAGAGTTCGTCGAGGCCGTGCTCTTTGTTTGTTTGTGAATACGAAATCGAAAGTTACGAGAAATGAAAATCTGTATCGTACCATGTTACTTCTATACATAGATTTTGTTCTGTATTGTTTTCCCGGCGTATAGCAAGTAATAGAACAGGTTGATACACGTTTAATTTTTTTTTCTACCTATTTAAATCTTATTTGTTTATTTTATTTTTCGTCGGCAAACGTGCAGATGGATTACCTGGTGGTAAGCAATCAGCGTCGTCCATGGACACTCGTAATACCTAGAGAGTATTGGAATATTAGAATAGGGGATTTGAGGATTGAGGATAAGGAGGTGCAAGGATTGGGGCTCCGGTAACCTCATTCGCGAAAAAGCGTAAGGGTTACTTACCGCCGGTTTTCGGTGAGGTCAGTGGTATTATTACGGATGAGCTGGCCTATTCGTGTCGGAGCATGGTTGTCCCAAATTTGTATTAAATTGACAGATTCACACTCAATTATCAAGACCTCCAGGGTTGGGGATCAAGCGCAATAATGCTCCGCAGCCCCGACCTGTAGCAGTTTTTTGTCAGTAAGAATTAGATAATTTTCCCCCCACAAAAAATATCAAGACCTATTTAAAAAATATACGGTAAATAGACATTTTGTACCGGAATCAAACGCCAACAAGTGACCGCGTAATAAAAGCTTCGCAGTTTTATTGACAGCGAAGCGACCGACCATACATTGTAGTAAATATTTACTTGGACAAATTTTCCACGTAGGTAATTAACGCTTTGATACTAGAATAATTGTAAAAAATATCGACAAATATGCATTTAAATCCTTTATTTATATTTCCTGGAAATAAATAAACGATTTAAATAAAATATAAATTCAAACCTATTGAGCTTATTTTTTTAATTATTGGCGTATAACAAATTTTAGAAAAGGCTCTCATGTTTATAACAATTTTTTTCTATTGAATTGATTCGTCGAATTAGCAAAAAAATACTGCAATAAAAAATGGTTGCAATTTTAGCAGGTTTTTATACGATTGTTCTTTTTTGTATAGGTATGTGAGTTCGGCTCCACATTTCTATTGTCAGAATTCAGATACCACGTGATCACGTATAGGAAAGATTAAAAAATATGTAGAATTTGATAAACTGGTTTAAATGTCTGTGGTCGTGGGACATCTATATTTCCTTTTTTATTGAACAAAGCTTCGAACTATTGTTGGAATTGGGTGAATGTTATCCAATGGGAAATTGATGATTGATTGATCTAGAGATAGCATGATTAGATCTCAGTACTTTTAAAGAACGCCTTTTGATAGCTAATAGTATTTCTTTAACGAACCCGTGTTAAGTTAAGTTTTAAATTGCTCTGAGTTCTGCTACTGTCTTGTTAAAATAATCTCAAGTGTACCACCTGAAAAACAGGTTTTTTAATAATATCAATTTTAGTTCTCCATTGACTTCTTTTCCGTACCTAAGTCATAATATTTTAGGTACTATTTATGTAAAACGTATTTAGGTACATTTGTCGATGGCTCTATCCGCCACGCTGAGCAAGCCTACCTGCCCCGGTCGAAGGTGCGTTCAATCATTTTGTTGAGAGCAGAATTAAATAAGCCAACATACAGCGCCACCTACTGTAGGAGATTTTTGTACACGAACGTCTCAGTCCACGTGATAATGATCCAGGCTCTAGAAAAGCTTACAACAGTCATCATCAGCTTAGAAGCGCGTTAACCTCCAGGCCACAGGTGTTATTTAAAAAATTAAAAACGCAATTCATGCCATTCCCAAACATGGTAAATGGATAAACAGATTTAACGATATCCTCTGATTCTGTGATCAGACAAAGAATGTGAATGAAAGTCGTGATTTCTGAATTAGACTCAGAAACCGGAATTGTAGCTCGGGGCTGCTTACATTTGTAGCCTTTACCAGTCCGTTAGTCCCTATGTGACTACACCAAGACAGCTTTACAATTTGTAGTCCCTGCTCTGTATCATCTCCGGTATTTTGTCTTAAAGCAGTACCTTTTTTTAGTCAGGGGAAAATCATCAAATCAAATCAAATCAATCAAATCAAATTCTTTATTTCAAATAGACCAAAAAAGGCACTTTTGAACGTCAAGCAAAAAAGATATCATAAGGTTTAACTTTATGTGTCAGTCTGTCCGTCTGTCCTCTAGTGAAGCTATTTGCTCGTTCCAAAGTGTAGATTCCTATGGAGAAGAACGAGCAAAAAACTCCATGGTTACTCTTTTTCAATCACTTTTTACAATGCATTGTTACATAATTTAGATAGATCATCAAATGACCTTCCGCCCAGGGTAAGGCGAGAGAGTCAGACTCTTACTGACCACCCCCCCCGTCTCCCCCCGTTCCTTCTTCTGTCCTTCTCCGTCGCGGTGACTCATTGCGCTTAACACGCAACCCTGGCTGAACATCAGCCCTATAGTGCCCCGACTGTGGTGGTCTTTTGACTCTTTGAGGCACGCTACGAGCCGTCCGGTCAGGTCGGGCGCGAGCAACCCTTACTCGCCGTCCGCCAACCCGCGGACATTATTTAATGCAGTACTCACGTCCACATTCCTGCACATACGTATGACCTTTTAAAATATTTTTTATGGTATAGGTCCGCACACAAGCAATTGGATAACCTGATGGTAATAAAATTTATCTACCTGATCCATCGATGAGGTACAAGTGAGTTTTGGAGTACAAATCTTTTGAAATTTATGGATTTAAGGATTTGGGACTGACAATTAAAGACCTCACAAAGAAATAGAAGAAAAACGTCGAACATCAAAGATAGAATCATTTATTTCACAATAGGATTTGTAGGTAACCAACATACATGTCAGGCTTCTAGAATACAAGTTAGACATCGTACTAATTGTATGCGCTATACGCTGAGTAGACAATGGGAAGCTTTTGCCGCCCAAACTCTAGTTCTGGTACTCATTTGTATATTAGTCCACTCTATTTCAACGAATTTACTTAGTTTCATGTATAAACATTTCAAACGGTTGGCTTTGACCTAATTCTCTGTGAACTAGGTTTCACTGGTTGACTTTCGTATATACATCATGAAAACTATTTTAAAGCAAATACTGTTTTGTAAACTTTATGTCATATTGCAAGTAATGTGTTTTAAATTAAATTTCAGAGGTTGAGGTTCGACCGCATTTCTATACAGGTCTTTAAATAATAATTTAAACTTTTGTGACAGTCAATCACATCCCAACCATACTGATGACCATAGTTCTGATAGGTTTAATTAGTATCTACCTAATGTTATTTAGTACGATTGGCTTAGATCGACTAAGTAAAATCACAAAATATCCAGAAAACCGTCGTTTTACAACCTTTGCGTTAGGTTTCGCAGTTTGAGTGAGGTTGCCATAGGACCATTCCTCTCTTACCTCTTGAAAGGAAACGCACTTATGGCTCATTTAGTGTTATCTATGCGTGTCCATGAGTAGTGCTGATTACTTCCTTTAAAATCCGTCTTCTCGTTTGCCTCCGTATTCCACAAGAACATCACAATTTTGGGAAATGTCGATATTACTTATAACTCTTTGCTCATCAAATTCGCCATCTATGCGAGGCATCAAACTATGAGACAGATTAGTATTAAGTGCGTTTGTAAGGACTCTCTCTAAGCATAGTACTTACTTACACACAACAAATCTTAAATATAAAAATGAATTGATTTTCATTGCACTAAAACTCGTGAAAGGCTAAATCGATATGGCTTATTGTGGTCTAAAAATACTATACATAATTTGCTTGAAATTTTGCGTAACTTTACTTAGTATATATATACAATTACACAATATAACGTTTCTATATAATTATGAGTAGAGAAGTATGCACATCAATATGTGCCATTTATTGTGGTACTTTAAGTAAACAGAAAGTATCTTAAGCCGTGACAACTACAATCACAAAGTTATTTAAGGTACGTAGCAAAAGTGTCATATTCACTCAAGATGAACCGCGCTTGTCAATTAGTATAGTGCTTATTGAGGCTGTATTCGTGGTTCTTTGTTTGTAAAAGGAAAAGTTTAAGGAAAAAATATTATTGATAAAAATAATGATCACAAAACTCGTCTCCCGTTCTTCTGACAATACAGACAAAACAACCCATATAATAAGCTGACAACTACAGGCTCAGTTTCAATTTGACATTTTTTCAATAAAACTTTAAATGAATTTTCACGCTGCATTTTTCGGACAATGTATCTACGCGCGCTAATGGAAGCGTATTAATTTTATGTTCTCCGTAATTTCGATTCCTGGCTTCAATACACCGTTCTAAAAGAGAGTTCTGAAAGGTTTGGTTCCAATAATTTTGTTTTAGTACCTACCTACTTAATATGATCAATGAATGATTTCATAGAAGAGCGCGCAAGCTTTACACTCTTAACTTCAAAGACTATGTGAAAAAGAACCAAAATTGATTCCACTAATTTGCAAGATAACGCACGACTGACTTCTGGAATCTCTTCGGATTCAACATCGAACCTAAAGTTTGAATGAATCCGTTACTACACACGTTTGATCACTTTATTCAACCACGAAGTGTGGTACATTTAAAGGAAGGTACCGCATGTTTTTATATGCCTTTTGTTTCTTTTTCAGCACTTAAGTGTAAGATAATTTTATAAGTATTTTCCAGTCCCATTGTGTTCGGTCTTAACTGGGCCAAAAAAATGGAACCCATAAAAACATTTGCCAGGTTTTTTTTGGAAAGCGATTTGAGGGTGTAATTTGGGAAAAAGCACAAGAAAGGTAACCACGTCGAGGGTGAGGTGTGGCGCGGGGGAAGCGGCGGCAGCGGCGGCGCTCACTGCTCGGCTCACTGTCGCACGGGACGGCTTTGTGGCAACTCGCCCCAAGCCGAACTTCGACTTCGCGATCAGGCGCGCTCGTCGCGCCATGTAGTTTTTCCCCAACAGTTAAAGAACAAGCCTCAAACTGTTTTCAACTCTCACAAAAGTTGTAAAAAAATACTCCGGTGTCGGAACTGACCCCCAACCCGCACAGAGTTCGGGTAAGTACTTTCTAATTTTTGGATATACGCGCGCCATTTTATTTCAGGACCGCCGTTACCTTACGCTGCAAAGTTCCTTGCGCCCCAAACGTCCGATTCACACCTCGTGATTCTGTAAGCTCGATGTGCTCCTGGTGTACTCATATTCAAGATTTAAGTTTTTTTGGTTTATCTTCATGGTGTCCAAGGAGGAGGAGAAGACGGTGGTGTAACTTCGTTTGATTCCACTGTCAGTTTAAACGTGGCTTTTAAATGGGTATTTAATTATTAAAACAAGGAATAATAAAAAAAGAAGTTTAAAATTATTTAAATATCGTTCTTGCATGAAAATATTTTATACGCGAGTCCGAAGTGATTTACGAAGTAAACAAAAAAAATACAGTGCAGCTTACTTTTTTTTTGCAAATGTCGGTCTCTGAATGGGTGCAATTTTTATAAATTCGGTTTTTATTCAATTAATGTAATCAGCCTATTTCGAACGCACAAGTTTCTACAACGATAGTTTCAGCTAACGAAATGCAATCGCTACTTATTCATTAATCTTCAGTTCACAATAAATTTATTAATCAGGGCCTATCTATTGTAACAATTTTAAAAACATTTTACCCGTTATTTATGTTCATTATATTATTTTATATTAATTATTCAATTTTTATATTTATAGTATAATACATTTCAAAAAAGATTATTATTATTAAATGCAAATGGGTTAAAATTGCAGTTACCTACTGCTAGATTTAACTGACGACGATGCTATGCCCAAATGAACCGTTTAAAACTGTGAGGACTGGTTTGACACGATAGTAGGTATTGGATGTAGGAAAATGTTGGGAAATTATTTTGGACCCAGCATTAAAACAATGATGCACGAAACGAAATAATAATTTTATTAATATGGAATGGGATGTAAAAATAATAGAATATTAATATACACTCTTATTTTTTAAAAACTGTACGAGACTTTCGATTTTGTCCATTTAAAAAGTTCTACTTCAGTTTTCTATGAAACCCAACCAACTAGGATCGATCAAGATAAACGGTACAAGCTGCCACTTTGGCGAGTCGTAAAATTTTGTTGCCTTTACTGTACTGTACTAAAAATTGGTTTTAAGGCGACTACCTACTTGAAGATTGACCTTATTAAAGCGTTTAATACGAAGGTTTTGTAGCTTGGGTCTATGATCAATTATAGTACAGTGGTAGCTAATTTGGATTTATAGTCGGCTCAGCGGTGCACATAGGCGCTTTGCGGGAGCGCTCAGGTCAGAGGATCGATTTGGAGGGGCGTTCGGAGTCTATGTCTACCCTCGTTACCTTTCCTTTTAATTACCTCTTTAAACATCTTTTTTTTTTTTTTTTTTTTTTTTTTTTTTTATTGATTATAGGTTCGCGCTTGACCGCTATCTCACCTGATGGAAAGCGACGATGCGGTCGACGATGGAGCGCGCTTACCTAGAAGTAACCTATTCACTCTTGACTTAAAGATACCCAGATTGTAACTATCAGGAAACACCGACTCCGATTCTTTTTAAGACTGCATCAGTTTTTATCTCTTCTTTCATAATGAATTCAAGTATAAACTCTGAGTCATGACAGATAGAAAATACTTCATTTAGTATTGTACTTTGGGTAGATTAGCCGCTAGCAAACTAGCATAACTTTTGTAATTTAAAATATCTAGGTTTCTGAAGACAATATTGAACAAAAAGAAAATACATTGAGATTTTAATAGATAAAAATAACAATGAATATAAAATAATAGCTACTACACAACACACAGTTTAGAAAGAAAGTAAAAAGCAATTGCTTTTGTATCAAAAACTTCTTTCTTTACCAAAAAAAGACGTTCCGCTAAAATATATAAAAAAAAAACGCATTACATTTATAGACACCTGCTGCGAATTAGGCTCTAAATTTGATTTCTGAGTTGTCACATCAAATTCGCTACGGGGGGTAGAAATTTTTCACGATCAATGTTCGTAAGGGTCGTTTCCTCCCTCGTGGGATTGTAAAACCGGCGTAGGAAATATATACGCATCTGTTCTATAGCCGCGATTCAACAAGTTGGACGTAATTAAATGAACGTCTGATTTGAAATTGTAATATAAAAACGTCAAGCCTTCTACTGAATTTAAAATACTGGGAAAGAGTTGAAACGGGCTATGCGTTTTGTACATATGAAGTATGGAAGTTTCACCTTGTCTTCATTACACCTTTTTCACTAAATATTATGATTAGTGGTCAAACTTTAGGACCTTTGGGAACTAGTTTGAAGTTAGCAGTCGTTTTGAGAGATTATTATACAGAAGGTTCATTACCTCGTTTAATTTATATAGTAAAATATAAAATCATGATATCATTGATAGGATGAATTACTGATTGAAAAGACAGAAAATATGTCTTTAATAATAAATTAGTTTAGAACTGAAGACTTAAAATTTTAATTCTAATATAATAAATACATTTTTCAAAAATCACGCGTTCAGCGTAGCAGCGACAGTGAAACACATTTGCAAGTCGATTTTCAATCATTATAATTGGATCCGGAAGGTACAGTCCGCAGACAAAGTCGATGAATATTTACAAGTCTTTTGCTGAATTGCTTCATAATTAATACATTTTAATTGTATATGAACATATTTCAATTTTTATGATACGATATTCTGTAATATGGGCATTTTGAATTCTTGTTTTTGCACACTGTACACGTTTATCGCAATGACGTCACAATTGCATCGGGCGAATAGTTACTCATTGAAATTGCTTTCATTGGCTACGAACAAGCAAACCAGTCGAGTTCAGAATGTGATTTCGACGCAGATTGGTGATTTAGGGCATTCTTTTTTAAATATTAGAAACCTATCGAGTTTGGGTTTGTTTTATTCGTATTGACGAGCCCTTTTATGACGTTTTAGTAATAAAGAGTTCTTTTAATTATGTAATCGATTTAAAAATTTTAAGCATATTATATATTATGATATTACGGCTTTTTACAACGAGAGATAGATAGAAATACTACAAGACTAATTAGCCCATAAAACAATAATAATAATTACGTTGAAGGCCAAAAAGTCTTAAAATTTTTACTGTGTACTTTTACACTGAAAAAACTATCTAATTTTGAAATACTTAACGTATAGCTACTGAATTTATACGTTACATTCGTCTAAAGATTGGTCTCTCTCTCCTAAGATCCCTACGCTAAATCCCCACGTTTCAAAAACAGCTTGGGGATTAATTACTTGCAAATCCCCACATTTGACAAACAGTTTGGGGATTACAGTAAAGTCACTGGAAAGACAATAGAGCTTGTCTCTTGGTATTTGATCATTAGTTTTATTATAATGGAGTTTTAATAAATTATTGTTTAGCGATAACATCACGTTGGTTTACGTGGTGATTAAGAAGACGTGTAAAATTGTATACCAAAGCATAAACAGATAAAAAAAAATTGTAAGCGTCTCTCACCCTATAATTTCTATTTAAAAACATCTAATAAAATTGGGATGGCTTAGTAAAATATCAACTACACACACTAGAATACTTTGAGAGGCGTGCTAAGAGACGCATCATATGTGCAAAGCTAGCGCTTAAATTTTTTCGGTTTTTATTTCGTGGACCTTTGGCGGCCCATTGCACAATTTGATTCTTTCCAAGTCCTTTCTATAATTGCATTGCCAGGCAAAAACACTAAAGCGCTGCTACCGCTTGTTGGTTGATATCGTACTTACGTGCACGATAGGTTTCGGCTCAGAGTTTTTCATTAGAACCTCTATGGAGTGAAATTCTTTACCCGATTGAAGGCTTGAAGGCCCGTGAGAACGTGGCGTTGTTAGTTTAAGTGGTTGCAAGTACAACATCCGCGCTCTAAGCTTCAAGCTCCAATCAATTTTTTTTAATCAATAGTTTCAACGTTAATTATTGAAGTATATAATATGACTAGAAAAATTGGTATTGGCTAGATTTGGAAACCGCATCTTCATTCATGATAAGCCGTCGCATTAACCTACGGGTCACTGCAATATTAAAACACCAATACACGCTATATGTATATGTTTTTTGAGAGGAAAATCATCCGACGACTTCTCTAGCCCAGGGTGAAGCGAGAGGGAGTGTCAGACTCTTACTGACTAAAAACCCTCCGTTTCTTCTCTTGCTCTAGGCCGAGCTATCGATCCCCCGGCTAAACATCAGTCCTAGTAGGGCCCCGTCTGAAGTGGGCTATTGGCTCTGATGCGCGTGCCATGCGTAGCGGAGCGCATACTCATACTGCGGTGGCTGGGGCGTCAGGAGGATAGCTTCCTCGCGTGCTCTCCCAGTCCCTCTCGTTCTGCACTATGCTCTACGGTCTTCACCGTGTCGCCTCTCAATATATGTTACTAATTCTCAATAAATATTTCTAAATAGGCACAATCTACACTAATATTATAAAGAGAATATTTTATTTGTGTCTATATTGAACAGTATAAATATTTGAACAAGAATTCTTGAAATGAAACGTTGATCTTTAGACTTTCGCAATGTGGTCACGTAAAGGTCCCAATTCTTTAATTATAGCCACCATTCATAGTTCACCTTCAAATAGCAAAATGCATCCAAAGCTTTGATTGAATACAACAAGACTAACTGTAGTTGAAGACGTATATGAAAAATGAATAATGAAAATATCTTTAAAAAAGGTCTAAGACTACAACTGCTTCTTGTAGTCAGCTGCCTATACTGGGTGCAAACTTGCTTCTCAGATACCACTTAATAAATTCAGATTAACTGAAGAACTAGTAATGTAAGTAGTCAATCTACTTACATTACTCTTTTCAGCTCCAATTACAAGTAATTTCCGAAATAACTGACAAGATAATGAAAAATCTATATTCCTATATACCCTCGGGAAAAGAACATGCATGATGCAATGAATGAATAGAAAGATGTTGCATAATTTATTATTTGTGCAATATTTCCAAAACAATTATCTTACTAGATTTTAAAATTATCCATGTGCATTCTACAATTAATTTCCCTTGAGAACATTAAATATTTATTGGCAAGCAAGTAAAACAAATCTTTTTGAACTTCATTAAAACAGAAATAGGAATAAAATCATTAGTTACTGATGAATATGTTCTCGATTTATATCTACATTCAATATTTGGGTAGATAGCTTCAGTGCCAATGAAATATTTTAACTTTACTGTAAACATCACTTAAAATGCTAGAATTCTTATTACCACCTTAATTAACACCATTAAAAAGACAATCAGTTACAAGACAATCAGTTACAGTTAGAGTATTAGAGGAATTAAAGTTACATGTATTAAAATTTAGTATATTTTTATTTTTACAATTACAGTAGCTATACGAGACGTAATAAGAACTAGTTTTAATTACATTACACAGTAGTAAATACTTGTATAAAGTTAGATAAAAGCTGAAGTATACTCAGCGTAAATGGCTTGCAAAAGTGCAGCGAAACGTCACTGCGCGGTCATTCCAGGTCAGTATCCCGCTGCCTTCAGGCAGCGACGAACGTCAGATGCAAGGACTATGCGCTTTTTCACCTGCCACCTAAACACGATGCATAAAAACTTTATATTTTATCCTGTGTAATGTATGTTTACTTAACATTTACTTGTAGACTGATACATTTTCATATAAAATCGATAAAATTATCGATATTTTCATTTAGCGAGAATATTGCAATCCTTTAATATTTTTACAACTCACTCGCGTAAGCTTTATTCGGGCATTATCTGGCTAACGGGGCCGAACTTACTACGTACGGGCTCTTTTATGTTAATATTTAAGTAGGATTTCTTTTCTGTATCTGCATAAAAGCAGAAAAAGAAACTGAAATCGGATAAGGCAATTTTAAATTTGGATTTTTATTTAAATTTGGAAGACTTGATGTTATGAAGCATTTGCTGCTTTTCCCATGTGCATTTGTTGTTTTAGTTAAAGTTACAGTCCGAACCTTCCACGGTCTGAGGATAAAGACGAAAATAAGGTTTATGATATAATACTATAGCGATATAATAGCTTGATAGCATAAAGTTCTACTAATGAACGTTATGAAATATGGCCACTATAATATTTTACATCACTCTTGAGTAAACAACATAACAAACAGTTGGTACCTTTTAAATTATTCAGCCACCTGGCTATAAAGAGCGACAGAGATGGTTAACCTAGTGTTGACATTTCGTAGATCGTTGCTTGTTCTGTTTCGTGACATCCAGTATTGGAGTTAATGAAAATGGCATTGAAGAAATTATTTCTTTTTTATTTTTACAATGTTGATTTTTGATTTTCAAAGACTTTTCGTATAGCTGAACATGATTTTTTTTATGTGCAACGCCCACCGTTTTTTATATTGTCAAAATTGTTGAGAATTGATATGAAAATATTTAAACTAAACTAAAAAAGAGAATTTTGTAAAATTTAGGTAATATTCTTCAATAATAAGAGTGTATCGGATTACAGAACATTAGCTACTGTGACTAAAGATACAGCCATCGGGAGATCTCATTAAAAACTAAATCTTTTTCATGATTTTCTGCCATTCATTTAGTAAATTCAACACGTTTCCTTGGACATTGGTTATTCATTCATTCAGATAATTACTCTGAAGTACTAGTTAAATATTAAACATAAAATAAATTAAGTTATCAAACTACAATATTATTGTACTTCAAAGAATTCCATTCAAGAAATCTAAGAATGAGTTTAGTAGAACAAATATTTGGCAATAAGATACCTAATTAGATTAGATTTAGAAAAGTTTATTTTTTGTAATAAAGTGGTCAACTAGCGGAATTTTCACTTGGTGCGATGCAAGCAATCGATGCCGACCATGGATACCCGCAACACCAAACGGGTTTCAAGTGCGCTGCCGGCCTTTTGTGGGCTGTCAGGTTGTAAGGGATTTAAGGATTGGATATTTGGGGAGTGAGGATGGAGGTTGGGAGGATTGAATATTTTTGAATACTCTTTGCTCATGTTAATAGTTAAAGGATAAGTACATTTAAATCAGTATTGGCAACATTTGTATGCGCTCGATAAACCTGCAGCATTTCGCACGCGCCTAATAAAAATTCTGAATGTCAAATTAAGAATTAATGCTATTCTCACTCGAGGAAAATACTCATGCTTTTTACATTATGGAGTAATCAGGAGTGCGTGAACTGCGTGAGCCAAGAGCCAAGCGACCACTTGTTGCCGACCTTTTTGCGAGATTCAGTAGAACATTTGAATTGATACGACACTTAAAAATGACGTAGACTTTGATTAAAATCGTGCAGCGAGATTAACACATTAAGCATGTTGGATTTTTTTTCCAAATTATCCTACTTATTGCTTTCTCAATAATTTACGTAATTTATGAATTGACTCTGTATTTGCTGATTACAGTGGGTAGTAAGTAGTGGTGAAACTTAAGGAGCTACAGAGAGTAAACTTATATCATTCGGTCCCAAAGCCAAAAAATATAACCGTATTAGTGTCGCTACCGACATCTGCCATAATTTGGTACAAAATATATGTATTTCTCCAGTAATACTCTATTAATGACTTGTCCCTTCAGTCCTAAAACAGTAACCACATCAAATAATACAAATATTGATCAATACATAATAATCAGCCGGTTCGCTTTGAAAAGTAATTTACTTGATACTGATCATTTACTTACCGATCACCAAAATGCTGAAATCATGTTTCATGGAACTTAAAATTTTTTTTATATAAATAGGTATCTACTTCATTATTCCTGGAATCAGCCTGTAATTATATCCCGCGGTACATAATATTCAGCTAAAAGGCCCTTTTTGTATTTTATTTACACAGACAGTAATAATAAATTTGCTGTTAATATTGTTTTATGTGAACTGAAAAAAGCGGTACAAACTTATTGGGAGCGAAACCGATATTTGAAATTATAACATCGGAGAGTATCATCCTTTTGGGGGTACTTTCCAGCTACTGTTATAAATTCTAGCCTATAAAATATAATTTCAATAAGAACGAAGTATAAGTTAGGGGCCTGACAGGTGGTCCGGACGACCCACCCTTACATTATATTCGGGGTTATCAAAATTTGCGATTGAAACCCTAATAATGACGTGGATGGGAACTGGGCTCTGGGAGGGTCGATATCGAGAGTTGGATATTAATCCATTTACTTTAAGTTGAATGAAAATACATTGGCCTTTGTGCCTTCGTCTCCTGTGGCTTTGGAATGAACGATGTAGAAATAACTAGTGTGCTATATCAATACAGGGCGACCCATATGGTCGGTTTTGTAATTATTTTAAAACCAACACTTAGAAAGGCTTAGGTACATATTATTATTTACTTACAAATTCATAAACATTTGAGATTATTATTAAAATTATTTAGTTAGTTATTGTAACAGTCTTGTGGTGCTTACCAAGTTTCTTTTCGTGTTCGAAGATTAAGAGACTGTTTTACAATGTACGAGTATTTGCTATGTACCCGATAAATTTTAATATCTAATGTAATTTGTATAAATTATCTGCCACATTAGATTAACGGGTATCTACACGAAGATGGTGAAACAGGCCCTTAATTGGATTTTCTTGTTTGTAACGCGATGGCGAAGAAGGGTTACTTTGTACTTTGTACATAATTACCGAGTGTTGTCTATATAACCTCTACGTTTTCTTTACTTACTTGATAGTGGAGTGCACTTTAATTTGCGTTCAATTTAAGTTAATGCATGGAATAGAAATGCGACATTAGTATGCAGATAAGAAAAAGATCTTTGAAACTTATGAGTGTAGGTAAGAACTGACTTCGCGCATGGTTTCAACTCGAGTGAAGGGGAAAGTTTTAATTTTACAGAATCTAGAACAATTATTAATCCTGTATAATAAACCATCTCCTTTTAAGTTAGGAGGCTGAAAGTTTTATTTAGTGTAATTGTTTAACAAGATCCACTCAATACTATTACTAAGTTAAACTTCTAATAATGGCGGTATAAAGCAACATCGTTACTTTAATGAAATGCCTAGCCGAAGTAACCGGTCAATGAGCCGCAGCTAACAGTTAAAATAAAATCGTTTGCCATTGTAACAAAGAACATTGAACGCGTTAAAGTATAACATTTTATTTGTACTAGTACTTCGAAATTGTTTTTAAAGCTTTCTCGTGTTTTTGTATGTTAAAATAAATATTGTTCGTAGATATTGGACTAATGTTTGTTACATTTAGTGGTTATGGATATTCAAGGATTTACACAGAACATTACCAAGCATTTTGTTGATGAGGTCACTCGTTAGTTGTCTTAGTTAAATACAATGACAACCGTTATTACGGTTCTAGTATAGATCACATTTTTACATAAAGTTTTTTTGTAACTATATTAAAACAACGTTTCGCTTTAGGCAGGTATTGTTATATACATGTGTTCATATATTAGCGAGATACAAATAATTCAGACGACTGACGACTTAAAGTTATTTTAAGTACAGAAATTTACTTCAAAAATTTCACGACACGAGAACAGAATCAACATTACGTTCCTCACCTGTTTTGCCAACCGTAGTCGTGTAACCAAGTGACCGCCAACGGTACGGAGGTCAAACCCGGGTCAGACCAAGAATAAATATCGACATTTTTAGTTCGAAATTACCCTTCCTTTAGTTCAAAGCTAAACTTCAGTTAGTAAAGTTACACAAAACTGAGTTGGAATAAATTTAAAACAGGCCTGATAACAATTCCATCGCTCCCGTTGAAAAAGTTTACCTGAAGCAGAGGCCCAATTGGCTGGGAGTAAAAATACCAATGATTTATTTCCGTCTGCTACCACGCTTAAATAGACGTATTCCAAATTAAATGCGAACATCTTTAAACCGTAAGTGGTTTGTACCATTACATACTTAGTACAAATAATTATTCGCGTTTATTTTTTATTAATATTGCGACTAGGAACTTGGTGTGATTATTTTTATAATAATAATTTAATATTTTTTATTATTTCTATCTCTGTCTTTCATATACCCCTTCTCTCTCTCTCTCTCAGTTACTTGGCGGTAGGATCTTGTGAACCATGATAGATATCAAAATTGAAAGTTTCACAGCTATTCAGGTTATATTACAATTACAATAAAGACATAGTAACTAAAAAATAGAATAAGATAAATAACAATCGAGGCTCCCATGCGACGTACGCATACTATTCAACGTGATTTTATAAAGGTATCATGTACGGTAACGTTTGTATCCGAACTCGATTCGCACTTGACCGGCTTTTTTATAAATTCGTTTTCATTACCTTTCTGGATTGCGGGCCAAGGGTTAAACAAATCATTTTGTCCTTTTTGTTTTGTTCAAGCAAACACGTCTAATGAAGACGGTTTAAAAAAGGATCCCAAATGTAAACAATACGCCGCTCGGCTTAATCAAACAATTGAAATTACGTACGCGAAGTTTTTTAATAATATGTATATTATTTAAAATTGTAATCTTAATAATTGAAGAGAGACGAAAATGAGCAAATACTGCGAATTTAAAGTTCTATTGTATTTATCTAATCGTATTATAGACAACCATGTTTGCCTCATTAAACCATTTCTTGTGATTGAAAAGAAGTACTATTGTTGTATATTTCTCACTTCATTACCACTTCCAAGTTGTTCGTGAATTTAGGCTTTATTCTCCATAATCAAACATAAACAAAAAAAAAAACATATCAAAGAAGAAAATCCCAAATATATATTCTAATAGCGTTTAAATCGTTTTAACCAAGATTAAATGAAAAGTAGCAACATAATGTGCAGGTAAGGACGCTGTGAAATTATCTCAAATTAATTTACAAGCTCATCTATCCGTTTTCATTACTTAGTACGTGTCCCTGAAAATAATATCATTTACTTGCCCGCTTACTTAGTTAAACTGTTATTAAAAATAGCAAACGATCAGAGGGTAACGATATAACGCAATTATTTTTTATGCAAAAGTTCCTTTGCGCGGAGCCGGCCAGTTCAATAAAACAATTTGGTAGCCCCGGGTGACGGTTGGCTGACTACTGCAAATTGTCTGACTCGCAAAAGTACTCTACTAGGCCTTTTACAACCCGTAGTGAGCTTACCGATCTTCAACCCTCCTTATCCTTATACAAACATTAGAATTCATGCATTCTCTAAAACCGAAACCCTTACTTTGACTTTAGCTTCTATAATATGTGCTTGTCTTGTAGGTGAAATAAATTATTCAGCGTTTATTAACATAATATACAATTTAAATTAAGAATAATTACATTTGATGTTATTCAAAATTACTAAAAATATAGAAAAAAGGCTAATTATTAATACTTTACGAAATAAAAAAGGGAAAGTAAGCTATCTAAAGTAAGCTAATTATTTTCATGCTAACTGTCGCAAAATGGAAGGTAAAAAGTGAGCATAATATAAAACAGAATATCAAAAGAGTTTAAATTAATAGTACCGTATTTCTCGGTTGTACATACTTAAACCGATTGTAATAAAAAAATACTGGCAAGCAGACGCTGAGGCGACGAGTAAATTCTAACTTCTATTTTTAAAAATGAGCGTTACAAATCGTTCTTAATATTGTAGGTACCGACTTATAAATAGATATAAACTTTTGAACAAGTTCTAAATTAGTTAATTGTTCCCATTTAATATTAAAGTGTACAACAAACTGGTAACTGTGATATACGAATTGTATTTCTGTGAATGTTTGCGGTTCCAAATGTCTTGGTAGTTACCAATTTTCGCGTTGAAAGGGCGTTAAATTGCGAGATGACTGCGAAATCAAAACCACGCCTTTCAAGCGTATAAACTTCTTATGCATAAGTTTAGTTATTCTAATGTTTGGAAATATACTCACCACATAACATTCAGCTGTCTTTAATGGTCGTAGTAAAGTTACACATGTGACCAACTTTTCAGAAAGCAACAAAACTGACTTTAATATCAAACTAAAAATATTTAATTATAACGACTCATTTTTTTCCAGTTCACTAGGTCATTCAATCACAAAGCAACGACCATTTGCAAATCGTCAGCTGTTGACCAAGCGATACGAGCTAAGACAAAGATACATCGATTGTAAGACACAAAGTAGGTCATTGTATCTAAATCGACTTGCCGCAAATACAGTGTGAAGCTTTATGTAGATCTAGTGACTCGCCAAAATTCAATTTTCGTGATGACATTGCTTCACTTGTTGAACGTCTTGTGGAGTGGAGCGCCGGGGGTTGGGGGCCCCTGCTTATACGTGTAACGTACGACTTGGGAGCGTATTATTCCTTAGTTGGGATGGATGGATGTTCCTGCATTCTAACGGCTACATCGTCTTCAGCTAATACGCGTGTCTGCAATTAGATAGAATGGCTGAGTATTAAGGGGGATGGTTATTTTGTTACTTCCAATTGAAATAAGAAAACTAAATACCTACTATTTATGTTGTTACGCTAAATGTGGTATTTATAAGGCACACTCTTATATATTTTGACGTGTCAAGGGTTTTTTTTCCTCAACACACATTTTCTCTCGTCGCTGCCGTCGTAGCTACTACGGCGTAGCTCGTAGTATGCTACGGCGCGGCTCCTACTCAGCTCATATAATTACCAGTAAAGTTTTGAGAGGATTATGGGATTTATATTGAACATCCAAATTGATGCAAAGTTGAAACAAATTTATGTATAAATAAGTTGTTTTATAAATAGAAAGTTACTATACATATATTATGTACTGTCCTATAAATGTTTTGTTATTTTAAGTTCAAGACAAGATCATTCAAGTTTCGATAAAATTTCCGACACAAGTGTGTTTATTGATTTTGCGACATGTTCTCGGTCGCAGAGGCCCGGTGATTCGGAGGCCCGGTCCTGGGCTCGACGCCGCCCCAACCCTGCCGCTGCCTTCTAGCTACAATCGATGAATTAAAACGATTCAAATTAGACGTCGACGAGTTATTTGTTTATTTTTGGTTACACGATTATATGAGCAGAGTTGAAGACTCGAGTGAATTAATACTTATTTTTAGAGACACATGTTTTTTTGGTTAACATACCTTTATATAATTAAGCCTCTTGCTCAAATCATCGGTATGTCGAAATACCTATTTGTATGTTAAATTACCGACATAAAAAGTACACAAATGTAGCGCTCGTGTTTAATAAATCTTATTTTTCAACAAAAATAAAATGTAGCGTTTATTTAAAATCTTTACAAGGCGTGGACTCACATTTTGATAAAATAATCATGTTAGAATTTCAAGCGAATACTGTAAATCCCTTCGTAAATTTAAAACATCTGTAAAGCCGGATTCTTTAGTTGATGTTTCAGATATTTATTAAATAGCTATGAAAACATAATTTAACAATTGAGTTTATTTTGTTATGATTTCAATTTGAGTGGTTGTAACTTAATCTGTTCATAAGAACATTTTAGGTATCATTGTTATATTATAGTTAATTTATGACACTATGCTCTACGCAATGCTAATACTGAATGAACGACATTAACAATAAATCATATATTTTTGTAGTATATTTGTAAATTACAAAAGAAAATAAACAGATATTTTTTCAATGAAAATTCGAACCGTATTTGCGTTTACATAAAACTCATTTTAGATGAAATTATCGGTGTTCTGAAATGTATTTATTTGAGGATCGTGATACCTTCTCTTGACGTTGTTTGGCTATCGATTCTCGATGTAACTCGCGATGTTTTAAACACAAACAATTTGCAGACCTGGAGATCTTCTTGAGTATCCAGAAAGCTTTTTATAAGATAACGGAATCTGTTTTTTTTTATATCTCATTACCCAATTTTTCGTACACACTAAAATATGGATATGTGTTATATTTGTAAGTGTTATATGAAGTCTCAAAGCAGTCGCCAATAAAAATTATGAATCTTTCAATCTTTTAAAGTTAATTAATTGAATTAATACACAAACTAACAACTGACTCTTGTTTGTATCCCACCAAGTCTTTTTTTATTCTGCTAATGATTTGGAAGGCAAAGTATGGGAAGATATAAAATATGAGTATTTTTCATTATTAATCTATACAATCGATAATTTGGTACAACGATACCGTGATTCCCGAGAAAAGACGTAAGATAGCTCGCGGAAGAGCCATGTCGTTATAATCTCTAAAACTCTCTCTTGATACTAAATCACTGAAACGATTAACGATAGTGTTGGAAATCGAGAATGATATTTCTGGATTTCCAAGACTAATCTTATCCCTATTGGATATTAGGACCCTAAGGGATTATATGCACTCTCATAATGAAGAGCGTAAAAAGCGACGTGACGTTGCAGGCCCATTTAGGAGAGGGCGGAAACAGAAATGTTTTGCAGCCAATCACGATCTCACAATAAAGAAAACTAAAGTTTTTATTCGCCTGTGATGATATTTGATACAGCCACAGAGATATTGGGAATAGCAATAAGTCAAAAATGCCAAATCCATGCGAACATGGTCGCCGGCAAAAGCTGCAAAAAAATATGTTATATTGGATTTTTTCCGGTCTAGTCACGTAGTTAGGCGCATTCGGTCACGGCGATACAGGGTGTTTTGACCTCGAAATGATAATCATATAGCTCCTTATTGAATACGTAATATGTGTGTAAATAATCATACTGTATTAATTTGACGTCAACTAGGTTTCCGGTGTTTTTCATAGGCAAGCATGACTGATAGTACTTTTTTGAACTTATTGTTTAAAGTTAGATATATCTGTTCAGTTATCAAATAAAGTATCAAAGCAAATTATTATGATTTCAGATTGCTACTTACATGTCAGACTTAAATGTTAAAATTTATTAGTATTGAAATTAGCATGAAATTTTTATTCTTATAAAATAAAGTATAAACGACCAACCAAAGTGTGAATTTTCTTCGAAAATTACTTATTATCAGGGAAAATTAAGGGCGCGGCTTGGATACACTTGGAGGCACAAATTTGTCCCTTAAAGCCAACGACACCGAATTTCAGCCTAAAATAGTAAAGATACGAAACGTGCCGCAGATGTACCCTTCAGCAGAAAGTCGCGCTTCAGGCCACTAAGATACGCCATTGATCTGAAATAAATATAAGAAGGTATTAAAAGGCCGTCTTCGAAGTAATCTTTTAAGGCCTCTATACTATTTATTCTCCTCTGCCGACTAACGGTTTTCTTTTTTGCTTTGTTTATAATCTGTCTCTCTTTTCAGAGTGGTTAGACTGAAAACATTGTTGAAAAAGTGAAGGCTAATGATGGTTATGTTTAATGAAAATAATCTTACCTCCCTTTGATTATATGATCCGTATTTTTCTTTCATTCGAACACAATATTTACTTGTCTTTGATCATTTGAAATAGATTAAGGCTGGTTTTATAAATGGATCTTTTTTCAATTGCGAATTATTACTGTTCTCAATGATAACGTATTGTTATTCATGTCTAAATATTAAGATGCTTTATGCTAATAATAGAGTTTTATTATTATACAGTTTACCTTTAAGTGATGTTAGGTATATTATAAAATATTTACTAAAATCTGATAATAAGAGGCTTCGATCCTAACGTTATTGCCCTGGCTCGGATGACGAACGAAATACGTAAACGAAATTGAGCGTAAATTCGATCTCATATCAATTTTTCGTAAATATAAAACAACGTTACCTATAGTAAGCGTCTGATCCATTTGTTTAGGTAAGCCCATTCTCTCTCGTATGAGAATAGCTGAAGATAAAGTAAACTTTATGTCTATATGCGGGGTAAATCTGTGCCGAAGTGAAAAGATAAGCTCCGTCAGCAAGTTTGATAATAAAACTGATTACTTAACATTTCCATTTGTCCCAGACCGTGTAATTTAAAAACAAAACAAGAAACTATATATGACTACTCAAGACTGACACTTAATTAATAAATGAAACTTAATTTAAAGGTGAAAGCAAAACATAAAAACAGTGATTCAAAAAATAGTTCTAGACAAACTATTTTAGTCGACTTATTTAACGTAGCTGGTGCTGATGTTGTAAAAAATAAACAAAAAAGCATCTTGTGTTGAAATGAACACTTTAAAAGAAATAATAAACCTTTAAAAGGAAAATGAGGTGCACAATTCTGAGTTAAACAGCACCTTCTAACCTTGTAGGTACACCGTCCTCACTGCGGGGTAGCATAACTAATTATGTTTCCATTAACAACAAATAGTCCATCACAAACCAGGGGAGGTTTGTATATGTATATGATTTCGAAAGCAATAGAAAATTACTTTCTCATATTATCAGAACATATTAAATAGTTTTCAATTTTACGTAATAAAAATAAATGCAATATAAAACCAAATTAAAACACGCTCACAGAAAAATATAAATAAAATTGTTGGTTTACTTTATATCAACAAATAAATAAAAACATTCGTTTTTTCGACAGAACTAATAAATCGTGACATGTTTTTCAACGTCTGATATTATTTATTTTAAATGGCAACTAATATCTTTTAGTAAATAATAAAATACACGTATCATATTAATAAGTTTATAAATATTAACGTCCATTCTCAATATTGCTTCATCTACCTATATCTTTTAAAGATAATTTATTGAACTACTCTTTCAAAATATTGTTATAAATATCATAATCAATCTAAATTGGGTTTCCAAACTCATATTATAAGCATTTGTGTCTACACCTCGGCGTTGACGCCCGAAATATCGATTGACGTAATCTGTATCCACCTTAACAGGTTCCTGCCTTTCAAGTGCTCTTCTATTTTGATTTTTTCATTATTAACGGATCACTCATGAGTATATTCAATACGATACAGGCTTAACTTGCCTTAAAATCAACATTATGCACTATTGAAAACATATTTTAAATAGAGTAACTAGGTAATCCTTAAAAAAATGTATTATTATATCAATCTAAAACACTTAAAACATACATAACATGTAATATAACGGGTTGATATTATGTAAAAAATGATTTAAACAATATGTACATAGATTTCAAAATTTATATTATTTTTATAAACCGCTTTCTTCTGATATAGAATCACTAACTGCCGCGGCAAACTCCGTAGGTGCCGTCTCAAAATTGATTAATATTTTAATTCCATGATATATATTTGTAGATAGGTAAGTTTTGAAAACAATGATTTTAAAATTTGCATTGTTTTTTCACCTTTTTAAATCTTATCTAAGCTTCGTCACATAAGTTAAAAAACCATGATGTATCAAATCGATCTACGGTTTCCAAGTTTTGGTAAGACCAGTGAAAGGGAATTCAGGTTTATATCCTCATTGTAATTTTAGGGACTCGTTTTAATATATTACTATTGGGTTTATAGTCTAGCACACTCTTAGTTTTGAGTGAGAGACGATTTACTTACCAGTACACACAATCTTTACTTCAGTAACCGGTAACAAATTAATTTTATCGTGTTTTTATAATAACTATCGTGAGACATACTAAATTAACTAAAAATCGCGGGTTACTCACGTGTAAATACTGAGAAAAGCTCTACTAGTTTCATTTTATCGTGATCACAGCTGAATCTTTAAGTAATTGTTATTGGAAATTAATAGATAACTATTGAAAAGCCGTTATGGATATTATTTATGTGCTTATTATGTATTTATAAGCTATTGTAAAGTACTTAAGAGATTCCAGAGAGATTGATTAAATAACAAGGGATTACAGTTTCTTAAATCAACACGACTAAGAGTATCATATTTATTTACAATTCTCAAAATAAATTCTATATTGCTATAATTTTTTGGCTACAAATAAATACCTTCGTTAGAACAATATTTTTAATTATATAATTAAGAAAAAATCAAATTACTGTTAAGAAAACAAAACATTTATAAATTTATTGTTGTTTAAAATTATTTTAATTAATCAACAACAAAGCTGGGTGAAAATCATCACAACTGTCAGCAAAATGTTGTCAAGGACAAACCACTGAAATGTGGTTAACTGTTCATGAATGCAGAATACAACCGCATAAAGGTCAAGCTTAGGTGAAGCTAAACTGCAAACCATCAATCGATCAGAGTTATTACCATAACAATATGCCAATCTAACCGTTCTCTTAGGTATGCCTCTTTGTTCAGTACAATTGAGTAGACCGAATTCGCTGTAAGCATTAAATTTGTCAAATTTTGTAAATAAACGGAGTTGTTTTTAGTTGACGTAAGTAGAAGTTTAAGTTTTTAATGTCACTACGATTGTTGCACCTACCATATCGTAAGTATCCTACCTGAAGATCGACTGTATTTTCTAAAACGTTTGCAATTGGATGTTTTTTATAACGTTTTGTTTGTAATTCTCGGCAATCGTTATCTTCATTTTGTTGTGGTGACAAAAAAGTTAAGAAAACGATGCATATTAAAGCTGCATTATGTTTTTCTCATTTAAAAATAATAAAAATCAACACAAATTTTTTTTAGGTCAACTTATACCAATCTGACTTGATTAAAACAAAATGAGGATTTATCATAAAATAGACAACGCGGAACTCACCTCTACCAAATTTAGACCTACCGTTAGTTCTTAACATGATACTATTAGAACTAACTAGAATACTATTACTTCTCCTATCGGTTTCCTCAATGGGCCAAGGTCCTTGCGGCCATGCCATACAGTGCGCTGATATACCGCAATTAGGTAAAGCAACGATTGTCAGGGTTAGTTTGTGGGTGGGTGGCCATAATATAACTCAGAGATACACTTACTTAAAAATATTTTAAATCGTAGCTAACGTAACAGCCAATGTTATAATTTAGGCTGCACTACTTAAATTCGAGATAACTCGACTTGTTTCAAGCCTCACAATGGGCCCATAATTATGATTAGCAGGCGCGACTGTTGGTGCAGCAAGGGTTACACTCAACATTTCCACAAAATAGCTTTGAATGAAGCTTAAATTAAATTATATTATTACGTACAGACATATTGGTAGATACGAAATAGATCTGGTGTCTTTTCATAGACATAGTACATAAACTCATCACAATACAACAACGTCTCAATAATTTTGAATGAGCTAAGAATCATGGCATTGGTATCACTCTCGAGTTAAAAGATTTGCTTACACCTACAAATCCTCAGTCAAATTAATATCACTTTCAATGAAGATAGCTTTGTTTAGTTACAAACGTACTCCTCGGGGATCCATCTCGATCTGAATTTACGCACTGTTACTGTGATTAATGTGGCTTACTTGCTCTGAAGATTTCAGACTTACAGTAATTTAATATCCCAATGATGTTTCAAGAACGTCTTTAGATGCTACACGGCACGGTCCAGTGAATTTAATTCGGTGATATCTTATACCAGCGTGCCTTGAATATTCGTCTCCAAAATGTGTTTGGGTTTACAACATTAGAATATGACTTCAAATCTATGAAATCTTATTAAAAGCATTTGCTGTGGTTAAACTTTACTCTGCTATAGACTACGTAATAATTTTCACATTCAAGAATTGTTAAAAATACTACAAAATATCTTACTTTCATTTTCTCTTGATCCCATTAACCATTGTATGGTTACTATGCTCAAGGTTCTCTCGATTTAGCGATCATTTTACATCATGCTAAATATTTGTCAAGCTACCTCGAGCAATTAGCTACCTTAGACACTAGTGCATTAAATATAAAATAGAAATGCTTGAAAAAGTTATCCTTGAAACTTCTGAATGCTACGTAATTGCTCCAGTAAAGAAATAATTGCAATTCCGTTTTCTTCCAACACTTTAAGACGACGAAATTAAATAAAAGTAAAAAGTGGAACAATTTGTATGAGTTAATTCCGTAATTGCTACAATCTTAATATATGTTTGTATATTTAGACCAAGTCAAGACTCATTTCCACCATTATAAAGGTTTTAAAACCTTAGAGAAATAACCGAAAATACTATGTATTATAAAATGTCTTATGTTGTATCACATAAAACCATTAGCCCTCTATATGATAGAATATGAAACACAAAGTCGACCTAAAACACTGCTTAAAAATACAAATCGTATTTCTTAGCTTACATAATTTCCCTTATCAGCCAACTATGCAGGTAGCGTGAAACCGGTTTCTATAAACTCTATGTATTTTCAAAGATGGGACGTGTTGATTTTGTTACACGTTCATTTACTCCTGATCGAGATTTAAATTACATTACTCTGTAGATACTAGTTAAGTGTCCTACAAGGGCATGTACCTACTCACATGTAGGTATGGTATCTAAGCACATATGTATACTACGATTTTCTTAGAAACATGAACGCGGTAATTTTATATAGAAGAACTAATTAAAATTTTTTTCTTTACTGTTTATTCATTGAAGGATTTTTTTCGCCCAGGGTGGGGCGGAAGGAGTGTCAGATCTTTACATAATGAGTATTTTGTTGTGCGGTTACAAACAAACAATTTCACGTACACGTGTTGAGTTGTTCCGTGCGGGAATCGAACCCGTGACACGATGCACGGCAGCCAGTTGCCCAGCCACCGCACCAACCGTGCAATCTCAGTCTCAGTCGTCAAATGTTCGTAATAAAATAATGATAGATTAATTACATTGAAATAGTGAATCGTTCAGTGTCACATACTTTGGTTAAATAAACTGTACTCACACCAATGATAGTACACATACATAGGTCGCAAGTATCGTAAAAGGAAATGAGCAACCAGAAAAAAGCGAGTTTTGGTTTGTTATAAAAACACTTTAGCAAATTGAAATCGGAGCTCGTCAATCGCTGACTATGTACCGCAATAGTGTGGATTCAAATATTTAATTCACTCAGTAAATTGAAAAGTCTAGTATATTCTAAACATTTTATTGTATGAAACTACTGGTCCGTGCCAACTTTGAGAGAGTTATTTCGTTGTTGGACGTAAAATTTCACAGTATTAACTTAACAATGTCCCTAGGCTAATAACCAAATTTTAGTTGACTATTAATGGAACTTAAGTATTCAGTATCTACTACAGTAATAGAAAATAGGTACTAATAGTAGGTAAGGTTCGGACTCCACTCGAACTAATACGGTGACGAGACCAGAGGAACGTAGATGGTTTTAAAAAACCATGAACATTTTGTTCTTTATACATCCGCCTCCAATCCGTATTGCGATGATAATCTACGAGGACTCCTTTTAGGCATCAATTACTGTTTTAGAAGACTTTGATATACGTGCGATCAACACTTTTATGACGTTCAGGTCTATGATTGGCCAGCTTCAAATCACCAACCAATCAGGTGGCTAAACGCGAAAATATTTCGATCATGTTTACGTAAAAATATCTAGCACTAGGCACTTTGATAAGTTCGCGATGCCGTGTTGCTTTGTAGTGTAAGCTTTAAAGCCATTAGTCCTTAGTTAGGTACATCAGCATAACACCATAATGGAGCCTAGACTTTCTCTTGCTAACTTTTAACAAGCTGTATAACCTTCAACGAGAAATGCGCGTATTAAGTGAACGTGACATTGTACGCGTGCTACATAATGTTATCTTAGCCAAACACTCGCCGGCTTTTAAATGTGACAGTCTAGTAGGGTCTTTATTCCCAAATGTCTTAATCTCTTTGTTTTAATTATATTTTAACTAAAAACTTTACACAGTAGGTAGTAGGCATTTTATTTAACTGAAACAATATGATCGCAATTCTTGTATTTAATTAAGGTTTTCGTTATTGATGCTACTGTTCATAAATGACTTTCAAGCAATCTCTGAGATGTTGTCGTCAGAAAATTACCATTTTTATCACTCTAAACACTCATCAAAAACCAGTTTTAGTAGGTGAATGGACGTTTTTAATGGAAAAATTCAGAAAACCGTAAATTATATGTTACAGCGTTGGCCAACGAAAATTGTCTTTTTTTTAAATTGCGGGATGTATTTCGGTTTGGTTTATAACTACCAATCGTATCAAACACGCTAAAAGATTAATCGATCTCTCGGATAGGATTGATGAAATAATTTAAAGCTAGGTTGGGAAATATTTCGACCTATAACTGATCCGAGAGACATAATTTAGTCCGCGTAATCAAAATAGTATTCCGCGATTTTTAAACGAATTTTTGATATATTTTTTGGCGTTCAAAAAGCTTTGAGTTACATTTAAAAATATAATTTCTCCGAATAAGTCTAGCAGATCTCCAGTTTTCCAATTTATACTCTAAAAGGACATGGCCCAAAAGTGGTCGGCAGGGGTACACATTTGAAACAGCGACTGTCGCAACCGAGGGCCGGGCACGCTACCATAGCAGCGGTAAGACCCCTCTTTGAGGAGTGGCTTGAGAGACGCCACGGCGTCCTCACCTTCCGTCTGACGCAGGTGCTTACCGGGCACGCCCGAGTGTCGTCATTGTGAGGTCCACCTAGAGGATACGGTGGAGCATAGGGTAGCGGTATGCCCTGCCTGGGCTGAGCACCGCCGTATCCTCAGGGAAGTGATCGGCGGCGGCGACCTCTCGCGCCCGGCCTTAGTCGAGGCCATGGTGCGGAATGAGAGGAACTGGGACGCCGTCTCCTCCGGCGAGAGAGAGGCGGCCCGCGTGAGGGAGCAATCCTCCTCCTCACGCCCCAGCAGCCGCAACTGGCGACACTACGGGCGTCGGGGATCGAGGGACGATCTCCGGCCACCGTAAGTACGGGCCTGCGGTCGGCGAGTAAGGGCAGCTCGCCGCCCGACCAGAACCAGGCCCGAGCGTACGGCGCGTAGCGTTCCGCGCGCGCCTCAAAGAGCCAATAGACCACCACAGACGGGGCCCTAAAGGGCTGATGTTCAGCCGGGGTTGCAGGGTAAGCGCAATGAGGTACCGCGACCTCGGCACAGAGCAGGAGAAGGAACAGGGGGGTTTTTAGTCAGTAAGAGTCTGACACTCCCTCCTGCCCGGCCCTGGGCGGGAGAAGTCATTTGATGATTTTCCCCTCACAAAAAAAAAAAAAAGGGGTACACATTTACAATTTAGCACCTAATTTTATCAAATACCTTACGAATTTCACCCCATAATTGCGATAGACCGGAGAAAATTTGAAAACTCATAGGTAGTTATTGAGGCAAACACAAGAACTTTCTTCGAGGATTGCGCTTGCAACCACTTTAATGCTTTATATAAAGATTTTTTAATATATTTTTGTTTTAACATCTTATTTTCTTGTGCAGGGGAATCAAGTTCCGAGCCGGGGAGATTTGAAAAATTTTCCATCGGGATGTCTGGGATGATAACAAAGCTGTCAAAGGCTAGTCAGCCCCAGCCGCTACCCCTGGACAACAACCCCATCCTCCAATACTTCGAGGTGGGGGCGGAGAGTAGCACGGCTGGCCCTGGTCTAATCTGGCGCATCCACGATGCGTACCGGAAAAGCGATGGGAAGGTAAGTGGAGAGAAACTTTTGTACTTAATAAACTTTTGTTTCAGGTTATTATTAACTTGCATTCTGTCGAATCTGGTTAAGATAGTTATATCAACATTTTGTAATCAGATTAGCTTCATCATTCAAAGTATTGAAAGTACCTACCAACTTCTTTAGGGACTGACGCATGCTAGCGGAGGGTATACTTTTTTGATAACCTAAACAGTCAAAGTTTCTAGCTTTAGTTATAGGGTTCAATTTATAAACACCAAGCGAGCGCTGGTACCGCACATCTATTGTCTTACTATTGTATCTCATATTATGATTGAAAGGTTAATATCGTGTTTTGTAGTATAATTCTAAAATAAAAACCAACTGTGTGAAAACTGTCGACCACGAACAATCTTTGTTGGCTAAAATTATACTAGAATGAATGTAAATGTAATTCAAATATAATCATGTTGAAATCAGGTATGATACTTTTCTTGTAAGCACAAAATTGGTGATTTACTCGCCTCCTGTAAATAAATAAGAAATAATTAGAAGATGTTTACCTAAGTTGTTATTTCCCAAAAATTAAAAGAAAACTAAAGCACTTTAAGAGGTTTATATATATTATATTCGTATGTTTGGACTTAAATACTATTGCTTATAAATTAACATAAATGTACTTGCATAATTTCTTTTGAATTTGCTTTTCGTTAAAATTAATTACACCAGTTCCTATATGGGTATCATGTAATGTAAGTAAAATGTATATTTAGTAAATTTAGTGGCAAATGCTAAAATTAACACAACGAGAGGTAAACAGGGATAAACATCAGAATTTTCACCATTACAAATTCCTATAAACGACACCTAGTATCATGTCCATGTATGTATAATGTGGCAATGGGTACTATCGAATTAACAAATGTGCATTGGTCATACTTTTTTAGGTAGACGATTTATTTCTAGAGTCGATCTCCGGCCACTGTAAGCGCGGGCGTGCCGACCAGATCCAAACCCGACCGGAAGGCGCGTAGCGTTCCGCGCGCGCCTCAAAGAGCCAATAGTGGTCTATTACAGATGGGGCCCTATAGGGCTGTTGTTCAGCCAAGGTTGCGGGTTAAGCGCACTGAGTCAGCGCGGCCTCGGCCCAGAGCAGGAGAAGGAACGGGCGGGTTTTTAGTCAGTAAGAATGACACTCTCTCTCGCCTTACCCTGGGCGGGAAAGGCCATTTGACGATTTTCCACTGCCAAAAAAAATAGTCATACTTTTTATCTTGAAGCTAATGATAACTAACTAAACAATGAATAATTATTTATAATAATTTAAGATTCATAATCGTATAATTATTTCTACAAATTGAAAAATTTAAATATATCAACAAAACGATAATAAAGTTAAACTTAAATTACACCCAGATAAAAAGAAACAATGCAACAAAATATGTACCTATTTATTGGAAAAACATTTTTTTGTTTCAGCTATTAAATTTTCAAAAAAAGTGTGGGTAGACACTGTGTAAACTTAACTTTTTTGTAGCTGTAAAAATTATAATTGTTTAATATATTTACAAGTAGTATTTAATGTATTAAATTACATCATCAGTGTAATTGACCCCCCTTTACTTGCTAATTATCGTTTTCAAACCAAACAAGTAGAAACACACAAGACACTATGGACCACAAACTTGCTGTGAACTTGGAGGTTATGCAGAGCCTCTTTAAATCAAGGATGGACGCCTACGAGGATAAGCTGGAAAAGGTGTCTGCAGCACAATCTCCCACTGCTGACTTGAGTTCGCTCCAACAGGAATTCATGGAGTTCAAGGAATTTGTGTTGCGAGCACTTACTAGCTTCAAGTCACAAATTGAGCTATTGGCACAAGGATACGACAGGCACGAGACTGCAATGCGTCGCAAGGTTTGTTACTCCATGGTGTCCCAGAGCACAGGAATGAGCAAGTGCGAGAAGTTGTTGGTAAAGTCTTCAGCAACGAAATGAAGTTGGCCGAGCTGGGTACGAGTGATATCCACGTGTGCCATAGATTGGGATCCTCTAGTCGCAGCCCACGGCCAATTCTAGTGCGCTTCTTCACGACTGAACATCGTCACCTTGTCTGGGATAATAAGAAGTTGCTAAAAGGCACTGGCATTACTATCTCGGAATTTTTGACACAATTGAGACACCGTGCCTTCACTGCAGCCCGTAAACACTTTGGGTTATCTAATTGCTGGTCCGTGGAGGGCAAAATCGTGATCATTTGCGCCCGATAAATCCCGCCACAAGATTGAGTCCTCGACGCAACTACAGGAACTGGTCGCCAGGTTCCCGTCTGGATGCTCCAGTGGCGATGTTCCTGTACCTGTGGATTCCAGTTCGCCTACTCGTATCACTGCTGAACCAGGGGCCAGAATTCAGAGAAGGGCGCGTCGTCGTAACTAAGAGACTGAGTTAACGGTACATCATTTCACTATTCTTTGTATCTTGGCGGTAATTCATAATTGGACTCTGTACCCATAACCATTTAGTAATTTATTACCCTCTGTCTTTAATTTTAATCATTTTTACCGGTATGTAGTATGTATACTTTTAATCAAGATTGGCATTGAATTGACACTTGACGGAATGTTTTGTTTGTGACATCTGTCATTTGTGTGCTGATACGTTTTGTTACTTCAGTGTAAATGTGTAAATAAGTTTTCATTCGGTGGTTTACGATTTAATGGTTACAAAATTATTATAAATTAGTTATATTGCTGTCTGTTAGCTTACTTTTACAAATTACCTTTTTAATAGTTTTAATTAGTGTAGTGATTTGATGTTTTTGCTTCTCTTGTTTGATATACATTTATTTCCTTCGTTAAGCATTTGCAAGTTGGGGAGGTAGTATTATTTACAAGCAACTTTTACACCCTTTTTTGTTTTTATCATTTTTACATTTATATTATCTTATTTTATTTTATTTTTATTATCTGCACGCTAATGGATAATTTAGGTGACCTTAATGATAGTTTTTTTTTCATGCTCCTCACAGTCTAGTTTTATTAGTGCGAACAGTGGGGCATCACAGCAATTTACTCTTCATGATTCATTATCCAGTGTTTTTTCACTTTATCCAAAAAACCTTAATATTGCTCATATCAACGCCCAGAGTGTTCCTGGTCATTATTCCGATCTTCTGGCAACCTTTAGCAACGCTCGCCTTGATATTCTGCTGATTTCCGAGTCTTTCCTTAAGCCTTCTCTCCTATCCACACACTATGTCCTTCCGGGCTTTATATTAGTCCGCAACGACAGAACTGGTAAGGGTGGTGGCGGGGTTGCTGTGTATATTCGTTCTGATCTACCTTTTCGCGTAGTTAGTGCGTCCCCCTCTCTTTACTCTGAGTCGGCTGAGTATCTGTTCGTTGAGGTGACGATTAATGTTAACAAAATTTTGGTGGCTGTATTATATAGCCCAAACCTTCACGTCAATTACTTTGATACTCTTGACATGGAGCTTAACAATTTGCGCCCCAATTATAACCATGTTATAATTATGGGCGACTTTAATACATGCCTATTGAAACAAGATTCTCGTTCACGTAAACTCCAGTCACTTCTATCTTCTTTTAACCTTCATTTGCTTCATCTCTCACCCACCCATCATTCTCCTCACTCTTCGCCCTCTTGGCTCGATCTGATGATTGTGTCCTCACCTGATCATGTAGATGAGCATGGTCAGCTGACCGCTTCATTTTCATACCACGACCTAATTTATATGTCATACAGAATCCGTACACCTAAACAGAGACCCCAGTATGTAAGTCTTCGCAGTTACAAGCGTATGGACCTGGAGGTGTTGCAGCATGAAGTTGGCCTCATCGACTGGAGTCCTGTGGTTGATGCTGAGGACATTGACGTGAAGGTCGATATCTTTAATAAAATAATCACTGACTTATTCGATAGACACGCACCGGTGCGTCGTGTGAGAGTCAAACACAACCCAGCTCCTTGGGTTACGCCTACTATAGAAGATGCCATGGCTCGCAGAGACAGGGCCAAACAAAAACTAAAGCGCAGACCTTGCGATAAAAATCTCGCTAATTACAAAGTTTTACGTAATCGTTGCAATCGTCTGTGTAGAGATGCTAGGAGGCGCTTCTTTGACGAGAACCTGCTGAACCACAATTCTGGCGACGTCTGGAAATTCTTGCGATCAGTGGGCATTGGCAAATCGAATATGTCTGCCTCAAATGACGTTGATCTGGCTGCACTAAACAATCACTTTTCGCTCTCACCTGTTTCATTAGACGACACTTCTAAATCTATCACTCTTTTCAAATTGTCCTGCCTACCACCGTCTCCCTGTTCTCCTTTCGTCTTAAATAATGTCACTGAGGAAGACGTAAAAAAGTCAATGTTGGCTGTTAAGTCATCAGCAGTGGGTAGTGATAAATTGTGCTCACGAATGTTTATTCCTATTCTGCATCTCCTCATTCCTATTCTTACCCATATTTTCAATTTCTCCTTATTCTCTTGTTCTTTTCCCTCTATCTGGAAGATGGCTTACGTTATCCCTCTACCTAAAATTAATAAACCTTCTTCCGTTTCTCATTACAGACCAATTTCTATCCTCCCTTTCCTCTCCAAGGTCATGGAACATATTGTCCATAAACAGCTAACCGCTTACTTATCCAGCAACAGCCTCATTTCTTCATTTCAGTCAGGTTTTCGCCCTGGCCACAGCACTGTCACGGCGTTGCTTAAAGTCACTGATGACATTCGCTGGGCCATGGACAGTAAGTCACTCACTATTCTTGTATTGCTAGACTTCAGTTCTGCCTTCAATTCTGTAGACTTTGATATCCTGTTGGGTATTCTGAAGTCTAATAATTTCTCGTCATCTTCCTTGACCTGGTTCAATTCCTATCTTCGGGCCGCCGTCAACGAGTCCGCTTAGAGGAATCCTTCTCTGATTGGTGTGACCTGGCTGCTGGCGTGCCACAGGGTGGTATCCTTTCTCCAGTTCTTTTTTCCATTTTTATTAATACCGTTGCCAAGGTTATTACTTCCAATTTCCACCTCTACGCGGACGATTTGCAACTCTACCGTCATTTTAATCTGTCGGAGGCGGACTCAGCGATAGAAGCCATGAATCGTGACTTGGGCGGGGTTGATGAGTGGGCCAAATCCTTTGGCTTACAAATCAACCCACTTAAGTCCAAGGCCTTGATCATTGGCAGTAAATATTATCGCAACGCTCTGGACATCTCTGCTCTCGATCCTCTGAGCTTAAATGGTTACGTTATCCCCTATACGGATGCTGCCAAGAACTTAGGTGTTCATATTGACTGTAACCTCTCTTGGGGTGGTCAGGTGAGTGAGGTTAGTCGTAAGGTGCATTTTTCCATGCATTCACTAAAACGCCTACAGTCTCTCTTGCCACTAAAAACGAGGATCCACCTGGTGCAGTCTCTGATACGTCCTCTGATTGACTATGCAGATGCTTGCTACTTGGATGCCACTGAGGAGCTTTTAAATAAGCTTGAGCGATTGCAAAATGTCTGTATTCGATTTGTCTTCGGTTTGAAAAAGTATGACCACGTCTCTGAATTTCGCAAGAGGCTCAAGTGGCTCCCGATTCGCCTTCACAGGAACACTCGCATTCTATGCCTCCTTTACAATATCTTGTATAATCCAGATTATCCCAGTTACCTTCGCGAACGTTTCTCCTTTGTCCGGCCTCCTGAGGTCCTTTCTCGAATGCATCTCAAATCCCATCTTTCTGTTATACCGCACAAAACTGACTTTTACTCTTTTTCCTTCTCTGTCCACGCCGTAAGATTGTGGAATTGCCTTCCGCCTAGCGTACGCGATGCTAAGTCCATATTTATATTTAAAAACCTTGTTAAGGAACACTACCTTTCTTCTTGCAGTGCAGAGTAGTTATGTTCATATTTATATATTATATGTTATACTTTAATATATGTATATTATTTATGTATATGTATATATACTTATACGTTTTATTTTATTTCTGTAGCTCTAGTTTTAGTCTTAGGTTAAATTATTGTTTTGTTTGTTATTTCCTATTTCCCTTTTACCTGTTGTTTCAGTTTATCACACAGTGTCTTATGTCTCTTACATTTTTCCTTTCGAAGGACTGCAGGAAGAGATTCCATATAGGAATATGCAGTACCTATGTACCTCTGTCTCTGTATTTGTTCTCTATTTACTGTATGTGTGATGTGCATAAATAATTAAATAAATAAAAAAAAAAAAATTAATTTTTGTATCGAAAGATTCCAGTATTGGACAAAAATTTTCACGTAATCGACTTACGTTTCTATTTAGCAAAATATGAAATATTTTATGTATTCCGGAATGTCAAACGATGATGACTTATATTGAAATTTACATATTATATTTTAACAACAATCGTGCAAATTATGAACATTTAAACGTCAGTAACGATTATTGAAATTACTGATTATTATTGATACATATAGCTAGTCCCCGAAATCAAATACGTTTTTCATAAAAGCTTGGATAAAATTGCGCAAATTCTGGTTTATGCTTCGTAATAAGAAATTTATTAAGGAGCATAGACTTCTTCTTTAATACATTAGAAAATCAATCAATCAAATCACTCCAGTTGGGCCGGTTCATTCGTGCCAAAGCATGGTTCTCCCAAACTTCCACTGTCCTGTGAAAAGAAACATTTCTAATTTTAATAATGAAAACTTCATACTACGATGTTTAAATATCCAACGTAGAAAATTGCAGGTACATCATTAAAAGCGTTGAACGTGAAAATAACCTTGAAACGCGTTCATTACGCAAATCGAAATGTTGCAGTCATATGAAATGAGCTCAAGTCAAAATATTTAGTTAATGAAATTGCTTTGTGGCGAACTACGTTTAACAACGAAGCGTTTATGATGCAAATGACAACTATAGGCCACCGGTTATGGTCGCACGGTTGTGTATCTACCCTACGTGTTATGTAGGTACTGCGCCACGGATTTACCAAACTTTGTCCGAACAATATTTTAGTAATATTAAAGCTTTGTTTCCGCTCCTGTGTGCACTTTCGGGAAGTACTTATAACCATATACTTAGTGTATAGCGAGATGTTTTATTCAACAAACCAGATAGAAAAAAGTTATGTAAAGTTAAAAAAGTGATACATGCTAGAGGACTCGGGGGTTGGTCATGACAGATACCTTAATGAACGAAATACGAGCATTGATTGGATACAAAGAATCGGCATTGAAAGAGGGGTTAAGCCTTAGCTATTCTTTGTCGCCAATCAATGGACCTATCGTCACAAATGACCGGTGAGACAAACAACCCGTGAGACAATCAGCCCCTGTCTCCTATACCTATATAACTATAGTTATACTTGAAGGTTATTGAATGCTACGTGTGTATGAATACAGATTGAAACCAAGTGAAAGTCTCAATTCGCAATAACACAAAGCGGAAGCATTGATAGGATCCTTTGTGTGTATATCCATTAAGGGACATAGTCAAAGGAATCATGCAGTAGACGCATTGTTACTTCTATAGAGATTTGCTAGTCAATAAAACAGATTGGCTGACTAGCTTTAAGCAGCATAGGCTTACCACAAGCAATTTTGTGTGTGACATCCTGCACATCATTGCTCTTATCAACGCAGAGGTCACTGCAACATTTACTGCAAACTATAAAATTCAATAAAGTCATTTGGATTTTTAAAGTACTTGAAAAGGGGATTGTATGTAATTGTCTATGATTATCTCAACGAATAGTTAAACCGGTTTTATGCGCTTTTAGTATTTGTTATATTTATGAATAGGTTCAATGTTTTATAAAAAAGGAGGTTGTCGATTTCACCCGTATGTCCTTATGCACATTAAATTTGTTCGAGACTAAGTTACAAATGTGTGAACGGATTTTGAGAAATTATCGGATAAATTATTTCAACCGTCGTTAGATTTTACCAGATTCGGCAGAATGTCAGTTTGTAAATGTAAATCATTAGGTCATCCACCAGCAGCAGCGCACCGAAAGGTAAGTTTATCTGGACTTAACCGGTGAGTAGTATCGTTGTTACAACTTCAAGTTTGTAACTAATCAATGACTCCATTGAATCTTATCATTGTAATTAAACTCAATCTAACATCTTTTGGAGACTTTGTGGTGAACAAATCGCAGTTAAGAGTTAATCGACAAAAAATTAAACACCAACATTTTTGAATAGGTAATTCAGTAAGTAAATCTGTACTTCCTGAAAAACCAAAACCGGAATGTTTTTTTGTATATAAAATCCACATAGTAGTCAAGTATTTACAATTGGTATAGTCTTTTTTGAAATTTAAAAATAAGGGAAAAGTTTTGGAACGTACTAAACCCTGTCACATATGTATACAAAGGTATCGATCTGAGTAGATATATTATAATTTGATGTGCCTTCCTGTGTTGTGTGGGTTTATTGACAGTTAAGCTCACTAAGCACTGGGAGGAATGTGTATACACACATTTACATACGTATAAATGACATTGTTCTTAGAAAATGAGTAAAAATAGCAACAAGTTATATGTACATGTGTTTCCATATTATGTAATTAGTAGCTCTATGATAGATGACTACTTTACAAGTTTACACAGTCATCAATTATTGTTATATCAATACTCTTTTCAACGAAATGGAGTTTTACTTGGATATTCCATGGAAAAACATAACTGCTGAAGTGTGGGTATACATATCTTTCTACAAACGAAAGTCTTGGTAATGGTATGACTACTCACACGAACAATTTTACAGACCAATCAAATAAAATGACAGATGTAGGAAACTCACACCGCCGAAGTGTCACATCTTACGAAAATTACATCAAATAGCAATAAAACTCTGTCGGATAACAATTGTTGTCGGGAAATTGTGTTCCGGTTATTGTTAGAGCTTACTGTTCCCGTTTCGTTTTCATGTTCATGGAAATGCTGTGGATGCCAACCCTCTGTCACCAGCTGCTATTTTTGAAGCGATGCCAGTCGCATTCCTTTCAAAAACATCCAATAACCGTTTACACACTAGTTGATGCATATTCCCGCATACTGTCGGTCAATGTACGTCACATTGCGTGGCGTGGCGGATGTTATATTATAATTTATATTAATTTAATACACAATACTTTCAGATGTAACTTCGGCATGTCAATGACTGGCATACTTTGATTTGATTAAAGCAAAATTATGCAAAGCCATTAAATGTTCTTTGGGTATTTATTTGATGACCGAATATAACTTTCTTTGGCGTTTTCTGGTTGTATTGCTTAGACTCTCCAATTCTTCCAAAACCGTAGAAGTGTTATTCAGGTTTTTGTCAGATTTTCGGGCGTTTGACTGCCCGTAACCGCTGCCGTAAATGTTTATACGACAACCGGGACCAGTTTTACGACAAATGGGGCATGGTTGTGTCTCTTTACATTTTATATTAAGTATGGGCACCCATCCACATCTTGTCTTAGCTAGCTATTTATACAGAAGCTTTCCTTTTATCATAAGAAGTGTTATAGCAGAAGTATAACAAACACAAAGTAACCTTGTTCAAACAAGGAAAAACCACGCGGTATTTATAGTATAAATGAAAGTCAACTGTTGAAGGGAAAATCCTGGGATTCCTGGCCCCCATCGGGGGATACATTAATGATACAAACTATTTAATCTATTTAGTTAAACAAACAATAATATAAGCTTATTACAAAGTGACGCTACAACGCTTTCGACGGCTTCTCAGAAATTTTATCCTAAGCACGCATTTAGTTTATAGACGAACATTGGTTGAGCCTTTGTTCTCTATATATCTATATAGGCATATTCAGCATTTCTATCTCCAGTGTTTTACTTAATCAGCGTCAATTTTATTGGGTTTTCGCAGTGAGATATTAATATTAGAAAAAGAATATTTTTTCAACCCGTTTATTCATTTATGCGTTGATATCATACGGGTAAACCAGGAACTACAAATTATCTACTCAATGAACTACATAAGATTTACTGATCATTATCATATTATGATTGATCATTATTATTGGACGCATCAGTATATCTGCTTGATTGATATAGTTATCACACCTCTTTCAAAGAATTGTATCGACATTATCTAAATGAGAAATACAGTTTATCATTTACTAGAAATGACAAATGTACATTTTAACAATGAGCAATGAAAGTGGACTAAACTTTATAATTACTTCGTTTCTATGTAAAGAACGCTTTTATATTTTAAAATGAAATCCAATAACGTAGACCTTTTGTAGGTTTTTGGGTAGCCTAAGTTTTAGTTAAGTAAGCTTAATTTCCTTTTGGGTTTTATTGCATTAATCAACTTGGTCGACTTTAAATCCCTCCTTAGGTAAAGGTAAGCAATAAAATGACAATGAAAAGTTTTCATTTAAGGGAAGCGTCCGTCAGACATTCGTCTCTAACCACCAATGTTAATTTATAGAAGATACCGATTTACTCACGTGAATTTATGAAAAAAGAGAGAAACGCTCTATTAATCCTGGTTATACCCAGTAAAAGCGAATGTGCGAAACTCATTATGACGTAAAACGTTATTTCAAATAAACACACTATTGCGTTGTCTTGAAAAATCTTTTTCGTTGAAACAAATAAAATGTATGCTATGAAATATCAAACATGGTATGAAATACCCTGGTTTTGTTAATTTCCAATAAAAGGATAGTTACTTAAAACATTCGAATGAAGTAAACTTGAAAATGACTTACGTCTTAAATACTTTTAGGAATTTCAAAGTGCAATACTTTAGCTTTTCTTTTAACTTTGGACAATAAGAACTATAAAGACGGACAAACAGCAAGATTTACTTAAACAAAGGTGAAAGCAGCAAACGAATCGACAGCTAGTCTGCAACTTTGCTTCGCCTCGCCTACTTCTTTGGAGAACTTAGCTGACGCTTTGGTGCGTTTTCGTTTAATTTTGTCTACCAATTTGCAATTATTTCAATAATTTTGTATCGAAAGAGATAATCAAACAACAATTTCATAAAGAACTCATTAGGTAATTTGATAATTATTGGTTACAATGTTTTGTCAGGGGAAAATCTTCAATTGACTTCTCCCGTCCAGCGTAAGGCAAGAGGGTGAGTGTCAGACTCTTACTGACTAAAAACACCTTCGTTCCTTCTCATGTTTTAGGTCCCGGCCGCAGTGCCTCATTGCGCTTGCTCCGTAACCCTGACTGACCATCAGCACTGTCTGTGTTGGTTTTTTGGCTCTTTAAGGCGCATGTGGAACGCTACGCTACGCTCAAGTCTGGTTTTGGTCGGGCGGCGAGCTACCCGTTACTCGCTATCCGTAGTCCCAAGCTTACGGTGGTCGGAGATCGTCGCTCGATCCCCGATGCCAAGAGTGTCACCTACTGCGGCGGCTGGGGCGTGAGGAAGAAGATAGCTCCCTCACGCACTCTAACCCCGTCTTTGCGAGCATAACTACTTCACAGAATGATCCAGTTCCTCTCGTTCCGCACCATAGCCACGACGACGGCTGGGCGCGAGAAGTCGCAGCCACCGACCACTTCCCTGAGGACACGGCGGTGCTCAGTCCAAGCAGGGCCCCCGCCACCGTATGCTCAACCGTGTCCTCTGGATGGATGAATTTTCGCTAATCGTCATATAAATTGCCTTATTAAAGAAAGTAAACCGAACTGTATAGAGTAAAATATTATAAAAATATTGTAAATCAACAATATTTTAGTAACCTTAACGATCTGCGTTTGGTGTCGGACACTTGCAATTGCTGATAAAATGTATATTTAAGGTTGGCCTAGATCGGACCTATACAAATATTTACTCGGTCAGATCTATATATAGACTTGCATTGACATCCTAAAGAACTCTTATTGCATTTTTTTTTACTATTAACCTAAAATAACCACATACACTCACCACCCAGACCCCAAACCTGGAAGCCGCAGTCGTGCAGGCCTGGGTGATACCACCGGTCAGGCCAGCCGACATTAACGAGGAGGCGAGATGGCTCCAGGACGCCATGTCAAGGATGTGCGACGTGGCGATGCCCCGGATCCGACCGTGCCAACGCAAGCGCCAGGTGTATTGGTGGTCGCAGGAATTGGCAGACCTGCGCGGTGAGTGCACCGCAGCGCGACGGCGATACACCAGGCACCGCAGGCTCCGTCTCCGCCCTCTGGACGCTGAAACCAGAGAGGCGGAGCTATACGAGGAGTACAGGGCGGCGAAGGCCACCCTCAGGGTGGAGATCCGGCGGGCCAAAGATCGGGCCCGCGAGGAGATGTTGGAGACTCTGAACAGAGACCCGTGGGGACGCCCCTACCGGATGGTGCGTGATAAGCTCCGCACCTGGGCGCCCCCACTGACTCAGAGTCTCCGGCCGGAGGTCGTGGACGAAGTGGTTGGGGCGCTATTCCCCCGACCACAGATGGGTTACACGCCTCCGGCCATGCCCCCGCCCCCTGCGGTGCCCAATGCGGGCTACATCGACGACGACGACGAATCCGCTCCGGAAGTGACCGAGGTACATTTGAGAGTGGCGGTGCGCCGGCTGAGCAGCAAGAATACCGCCCCAGGACCTGACAGGCTGCATGCCAAGGTCTGGGTCCTGGCCTCGGAGGCTCTCAGGCCTCGACTACTTGGTCTGTTCAGCGCATGTTTGGAGAGAGGCCAGTTTCCGCTGTCGTGGAAGACGGGTAAACTGGTCCTCGTGAAGAAGCCGGGGCGTCCTGCGGACTCCCCGTCCGCGTACCGGCCCATTGTGCTACTCGACGAGGTGGGAAAGCTGTTCGAGAGGATAATCTCAGACCGCCTCGTCGGGCACCTGTCTGGAAGGGGGCCGGATTTGGCGGACGGCCAGTTCGGCTTCCGCAGAGGGCGCTCCACGGTGGACGCCACCATGCGCGTGAGGGACCTCACGACGGGGACAGCGTTGGCCGGGAGGCGAGTCGTCGTGGCGGTGTCTCTGGACATCGCCAACGCCTTTAACTCGCTGCCCTGGAGCTGCATTTTGGAGGCACTCCGGTATCACCGGGTGCCTGCCTATCTCCGTCGTGTAGTCGAGGCTTACTTGACGGACAGATGCGTCATCTACCCCGGTCACCGGGGCGTGTGGAATCGGCGAGAGGTGTCGCGCGGTGTCCCACAGGGATCGGTCCTGGGACCTCTCCTGTGGAACATCGGGTACGATTGGGTGCTACGCACCGACCTCCCGAGCGGCGTCAGCATTGTCTGTTATGCTGACGACACGCTGGTGCTGGCGAACGGGAGGTCGCATCAGGCGGCGGCCGACCTGATGTCACAAGCGGTTGCGACAGTCGTTGCAAGGATCCGGCAGTTGGGACTCGAGGTGGCGCTCCACAAGTCCGAGGCCATGTGCTTCTATGGCCGTCGGAGCGCGCCACCTCCAGGTGGGTCGCAAGTAACGGCAGGAGGAGTTACCATCGGCGTCGAGTCGGCGATGAAGTACCTGGGTCTCGTCCTCGACAGCCGATGGAACTTCACGGAGCATTTTCGTCGTTTGGCCCCTAAGTTGGAACGGTCTGGGGCCGCGCTCAAGCGGCTCCTTCCCAACCTCGGGGGGCCAAACGCCTCCTGCCGGAGGTTGTATATGGGGATTGTGCGATCCATGGCCCTCTACGGTGCCCCTGTGTGGGCGCCGGACTTGAAGCGGCGGCCGGCTCGTACGCTGGTCGCGTCCCAGAGGGTCATGGCTATACGAGTAATCCGCGGGTATCGCACGATCTCCGGGGAGGCGGCGAACCTCCTTGCCGGATCACCGCCGTGGGATCTAGAAGCGAAGGCGCTCGCGCGCGTCTACAGTTTGCGCGCAGACGCGCGTCGCCGGGGCGAAGATCCTCTGCCGCGCCAAATAAGTGCGTGGCGGAATGAGCTCCGGCGAGATCTCATGGCAGAGTGGAGACAACGACTGTCGCAACCGAGGGCCGGGCACGCTACCATAGCAGCGGTAAGACCCCTCTTTGAGGAGTGGCTTGAGAGACGCCACGGCGTCCTCACCTTCCGTCTGACGCAGGTGCTTACCGGGCACGGCAGCTTCGGTAGGTTCCTGTTTCGGATTCAGCGGGAGGAAACGCCCGAGTGTCGTCATTGTGAGGACCACCTAGAGGATACGGTTTTTTTTTTTTTTTTTTTTTTGTGAGGGGAAAATCATCAAATGACTTCTCCCGCCCAGGGCCGGGCAGGAGGGAGTGTCAGACTCTTACTGACTAAAAACCCCCCTGTTCCTTCTCCTGCTCTGTGCCGAGGTCGCGGTACCTTATTGCGCTTACCCCGCAACCCCGGCTGAACATCAGCCCTTTAGGGCCCCGTCTGTGGTGGTCTATTGGCTCTTTGAGGCGCGCGCGGAACGCTACGCGCCGTACGCTCGGGCCTGGTTCTGGTCGGGCGGCGAGCTGCCCTTACTCGCCGACCGCAGGCCCGTACTTACGGTGGCCGGAGATCGTTCCTCGATCCCCGACGCCCGTAGTGTCGCCAGTTGCGGCTGCTGGGGCGTGAGGAGGAGGATTGCTCCCTCACGCGGGCCGCCTCTCTCTTTGCGAGCATGACTGCTTCACAAAAGGAGGAGACGGCGTCCCAGTTCCTCTCACTCCGCACCATGGCCTCGACTAAGGCCGGGCGCGAGAGGTCGCCGCCGCCGATCACTTCCCTGAGGATACGGCGGTGCTCAGCCCAGGCAGGGCATACCGCTACCGTATGCTCCACCGTATCCTCTAGGTGGTCCTCACAATGACGACACTCGGGCGTTTCCTCCCGCTGAATCCGAAACAGGAACCTACCGAAGCTGCCGTGCCCGGTAAGCACCTGCGTCAGGCGGAAGGTGAGGACGCCGTGGCGTCTCTCAAGCCACTCCTCAAAGAGGGGTCTTACCGCTGCTATGGTAGCGTGCCCGGCCCTCGGTTGCGACAGTCGTTGTTTCCACTCTGCCATGAGATCTCGCCGGAGCTCATTCCGCCACGCACTAATTTGGCGCGGCAGAGGATCTTCGCCCCGGCGACGCGCGTCTGCGCGCAAACTGTAGACGCGCGCGAGCGCCTTCGCTTCTAGATCCCACGGCGGTGATCCGGCAAGGAGGTTCGCCGCCTCCCCGGAGATCGTGCGATACCCGCGGATTACTCGAATAGCCATGACCCTCTGGGACGCGACCAGCGTACGAGCCGGCCGCCGCTTCAAGGCCGGCGCCCACACAGGGGCACCGTAGAGGGCCATGGATCGCACAATCCCCATATACAACCTCCGGCAGGAGGCGTTTGGCCCCCCGAGGTTGGGAAGGAGCCGCTTGAGCGCGGCCCCAGACCGTTCTAGCTTAGGGGCCAAACGACGAAAATGCTCCGTGAAGTTCCATCGGCTGTCGAGGACGAGACCCAGGTACTTCATCGCCGACTCGACGCCGATGGTAACTCCTCCTGCCGTTATTTGGGACCCACCTGGAGGTGGCGCGCTCCGACGGCCATAGAAGCACATGGCCTCGGACTTGTGGAGCGCCACCTCGAGTCCCAACTGCCGGATCCTTGCAACGACTGTCGCAACCGCTTGTGACATCAGGTCGGCCGCCGCCTGATGCGACCTCCCGTTCGCCAGCACCAGCGTGTCGTCAGCATAACAGACAATGCTGACGCCGCTCGGGAGGTCGGTGCGTAGCACCCAATCGTACCCGATGTTCCACAGGAGAGGTCCCAGGACCGATCCCTGTGGGACACCGCGCGACACCTCTCGCCGATTCCACACGCCCCGGTGACCGGGGTAGATGACGCATCTGTCCGTCAAGTAAGCCTCGACTACACGACGGAGATAGGCAGGCACCCGGTGATACCGGAGTGCCTCCAAAATGCAGCTCCAGGGCAACGAGTTAAAGGCGTTGGCGATGTCCAGAGACACCGCCACGACGACTCGCCTCCCGGCCAACGCTGTCCCCGTCGTGAGGTCCCTCACGCGCATGATGGCGTCCACCGTGGAGCGCCCTCTGCGGAAGCCGAACTGGCCGTCCGCTAAATCCGGCTAGAGGATACGGTGGAGCATACGGTAGCGGTATGCCCTGCCTGGGCTGAGCACCGCCGCATCCTCAGGGAAGTGATCGGCGGCGGCGACCTCTCGCGTCCGGCATTAGTCGAGGCCATGGTGCGGAGTGAGAGGAACTGGGACGCCGTCTCCTCCTTTTGTGAAGCAGTCATGCTCGCAAAGAGAGAGGCGGCCCGCGTGAGGGAGCAATCCTCCTCCTCACGCCCCAGCAGCCGCAACTGGCGACACTACGGGCGTCGGGGATCGAGGGACGATCTCCGGCCACCGTAAGTACGGGCCTGCGGTCGGCGAGTAAGGGCAGCTCGCCGCCCGACCAGAACCAGGCCCGAGCGTACGGCGCGTAGCGTTCCGCGCGCGCCTCAAAGAGCCAATAGACCACCACAGACGGGGCCCTAAAGGGCTGATGTTCAGCCGGGGTTGCGGGGTAAGCGCAATGAGGTACCGCGACCTCGGCACAGAGCAGGAGAATGAACAGGGGGGTTTTTAGTCAGTAAGAGTCTGACACTCCCTCCTGCCCGGCCCTGGGCGGGAGAAGTCATTTGATGATTTTCCCCTCACAAAAAAAAAAAAATAACCCAGACCCCAAAACAACAATTAGTGGACCATACAAAGTGTTGTTCCGTACGGGAATCAAACTAGCAACACGTTACACAGCAGCCGAAAGCCCAGTCACTGAGCTATCCATGCAGTCTAGGGAAATTTTAAAATTCTACGAAAAGCTCTCCTACGGTAGAAAGAATCAGGACCGAAAGAATAGAATTACTCATATACCACATTTACGAGTATCGCGATAGAGAGATAGTAGTCACGAGTGGCAGTGGTCACACGTTTCAGGAACAAAGAGACAGTCCTTGATTTTTTATTTCTTGTTGCTGTGTTGCAGGTTCGTTAATTTAAATTCAAGAGGCATTTGGTGCTGCACTGATAGCATTTCTTTTAATAAAAGAAACTAACTCTGGTTTTTATTGCACTATTTTTGTCACTATATTTATTTTTTGTAATAGTTTTTAAATTGGAAAACACTATTTGATCGGGTTTGTTTAAATCAGTGATTTGTAACTAAACGTTCATCAATCAACTTCATTCATTAAAAATAAAGACACGTAACACATGTATTAAACGAGGAAAGCTTTACTAGTTTCGGGACGACAACGGGATTTTTAACCCCCGACGCAAAAACGACGGGGTGTTATAAGTTTGACGTGTCTGTGTGTGTGTGTGTGTGTGTGTGTGTGTGTGTCTGTCTGTACCACTCTAGCCGCCGAACGGATGGACCGATTTTGATTTAGTTTTTTTTGTTTGACAGTAGAAAATGTCGAGAGTGTTTTTACGTAAGTTTGATGAAAATTGTTCCAAGATGGCCGCCGCCACAAAATGACAGATTAGATATTTTTTTTAAACTCCATCAATATGGGTATCAAATGAAAGGGCTTGGCTAGTAGAATACTATTAGATATGACAAATTTAAAATACAAGATGGCTGCTTCTACAAAATGGTGCTTTACATTTTTTTATTACAACTTGATCAATATGGGTATCAAATGAAAGGGCTTGACTAGTGAAATACTATTAGGTATGAAAAATTTAAAATCCAAGATGGCTGCCTCTACTAAATGGCGCTTTATGGATTACATTTGGTTTTTATAAAGTCGGGGGTTTTTTTTAAATTTTTAATTTAATTATTACTTAAAAATTATGAGGAAGTAGCTAGTTTCGAAAAAAATTGTATTTGTCACGATAGTTACTTTACATAAAACAACTTCATGCTCTTTTTTTCGAATTATGTCCAACAAAAAAAATCGACTTCAAAATGTAAACTAAAAAGCAAAAAGTAAATTTGCTTTGTATTAGTAATTTATTTAAATAGAAAAAAAATATATAATAACTATTTAATAGTCTTGAATTGAAATTTAGAACCTCCCTCGTTTTTGGAAGTCGGTTAAAAAGTAGTTTACTACTGTTTGGTCTCTGTCAGTGTTCGGGTCTTGCATGATGCATTTCGTGTATGCTGTTAGCCGAAAATCATCACAGCTGGCAGATTGGGTGTTAATATTAGATCGTCCGTCACACGACATATTTCGAGTTTAGTTCTCTCTTGAGTAATTTAAGGAAACATGTTCCGTCGTATGCCTAACAGTGTAGTAGCACATGCTAGGTAATCCTTACCTGGCTACAGTATCAAAGTTCCATTTCAAGGATGATCTTTCCAGGAACTGAAAGCATGACGCAAATCCGCTGGAAATCTGCAGAAAGACCTGGAAAATCTGATGCGTCGTCGTCTGTTCCCTGCACTCACTAACTTCTAATTAATTAGAACGCCACTGCAAGGAGTATCTTTATCTAAAATTTCTAGCGTTTACCTACATGCTTCCTGGATTTATCTCGTAGAGAGAAAAGTTAAAAGTTGTCGGGAAACATTAAAGGTTGATGTTAGTAAAGCTTTCATCCATCAGTCGTTAAAGGAAGCACTAACAAAATTGATTTCAAGTAGTTTCTTCCGAGATCTTTATAAAAGTTCCCTAGATACACTCTTTGATTTGATAAATCTTTTAGTGAAATTAAATAGTTTGACTTGTTTTTAGCCTGTTGAAAACATTCGGTGTCGTGGTAGCCGGGGGTTAAGGCGCCCGCTTCTCATACATGAGGGTGTGGGTTCGAAACCTGGCAAGTACCAATGTGACTTTTTCCGAGTTATATGTACTTTCTATGATTATTTAGACACCACTGACATACGGTGAAGGTAAACATCGTGAGGAAACCTGGACTCATAATTTCTAATTATAAGTTTGGAATCGCCAACCCGCATTGAGCAAGCGTGGTGATTAATGTTCTAACCTTCTCCGTATGAGAAGAGGCCTTTGCTCAGCAGTGGGCACTTATAGGGTGATGATGATGATGGAAACATTCGAAAGATTTTGATTAAACAGCACAGTAGCAGAACTGTATTTGTTGAGACGCCTTCTATATTTATTCCATGTTTTGTAAATACAGTTCTATATTTTGGTCTTTTGAATTTTTTATTTAAACAAAGTTTATTCGGTTGTAGTTTTTGAATAAATAAATATTGGTCGTTACTCGTTTCATTTTAAATACAAACTTTTTGTCTGTTTCGTTGGGTTGCCTTCACTGAAGCAATATTTTACAGCTGGAGGCTGTCTGTCCGTACCCCATACATTAGATACACCTCACAGAGTGTAACCTAGATCCAGGTTAGTTTATGTTTAGACCGGCCTCATGCAGGGATCTATCTATTTTATTTTTATAATGTAAATGTGTATTTACAGCCTCTGTCGTAGAATTATTCTTTATTTTAAACGTTCATATTTATAGTATTTTGGAATTAACATTACGAAAATTCCATAAGCCCTATTTTCTACTTAATATTGATGTTATTATCTTTAGTTTTAATTTGGAAAAAAATAAACAAAGGTATTTATAAAAAGAGTATTTCGTTCTATTTATAAAAAAATGTGTGATATTATTAAAATTTCAATATTATTTTTTATAGCTTCCATTTAAATTATTAGCGAAAAGAATTCGGTTTTTTAAGAAAATAAATTATTATTGTCAATGTTGGTAAAATGAATATAATATGATTGAACAAACAAACTTATTGACCTTGTTAGGAGCCAGGTGTGCAGTGATGCTATTATCTATTAAATAGCAGGCAGAATAACAAGTCATAGTAGTAAATTAAGTTATTACGGCGGGTGTACCTACTTTGTTTTAATTATGGCGTAAGTGAACGCATGCAAGCTCTTACTACCAAGAATACATTATGAATTCACAATCTTTAAGACTATATTTTACTAACTAGCTTCTTAATATGGCTGGCTTAACTCTTACATAATATATGATTACATTAGGAACTTGATGTAGTCAAAAATAAATTATTAAAACTTTTTAATGAAAATAATTTACATTTTAAAATAAAATAACAATATTTTGCTATTTATTAAATAATTTTCGTACCATAATTATTCTATTTGACGCATTAATGATGACGTCACTACGTATAATCCGGTCTACATTTCAGTCAGTACCTAGATGATCGAGCTTGGCTCGTTATATTTATATTATTCACTTTTTTGTGGAAATGAAACTTAACTAGATTGAGTTCGCGTTTAAACTCGCGGCATGCAAAATTCATCGAAATCGTTGGAGCCGTTTCCGAGATACTGTCGATATAGACCCAAGAGAACGCAAGTTTAAATGTTTAAGGTACATAAGATAGAAAACTGTTCATTTTAAAAAATCGAAGAAAGAATTGAATTTTATTTCAAGTTAAATAGGATATTTAACTAAAACCAAATTACTAACAATAAATGTATCAGCTAGTTACAGTCCACTCGTCTATCGGTTACCTATATACAAGAGAGTGCTGTGATGTTCAAATTTGGCAGGTGGAAGGAAAATCGCAGTATAATAGGTTCGAGTTTATCGGAAAGCGCTACTGCCCGGGCTGAGTCAAGTGTATAGTCCTTTACTCGGCTCCTTCGACACCTGCGTGAATAGTTGGAGACCCGATAAATGTACTATTCAGTTGCCACAATACAGCTAACATAATATACAGTATAACTATATCTAAATAAGAAAATAAGTGATATTATTTTGAACAAGTGATGGACGAGTCCTAGCTTAACTAAAAAATTTAAAGATATTTATGTGTATGGCGTAAGTATAGTGCAAGATGCATCAATGGAAAAACCTCTTTAATATTAAGTTATAAGATTCAACTCCACAAATTCAAACATACTTACATAAATACAAGCTTAATAGGAACTAGTGAATATTAATTTCTGCGAATCATGATGAACTCGTGGTTAATCATCATCATCATTAATACTCAAACCTTCTCCATGTGAGAAGAGGCCTTTGCTCAGCGGTGGACATTTATAGACGAATGATGATGATGTTGGAGAATATTAATCAACTTGGGTCCCTGAGAAACGAATAACAATGTTTAAAGTTGAATCCCAACTTAAATTTCGAAAAGAATTATAAACTACACAATATCGACAAACTAACATAAGTTCAATGTTCCTGATTTATTGCAGCAGGAAGACAGGCTATTAGCTGTTATAGCCGTTTCGCTATAAATTGACCGGGCTACCATTGGAAAATATCGATTACGTATTTTTATTTTTCTTTTATCCGTACTTTAATCAATCTTAAACGGATTATTTTTATGAGTGGCCATAAATACAAAGTGGCGTAATAAAAAACTTATTGAAAGAATTCTTTTTTTTAATTGGCCTTCAAGTATCTCACACAGTACCTGAAAACATACTTACGTTATGTTTCGTGAGTAAAGTTCCTTCCTCAATCTCGAAAACCCATATCCATAATAAAGTTACTCTTTTAGTATTACAAGTTTTCAACAGGCAGCATCGAGTTATCGAGCGTATGCAGCCATTTTCCATAAAAAACACCCTTCACTTGAGTATACAGTCAATATCATTAAAAAAAGCACCCTGTAGTTATTATAATAAAACCTCTTTAAAGCTCAAAAGCAAAGTGAATACGTAAATCATTCTGTTATATCCCATACTTGTTCCGCATTTGTTAAGAAGGTTCAGGTAAGCAGCCTAAGTGACGAACTAAATGGAGACACATCGTAGAGACGCGAAAAGTTTGCCTCGGTAAGGAAAGAAATTTAGCGCACCTGCGACCAGACATTTTGTAGGCATTCTGTATGCTAAAATAGCTTTATGCGTCTCTCGTATACATTACATTATGTCGTGTGCTTTACCTACCTTTAAGTTTACGTCTCAATATCACTTTAGAACCGTCTTATAATTTAGTTTAATCAGAGTACGTACACAGAACATGATTCACGTCTTTTAAAACTTAATGAATATAAAGTGAACTGAGTGAATTAATCTTCTATTAGATTATTATGTATTATTTAATTATATAAAAAAGCTATGTAATATCTTGTTACACTTCACCTAACGGAACCCTTATTTTTATGAAAGTAAAATGTTCAGTCTTAATAACGATTCTTGATAAGTAAATTACATGAAAAAAAAACTATTCAGGCTAGTAGACCTCTTACTAATTAACAATATAAATATTGTAAATTTTTTTGCCAATACTGAAACCACTCAATACCTGAATAGGTTATGGGCCCAGGAGCGCAAGAATTGAATAAAGAGCAGTATAATAGAAATAAAGAATAACCGGCACGCGGAAAACCAAATATAGTAGCGTGGCTACAAAAACGAACTAGCATATAATCGCCATATTGTAAATATATGACCATAACAATTTCCATAAGTATTCGGAATGATACCGAACCATTAAAGTATATTTAATATCAATTATCCTGCTATAACTTCATTAGGAACTTATGTAGGATATAAGTTATGTAATAATAAGTAAAATTAGTTTCGGAAGTTAACTTAATAATAAAGTGATAAGGGTATCATCTGGTGTTGGCATAACTGACACATTGATTGGATACGCGAATTACCTACATGTTAATTTAATTGAGTTATCATTATAACCAAGTACATAATGTGAAATTACGTCACTTCTTTACATAAAGAATAGGATAGGATTATAATAGTAAAAAATCTCAATACTAACTTCTATCAACAACCTGCAGTACTGCGAAAAATTTCCCTATTAGCTTTGCCAGACTAATCTATCTCTATACTTAATTTCATTCTTATCGATTTAATAGATTTGTATGTGAAAAGGAAATTAACATACTTACATACTTACAAACTTTCGTTTTTGTAATATAAGGAGGATGTAGTCGATCTTTAATGTAACGGTTAGAATTGCTGTTTCATTTTAATCGACTTAAATATTAATTTAGGTATTAAGCAAATGTGTTGCAAACAAACTTGTTTCATAGAATAGTTTACAAGATATAAACGAACATTATTGGTTTTATACCACCTGATCTTTATATATTAGGTACAAATTTTTCTTTTCCTTGTAAATGTAAACTTTCTTGTCTTAGATCGTTAGGGATTTGATTTGGGAGAGAATAGGTTCTCCAATTGCCTAACTCATGAGGTAAAACACAAGCACAACAAAAGGTAACATATAACATATAAGGCTTGTTTTGGACAATTAGGTACAAAGGTATAGTATTAGATATACCGATAGCCGGCTAACGATGAAAACTAGTGCCGTGAAATCGAGAATCCGTGCCTGATACCCATCATTAGTTTTGGACTACAGTAACTATCGAATTATTAATTTTATAAGCCTTAGATATATTTGTAGATTTTGTTGTTTAAAGGGGACTTTTGTGGTGTACGATGAATACACCGTTACGTTTTTTCCTTAAAATACCTAAAAGAATCTATAGGATACGTATAAGTCGAAATGACACTTAAACATTTACATTAGTAGCAAGTTTTATAAGGTAATTGAAAAACTACAATCTGTCCATAAAATTCACTTTCAAACACGTTGTTCCATCCTTTAAGCGGCAGTTTAGTATTGAATGCTCGTTCTCATGATATTGCATCGATGTAGCTCCTTTAAGACCCGTCTTGATGCAGCTATCGGACGCAACAAGTTGCTAAACACGATACACTTAACTTAAAATGTTTGCACATTGAAAAAGAAATAATTTGAAAACCTCGTTCAAGGTAAAAGGTGATACAAAAACAAGCTCCATTAATTATTATTTGTGAGCTGTATTTTTCTTGTACTTAAAAAAATAAAATCTTTTGATCAAAAGTAAATCAATATTTACTTTTAAGCAATTCTGTAAATAACAAGGTCTTTTCACAAGTATCAAGACTCATTCAAACATATAAAGTATTCGTTCAATAATGCTGTTAAAATTGAATAGAAAATGTAACCTATTTTCTACATTTTTATTAGTAAATGCATTCGATTTCGTGGATGTATGTATGTTTGTTAACTTCGAGACACTTTACACAATTACTAGATAAATTGATATAGATGAAACTAGTGTTTTTATTATAACTTTCGTGAGACATTCTAAATTAATTATTATGTTTTCGGCTTACTCACGTAATAATTTGACGAGATACTCGACTAGTTTCAAGCCATGCTAGAGGCCCATATTCATGAGCAGCTTTCCGCGTCACGCGACGCGGCGACTGTCGTGCTGCTACTGAAACTAGTCGAGTATCTCGTCAAATTATTACGTGAGTAAGCCGAAAACACAATAATTAATCAAACTAGTGGCTGTAAATTATAAGAAACCCACCGTAGTACCAAATAGTTTTCACAAAACGACTGTAGGTGATAACATTTTTACGATGCGACACTTTTTAACATTTTATATTCTCTGTGAGTACTGGGCGTAACATAACGAGCGTCAAATCGCGTAAAAGAAGGCAACGGAATAGGGACTCGCTGGACTTATTTCGCAGGGCAATCTTAACTTATATTACTTGAAAACTTCTAAAAAAGGTCAAGAATTCTCTTAGTGTTACGATACTTTTTAGTGCACTTTGTTTGAAGTATTATTCATAAAAATCTTACAATAGAGTGCTTGTGTACTAAAAAAATGCTGATTTATTTAAATCGAAGTTGTAATAGTCGATAATACAATAACGATATGATAATTGATATTATCTTTTCATTCATCGTCATTTTTTCTTTTTAATCGTAATGTTACAGAATATTCTTCTCTTTTATCGCAGGTGCATTTACAAACACAATTCATGTACACAGCAAGCTCCAACCCGGAAACAATTTGTAGGTCACACAAAGAAAGGCTCCGTGTCGGAACACGAGACACGTTGCAGTCAAATTTCTTTACAATTCTACCTCATTTAAGGCCATCACAATACCATTATACTTTGTTAACTAATCTAGAATTAGATCTATTTCAAATAGCGACCAAATCTAAATAATAGTGAAGCAGCCCTGAATCTCCAAAATAGTATCAATTAATACGTATATATATAAACATACATAGATCTCTCAATTACCCCAGTTATCATTAAGATGTCAATCAAGAAGCATCGAAACACAAACACGAACCTATAATTGATAAAGAATAAATTGTGACGGGTAATCCCGACACCGCAGCGGGCCCGAATATTCCATCGAACTAATTAAAACTTGCAGGATCAGGTCGGCGGCTACGCTTTGATCACAAGTTCTCTTACTAGTGATTTCGATTAATTAACTTAGCTCTACTGAGACATTGTCATATTATTATTATTAAATAGATACATATTATGTACAATATATATATTGTATAGTATTTTCGGGTTATGCTGTAATAATTGGAACAACATTTATGTTGTCACGCCTACTATCATACGAGCTCGTATGTGCACAGGTGCGCACATACATACATTGTTTCTCCTTCTCTCTTCTCTAGTAATTTTGTAGTAATAGAAGTCGCTGTAATAAAAAGTGAGGCTATTAGGTACTAATTATACCGAATATAATACCAAACTAAACGATTTTCGACTTTTCGACGATTGACTGACGATATCCGCAGGGTGGCTGGCAGTGGTTGGATGAGAAAAGCTGAACATCGAGCTTAGTGACGTGCAATTGGGGAGGCCTATGTCCAGCAGTGCACAAAATCAGGCTGACGATGATGATGAATACCAAACTGCATACTGTTAAACAAAAAACGGAAAAGCAGCCTATTTTTTCCCTACTTGGTGGTCCTTACATTCGTTGCTAGTAGTCATACAGTCAAATTTGTAAATTATGTTACAAGTATGAACTGGATAGTCTACCACATTATACTGTAACTGAGTTGTTTACAGGATCAACTTCTAAGTAATATTCAGGAATTATTTACTCTGTGCAAAATCCTAAGTGCATCACAGAGACGTGGGTACATTATATAATCGCTTTAGCTTACAGTTCCTATTCATAATCTCATATGCGTTTAATAGTTGAATGCTTGCTAGATAATCCTTAAATCTTAGGAATCATATCCTTATATTTTATTGCTTATAATTGCAATTCAAATGGAAGTGAATTGGATTGTTACATTTTTTTGTTCCTATGGAACATCGTTTACGTTATTACAGTGCGTTTATTTAACCCTAAATAAAGAATAATGATGGTAAAGATATTTTATAGACAGATTTTATGCCTTTTATCAATGTTATACATATACATGTAATCTACTGGCATAACAACATATGTATGGCCACACTATGACGACAGCTATTTAAAACAAAATTAAGTCCTGATATCGATCGGCAAAATTCTATATTCATATAAATAACGCTACAGGCAAACACTTGTTCGAATATAAACAAGATAAATTTTATATTCTTGTAAAAAATATAAACTATAAGCGTTACCATTTTCCCGAGACAGACTATAAAAAAGAAACAAAAATATTGTCTTTGAATTTTCATGTCACGTTCCTTCCAATCTATTTGGACTCGCCTTGAGATTAAAAAAAATGGAATTGAATAATGATTCGTTGCATAACTTTGATACTTTGTAATTGAAAAATATTTATTATATAAAGAAAAAGGCGGGTAGGGCCTCAAGTTACCACGATTGATTTTTCTGATTCTACCAACTGATAAAAGGCGAGTAGACTACAAGAGGATTCTTTGCTAAAGGTACTCTTACATTTAACAAAGTTTCTATATTGGTCTAATCTGATTTAGTAGTTTGACCCGGCCATTGAAAACTTTTGAATGAGACGAGTTTTGTTTGTTTTCCATGTTGTTGTTGAGTTTGCTCTTCTCGTGCTTGTGTCGGGGCGAGCACGACTTTTTGTGCTTCAATTAATGATTAATTTTTGTATATAGAGTATTTTTGGATCATACAATTGTTATTTTACTTATGTCGGTCGAATTATGTGTTTTGATAACAAAAATTGTTTCATTATATCGGAAAAGGGAAGAACCTCTCGACCAAAAAATTACCACATCAGCCGAACAATATTTTAGTAAAATATATATTCGGCACCAAATGGTTCTCTTTACATACATGCCTTAGATTTTTATTGGACAGAAACTACAGAACGCTTTTCTTTGCTTAAATTTTTAAGCAACAACAATGGTTTCACATAAAAAGTCTCAAACACTATTATTTCCACTCCTTCCTTCCTAAATTAGCCGACAAGCAACTGTCACCAAACTATTAACAACTAGCTAATTGAAAATAGCATTTACATTGTACTCCAATTAGAACGTGATTAAATATTCGAGAACTTAATTTCTCAATAGAAACGCTAGCTTCGTCTTAATTTGCAATTAGTGTTGTTTCAAACTGTCTTGGGGAAATCGGTTGTCGGTAGAAACACGTGTATATTCAATGAGATTGATGTATCAAATCGGTGAAGCATGTATAGAATTTTAAACACCATCAGAATACCTATACTGTGTCGATTGAGCTTATTTTCAAAGGTTTTTTTTTTTCCTGTGACACTGTCTTCAGTTAACCAGGAGATCAATTCGATCTCTTCTCGCACGTATTCGGTAGGTACAATCAGTTGAAAAGTATGCATTATACAATAAAGTTACTTGCTTCGTGGTCTTTGTCAACCCTTGTCCTGGATCCCAATTTATTTGGGGTCAGTACTTTGTCTTACTTTCAAACATCTTTATCAGCCGTCATCTCGCCCCTCGCTATATCGTCTTATGCGCCATCCATCCTTTTCTCACCCCTTCTCTTAAAACAGGTCAAATAAACATTGATATGTAAGTATGAAAAATGTACCAAGAATCTTTTTAGGCGTTCGTATCGAGATTATAGGAGATGATTATCGACACATCAGATTTATGTGTGCGTGTGCTAAAAAGGGGTCGTGCTTTTGGGTCAATGGATACAAATTTATAAAAAAACCTAGTGAAATGTACCGTGGATTGAATACACCTGAGCCAATTGATAGTGATGGCATTTCCTTTACGGAGTTCGGAGTGTCTTAAAAACAAATATGTTTGTATAACGTAGTATGTATTCTTGTTTACTACATTATAATTAAAAATGTCTTTCTCATTCATTTAATAAGTAAATAATTGTGTCATCTCCATAGTAATTAATTAGTTTTGAACCTAATTGGCACGCTGTAGCTTTCCCAAGGTCGAAAACACAAAAAGGTCTTCATTTACTTAAAAAAAACTTACTAACTCTACTGTTACAACAACCTCACACTAGCTACTGATTCACTTACAACTTTAATCTTACTTAATACAAGTTACGACTAAGACTTGCTCATAGACGCGAATGTATTATGTTATTTCTAAGTAAGCGTATAAACTATACTAGTAGAGCAGCAGCAATTTTCAGGCGCAGGTATAAATTAAAAATAATCTAGTAATGAAACATTTTCTTCGTGCACATGAACATGGTTCTGTAGAAAATAGTTGAAAATTTTAAGGGCGTTTTTTAAAAGAAATAGTAATATAAAAGATTTATGTAAGTGCTTTTTCAAGCCTAATAATTGTAATAAATTATTTTATGTACAAGTATAACAATCAATACACTCTTAATAACTACAATACTAGCTTAACTGTCTTTTTCGATTCTCGGTAGATACTGGTAAAACCTGAAAGTGCTTTCAAACTCAGCGTTATGTCTTATGCAACAATACGGACCCAGGTATCAAAATTAAGACGTCATTCCCGCCAGTGCCTGCAACCGCTCCACTAACGAGGTTGTCAAAAAAATAATAAAAAAAATCGCGTTTTATTTCAACTATCTACCGAACGTTCTGACGGAGACACAGCGGTAAAGTAATGGGATCTCTGTGACAGTTTTTGGGCACGGTACCCAAAAAACAATTTTGTTTACATGTGACCTAGTTAAAACGCTCACTCACATTTTGTTAGCGTTAACATGACACTGTCCTTCGGTGAAAATGACGTTCCCGCTAATATCCACAAAGTTAAATATGAACTGCGTAAACAGGAGATGCGTTTTGTTAACGAAAATAAAAATATTCATTTGTAGATTATGAGAAGCCCTTTCACATCGCACAGTCCGATAGTGCACAAGAACGGGGTTTTAATTATTTACAGATGCGTGTACACATGTATATATTTTAATACATGGCCTGTTCTATTTAATACATTATACAGTAGTATATTTCTGATATAACTTCATTGGTATTATATATAAATTAAACTTGTGGGTCTCAGTCCTAACCTAACCTTACGCAGCAACTCAATTTTAATTAAAATCCCTTCACATTGCAACTCACGGTCTGTTAGACATATTCGGTCATTTATTTTGTAATTTCTTGTTATTTAAGTCATTATTTGAATGGCTAGTAAATCGACAGGCGACATTTGTAAGTATATAAAACAGAATGCATGGCACTTAACAGAATGTATATTTAATTTCTATTAAATAAACTATTTTTAAATAAAAACTATCGTGAGGCATTCTACATTTATTGAAAATATCAAATTACTTACATGAAATAACAGAGAAATTATTAGTTGGCTGTGTGACATCGCCATGACGCGCATGCTGCTCATGAATGAAGAGTCCCGTTGTACTTGAAACTAGTAGAGCTTTTCTCAGTTTTTATCACGTGAGCAAGTCGTTCTTTTCAATATATTAACAAAAATGCCCAAATTTTCATCAATAAACGTTTTTTTTTTACCTTCCTTGGCAACAACAACAAACAATTATATAATTTTTATGTGACATTTTTACATCGTCACCACTTTCTTCGCCAAAGAGTAAGACAGCCCTAGCCCAGTAGCCAGTAGTAGTGTTGTACTAACCAAACAATTTACTTATTATATTTGCCACCTTTTATCATAGTCAATAATAATCAGCTTTAAACTCATCCTTATTCGTTATTGACATTACAAGAATTTGCCCTTGACATCTAATAGGTAACAAGTTAACCAAAACTTGGATACTTGGATCCAACATTTGGGAATGGGACAGTTATGAGTTTGTGGTGTTAAATCCAGCCGTAGTTGGTTAGTTGGCCAACTTATAGCTAACTCGATAAGTACCGACCTAACAGTTACTGGGTACTATAATATATGGGATATGTTATTATAATATATGTATATAACTGTAGTTGTTATTTTTCTTCCTATGAAATCAGTGGTAAATGAAAAAATGAGTCTTTAAAATTCTCCGTAGCTACAGCCCTAAGCTCAATATATAATGGCGTAAGTTGGTTATTTATTTCTTTCATTGCATGACTGAGGTCGTAGAATAAGCGCGACGCATCGTGCCACCCAGCACTGTCTCGGTGGGACACAAATCACACCTCCGCTTTCTTGTCTTGTACAAAAAAACTATTAACAATAATTTGTCTTTCAGATAATCGAACAATACCTACGATTCGTCAATTTTCAAGATAATTTAGTTCTTATTATAATAAAAATCTATTTCATTTTATATTACCAAAAAATATAATGGAAGTCACTTGTTCCATGTCATTTGAAGTACTGGTATTTAATAATAAATAAAACCTGTACCGCCACTACAATGAAAATAAAATTGTTATATTTTTGGAAAGTCAAGGGATGTTTTGGAATTAAAACATTTCGGTGTTTAGAATCAGGTTCGGGTAAATACGCGTTTATAAAAAATAGAAAGATACGAGCTTAAATTATAATTTACCTTGAACGTAATAAATAAGCGAAAATCCAAAGATCTTTAAGAAACTAGATCAAGAACATCATTATATCTCCATTCTTTTATTTCGTAGAATATCACAGACGGGATCACAACTAAAGTATATTTGTTCTTATACCGACAAAAATAATATATCTAGATCAAGTATCTACATAGTAACTACGTGATTAATGATATTCTTACTCTTAATGACAGATGATGCGACCCATGATGTTCAATTCTCACACGGAACAATATTTTGTCTCATCTAAAAACGTTTTTTGTATGATATATTTAGATATGTATGGGGAATTGTGTGTTTGTAAATACACCTGCAACACAAAAGAAATATAAAGGAAGGGTTACGTTTAAAAAAATAATATATTCAATCCATAGGGCACACCGTACCTTCTAATATTACTTCAATAAGTATTATTAATACCCTACCTTCACTAGAGATACAAAAGAAATTAGAGATTCAACTGTTGACGCACCCATTGTATGATCCGAAGCTGCGGTAAAGGATTGATAGCTAGAAAGCCATGTATTCGCTATTCGATATGACCGACGTCGACGTTCTAAATGGAATATTGTAGGCCATTCACGAATGGTTTTAGCATATTAACATTACAACGTCAATGGTTAAATAGAATAACGATCGAACACTTCTGCACAAGTATTGCTTTGAAGGAGAACATCATCTATCTACGATGAAAAGATGATGCATGCCATATCGTGCTGTTTGAGAGTTTGATACTTAGATCAGAATAGGTCCCGATATGCATCTTGAGGTACTCCAAACCTTTATTATTGCAAAACATTAACGATTTTGTCACATTTAATGGTAAGATTTCATTTTTATCTACTATAACTGTTAGCTAGTTTTTAACATGTCGATAGCTATTTTGTGTTAAGGAACATGTTAGCCAATTTCAAAATTATTTTAGTGACGAAACTGTGGCGAATGCCTCGTACAAAACTATGAAACATACTTTTTAAGAATTTCGACAAAAGTTACTTCTTACTTCTGAAAAATAAAACAGTTTTGTAATCCAAGGGTTAAGGTTGTTTTATTGTTGATAAGTTAGTGCTTGCTTTTATAATCGTATTACAATGTCAACATTATGACACCCATGACACACTCCATACTTTTATTCTAAAAATAAAATATCGGTTTAAATTTTGAGCTCTAGGTGGTTTTATTAACAATTAGTAATTGCTTGCTTTTATTTTCTATAGAGGAGACAACAACATGATATCCTTTTAAATGTTTTTTCTTCTTTAAACAACTTTTCCCACATTACGATATCGGTATAATAATACGAAAAGCGGATGTGATTTGAACATTCATACAAAACACACATAGTACATTAAATTTTCATTACAAGACGTCAAATTGTTTGTAAGCTTTGGAAGTTTCTTAGTAAAAGGATTGATTACGTGCCAATATAAAGTTGGCACCAAACAGTTATTTCATGAAACATTAATTGATTGAAACCTCTGAAGGCAAAGCTTAAATTGGCCAATTGGGTAAGAAGGGTCAGTACTATATAAGTATAATATTACGTAAAACGGAAAGTGAGGTTTAGACTTGTTTCTCGTCTATAATTGTTTTTGGTTCAGAATAGTAACTATTTACGCGTATAACAGTAGTTTGCTTATTTTATGTGATAGGTTGCCAAACGCATACGAGTTATTAACTATAGGGAAGGATTGGGCTTAGTAACCTCACTCTCACGGCGGAACACAATATGCTGTTTTACGCCGGTTTTCTGTAGGGCCGTGGTATCACTTCAGTCGAGCCAAGCCATGCGTGTCCAAACACTGAACTTATTCAACTTCATTACATTGTATTATCCTCATTTCTTGATAATTACGAAGAATTAGATAATATTGTAAATCCGATAATATTCTAACCACACAGCCACGTTTACAACATGTAAAATAACGAGGCTGTCAGTAATGAGACAGTAATTAATCTATTTCTACTCATAACGTCTTATTTAATGTTGTGGAAGGCGGGGCAGGAAATACCTTAATTTTCTCTTAAGTAATTACATATATAACTCACTTTAGGGTAAGTTAAAACCACAGGACGATCCTTCAATGCTTCTCAAGTTTCATCATATTCTAATACCTTTTCATTCAGGCACACTAGTTTACAAGCACATAGCCTTAATTAAGTGTGGGAAAGCCATGTTTTAGCATGAATGGGCTAGCTCGAACGGAGTGATACACGGCTACACAGAAAACAAGCGTGAATCAGTACTTACGTTGTGTTTCGCCGTGTAAATGAGGCCACCGGAGGAATTTCTACCAATAATATTCTTGCATTGAAAACTTTTACAGACCAGCTATTACATAAAAGAAACGACTGTTAATTTATCAAACGAACCGTCAATAATATGAAAACACCAGCTGGTGCAACTTTTTCATTAAAAATCCACGGCAAGGAATAAAAATAGGTACTGAAACTCCATTTTCACAGAGCAACAAAATTTGTAGATAATTTGCAATCCTGATATAGTATTCACATAGTTAAAAGTTGAATTACATTTGTGTATTATGACTGGCATGAACCAAATTACATTGTTTTGTGTTTTAGTTTCACATGCACCGCTACATGTAATATTATGCGAATAAAATTATCATGTTTAACTTTTTCATATGTATTAGAATTGGAAACTCTAAAATAATGTTGCCGAAGTTCAAAGAGGATTTGAGAATTGGGGATAAAAGGAGGATTTTTGGGTCTCTGCTTCTACGAAACCCAATCCCAAGTCTCCAAAAAATCTGAAAGGGCTGACGAAGCATTTGTATCTTTTGTGCATTGCTTGCCGCCAAATGATCTATCGGCTAGTTTAATCGTATTACAAGTAAGCATCGCTCCGGTCTTTACTATACGTTGTTAATGGACATCATTCCAAATAAGGATCTTTTTTTTAATACTATCTTTTTTTTTAATAATATATTAAAAAAAAAGTTTACCTTGCATTGTCTGCCTTGTTATATTTTTAAATTTATTCCTCAAAACGACACTTTAATGTGTTCTAAACTAGAAATACTTATAAGGAGATTCACACTTTAAATAAGTCCCAGATCCGTTTTGTAAGTATGACCGAATAAATCGAGGTAAATATTAGATCATTGATAAGTTTTTATGTTGAATTTTGTATAATAATAATAATTTGCACAAGAAACAGTAATTATAAAAGTTTGCGACTTAAAAATGAAGGTAAAACCTTCTCTGTTTTTTTCCACTCTCTAGAAAGGAACAGTGTACACGTACGCTGTTGCTGCTGCTGTGCAATGTGGGGTAATATATTATTTTATATGAGAGGATTTCAATTTTATTTACAATTCCAATCACCAAACTCGAAATACACAAATGAATAATAATCTTTCAATCAGGCAATCACAAAGTTATCTTAAGTTGAAGTTTTTAAACTTTACTTCATCAATGGTTTCACAAAAATTGGAGCCTATATACACTCGGAAGTTGGTGTTAATAAATAAATTAATATGTATAAATACAAAAAATAAATACGTAAAAAAATAAAATATAATAGTAGTACATTCCTCAGCAGTACACCAACTTACCTTGAACGAGTTAAGCAGAGCAGGTATGGTCCATAAACCATTTTTAATGAAAGCCTTTATACAGAAATTCTAATCCTATTTAGCCTTATCGATCAATCAATCTTTAAATGATTACAAATAAAACTGTTATATTTCAAGTTCAGTTCTATGTAAAGAAATTTGTTTTTAAGCATAACCTTACTTAATTCTACGTAATAAAAGTACCCACGTGTTTGTTTGTACGTACACGTGTATTGTTTAAGTGGATATTACGTATATATATTGGCGTTAAGGAAAATTATATTATTTTTCAAGCACCGATAGCTTCTGTTATTTGTTCGTGTTAAACTAAAATATTATTGAGACAATGCCCCAGAAGTGTGTGTATACATATATGTATGTGTATTTATATCTTATCTGACTCTTACTAATATTATAAATGCGAAAGTCACGATGTTTGGATGTTAGTTACACAATCACGCCGAAAAGTCTTGACAGATCTGGGTGAAATTTGGCACATGCATAGGATACACTCCGGAATAGGACATAGGCTACTTTTTATCAACATGCCACGCAGGAGAAGCCGCGAGCGGAAGCTATAATTCCTATAAAAATGTTGAAATTTGAAACCGGAGGTTACTTTATAAAGAAAATCTTCAATAAAGTTAGTATGTATGTTTATTAAAATATCATGCGTCATTATTATATTGTTTTTCTGTGAAGAAAGAATAAAATTTGATGAAGTACACTAAATTGATATAAGCAATCAATCGTTCGTCTCTATTTATTCCATTTCACGTACTATCTTGAAGTGTCCACTAAGTGATTAATATGGAACTCAATCAATCTTCCATCTTTCACGCAGTGACAGTACGGTAGTTGAAATTATTCGTTGAAAAATACTTGCTTCTGTGTTTTACCTTTAAACAGAAAAAACAACTTGTTTCCGTTGCAAGTTGACGCGAATGAATTCATTTTAAACCTTTTTTATTCAGGTAACTGTAACTATGTTTGATCTATTATTTAAATGTTTTATTATATCTATTTATCTAATATTGTTAACGCAAAAGTTCGTAAGTTCAAGTAAAATTTCATAAAAGTTCGTTTTACGTAAAAGAGTAAAGCTATTGCCAACTAAGCATCCGATAGAACCTAGTTGTGATAAAAATATCTGTGTAATCTAAAATAATGTACAAATTATTTTAGTTATTTACCTAAACGAGATTAAACTCTATTAATAATTTAGTAATCTTGAAATACAAACAAACAAATTATGAACACAAACAATAGAACGGTATTAAATTTCAACAAATTTTCAATATAATTACCAAGATACATTTATTGGAATTGATAAATTTTAACAACTGAAAATTTAACAATACGGGAGGAAAATATAAATATAAAATAAAAATATAATAAATATATAAAATTGTGACGGTAGAATAACTATCTCATGGTAAAATTTAAAGTTTTAAAATCCGTGAAACAAAAGTCTTAAAAACCTCAAAGAGCCAATATCACCACAAATGGGGTCCAATACGTCAGCGCGGGTCGGGGTTGCGGGGTAAGCGCAATGATATACCGCGGCCTCGGCCTAGGCCAAAAGCAGGAACTGGGTGGTATTTAGTCAGTAAAGGTCTGGTACTCCAAGCAAAGCAATGTACATATCTATACTAATATTATAAAGAGGTAAAGTTTGCAAGTTTGTATGTTTATAAATTTGTAAGTTTGTATGTAGGGGGTAATCTTTGGAACCGCTGGTCGGATTTCCAAAATTCTTTCACTGATAGGTAGTTACAATGTTTCTGAGTGCTATAGGCTATGAAACATCACGGTACGATCAAATGGAGCCGAACAGCGAGCGAAACCGCGCGGGAGTAGCTAGTTATATATATTTTGTTCACATATCGCGACAGGATTTCGATGAAGATCATAAACAAAATATTTGTTCATCTTTTCTATAAGAAGCTTAAATACAAAATCAACGCCGTATCTTAATAAATTAAATACACAATTATGTTAGAGTAGAATAGGAAATGAGGTACCCACAATCTACTACATAAATACGTTCAGGAAAATCCGATTATATTTGCGAAATACTATTGTGTGAGGGGATCCGGCCCTTGTTATTTACTTACTATATTAATACTGTTTGGAATATTTCGAAATGTTTATGCCCAACAATTAAAGAAACACACAATGGTCGAGTTCCGTTTATTATTTTCATCAGAATAAATTTGCATTGTTGGGCATGTATTCTTTGAGCCGCGCTGGGTGGACAAGGGCATAATATATTTTAGCAACAAGATTATTTTCTGTGAAGAACCCTTCACACAAAACAAACAAAAAGACTTTCAAAATAAATCTCGGAAAGCTTTCATTAAGTTACAAGTACGTACTTATTTCAAGATTGCTTACGGTTTTACATTATGTAACGTAGACAGGCATACACTCAAAATATTATGCTGCGAATCAAATAATTTGAGAATCGCCCAATGAACAAATCATTCGAACGTCACATTCATCAATTTCAATTCAACAATGCTACTGAACGTATGGAACTGGCACCAACAATAGAAGACATTAACGCAGGTAGACAGCAAGAAACATTTCCCTACAATAAAGCGAAATTCCGCTAGCGCTGAGGAAGCGGGATCTGCAAACGAGTCATATAAATTATGCACAAAATGAAACATAATGATGTAGACATCTGTAATGTAAAACGATCCTTATGTCATTTATACTCCCAGCAAAGTACGTGCCATGAAAAGGTCAATTCAATATCGTGGTGTCGAAGAAATATTGAAGAATTTTCAATATTTTTCGAAGTGCGAAGATAGTAGAGATCGTCTCGAAATCAACTATTTCTAAAATTAATAAAAAATTCTTCAAAATTATTTAGACATCGGTTAATATTTTAACAATGTTGTATCTATTTAGAATTTCTTAGAAAGTTATTTTATTTTTTGTTTAAAATAGCTGTGACAGGTAGTTTATAAGTCTTTTGTTATTTATAGTAAAATTTTGTAACCACACCGATCTGGAATATTGTACGTTGACTTTATTAATAATGTCACAGTCTGACCGGTTAACTGAGAGTTATTTATTACATGATGTGAATTTTATGTACAGATCGAAGTTTAATATGAATCATTTATACTGTCGTATATCATCTGTTATAATCGTAAATTTTGGTAGATGACTTAAAAACTGTACTCGATAGTCCATCCTCTACTACGAAAGATTAATCTAAAGCCCATAATTGATGCAACCATTAACCTAACCTAACCTTAAAGAGGAACATAGCTATAATATTATAGTATATTATTATTAAATCCATTCATAAGTACAGTATGTTTCTCTTTGTATGACGCAATATGTCTCTGAATACTTCGATGATGGATTGCGGGAATGACGACATTACGACATTGCTAGATAATATATAAGTCTGGTGTTTGTTTATTTTTCAATGTCCATTCAACTTAAGGCACAACGACACAGTAACTACAATTTCAGTGAAAATTGTAGCTACGTAAAGAAAAGTATATCGAAAATTACCTTCAGTGTTCATACCGCAGAGATTGCCAAAAGCAATGTTGTACTGCTGATCAGCTTGGAGCAGGAAAAGGATCTGAGTTTTAATTCCCTAAGAGACTTTCGCTTACTACTATAACCTGCGATGCATAAAAAAATACACGAACACACCTACGCTATCAACGCGATAGACTATTTTATTTTTAGGAAACTAAAATAATGCACAAAGGATAAGCAGCTACTAAAATAAAGTCAGTTCAACGCCCTTAACCAGTAACTATAGAACTTCCGTAAAAATTCATTCGTTGACAAACGTAGGTCTTATAACCATTGTCAGTCGCGTGACTTCAGTGCTGTTAATGACATACTGTCAACGGACGCAGTAGGTCTTTATGGTCAAAACATTCATCATTTCACATCGTATATTCGTGATTGACAACCAAAATAATTATCGATGACAGCTTTAGGTAATCCAACGCTACAATGTCCAGTTTTGTTAGAATAAACTTCAGTAACAGGTACCGTGACAGGTTTACAAACGACCACCACCGGTTTAATCACTCACCGCGCTTAAGCTGTACATCCAACAAAAACTCGCCATTTGTCAAAAAGTTACAATTTATTTTGTTAAAAAATAGCAAAGTTTGGATTATTGTAAAACAAGTAATTGTATGAAATATTGTTGTGCCGAACCCTGAAAGCAATCATTTTTGGTTCGCCAACAGCAACGTTCATTTGTCCAAAACTTTGTTACTGGGTCGAACTACTTTCTGTCTACATCTTATGGTGATAAATCTATGTAACTTTAGAAAGTATCTACTCAACTTTGAACGGGTAACTACTCAGAAAAACTTCGAGTTGCAAGTACTTTTACTTTTTAGATGAAAGAAAAATCTTAGGTTATAGTGGGACACCCAAATGCAGAATTTATTACGTAAACATTAAAATTTTTCATAGTCTTATAATAAAGTTCGTATCAAATATTTTCCCAAACACACAGTCTCATTTTTATTTGAGACACTACAACATAATTGTTTTATTTTTAATTTCTGAAATCTGAACTAAACAAAAATAACCTAATAAATTCAGTGGTGTACTTAAATATTAAACCTATTTTGGTAATGCGAACATGTTCCATAAATACTAAATACACGATTTCTTTTCAGCCAAACAATATCGCTCCACTTTTAAAATGTTTTACCTACATAAATAATAACCTCTCAACAATTTTAATGGAATAGGCTTTCTCTGTACCTATCTTAAATGTAATTTATTTGTAGTGTAAAGTCAAGTAAGAAATATGATCGCCACTTAACTTAAAATGGTTTTAAAAATATCTCTGTGGCCATTCCAAGTCTTTAAGTGTCAAGGGCAGTAAGATATATGAACTGGAAAATATTTTGGGGTAGCGTTATTAACTATTTTATTTCAACGGTACATCTGTGGGAGAGATGAACAGTATTTGTCAATTATATTCTTTGATATTAACTACCAATGAGTTCAAAACGTATTAAAACTAATTCATCATTGAGTGTGGGAGCCATGCTTCAGCACGAATGGGTCGCCTCGACCGTAGTGATACCATGGCCTCACAGAAAACCGGAGTGAAAGAACCGCAGCATTGTGTTTCGCCGTGTGAGTGAGGTTACCGGAGGCCCAATCCTTACCCTCCCCCAATCCCTCCTCAATCCCTAAATCTCCAATTCCTTAACCCTAAAAGGTCGGCAACGCACTCGTAACTCCTCAGTTGCGGGTGACCATGGGCGGCGCTGATTGCTTACCATCAGGCAATCCGTATGCTCGTTTGCCGACCTATTGCATATAAAAAATAAATAAAAAAAATATTTTAAATATCGGATTGTCTACCCTTAATCATGTTTTTAAACGCTTTTGATAACTGAATCAAACACTTAAAACAAAGACTTGATTACCCTCAAAAGGATCATTGACCTGTTACATTGAACTAACATATAAACAATCATACTACTCACACTACCAATCTTAATAATGGAATCAATAATTTTCAAGGACATGTTCGAAGTTGTTCAATATTTTCTGTGACAACTAAGTAACATGTTCTCGGATTTACGAAACGAAATCGATATACAGTTTGTATTCTACCGTAATTGTACTGTACGGCTACCAAAAGTTGCAGATTAAAAAACTCCGAACACACGACCCGTTGTATACCTGATAGGTATAAAGTTTAAAAAAAGTTTGATTCCAATCAAGGATTTTCAATTTCCTTACTGCATTCATTTGATAAACTATTGAACAATGCACCAGCAGAAATACCTGCATGGCGGGTATAAATATTTGAAGAAGAACTAATTTCGTTCCATGCACACACATTGACCACCCACTATTCATATCTGCATTAACTGATACAGAAGTACTCTTAAAATTTGAGTGTCCAAAAATGGAATTTAAAATGTAGTCCTTTAGGTTCGTTATTGTGTTAGTAGTTGTATTTCCGTTGTTTTCATCAGGTCATCAGTTATATCTGTTCTAGCATGACTGTGACCATCCCCCAACTAGGTTAGTTCAAGGCCTGAATGACCATCCTCATATTATCTTCCCGATAAACTTATGTGACATAGATCTATACGAATTACGTTCTGTAGTCAAATGGATCTGGTACCTAGGCTATTCAAATATTGTGAAACAGGCTGTAAGCCTTAACCAGATCGCTGTCTGTTCTTAACGTTTCAGTCGATTCGACATTTTGGGTAAGACTTGTTTGGACCGAGAGTCGACACAATTCGGAGATGTTAGGAGTAATTAACAAAACATGACATTTTAAAAGAGTTACCACGCATTTTTTACGTAAATTTAAGAGACTGATTATAATTAGTCGGTCATCGTTCAGATTTTGAAAGAAATTTTAATTCTAGAATCTGACAACAAGGAATAATTTTAATTATTCTTTTACGCAAACTTTTTCTTATAATATATCAAGTTAAACTCATGAAATCAAAAATCTGCTTATATTATGTGCCTAAATTCAATGACCGTAGACTAAATATTTGATAGCTACAAAACGAAGTTACAAAATAAATTTATAAGTAATCCATTTAAAAAATAAAATCAATATAAAGTTTGACGAAAAGAAAGCTAAAAAGTCTATAATCAAAAATTTTGATGCGCTTATTTCAAAAACAAAACATCAAATCATATCCGAGACCTTCAACAAAATAAGATTTGCAAATAAAATATTAGAAATTTAAAGGCACATCACAAGCTAGCATCGATTTCTTTCACGGACATTCTGCTCGTTAACATTAATAAATGTTCACTGAATACTAGAATATTATTCCGCGCTCGTTGAAGCAAATTATTAGCGTTATCAGAGATCAGAGAGAAATGTATTTCATGCGCGATTTTATTGTAAATTCTCGGAACGATAAGTCGAACTTGCAGCTTTATTCTTATATTGATACTATGTAAATACGATGTTCAAGGTTGGGCCAAGTTCAATGTTATGTAAGGGCTGGCACACATTGATACGTTGTACAAGTTTTATAAGTATTTATTTAAATAGGTCATACACGTGCTTACGTCTTCTTTGCCATCGGTGTTTTCTTAACGGAAATATTAATTCCACATCTTTGTATTTTATAACAAAATGTTTTCGATTTTTATTGAATTGTATGAATGTTTTGTTTCAAGCGGAAAGTGCTAATAATCAGCCTACAGATACTTAAATATTAAGTCGTACGTGTAGTGAAATTTTGTCTTCACTGATGTCTGGAGCCGCTGTACTTAAATTCGTTTAAGTTCGTTAGTTGTCGGTCGATTTATGTGTAGTAGTGAGTATTTATTTTAAGTGGATTTTAATTTTGTACGGTCCTTAGTGTTGGTTAAAAGGTACTACGCGACTGTAATTTGTTATATACTAAAATCCCTTAAACAAATGAAGAGTAAAAAGTTATGTATTATATACAGCTATAGATATAGTAAATGTTTTGATGTAACTCCCGCGCCACCAACAAATCGTTTGACGATACTTAGTTACAGTCAGCCTACAAGGTCTGCAGGTGTCCTATGTAGTATCAGGCCTGTATCCATCATGTCAGGCATCAAATATCTACTTCATCTCTCAACATCAACATGTTCGGAGAATCTAGCCATGACCGTGAAACTAGAGACGATAGTGTAGGCCTGGTATTGAGTTCAATATCACTCGGGAAAGGTAACCAGGGAAATTTTGGGAAAGTGTGTCAAGGATCAAGATCAACCGTTTTATATTTATTTTGATTAGTGATTATTATTTTTTGCTGGATTGGGTTTTGGTTTCGGTAATATAAAGATATGAATGATAAGTTAGTGATGACAGAGTTGAGTAATGAGTACATGGTTACCATCTCTTCTCTTTCTGCGGGTATTGTTAAGAGATATGTTTGACTTTGAGCTAAGATAGCAAACAAATGTGATGCTTTTAAACTGCAATCCGTATCCGACCGACCGTTGACATTATGCTAAACGTCTCTTCTGGAGAGGACGCCCTTATTCCTTCTTCATTCAATGAACTCTGAGCAGTTTTTATTGCATAATATCATGAGTTCATAGCATTCTTATTACAGAAAAATCAATAGTCGCGGTACGGATCTTCATATTTATTATTTTAAGAGGTTTTATGCTTTACATACTTCAGTGGTGAAAGCTTTACTAAACTTTTTACCTCATAATAGTTCGTTCTCTATGCACATTATTTTGACCCAAGCGCAAACGGGGTTAGAACGATGTTAACGTTGTTACTCGTACTACTTCCTAAACTTATAAAGATTATCCGCAGGGGAAACAGCTCGCTTAGCGGTAGAAGTAACATTTTCGAAATTCGTAGAGAATATTATCTAAGTAAGGTAGCTATTTAAATTATTGCTGTAGTTTTTCTTAAATAAGTTATATAAGTTGGCGAATACAATAGAAACCAACAACAATATGAGTAAGTAAGATATATTAAGTAACATAATAATTTTATTAAATAATTTTGCTACAATACCTGGTACTAAGCGAAGCTTCAAATTTATTCGTTTTATTTTATATTATAGAGAATGCTGTAAATGCTATAGAACCTATTCGCTGTAGTTTTTATTGTGAGCTTGTTCTATAGGAGTGCTCCGGTAGCATAATGGCAATTGAATGCCGACAGAATGCAATGGTCCTCGATAAGCGGAAGGTCTCTTGGCTGACTTCAATTAACGCCGACCACACGAGATAGCCCGTAGCCTACTATCGTTTATTTAATTTTTTTTTCAATAGACTCTTTTGTTGACAAAGAAATGGCGCGCACTCGGTGGAATGCAATCAATTGCAGAAATAACTCGTATTTACGCTGAAGGTTTAGTGAACATATTTATTTATTTCCGTCTCATAAAAGTCAACACCGTCAGTACTCTCGCTTTTATACAGCATACCTAGATTTCTTTTGTTCAAATTGTTAGGTCAAAAGTTAATGAAAATTATATTTATGTTTCAAGCAGCAGGTGGTGTATGTGTGCTGTAAGTTTCGGTATTCATTAAGGTGACCTACATTAGTTACTAACACTGCAAGATCCATTGTTCTAACGTAAAGTTTGTTGAATGAAATCATGGTTAGTTAAATGTTAATGTTTTGTTTTGGTGCGGGAGTAAGCGAAAGTACTAACTATACATATATATAGAATTATAAGTCATTTTAACTTGGGACCAGATTGCGTAGTGCATCTTATTTTTACGTGAAAGTGATCGAAACTTCACTTTGGTTATTTCACTGATTGGTTGGTCAATTTGGAGAAAACCAATCAAAATATTGAACGTCACAAGCGTGTTCACCGTATTTACGTAAAAATAACTCGCACTAGGAACTTTGTACTGCATCAGGTGTGGTAATAGTCCTTCGTGTATGTTAAAATTGTTTGAACAACTCCTTAGAACATCGAAGTAGAAGACCAGATCAGTAGTATCAGCTTCTGGTTCGGATCCAGTGGGAGAAAAGGCCTAGGTGTTGTCTCTACGACGACCACCCGAAAGTCTCGGTGGACCGCGAGTAAAGGTCTATGGGCGAACAAAGGAAGCTCGTTGCCCGTGCAAAACCAACCCTGATCAAACGGCGCGTAGAGATCCGGGCTCGCCTCACTCAAAGATCCATTAGACCACCATAGATTAAAGTCAATGTCCATCTAGGGTTGCGGGTGCAGGCGCACTAAAGTACCGGTGCCTCAGCCTGGAACTGAAGAATGAACGAAATGGTTTTGAGTCAGTAAGAGTTTGCTCCAACGCTTTCTCTCACTCCACTCAAGGCGGTGGAAGTCATCTGATGATTTTACCTCATAAGAAAACATTAGCAGCTTTTGTAAATACCAAATCACCGAAACAAACATCAATATTATTGATATTTTACAGTTCAATGTCAATCAGATTAATAAATCAATCCAGTAATGACGAAATGACATTCGAACTAATTTATTAATTGACTACAACCGCATATCTGTTTACTAACGCAAGTATAGTTCAATGTCATGCAGACAATAATCCGTTAGCGAAACGTTTTAGATTTGTTTTCAAATTATTATCCATTATATATTTTTTAAATTGGTAATTGAATTTACTACTTTTTCATAAAAATATCTTAATATCCTTGTAGGAGATAAGTAAATGAATTATAATTCAATTTATTCTACACAATTTAGACAAGTTTAGTTTTTCTTTTTTATGGAACGTTTTGTTTTCGTTTCTTTTTGTTAGTATGAGTATCATAAGTCGAAGTACGTAACAACTGCAATTTAATTATTAACCGTGCCATCTTAAAATATGCAGTAATCAATAGTGAATGCCGACCAAAACTAACACACAGAGTTCGCTTTAGGGCAATTCATATTTAAAAAAAAGCGAATGGTAAATACATTATAATTATTTTCATATACAAATAGGTTTTATCACATCAAATCATCAGCCTTCAAGTCACACGATGGAGGTTTGAGCATTACTCACAAGTTTACAAAGCTCGCTAAAGATGGATTGGTTATTTCAAAATGAGAAGTCCAAATCACTATGTTTTTCTTTACCGTTTTATAGTACTAAGGCATGATCATTTCTGTGATTATTATGACCATTGTAATCTTTTATTACTTCTTAACTTTCCGAATTATACTTAATACTAAAAATAATACTAAAAATTTATGTAATAATTTAATTGTTGTAATAAGTAATTTTAGCTTTTTTATCAAGAATACTAAATAACTGAAGATGTCTAATTACATACCTAAATGCTTCTAGTTAGGGTATTTAATGCATTGCAACAGGTGACAAGTCCATTTCCGAACAACGGAAGCAGTTCTAAGCATTTACAAACAATAAAGTTCATTTTAAATTATCCTACAATCATCTCTTGTTGATTTAACAAGCAAATATTTAGATCACAAATATGCATAGCTCTTTGGCTACAAAATTGACTAATTATGACACAATTACTACCAAAGCGAGTAGCCTACTTGAAAACAGAGTTTGCTATGCTAACATGACCTATGTTAAACACACTTATCGAGTAATGAGTACAAAATAATTATATGAAGGTTTATATATATATATTAATTTACCAATTAAAAAGGAATGATACAACAAGGGTGAAGAGATGTTTCAGGTTTCTCAGAGGACCAATCGTCGTCCTCAAGAAAATTTCTCACGTCAAAAGTGTGGTAGACTAAAGTTCGTTATTCCCCGATCCAAACTCGATATCAGCCATTATTCAAATATATTATATTCTAAAATAAAAATGAAATAAATTTTATAAAATGTTCAACAAGTGTTAGCAAAAAATACGCCAACGAAACATTGTCACAATTCAAATTGAATCAGGTTTCAATTGTTTTGGTGTCATCAAAAATTGTCACAAAGCCGAAGTTTTAATACAAATCGATTGTATCGGTCGGTTCGTGTATAACACTCGCATACTGACCTTGTCGGCTGAATCTGGTTAGTCTGATTGCCAATTTATGTGGAGATCGTGATATATTGGAAAACAGAGATTAATTTTCAAAATACACGTGTGTACCAACAGCAACCCAATAACAAGAAGCAAATTTGATGTTTAAAACTTTTGAGTACTTTTAAGAGTCTCATATTAATTGCGCTGAAGTTTCAACTTTATGTTTATAAAATACGTCAGCATATCGCTTGACTGTTAGGAGGAAGTATTTCGGGTTAGTATTAATTAATTTAAAATTTCATAAACATTGGCCTAATTTCACTTCGGCAACTGCACAGCGAACTTGAGTCTGAAATTAATTAGAAGACTGTTCTTGATCTGCGTAATTTTGATGACAGTTAGAGCTTTTATAATAAAACCATAATGAGTTTTATTTTGTTTTTTGCAAGTATTTCTTTTTATATTTTTATTACCAAACAAAAATGAAAATAGTCAATATTTTTTCAATAGCTAAGCCACGGACCCAATTTTTATCAATATTTTATTTGTCCAAGCCTTTCGTAAACTACTATCGTAATTTTTAGCAGTAGAATATTTTCAAGTCTATTAACGCGGTAGAATGGACACTGAAAACGTAAATAGACGTAACTTATTTTTTTCATTACATAAAAAGTGTTCATTCGTTTTAGCTACTTTTACTAACAAGATCTTTGTTCTACGAAAATATGAGACTACTGTTTTAAATAATATCTTGTAATATTAAAAAATAACAACCCCGACACTTTAATGTTACGTATTTTGCGGGTAATACACATCAACTTTCTTAACAGGGACGACGAGACTTTACAATTTCGAGTAGTATCAAACTTTATTAGAGGGTAATAAGGTTGAAACTCGTTTCAAAGCCGTGCTACTCGCTCTTTCGTTGTCTTTACATCCTCTATAAGATTTAATAAAATCCTTATTTATCCAACGCCAATTTCAATTTCTAACTTTTGTATAATCTTACCTCTAAATATAGCTTTGGGTCGGGGCTGTTGTTAAAACTCTGTTGATTACTCTTTACAAGGTAAAGATTATATTCCGTCACCGTTTACTTGTCACTCTCGTCAGGGCGATTACCGTTTGACAGTTTCTCCCCATAAGTAAATACCTTTGTATTCAAACTTAGTATTTAAAGTGAGACTCGATTTTCATCTTGGCCTGTAACCCTTGTATAGGTGTTTCCAAGTTTGGTTCACCTTTGATGTCAGAAACATTTAATGTTTATTGTAAGACCAAGTTCCAGTATAATATTAGTTCTATTCAATAGAGTTTAAACTAAGTTGACATTATAATTATTTTACTAGGAAGCTGCTCTGTTATATATATATATGTGTGTTGTAGAGTTTACTTATGAAAAACTTAAACAAAACAATATTTCTCATCTATGTAATTTCATTAATAGATAATTTATCTTAAAATTAATTGGCTTTAAATCAAACATTAAAAAACCTATATCTTTTAAATCTTTAAAAAACAGATAACCTTGTTTTCCAAAATACTTGAAGCGGATAAGTTTCTCATAATAAGGTTATTAAATGCACCTTTAAGTGCTTTTAAAGATTTCTATATTTGGTATCATAAACCTTCCTCGAATCTAACCTTCAAAAGATTGGCAACGCACTTGTAATCCTTTATGTAGTTGTTTCGTGGATGGCGACGACCGCTTCCCACCAATCCTATCAATATCCTTCATAAAAAATAACCCTTATATTATATTATATATGATTATTACTATTTTTTTTATATAAACGTTGCCCCACACTAGGATTTTCTACTGTGTCGTGGGTGCGTTTACAAACATACAATTTCACATGCACATGACTCCCAGGCCCAAAACAACAATTTGTGGATCACAAAGTGTTGTTCCGTGCGGGAATCGAACCCGCGATACGTCGCACGGCAGCCAGTTGCCCATCCACCGCCCCAAACGTGCAGTAGATATTTATTTAAAACGAAAAATACATATACCTACTTTAGAAAACGGTATAGCAATTCGATATGACCAATTACCGACCTTCATTATTATCGATAAACAGATTTTGCATGAAATTTATCTAGATATACAAACGGGAGAACAAAACTTCAATCATCCCATACACCTTTTGTGTAGCCGTCAAGAAAACCTTCGATAATAGAACTGAGCCTCTAATTTGTATATAACGGTTATCGAAGAATTAATAGGGTTGTTGAGTGTATATAACAATACCTACCCTATACCCCTCATAAGTTTTAGTGCCCACAGCTGAGCAAAGGCAAATATAACAAGAAGATTTGAGCATTAATCACTAAGCTTCCTCTAAGTTAATTGATGATTTGAATTATACGAACAATTAGTAATTTTCAGTGTCTAAATAAGCTGAGAATGGACCTGTTACTAAGAAAGAGTAGTATTGATGCATGAGTCTATGTCTGATATTCGCCGTGGGAGTGAGTTTACCGGAGGCCCAATCCTTCCCCGCCCCCAATCCCTCCTCAATCCCTAAATCTCCAAATCCCTAATCCCTAAAAGGTCGGCAACGCACTCGTAACTCCTCCGTTGCGGGTGTCCATGGGCGGCGCTGATTGCTTACCATCAGGTAATCCGTCAGCTCGATTGCCGACCAAAAAAAAAAATCGGTCACCTTAACCTCCGAGCCGCCATGATCTAAAAGATGCCTAAACACAGCCATTTTAATTGGTAACCCAATTGAAAAAGTTTTGTGGAATTATCGAAAAACGTTTCCAACTTCAAATACTCTTAAATTTTGTAATTAAAAAAGATAAATATGTCGTAAATAGTTTTTTATCAAGCTGTTTGTGTTCTAAAGAGATTAATTAGCTTACGCGCGTTTTCATTAGAACGGAAGATTTATACATTAGGTTTCAAATCTAATCATATCATTTTGTTGTTGGTTACAATTAAAGTTGATTGGAAGTCAATATTTCCTTTAATCCATCTATTCTTTAGGGGTTGAAGTACCACGAGATCATGGAGTACTTAAATTGTTATTTTAAAAAAAAGGCGATGAAATACTCACTTGGTGTGTGAGATATAGATATATTCTCCAGGTGTCTGAACTTAGGCTAAAAAACAATGCAAGGTTTATGACTGTAATAATTATTAATATACTTATATAAAATTAATATTATAGTCGCTTACCTATGCCCATCAATCGAGTTCATTACAAAAGCTAGACTTGTGCTCAGCTAAGCACATTACTGATTACAATATCTCTTTCTATATTAAGGTTAGCTCGCTTTGAATTTAGATATTTCACCATTCTTCTCTTGTTCAAACTTGATGACGGTAGTATTCTCGGATATAATAATAATTATTCATGTAGCCGTTATCTTAGTATTTACTCGTTTGAAGCATCGAACTGTAAATATCAAGGATATTCCTGTAGTACCCAAAATAAAAGGATTTCTATAAGCCAAAACTAAATAGTTCATCATCATCATCACCTCTTCTCACACGGTGAAGGAACTTTGAGCATTAATCACCACGCTTTCTCAATGCGGGTTGGCGATTAAAAACTTATAATTAGAAATTATAAGTACAGGTTTCCTCACGATGTTTACCTTCACCGTATGTCAGTGGTGTCTAAATCATCATAGAAAGTACATTGGTATTTACCAGGTTTTTAACCCGCACCCTCATGCATGATAGGCCAAAATCACGACGATAACTAAATAGTTATTTCAATAAAACACAAGAACAGGATACACTGGCGCCAAATCAAATGGCATATCAGTTAATATCGGGAGCGCAAGTGGAAAGCGCCTAGAGAATGCAATCTCTCGTCAATCCAGTTAGCTGAGGCAATACGAAGGAGCAACACTAATTAAAGTAGCGTTGTGGTATCACATATGTCTACCTAAAATCATGCTTCAGTAGTATTAAGGAACAGACGAACAAGAGTGTGACGTCATAATACAGTTGCCGACTGTTCTGGCGACTTGGCTTTGGAAGTGGCCCAGTTTGCACTACAAATTGATGCGGGAAATGTAAACTTGATGTCATAGGTTTAAATACATGATAAGAGAAACATACGTTATACGTAGGTTAGTAGGTAATATTATGTTTAGAGGTGACGTTTTATATAATGTCGTTTTATATAACTCACACAAAAAAAATGTGTGTAAGAATTAACTGAGAACAGTGGTTGCGTTCAAGTGACGGCAGGACTATTATTCAAATTTAGACTGGTATGCCTCACGATAATGACTGTACAAATAAAGCTTTAAGATAATTATATAGACAGACATTTTACATATTTGTAACTAATATGGAAATAAATAAATGGCCTGTCCATAACTATATTCTTCGGCAAACATGGTTATCAACAAGATTAAACATTTAAATTCCATTAATTAAAGTTGACCTTATTTTTTTAAGGAAAACAAATAATACAATACTAACATAACACTGAAACGAAAATTCTCCAGCGTTTTGACTTTGACCTCTGGTTAATTAGAAACAGTTAACACGAGCCAGTTACCTCTAACCTTGACTGTAAAGTACCAGTAACAGGTAACAGACAGCTGTTGAATGCAAGCTTGTTAGAAATTCGTTGCAACAACCGTTTGCCCTCAAATTCACGAGTTTAACGCTCAAACAAACTATTCTCTCAAACCGCTACAACTGAGTTTCATACATATGTATGACTTTGCACCTACTTTCCATAAGCGTCTGCGAAAGTCAATGAAAGACAAATATCCTTTTCACCGACTCGATCCGAATCTGTTATCTCAACAATCATACAATTTGGAAATATTAGTTGATAGCGTGAAGTATTAAAAAGGTTTTAATGAGAAATCGATAAATGGAAGGTACGTCTCCTGTAATAGGACCAATTTAAAAAGTATCACGTAGTTCCCACCTTTTATTTTTATCCATTTTGTTTGGAAGTTTCATTGGTAGCGCGCGGCCCGGAGTTTACCACGGCGGACATAAGGCTACCTGTAGAATTCTTATTCATTGTAAAAAGAAATGCTCTTACATTTTCTTAAAAGGGATTAAAAAGTAGGCAGGTGTACAAACAGCGTCACAAGCTCTCAACAATAAGGTTTCATATAGATGCGATACTGCACTGATAGTTTCGTTGATCGTTTTTTTTTTTTGCCGAGCCTAATTCTTTATCATGTTGAATTATAGGTATAACTGGTGAATATTAGGTATTAATTAAGTTGCACTTAATGAACCTCTCTGCCTACTCTGAAGGATTGAAGGACAACATGTTATTATAGATAGGAACGTGTCGATATAAAACTCAGCTACGCATTTTACTTCGCTACGCAATTTTTGCTTCGGTTGAATGGACCTTAACTCTAAAAATAGCTTTCTAAAAAATCTTTCTCGGAAAACTCGGCACCGTTATTTATAAGACATTACTTTCTTTATTTGTCTTTGAAACGATTGCGTTCCATTTAGAACGCCGCACTTAAATGGCTCAGTTAACACAATACGTAAATAAGTACTCAATAGATCGCAGCAGCTTAGGTTCTGAAGAAAGCTTAAGGGCTTATGTATCTCAAGTTTCTTATCCAATGAACGAACCGAATTAAAAGAAGGGAAAAACTTCCAGTTTAGATTTCTTTGGTTACATTTTTATTTAATTAAATCTTCACTACGAGATATTCCTCTTTAGAGAAAAACAGATCTTCTCACTGGGTAAGTTAACGCTATGTGTATATCAATGAATGAAAGTCTTATTTAAATTATCGTAAATAACATTTAAGCTTTCCTGAATATTTTCTTGTAATTGTATGTTGTGAGATTTTCAACGTGGTTTTTGGTCACAGTTTATCTATATTATATAAAAATGAATCCCAAAATGTGTTGGTTGGCCAATTCTTTATTTTATTCTTTGTTAATGTTATTAGAAGATTCTTATGAAGGAATAGCGGGAATTAACAACCTGTTCAATGCCGTGGCAGTTCATTTGTAAAACAACTAACTGACACTGGGTAATCCATGTGAAGCAGGGGCGGTGTGATAGTTTCATAAAAAATAGAAAAAAATGGATCACGATTTACCCTTTATGATGAAATACTGAGATATCAAAAACAGCAAAATCTAAGTTTCTATGTAAACAAGTAATAGGCTGGCTCGTCCGCAGTGGTGCTGCGGCCTCAAAGAAAACAAGCAGGATGCCACCAAATCCAAAAAGTATTTAATACCTCCATTCCAAACCGTAAATACTTACCCGAAAGAACGCACTTATAACTTTCTCAGTGTTGCCAGCAGGTGTCGGGTGCTAGGTGACGCGTCTACTAGTTCCCGCCACATCCCATAAAAAACTAATATCAAACTGTCACTTTTGTAGCGAGCGCTAAACCTGTCCAGGAGTAATTAAATATCTTTGAGTAATTTAAATTAATGCGGCATTTTTTGCGTTATTGCTTCAAAACACATTACGTATGTCTATACCGTTTCACATGTCATGTGTTCATCGTGACACGACACGACCTTTATGACACGCTTGATACAATACATCTGCATTATATGACTATCTCCCCAAAGGGGTAAGCAGGTGTCCTTGTTATAATGTGATATGTAGACTTGTAGCAATTTAAAAATATTTATTAAATTTATGATATTTGAATGCCAAATCTCGAATCTGATAAACCCGACCAACTAACTAAATAATATATTTTAAATATTTCAAGAAAATCTCTGTTTTGCTCTTCTGACACCATCCTACGACATAAACCCTGTTACTTATAGGCATTTGAGAACAAATTTATGCCACGAAAATCTAGGCTAAACCTAAAATGATGTTGAAGAAAATGTTATAACACTTTCAGTGCTAATGATCTTAAATTTTATTCCAAGACTTTGTTGAGGAATGAAAACAATTTTGTTCGCGTAACTTCTTAAACGGAAATCAGATACTTTCTTAAAGTTATTAATTATTTTAATTAATGATCCTTTGATTAAATGTATTGTTTATAGCCTTGAATGCCTACCTACACCAAATATATTATGTACGCTGCTTACATAAATCACAAATAAATATATATATTTACTTATAAAAAATGACTTACTTTATGTTTAGTCTACATACTTGATGTATGTAGGTATATAAGTCTTCTATCTCGTTCGATCTTTGTAATGGTTCACATCGTTTAGCATTAGGCTTTACGTCGTTTCGATGATCACCGCTTGTGCTAGCATAGTGTGATACCAGGTTTGACAAGAACGACCACGCTACCTTTCCCTCTGGGAATTCCATTCCGTTCCAAGGCTTGCTTGGTAATACGGTCGTGGCCCCCTTGAAGCGCATATAACTTCGCCCGTTAAAAATATTTTCCAGTTCAACATTTTTATTTTATTCCTGGTTTACCACTTGTAGTAGTCAGAGTAATGATGCAACAACACTCCAACTCGTAAACAAATGAACAATACTTTCAACGATTCACAAAATAATGAACTGAGCGCCAATTAAATCATGCATGCAGATACTTTTCCGCAAGAGGATCCTCTTGACATAGAAACAAATGCAGCATAATTCCAAATGAGAGGCCAGAACCTGTTGTTTTACAATTTTACACTCGTGAAAATAATTTGATTTTTTCCGGAAACGAATTGTTTGCACAAATAGTCTTGATTGAGTATTTTATAACGAATGATGTTATCGTCGACAGCACTAATTTTCAGCTTTAGGTTTTGTAGTTTTATTATGTTTTACCAAAAGTCATGACGGCAAAGATGACGCTACCGTTGCATCTCCCCCGCTAGTATAAGAAGAGTAAATTTAAGGATAACTGCAAATATTTTTGTGTTGAGCTGACAAAATAGTAGAAGGGTCACCGGATCGAAAGGAAATCTTATTTTGTAACACCAAAAACTAAAAAGAAATTGATGGCGGTAAACAATAACAAATTTATTATTTTAGCAAAGTAATAACTTAATGCTTCATTTAAAATTGCTGTTGTTTCTTAAGGAAGTTATAATTATAATTAAATATTTCAATAAGTTCATCAAGTAATTCCGGAGTTTGATTAATTGAATGCGATACTAGTCGTCGGTGGGTCGATTCTGTGCAGATAACATAGACCTTTGACGTCGGGATAAATAACGGACTGTTGCTACGGCGACCCTCACAATTTATTTTTAATTGATTCAATTTAGTTAGTTGGCCCACAATCAATACCCAATTAAAAACCCTGTCGACACAATACTCAGACAGTAAATTGTGCTGAACAAATGAAGTGGATAATTATATAGTACAAGAGGTCTGACATTTTTATGTTCCAACCATTAAACGTAGATACGTAATTTATAAAGTTATCTAAATACGTTATTGCTATACAAAAATGAAGCTTATAAAATTATTCTACCTTCAGTCGTGCGGTTTGACTGCTATGCTCCTAATAATCGTAGCGTGATGTTTAAGCATAAAACCTTCATCGATAAATGTGATAACAAAAATAATTATTCAATTCGAACCAGTAGTTTTGGAGATCAGCGCGATCAAGCAGTTAAAAAAAACAAATTATTATTTAAAATTCAAATTTTAAATAAACAATATTATCCACTAGATATGTGGTTTACAAGAAAGTGAAATGAATAACTCCTAATCATAATAATATCAGTTTAGGCCAACCACGTTAGATGGGTAGGTCAAAAGCCTTACGAAAAATGCGATACTGTCGGGAATGCAGGCTTGACGAAGAAAACAGTGCTTTTTTCTGGAGCCAGGCCGCTTGGACAAATTCCGTAACCGACAGGACACTATTTTTAAAAAAAATCATTAAATTGAAGAAAATATCACGATTTTCTATTGACCAATACTCAGAAATATGTAGTTCGTTAGTGAAATTTGTACCTGACGTTAGTAAATAAACCTATATTGTGTTTGTACTATAAAAGGCAATATCATTTCGCAATTCAAGCAAGGGAAACCAATCCAAAAAGCTTAGACCGGATGAGTGTTTCGGGCTAATGCGAAAGCAACTTCCTCTCCAAAAATCCAAGCCTCCTGTAACCTAAGGCGATTGGTCGCCGGAGGCTTCCAGCCGTAATAACCAATGTTGCTTTTATCGACCAACCACCATTAATAATGTGCCATTGTTTCTAAATCATTAATAGATTTCTCTCCTTAATGTCTTTACTGGCAAACGGTATACTTTGTACGTTTTTCAATTGTTATTAAGTGATTAACTTTTCACATTCATGCTAGTTTCAGGAAAATATGTTATATATGTAAAATAAGAAATTGTGATTTGAATGGCTGTGTGGTAAGAGGATAATTATGTGCAATACAATGTGTAGGTGTGTTCCTACGTTAAGTTAATCACTGTTGCCTTTTTCTCTTATGAAGAAAATGTACCCAATTACTTAATTCAAATACTTAAATAAAAAGGTATATAAATCTTTATGGTTTATTAGATAGGATAAATATAGAAAAGAACTATATTTTTAAATAAATCTAGAGAGAACCAATAGAAGGTAAGAAAACTGCAGAGCGCCACCTATCGATATTATTACAAACTGTTGCATCTCGTTGTGACATCTAGTCATGCATACAAGCCGGAAGCTGGTACAAAACACATAACCTGAAATAGTTTCAAATCACAGCCTTGAAATATATTTAAAATCTAAAAACTGTAACCCAAAATTTAATGTTTATTCCATTTTAATTATTTCTGTAAATAGTGAACAAGATATTATATTATACATGTTCAATCTAAATGCAATTTTAAACATTCGATGCAACACAGTCGCCATCTGTGTTTCGTAACACGATAAAAGTTTTAAGAGCTTACTCACAGGACGCTGTTGATTTTCACATTTTACACAAACCTGAACACATATCACAACACACACACACACACACACACACACACACACACACACACACACACACACACACACACACACACACACACACACACACACACACACACACACACACACATCTTCAAGATATAGATACGAGCAGTAGCAGCGGCTTCACCTGCACACGGTTTTATATTGTTTTTATGGAATTATTCAAAAAGCTAGATTATATATTTATTAATTTTCATAAATAAAAGCGAGAGAGATACAGAGTAGTAAATATCTTATGTACTACTTTTCTTTTTCCGTTGTAATTGTAGTAGAGATCGTCTCGAACAAACTAATCTATACTAAAATACTACGTATCAATGTGAGTCATGTGAATGTGAAGTAAGGACAAATACATCTTAACAACAAACATCAGACGCCTGAAAACCAAATGTTCATAATTTCAATTCAAAGAAAGTGAATAAACATACAAATAATCACAAAAAATATTTCCTCTTTATAATATGTTAGTATTACCAACAATGCGCTTACAACAATTTATGTCACATTCAACCGAACAGAATAATTCTTAATTGCAGAAACAAAATTATTAATTAACATTCACATACATGTGAGTGAATCACAATCGTTACCATTAACATAATTTCAGGTTTAAATAACGTAATCGATTCACAAAATACATTTATTAAGGGTTCGTTCCAAAAGAAGGGAGGTAATCAAAAAATTATGTGGGTCGTTATTAAGCCTTAAAAGGCAATGAATTCCGTAACAACATCGTAATATAAAACAACCTGTAGAGTTTGGAGGGTTGTAAAGGCTGGGCGGCGAATGTGTGGATGAGTGGCGTAGCGCGTGGCTGGGTGGCGTAGTACGTGGCTACGAAGCGTAGCGGGCACGCCGCTCGAACGTGTTCGAAGCTACAAGTGTCTGCTGTGAGTCACTTTGCGTCTGACTCCCGCCGTAATACACTCTCTTTGTTCTCGAATATAAGGCGAGTAATGAACTGAGTTGATCACGTAGACGATCTCAACATTCTTGTAAGCTATTCTTCTATGATAAACTTCAATTATGATAAGAATTATTATTTTCTGATTTAGTTAACAAATTTTTAGGATACCTACCCTTTTACTAAGGTATTTGGAATCTAAATAATTCATAAAATGTAGCTGCCTTATTATTAAATTTTCAATATTGTCCTATCAAGATATTTAACTAGGTATATTCACGAAAAATAAAATATATTTTAGCTATTTATAAAAGAATTTAATGACCCACTTTCGGTTGTTGGTAAGCCTGAGCAAAACCAACTCATTTTCATGGATTCACTCTCATGCCATTTAACGGGGCTATATAAAATTTGGGACAATAAGTGAGTTTGTGTTCCATAGTAGGCGAGCATGGGCCCGACCACTCCCCGACCCGTGAGGCATCTCCGCGCCTCACTCCATCGACCTCGGTGCCATTTGGGGGTCGACCGAGTTGAGTATCGGTTGTCTCCGTCAGTTGATCCCGCGTTTGTCCTGGATCACAACCAACCCACGCAAACACGTGCTTTGTAATAAAAATACGCTCTATGCGACTACATTTGTACATCAATATTTGTCTAATGGACATTCTGGGTAAATGTGACAAGACGATTTGTTTAATTAAAAATAAGTGCTTATACATGTTTATTAGATTAAAATATTGCAAATTTTTAAAGAACATTCAACTTTAGTCGATATAATCACGTGACCATGACCGCATAAACCAATTATCAGTATTACCTCATATTTTTTTTTTATCGTAAGTAAGAATAAATTACTTATGCGGTGTAGTTGTAGGATTAGTTTTATAATTAAATATTTTTTAATTTTGGTATGCCATTTAATTTTTTTTTATGCATTAGGATTAATAAAAACGTCAATAGGGTAAGATCTAGTCGAAGATATTAACAACCTTATAATTTGTTACTGACGTCAAACATAGTGATAAAAATGTAGATATTTGCGCAAATAGGCAAAATGAGAAAATAGGCAATTTTAAATAAATGTTAATGAATTATTATTCCACGCTGTATTGACGGTTTGATGAGACGTTTTAAAAAAGAGAACTTGTTAATGAGCAATAGAACCCGTGTTGTTAGGCTCAACGCTCCTTAATTGCGAACGTTGAACGATTTTTACCCGCAAAGAAAATCCTTTCTTATTGAGTAAACCATAGGGCTTTTTATTGCTCGTTTATTACACTTTTTACGGCTTTGAATTACTGTTTCGCTTTCTTTTTCTGTGACAGTAATACAATAGAAGAGGACATTTCTTATTGCCACGTGTGATTATGAATGAGTATTCAGGTTGCTGAAATATGTCGTAAAAGACGAAAAACTCACAGAATCTCTTAATTTAACAAAATTTGAAACTCAAACCAAAGTGAACCACACTTGAGTTGCATGCACTAAATAAATACATTATTATTACTGGAAAGTACTCTCCAGGAGCATATTAAAATAATAAAATGAAGCAAAGATTTTGTAAAAAAAAACATATTTGTATGAATCCATTCTATCTATTCAGATGAGTAAGTTCTTATTTTTTAAACAAATTATTAAATTAGCTTTGTTATAACAAACCTAACTAAAATACACTGTCATTATGTTTATAGATTGTAATCTTGCTGTAATAGTCATTACATACATGATATATTATGACTAAAGTAGTTACAATGAGACACGGCTCATCATGGGTGCGGTTAGTGCAAAAAGAACAATTAAAATACCCATTTATTTATTGACCCAGCTACTGACCGTAACTGTAAAGTGTATTAAAACACCTACAAAATAATTTAATTACATAAATTGAAAGAGAGTATTACCAAAATACCCCAGGGATAAAATCCCTTTCAATTATAAATTATGGGCGGGTAAGTCAAAATTTATTAATCGGAGAACGATCTTATTTACGCGTTATTTTTGATGGATGGTGTATGGAGGTTGAAAGTGTATTGTTTTCTTACAATCTCTTCATAATGTTATCTGAAACCCGAGGTTGGAGCGTTGGCTGTATGAGATTAAACAAAGAATATAGCTGAAAAAAATGTGACGAAAATAAATGTACCTAATATCGTGTGTTGTTGTTCATAAGTATTCTATGATTACTGAGAAACATAACCTTTAATGTATAAACAGGAGTAAAAAATATGGTATATCAAATGGATCTACATACTACTAACGCTTTAATAAATATATTGCAACTTAAAAATAAACATGTTATTTATAGTTCAGGCTAACGTCCTTAAGTTAAGGAGACGAAAATAAACATGAATCATAAATAGGTATTGGTTGGTTCCTTCTAAGGTCGCAAATAGTATCATCGCTGAGACCAACATCCATCATGTAATATGTTTGTATATAAATAGTGTAAGATACATAGAAAACTATTCTCGACTACAAAAGTAACGCAAAGAGGTTATTTTTCCTTACCTAAAAGAAATCGTGCGAATTCAGTAGTTGTTTTGTATCTAATAAAAATGAGCCCTTGCTTATCTCGAGGGAAAGTTGAGTAACTGTTTACTCAACATGGTCACGCAAGGATCTGCTAACAAATAGATATCTTTGTTCGTTGGTTTAAGGTTGCTTTTACATTGATCATATGACTGTAACACCCCGTAAAGGTTCGCTGTTGAGCATGAGCGTCTTCATTGACCGCTTCGCTCCAATGAGCGTGAAGGAATATTGGCGATATAGGAGTTGCCTTTATTGCTTTTTAATTAGACTTTGTTACTATTTTTGGATATGCTTACGAAAGATTAATGTAAGATTTATATCAAATTAGTTGTTCTGCTACTTATCGTAATAGAAAATTAAATACGTTACTTAAGTAACAACTAAGTTATTCAACCAGATGTAGAAAATCTTTTTAATCCATTCTCTTCCATAAATAACTGATGTTATTCACATGTTTTTCTTTCACGTCAATTAACCCACATCGATCTATCTTTTGATGGTCCTCTACCCTTCCGTCCCTTGAGATTCAAATTCGTCACGTGCCATTGGTTATTGTATCAGTCCAGTGGATTTACTAACGCACCTTGATAATTTGAAAAGAAGAATTCAATAATATGTTAAAAACATATATATGTACATTGACGAGTGGTATTGTATTTAATTTTTATATAATATTTGGCTACAAACCATATTTTCGTATCACATAATGACGCCAAGGTCACGTACAGCAAAATGTCTGCGCCATCGCGCCATCCCGCCTCATCTGTACAATTTCATCGGATAGTGTAACCTTCGCAATGCGCGCCTCCACTTATTGCGGTCTTCAGCGTCTACGGAACTATGTCAATATTGAATTCCATCTTAAACGTTAATAAAAATATATTAATTTACCAGAGCAAAATCTAGTCAAATAGATAAACAAAACACTTCGTTTGAAGTCTACCTTTACTGGAATTGGATATACTAAGCTCTACGTAAATTACAAATTGTTGTCACAGAATACACATAAACGGGAGAAGTAGAATCTAATAACGATAGTAATTAATTCTTCACAATGATAATAATAATCAAATTGTTTCACTTTATGAATTAATAGGTATTAATTAATTCGGTGAACATATTCAATTTTAGACCAAAATTATATTCGTCTTAGACTATAATTTGGATTAAAATGGCTCTTGGATATTGGTAATTGAAAATTATTTATTTGATAACAAGAAATACGCAACAAAGAACAATAAAAGAAAATAAGGGTAGTTAAAAAATTAAATGCGCGCATAATAAACTGTGTACAATATAATAAATGTTCTCTGCTGAGTAAAAGGCTCTTGTCAAATAGAGAACGAATAACTACACATTCTTTATTATAATTTACGTACTAAGAATACCGTATTTTTGAGAGGCTAAACATCAGCTGATGACGCGATAAGGAGTGACAGACACTGGCTAAAACCACCCTGTTACTCCAAGCCGAGGCTGACCCGCAACCCTGGCTGACCACCAGCAACGTTGGCTGGGACTATCAACATCTAGAGGTCGCATATACCACTATACCTATATATACCTAAAGATCATATTTACCAACACTATATACTTACTTCCCTATGAATTATTTAAGTATAAACGTCCTTATGAAAACTCCCAACCAAACGAGTATAGTAGGTAAAAGGTAAAACAAAGAAAAATCTATAAAAGTAATACAGGTATAAAAAGCTAATCACACGAAAGCTGTGAAATAGACCAATACAATAGATTTTTACGAGGCCCACTTTTAACGTCGTCGTAACCGCGAACAGGGAGTGAATTTTCACTATGGCGATGTTATTTTAAGTACAAGTGACAGGTAATAAACTTCGTTCTATACTCGTAACGATATCCAAGTAGGTGATAAATTGATTTTATTAAGGCTAGATTTATTTATTTGATATTTAACTCGTAGTTACTCAAACGCAGTATGACGTTGGGTACAGGTCACTGTCCTTCAATTAGTCTATGCCAGTCTAAGCCATTGTCTATGGATAAATAGTAGTAGCTGTAGCTGGTATTATGATAACGATAATGATGGATTTTTACACTAGAAGAAGACTATTGATAGAAAACTAGTCAAAACAAAAAGATTTTGATTGTCATAACTCAAATAGAAAATGTGAAAAGTAGAAGATTATTTTTTTAACGATAATCACGCAAGGTTTTTGACCTTGAAAGCCAAAAAGTAATTAATTATGTATTCACAATCACAATTAAAGTTTGTGCAAACTATTTAAATTCTCATAAAGAGGGATTGCAGAAAGCTTGTCACTCACTACAGACTAAAATACCTAAGACCAGCTCATAAGTCTGAGTGAACAAAGCTTTGCATGCAAAATTCACATGCATTGTATTGTCAAAATTCTCAAACCTCATTTCTACATGAAATCCTTTCAAATGCTCGCACAGTGTTTGCTTTGTTCCTAAATAGTGATGTAAAATGTTGAAAGTATAGTTCACGTCACATCACTCTCCGCTAGTAGCATAAACTTACCGACTAAAACATTGCAAAGTCAACTTACACTGGATTTGACGTCATCAGTTCACCGCACTATTGTGTAGAATATGAAGGTAGGTGCTTTATCTTTCAATTAACCAACTATGTAAGCTCTTGTTTTGTTTTACAACTGTTGGTCTAGCGACGATTTGTTTTGCATTACACATTTCGTTAGGTAAAATTATAACTTATTTCTAACACTATTAAATTCACACAAATCTATTCAATTATCATAGATTGCAACGGATCTATTATCTATGATAGTACCTATCGATACAGGTACTGTACTTCTAGTCTATTATAATAAAATGCGACACTATAAGACACGGTATCTTAACTAGAGTATTATGCCAATAATCTCATTAATTATACATTAAAAACTAGTTCATAGATTTATTTTAAAACATCTTCGAACAAAGTCTGCCGTCTCTTCCGGCCTGTCATAGCTAAGAGGTAATATTCCTAGCGTCTGCTAATTAATGCACGTCGTAATCGAATCACTTCTTATGATGTTCGATGGCGGGTTTATTTTACCTTAATGTATAGTATTAAATAAAGCCTCTTTTATCAGTGGGAGAAGAGTGCCCTTTCTTTTGCTATGAACTTTATACGAGATAACCTAAAAGATGCCTTCTAAAGTGCAGAAAATAAAAATTAAGCACCAGCGCTTTTTGATAAGCTTAAACTTATTAAATTGAAATCTCCAATCCATATGACACGCGTGGAAATTTTGCCCAATTCTCAAATAGTACAGGAAACTCGTACTCCAATATTAGACGTCACTGGTTTTTGTTATTGATATGTAAACATCGCCTACGTTGCTCTCAAATAAGATGAGACGTAGGTGCGTTGTGGCAGAGACAAAGCTGAAGATATATCATGTATCATTAACAATTATAATAGAAAGAGATATCAAATGACCCCAGCAACGTTGAAATATTAAGCCCTCAATCATCAAAATGCAGGTTTTCATACGACATTAATTGTCTTTCATTGCATCGCTTATAGCGGTAATCAAGAATTTATGAATTCAAACAGATATCTCTGATCTACTAACGATATTTTAAAGTGGAACAAAATTCTTCTATAATTGATTAATTAGTCATTATTTACGTACAAATATTCTACTCCACTATTCCGTTTGCTGGGACAACCATTTGCTAAAAGTTCTAAACACTTTTATGCAACAATTGCAATAAAGATAATTTTACCAAAAAGAGACGCATTTCAGCACTCAGATAATACTCTGTGAGCGAGGCATTAGTATTACAAAAGGTAACAATGCATCTACAGGATGATTTGTTGGTAAAGGCGAAGTACCACACGAGATTATGCCTTAGTTACAAATCACTCTATGTATATGTAGAGTGGTCCATCCACAGACTTGTTAGTAATCAGGGCAAGCGCAGCTTAACCTCACGATTGGTTAATCCATTCGTTATTATACACCGTAGTTTCTATTCATTTTACGGCAACTATTCCATAGGTATGTATATATGATCTGAATATGAGCTTAGAGAGGAATATTATGTTTAAAATATAATATTATAAATCTGATAACTAACGTCTGACTGGTAATTTACCTCTATACCTACTTTGGAATTTAAAGATCGCGTCGCTGATCAATGAATGCTCTCTATCTTCTGTCAAATGTTTGAAATTTTGCTTTTTATAAAATATAATTAAGTAGGTAATTGCTCCTGTTTAAAGTAGATAGGTAGGTAGGTAACAAACAACGTCTAGGTCTTTTGCGAATACGAGTACAGTGAACAGCGTTTCTATTACTAACGTTCCAAGAAATACATATCTCCTACAAGACAAAATACTAAAACGTTTCAATACTGTCCTCAATTTCAAGACTTGTTGATCTTGAGAATGTAGTCGTGCACGAGATTTTAATGCACCCTTGTAAAAGTTTTCTGTGAAAACGTCCATAAAAGAGAAATAAACATGCTGTATAGTGACCGACCAAGTGTGCTTAAGGCTTCGGACTCAGTGGCACGTGCAGCGATATGTTACCTAGAAATTATTCTAGAGCGTTATTTACTTAAATGAATGTATTATGAGATTCGTTTTCGCTGATGGTTATGCACGAGCTCAACAGAATAAATTTTAAATTCTCATATTATTATCATTAGAAATAAGCAGTTGAATAAATTTTTCATTTACTTAACTATATTTTTGCGATAATCGCGGTTCTTGTTCAAATCTCGAAGTGTCTGTTTTGTAAACACAGCTTTAAGGATTCGTATCCAATACTTCAACCCTCCTAATGTATAAAGTTATACAAACTAGTTAAGTAAAATATGTCATTGTTCCAAGTTTGGGAGCCAACTTCAAGAATTAATGTAACTTTTGTCTGCAACTTTGTCGGATGGACTTAGTACATTATCAAAAGTACATTAAGCGACATATTTAGGATAGTGGAGCCATAATATAATGGGGGCTACTGTTTTTGCTCACCAAATGTCGCGAGTGCGGCAGTTATCATAATTTCCTATACACCATTGGACACTCAATTTTTGACAGCTACAGTGATTGGTCGAATCGATTTCTTGCTAGATTAGCGCCATCTGGTGTGCAACAAAATAGTAGCCCGCTGTGATTTTCGCGGTATTTGGTGTAAAATGGATGTATCTCAAATTTATCTATAATGTCACTATGACATGTGAAGACGGCAAGCGACGTAGATTGTTAACTAAGGGTATTTTCAAAAATGTCTTTTATATAGCGATGACTGTCTTGTTGGTCGCAAGATTCCGCACCAAATAAACATTCATGTATATTGGGATTTTAACGGTTTGTTGAACATTCCCTGTCTAGAATTAATTGTTCAATAGGCGTAAGCATAACATGGACATCCAACCGGTAAAAAAGGATGTACATGGGTGTGACGTCATTTTATAAAAGCGGTTACTATAACAATAATGAAGTAGTATCCCTTATCTACTTAAATAACGGACGTAAAATGATCTACCTGTAATTAAACGTAGTTTTTCATTCCAACATGTCATGTCACTGGGTTGCCCCATACGTATTACGGACTGTAATTATTGTAATAACTAAACTATACGGATAACAACAATAAATTTATTTAATTGCCCTTTGATAGTTTACTGAAATTATTACGAAAGTGCATTTTGTTTAATTGGTCATACGTTTTTACCAAGCCCAATACGTTTTATTTATTTTCAACCAAAACAGGTCATGATTGAACAGTTTATATTTACGTGGCAATAATTAATGATAATGCACATACATATATGTATTTAACCTAGTTACTAAAATTATGAAGTGGAGAATAAATGGTATGAAACACAAAGTAAAAAAAAGATATGTAAATTTATTGTTATATATATATATAGGTCTTCGTAATCATAACCTTAGCTTCCTATGTCCTTCTCAGCAATCTATGTCCTTAAGCCCCAAAACTTGAAGACAACATTTAACTTATACGACTCATGTAAACTATTCCTCGTGTTCGTATTTCAACGATTTTATGTCACCCCCGGGTTCGCACGAGTTGCTAACTTTCTGTCGACTACCAGGTAAAGTCAGGTAGTTGGATGAAATATTTCTTCTGGACCGCAATAACAATCCAAAGGGTTATGTGTGTTATTGTGTTTTACCAACTACGCCTTTAAACAGTGGATTTCCATTTAAATAATTTCAAATTTTGTTAAGGTTACTCCTACTACAGATTCTAACATACTTCTTGAGCAAGTATCATTAAAATATTCAGTTCCGTCAAAATTCATTACCTACAATTTTAAGTTTAAACATTAAAAGTTTTTATATAAAACTGAACGACAACAAAGCAGTCGAATTTAATGTTGTTTCTTAATGCAATTTATTTCCGCTAGTTAATGAATAACAGGCTGAAACAATGCAAACAAGACGTTTGGAGCAGTTCCATTACGTAAATTCTAACCATATAATCTCAAAAATATCAACAAACCAGCTTCTGACAGGGCACTGCTACCTTCTCTGTCTACTGATGTAGTTTGGCAAATTATTAGGCATTATAGTTTTCAAGTTAATAGTAAAGTGGTGCTGCTTATTCCATGTCAAATCAATGCAGTCTCTATTTTAGCACCTACTTAAATACTTTACTATCACCACACAGTAGTCATATTTATTGATAGCAAAAATAAACTGTATGCCGTTTACCAAAGATATTATGTTGCTTGACCAACATCTCGGCACAAAAGCATATACTTACATTGCCTAATACAATCACAATGTCGTAGTCTCTACAAACTTAGATGTCTAGTAATTACACGTTTAGCTCTCAAATTAATGATTCATTAGTGCCGGTCCGTGTCAAAGGCAGTCTTGAGTACAACACTATTAAGCTCCGCTATTTTCTGTCAGCGAAATAACTGCTTATTAACCGGTTTTAGTTGTTAAACACTTTGTGCAATAATTACTTGATGGTCGGCATTTTGAGATCTTTGTGAATTTGCAGTGTCTGCATTGAGTTAAGTTTCAATTTTGGTATTTGTCTTCATTTATCGGACTTGGGTCTTTCTTATTTAGATAAGAGTTTCCTTATTATTGCTTTTCATATGTATAACTTACAATATTTGTATAATATTTTATAGGCAGCATTACTTTTATAAATATATGTGTATAAGTATAGTTCTATGTACTTTATGTATATTTATATAAACCTATGTTTTGCTATTCTATTTCGCTTGCTTCTTGCATCTACTACTGAATACTCTGCATCACCCAAAGGTTGACTGGTAGAGAATGATCAATGCATTAAGTCCGCCTTATGTACATACAAATTGTGCACGAAGTATAAATAAATAAAAAATAAATAAATTACTAAAAAGTATTTTACTATTCATAACAAAACGGTTGTTTGTGTTGTCGAAGGTCAAAGTCGTTAGCAAGATGCAGAATTGTGCAGCAATGTATAAGATTTCCAATGATTTCTCGGTACTGGAGAAAGCAAGTAAACAAACCAGTAAACTGGAAACGTCCATCTTAAACTTAACCTTGAATTTAACTCGCTTGTTATGTAAACTCGACTCAGTGATTTCCGATCGCATTGTAAATACTTCTGTCCTTCTAACAAACGTAAACAGGACTTTCCTCTACTTCTCATTTATTTTCTAAACCTTGCGAAACGTATACTGTTACTCCTATGCCCTCGGATACTAATGAATAGTGCACTTAAATCAATAAACTTAAAAGATCATTAAAAAAAATGTACCGTTGTTCCAATGTGATATGTCACATTGGAACAACGGTACATTTTTTTTTAATGTAATAGGTCGGCAAACCAGCAGACCGATTAACTGATGGTAAGCAATCAGCGCCGCCCATGGACACCCGCAACGTAGGAGTTACGAGTGCGTTGCCGACCTTTTAGGGATTAGGGATTTGGAGATTTAGGAACTGGGGAGGGATTAGGGAAGGAGAAGGATTGGGCCTCCGGTAACCTCACTCACACGGCGAAACACAATGCTGTGGTTGTTTCACGCCGGTTTTCTGTGCGGCCGTGGTATCACTCCGGTCGAGCCGACCCATTCGTGCCGAAGCATGGCTCTCCCACACTTAAAATGGTGTAAATTATTTTCTTTTGACCATTACATTTTTGTGAATTTCATATATATGTCTCATTACTGTTTGTACTGATTATTTTAATCATTTCTCGCGAAAGTTTTGTATGGATCGATGGATGAATGTTTGTTACTCTTTCAGACCTATGCAAACTGAACGTATTTAGATGAAAATTGATTCTTTGAAAATTTTAATACATCATTATTTTTAAGCTATTATTACGGATGAAACCGCTTGGTGATGAAGCCAAGATCGGTCATCAGATGACCTGACTGCGACCTGATAGTAAGCAATCGCCGCCCATGAATATTAATAATACCAAAGACATGACAAGTAAATTACCGGTCTTTTGTAAGTTATTAAGGATTAAAGGCAAGGGTTTTGGGGACTGAGCAAGGGGTGGGGATAAGGATTGGGCCACCGGTGATGTCACAGACATGGCGAAAAACATCGTTAGTTTTGTTTCATGTTGGTCGAGACTGCCCATTGGTGCCAAAACATGGCTTTCCGACACTTAGTAATAATATGATAATTTTTAAGCATATGTTTTGTACATTATGTATTATAACTTTCTTACAAGGCGCTTACTACTAAGGTTTACGCAATTAATAGCAATGTTTGAACCGATTCTATATAATTACACCATGTTCTTTTTTTAACTATTCGTTTTTCTTCGTAGGAGTGTTCGGTCTTCGTGTTCGACAAGCGCATCGCGGAGAAGCTTTACAAGCCGAAGCGCAAGGAGACCATGTTGGACTGCATGCGGCTCTGTGTCATGTCCATGGAGAAGTGGCGTCATCCGAAGATGCTCCAAGTCATCCACGCTCTCGAAGAAGGCACCACTACCATCGCCTTTGCTTCGGAGCCGGTCCTGGCTAGTCTTGCGAACATCTTGGCTTGGCATGTAAGTATTTTGATCTTATCTTTTGTGATTTATACAACTTATTTAAAATCTTTTTATAACGTTGTTGCACTCTAGAATTTTTACATGCATATTACCGGAATAACAATTTGTTGATCTCACAATAAGTTGCTTCGTTGGGGTATCGTATCAGCCGAAGGTGATAGATTAGAATTTTTAATTTTTTTTTTAACTATTAATTGGGCTGCTTTATTGGTAGAGTTTGACAAATCAAGGTATTTTTTTTTGTTTTTTTTTTGTCTCCTATTAGTGGTAATAGGAGAAGACGGGTTACTATTAAGGAGAACCAACTTTCTACAGGTCCTTACAATACGACGACACGTATCTCAAGCATTTGCTCCTGGCAGCCGAATCCTAAGTTCGTAAACACAACGGAGCAACCAGAACAGGTGTATGTTCCTACTTTAATTGAATTACCTGGCTAAGTTGGATTCAACACGCGATTCCACTACACATTTGAACTAAGAACAACGTTGCAGTTTGAAACTAATCGGGTGGAACTAGTTGGTAATTAATTAAAGATTAAACAGTTGCTGAAACAATACACCACATGTTGATTGTAGACACACAATATTAGTGTATTTGTATTTGTAGTTTACATTATGTGGTTTGTGGGATATATCTCAATTAATGATATAATTAGTTAGAAAATATTAGGGTATGTAGGTAAATATTTTGTTTCCTTTCAGTGTATTGATGTAAAAACAATTGATTCATTAGACCATTATAGTTATCGGAGGGACGGAGATAGTTGTCCCACAAGTTAGCTGTCACAAAGATCATTAAGGATACCTCTATGAACGAAGTATAAACGTTAATTGGAGGCAAATGATCGGTATTTAATAAGGTTATGCCTTTGTGATTCTTCGCTACCTATCCGTGGATCATACGTCACTAATCACCGAGCAGGATCAATCCGTGGCAAAATTAAACCTGATCTCTTAATTATTCCCAAGGTCAGGACATATGTTCGTAATAATTATTTTAAAGTCACAGTCAAATTTAAAATCATTTATACCAACTAAACCATAAATATCAAATCAAATCAAATGAAAATAATTTATTTTTTGAACGTAGGTACTTATATAATATAGTTACAGATAATATTATAGTCTTAATTGAACGCTATGTCAAGCCGTCATCGGCATATAAAAAAATTTTACAAACAAAAAACACACTAATTTACCAAATAAAATAAACATTGCGTGGAACCTCCAAAAAAACATTAATTCTAAAATAATCCAAATTGAAAACATTACAATGCGTCAGTTAGGGATTCGTTTACACTATAATATTATTTTTCTAATAATAGATACTTTTGAAACGTCCAAATAGAATAGTAGTCTGTCAGTCTGTTCTTCAGTGAAGCTTGGTGCCCCCTTAAATACCCGCAAGTCAACCTAAGTCGTAATTTTCAATCAATTTTGTATAATGAGTCATTTTCAATTAACTTGAAGGTTTATATCAGGTGTAAAATATTACGTCTATATTCATTATGTTGTTGTCTTTTTCATTAATCTGAACATATCAGGAAAATCTATTTAATAATTTCTTTATTCATTCTCTAATTAACGTTTAATAATTTGTCCTCCAATAAATTCGTTTGTCGTCCTCATTTGTCATTTTCTTTCGACCTTCGATGATAAAAACAGTTGGTTAAGCGCGTGACATTTAACAAAGTATTGAATATAAAATATTTAAGTACACATTCAATTATACTATTGACTGTACGCCCTACTGACCCTTTACCGTATCTGCCGTCAAGATCTATTGACATAGCTTGAAAATCTTTCCATTACTGATTTATCACAACTATGTGACATGCATTTCTAAATTGATGTGTCGTGTACCTACGTATGAATGCTATAAAAATGTAATTACAAATTATCAATGACTTGAAATCGACCCGGCGTTATATCGTACCGGCTTAGAATCACTCAAAGCATATCTGTTGAGCAGGTTTTATGCTTTAAGGTCATTGTGGATTTGAGAGGGCTCCCTCACAGATCATTTTGATCCAAAAGCTTCGGCACGCATGAGTCGGCTCAACCGGAGTATTACCACGCCCTTATAGAAAATCAGCGTGAAATAACTGAGGTGTTGTGTTTCGCAGTGTGAGTAAGGTTATTAAAAACCCCAAGTCGCCAAAGGCGTAATCCCCAAAAGGCCGGCACAATATTCGTAATTCCTCTGCTGTTGCGGGCGTCCATAGGCGGCGTTGATTGCTTACGATCAGGTCATTCGTCAGCATATTTGTCGAAACATATAAAAACAAAATTGGCAAAACCAGTCTACTTAGTCTTTTTCGAACATTGAATGTCAAAAGTCGAAGTCAAATCATTTATTTTAAATAAACCACTACAAGAACTTTTGAACGTCAAACAAAAAAATAAATACCTATCAAAAAGTTCAACTTAGTGTGTCAGTCGGTCGGTCTGTCCTCTAGTAAAGCTATTTTATTTAAAAAAACTATAGGTACTTCGCAGTCATCTCTTTTCTTATATTTCGTTATTGGAAATGATAGTGAATTTTATGACAATTGATGAGTATTACTTTTTTCGAACGCAAGCGAAATATACAACTGCCCATCGTACATATCTACAGATATAAATGCTTTCACAACCAACAATTTTTGCTCGCGTAAAAATATTTAATAGCAATCCGGTAATCCACGCTTATTCGGATTATCCGCACTTTCTCACTTTGCTGAAAATAACTCGATTTTTACTGTATACAAGCCGAGCTCGCAAATATTCAGAGGATTGCAATCATTAATTGTTCATAACGAATTTTTTATTTAAATGAAATAATGAAATTTATATTTCATTTAAATTAAAGAAATAAATAATTCTTGGCCAGCTCATTAAGTTTATCTTTACTTGTTTTTTAATGCAAGTGATTTATGAATTTAATTCAAAACAATACAGTACAAAGTCCATTAAAGAAATTTGAGAGTTGGGTCTAGTTTGATATACTAGCATCTAAACGCTGTGATGGGCAACAATGAAAGGTTTACCCTTCATTAATTATTCTCCGGCTAAAATAAGATCTCACCTTCCCCGCCTCTTTGGTTTAATAAATATCAAAACCCTTTTAAAGGACTCGGTTTCGCTTTAAGGGTTCCCGATAACCGTCGGTCTTCTAATAAAAACGTACTGTTTTTGGAACAGACGAAAAACACTATTGGCTACCTTAGTCATAAATGAGGTTGATTTACGAGCCGTCTCTGTTACGTAATACGTCTACCTTGGGTAGGAGGCTCCCAGCTTTATACATGACACCTCATTCTATCCCCCGAGTACCGTAAAAATATAAACAGATGCTATTACTACGTGTCTAGGCTAAGTAATAAACTGGTAAAATTCTGAATTTCTTTATTAAATTTAATAACAGAAAAAACAACTCCAAATAATTCAAAATCTCCATTGGTAATTATGACCCAGGCACCTTCAGCTATGGGCTTTGTCTAGTAAATAGTGAATGTAAAATTCCAAAAATTAAAATGTTACGAACAAGAAATAGTTTTCAATAAGCAGAAGTTTTTAATGTTAAAATTCATATTTATCTCATAATAGACCGCGTATGATTAAGGAATTGAGCCTAAACCGATCAATAGTCAAGTCACTGCTTCCGCCGAAACGCGACAGTAAATCAAATAGATATTCGTATCGAAATCAAGTCCAGATATTACTAATATCCGTATTAGAATTGAATAGTAATCCGGTTTCTACAGGATTAGATAGAGGTACTTGCTACTCGGGTTAATTAACTAGCCTTACCACAATATTGGCGATATTATAGCGGCTAATCATTGCTAATTCCTAGTATTACACAATGTCATACTCCATTACACTTGTCCTGATTACATTGAGACAGGATTATTTTATCTGGTTCCTAATTGTTACAAGAGCTCGTTCCTTGTGATGTACGTTTAACTATGTATTATGTTGTTCGTGTGTCTGATTTATTTTGTCATTGCTGCCGTTTCAACAAAGAAACGGCATCACTATTAAATCATAGTCATCATCATCGTATTCAAGGATTTGTTTGAAATTAACTTATTTTTTAAGGTTTTTATTTACTCACTAGCTTTTGCCCGCGACTCCGTTCGCGTGGAAAAGTGACTTCCTGCAGTTTTTTGTTATAGAAACCATCCTATATCCTTTCTCGAGTTCCAAATTATGTATGTAAGTACCAAATTTTACAGAAATCGGTTCAGTAGTTTAGGCGTAAAAAAAAGACAGACAGACAGAGTTCCTTTCGCATTTATAATATAGATCAACTTGATATATGTAGGTACCTACACTGTCGGTTGACAACAGTTAATACCAAGTTACTATTTTCACTTAAATTATTCAAAATGAAACTCTATACGTACTACGTTAGTTTGATTTCTATTTATTTGTAGATCATAATTAATTATGAAATAGGTAGGTACCCAATTCCAATTAATCTACCCCAATTCAAGGTAAATAACGATACTTTTCCGTTGGCGCTAAGATAATTTGAGAAACAGATTACTCAGCCGTGAAATAGTTTCTCGGTACTTGATTACTTGACATAAGACAAAATGATAAATTAGTACCTAATACTATATCAGTCAACAGTAATTATCAGAGCGAGAGTAGGCTGAAAGTTAATATTGTAATATCGCAAGTGGATTACCGTGTAGAGACAATTATAATTTGTTAATACACCACCCAGCTCTTCCCGGGGGTTTAGAACCTATTGATCTCGCTACCACTCGTAATTGCCCTCCGATTTTTACACCATTTAATACAAACAAACAATCGATTATTTCTATTGTACAATATTAAAGTAAAATAAAAACTGCAACATTTTAAATGAAATAAATAATACCAATTTGAGAAACTATTAATACAATCTCGAAAAATCTAAAAGTAGATTTTAAATATTGTCCTTCATGAAGTTCTAACTGGCCCCTTATATACGACGTCAGAAATATTTTAGATATTATAGAGGATTTGTTATTATAGAGAAAACTATACTATACTATACTATACTATTATTATATGTATTTATTATATACACCTACAGGTTTTATTCTAACCTTTAAATCTTTGGTTTGTGGTATGGTAGTTGTACAAAAGCTACAGTTTGGAAACCCCTAACGTACCCATCGAACCGAGTGACGAAATATTTCAAAAGTACTAATAAATCCTTTAGTTCTAATAGTTAAGTGTTTTTACTTTGACCTTTTTGTAGAGTGGATTGGCATTACAAAATTCTTTGGATTCTAGCACATTCCATACCAAGCATTTTTAAAATGTCTCTCTCATTATTGATAATCAAGGTATATAAATTAAATTAAATCAATTAGGTAGCTAACATAGTTCATTCTACAGCAGTAATTTTTCTAAAGAAATTTAATAAATATCATCGCATATTTCCGAGATAAAAGTATTTGAAGAAAAGTGATTTCATAATTTTCGCTAGTAGCGAGGAGTTTTGGAATTCTGCTCCAAGTTTTGAAATCGGTTCGCTAGATGAAAACTGTGTTTAAAGCAAGCACTATCTGGCTCTTTGAGAAATTGTATCAACAAACTTTAAGGCGGGTTAGCGGTGGCTGTAGCCTAATTGCATCACCTGCAACTCGAATCACAAATGCGTAACATGTATGAAACCGTGTCATTGTTTTCGTGTACATGATCTCTGGCCTACCCCCGAAAACGATGGCACTATCAAACTTCAGATTGGTTATCCATGGTTCTCAATTACTACATAAAAGAAACAGACCAACAACGTCAACACTTCATGCTTGTGTTTTGTGAACCTGCTATTGTTCAGCGATCGAGTCAGTTTCACATTTTTTTCCATAATAAAATACGAAACATCTATAAATTTTACGATATCGACATTATTTCAATCTCATTGCGATATTTGCCATTGATTTAGAAATAACACCGACCGACGCCATCGTATTTTCAATTTCGTCCCGGAACTCCGGTATTTGAACGGTGCAGCAGAAATAAAATAAAAGCCATTGCGACCGTTCAGCATACGAAATATGTAGTTCGCGTCGATGAGAAATTTAATGATAAATACCGCTTATTTGGTCAGCTTTGCATATTTTGTTTGTAAGTGAATATTTTGATACTGTTTTTAATATTATTTGATACGAAAGTTTTTTGTACTACACTAAACTATATTTTTCATTCTATTTCGTAAGTTTTTGAGGAAGGAAAATCGTCAAATCCTGCTTGTGTGGTGCGAAATGTACACGACCCTTACTGAATGAAACCCACCTCGATTCTTTCACTTGCTCCGGGCCGGAGCCGCAATCAAATATTGCTTCTTGCGGCCCTAACAAAAAACAACAGAATTACATAATGCACAACCAAACACGAATTAAGCTTGGGTTTGTCCTAATATGCAAATTCTCTGGCAGAAGAGCAAATCATTACTTTTATAATGTCATTTCAAAAAGGGTTATTGTTTAATATAAAATAAGAAATTCATTCAACTATTTTGATAAAATAACTAATGAGGCTATGACGACATTTCACCTTTTTTGTAATACCTATTAAATCAAAAAGTTTCAATGCTATAAATAAAAACAATACTAAATTTGAGTTCCTAAATCTGTTTATTCAACAAATCACTAAACTTAATGTTGATAAATTAAAAAAACGTATTTTTATAAAAGCGAAACGGTTGAGACTTAACGCTTGTCGCTCAGATTGATTTATTGGATCGAGTAAAAAAAATTGTTATTCCTTGCGACTGGAGCGCGCGATAAATGGTGACAACACTGCTTTCCCGAGGGACTTACACTGTCAGCGACCACCTGTGATTGTATGGGATCCTAGTACCTTTACATATACGTTGGAAATTAAATTACGTAATAATTTATTATATTCTGAAAGGTTCAATTATTATCCCACCAGTGAACCAAGAACAGTGACACAAACCTTGCAAACAAGGTTAACAGGTAACAAACAGTTGTTTACAATTGTTTTTGTTGGTTTATAAATGGCAAAATATTTCTATAGCCGTCGATGAAATAGTGTCTGCATTCATTAAGTTTAAAACCAATATTATTCAATTACGTCGATTTAAGTATTATGTATAGTATATATTAATACGATTTAAGTATCAGGTATTTATTACGTATTTGTTTACCTTACCAAGTTTAGTGTTAAAAACACTATTGGCCAAACTTAAATACATTATAATGGGAAAACAATAGGTATATAAAATTGAACTTCAATACAAGACAATATTTTAATCTAGTAAATTACTATGATACGTTACGTACGTATCACATCATATATGTTCATTACGTATTTAAAATATTTCTTCAAATCCAACTGCAATACCTCAAACGTTTCTTTTAACCGCAACCATAAGACTACATCATTAACAAATTGAAATTATTTCCCTCGCTTCGTGAACTTGATGAATAATATTTGCAACCCGTATCTTATAAAGAGCGTAGTCCGACCATAGGAACTTCATTTACATTCATCCAAAGTCTTTTAAGAATTCAAAAGTACACTCTAGCATATGGATAAATGACTGAAGGTTTTTTTTAAGAAGTTAATCACATAGACATAGCTTGACCACGTATCACGAACGATTTTTAAATAAATAAAATTGTACTCATAAACAAGGTATACCTACCTTCAGTCTCTCAAGATAAAGGCACCTAATTTTCCTTTGTGGCTTTGTTACTAGCTCAGCCCGCGGCCCTGCTTGAGACTTCGGTTTTCCTACATAAAATGAAACCTGTTGTACCTAACCTTGATTCTTAAGAAGGAACTTTGAGCTCGATAAGAATGCTTTAAAAAATATTTTAATACTATGTAATTCATGAATTTTATTACCAAATAGGTGGAGGTAAAGTTGTGGTGGATACCTATTGTTTTCTAACAAAATTCTATAAGTAAGCGACCCCAAAAATTTTGTGAATTCTAAACTTAACAATCACTTTTATTTAAGTGAACGTCAAATAAAAAAATTACATACTATGGAATACTTTTCTGTATGTATATCGGTAAATCTTGACCGCATTCTTCGTAATAACTTTTTTTTAAACATGGTAATAAAATTTTAATATTATTTCCCAAAACTTTGTATCGTATTAGTTTACATAGTAATAAGACTTTAAAGGAGGAACAATTTTTTATGTGGTGCATGTAGTTTTGAATTAACCAAGCAGTTAGGTTGTATATATCTTAGCGTTTAGGCTATTAATGGCTTCGTTCATTCACGACAAATATCAATTGTGCCTTATCAATTCTCGTCTCGCGTTAATTCGTATTAATACCAATTGAAAAAATAAATGACTAAAAGCCATAATAGTATATGATGTAACGTTTACGATAGTCACATAAAGTAACTAACGAGTTTGAAAATTGCCTCCTTAAAATAGGATGAGCTAATTTAAAAAACGTCATTAATCAGCCAGAGAGTTTTGATGAAAATGTGATTTTACTTAATAGCATTACAGATGAAATTGGCAAATCAGTAGTCTAGTTATTGGAAATTAAGAACCACCTCTTTTTAAGGTAGACTCGCAGTGCCACAATGATGATAAAAAAGTATTCTGAATATCTGAGCTGAGAATATTGCTGATAGTGCTTTATAGCAGGCACAATTTTTAATGGAGCCGTATTGCTCATGGCCGTACTAAAAATTTATATTTACTTACAATTAACCAAGGTGAAACTGCTATACTGCAGGTTGTTGGTAATAGTTTGCAATATTGCAGACGTTAATGTTGCATAAAAATAGAACTTGCTTCATGTACATACAATCTTTATAATAATTGCTACAAAAAGGACTAGCAAATTGGAATGACAGGGGTCGCCGCCATCACAATAGATAACCCTGTTATTACCCTGACCTCAACAATTTAATTCACATTCCATTTACTTCTTCAAGGTAAGATATTTCATGAATAAATTCTCAAATATTCAATCAAATCCGATTTTCCTACATAGTTTAAAAATCGAATTTGGTAAAATTTTATTAAAATTAAATTTATAAAATCATCCACAAATTAATAAGATTTTTAATTTAATACAATAAATACGAACTAATAGATTCTATAACTTTTATAAACGACATTTTATAGCATCGATCATGGTGTCAAAAATTGTTAAAAATCTCAAAATACTTTTTTTTAAATCCAACGTTATCGTATTTTAATACATCATCGTGGTGAAACGTTAACGCTTAGATCTGTACTCTATAGAAATCAGTCTTTCAATACACCTTCCATCGGCAAATTGTTCGTCACTAAGAGTTTCCGTATGGCGTTCCGTATCCACTAACAATTGCTTTTGCGTCCGTCTAAAATTCCAATCACTTCACTTGAATTGAATTTATCGTTGGTTCGTGTACTGACTAGAAGGTTTGTATAGTGACTGCTAGTTAATAGAATATACTTAGCACACGAATTCATGATTTCAAATAATAGAGTTAGATTGGGCTAGAAGTAATTCAAGTGTGGAAGAGTCATGCTTCGGCACGTATGGGTCGGCTCGACCGGGTCTATACCACGGCCTCACAGAAAATCGGCGTGGAGCAATACTAAAGTTGCGTTTCGCCGTGTGAGTGAGATTACCGGAGGCCCAATCCTTCCCCACCCCCAGAAAAATCTACATATCCTTAATCCCTAAAATGTCGGCAACGCAGTCGTAACTCCATTGTTGTTGCGGGTGTTCATGGGTGACAATGATTTGACCATCATATCACATAAAAAAGAAGTTTTATTAGGCTTTAAAAAAGTGTATATATTAATTAATTCGGTTTCTGCAAGTACTGTTCTAACAATGATAAATAAAAACAATATAATTATGGGATTAATAAATGTGTATGTTTTTGGCCTCACTATAGGCATGGTGTGTTCAGGTTGCATACTAAAAATTCGATAGTAGACAACGTTACCATTCATTTACAAATTGGCAAGTATCTCTTAATAAATGCTCTACATAAATGCAAGGTGCTTTCGTAGTTGGTTTCAAGAATAATCTTTTGTTCTTCAAATTTAAATAAACGTTTTTGCTCTATCTACTTTAATGACGTCATCAGTGTGATTACGGTTATTGTCCTGCTTTGGTGGTTTACGTAGCTGGAGCAGCAACATCTGTAAGCCACACACACTTACGTAATTACGAACCGACCACATCACTTATATCATTAATCTGTGGTTCATTAAACGTGCGCACCACGCTCTGGTGACGATGCCTACCCGCGTCACATGGCTACGTTCTAAAATAACGATATAGACTTAGCTTCTACTTTTGGGTCGCGTAAATTTAACTTAATACCTTGTATTTTACGTACATAACACCGCGTATCCTTTTTGTCATAGCAAAGGTACACAGACATATTAAATGTAAGGAACGCCTATTTTTCACCAGTGATAATATAAGTCTCATGCAATATGTAGGGAGCTTATTCTGTCTTGACCCCTTACTTTGACTTTCGCATTGCAACCTCTCAACCAATAAAGCAGTATGCCAATTAAAACAAATAAATAGTTAAAACAAATGATTTAACTATTGTATCACACAGCATTTGTTCATACAAATGCAAGGTTTTTTTTTTATTTTCACATAAAATTATTTTTAACTTCAAATCATCTGCAACATAACTTTTGATTAGAAACTTAAACTTGTTTTAACATTTTTTTATACATATTTTCACCCATTCATGATCAAAAATATTTGCTACAAAAAGCGTAGCCCATGGCTACGCTTAACGTTCACTTAACGTAGCACTTCGCTACGCAGTATCGTAGAAATCGAAACTTAATTCCAAAGCTTGTTTTATTAACATACATTATACACAAATGAAATATACTAACATGTGACTTTTTTGTAGGAGTGCAACGTGTTACCCGGACATGCACCTCCAATAATGCCGCATCCCATAACTTTGGGTCCACCTAGCGCTCAACAGCAGATCTTGAATTCTACTCCTCATCTTCCACCCCACGCCAAGGAGTACTTCTTCCTGGATATTGAGCTGCGTTACGGACTGCTGCAGGTAAATATTCTTGTTTTATTTTAATTTCGTGAAACATTATATATTTGTCCGGTTGACTTCAATAATTTAATATGAAAAGTACTTTAATTTTCAAATCAAAATATTTCTTTTAAAGTACATGTACCTAGATGTAAGTATCAAAAAGAATATACACTTTAAAAGAATATTAACTTTAGTTTTGCCTTTGTTGTAGTCTTTGACAAACTGACATTGAAAACAAAGTATGAGTAGGGCTTTATACGGCTCGTGGTGCATAAACTGAATGGATGAGATGCTTTTGATTTTCCTTCTTCCAATGCTTTTATATTCACACGTGACCTTTAAAGTCTCTCGGCTTCTTCGCGATAAGGAGCTTAGACACAAGATTCTCTAAGAGAAATCTATTCAGTGATATTTCGTACTCATTTAAAGTATCACATTTACTTTTGTTGTTATGTTTTAATTCAAGTACGATAGAGAATGGTACTTTGATTGTTAAGAATAAAAGGCTTATAACTTAACCTGAAAGCCTATAAAGAAACTATACCTAAGTATAAGAATGAGCTGTAAACATGACAATAAAACAAAGCGATAGTTTAAGCTACATACATATTCCCGCCTTATAAAATATTTTGAATAGGATAGAACATAAATCCTTCAGTAATAATAAACTATCATAGTAAATACATTGTAGCTATTTGTATTGCTGGCCGTATAAATTAGAACGTGGCCAAATAGCCAAGTATTACGGTTTTATTATTAAAATTGATGGACCCTACGTATAATAAGGGCGTACGAGCATCCGTTTCTAACGAAATTAAATTGGTAGACCGTTATAATCTCAAAGTAATCTGCATCATTTGTACTAAGCCTAATTGAAACGTAACAAAATCCTGGATTTGCGAACTGATTAGTTTTTATTAGCTTACGAAGATACAACAAGAAATTACTACAGAAGGACACCTTGCTACTGGGCTTAATATAAAGTTGCGTAGAATGAGTGGGTATAAATTTAGCTTAGTAGGCAGGTACAGCTGACCATACTAAACTATATATTTATAATCTGCTAAGGAGCTAACTTTTTGATAATAATTGGTTATAGTGAGTAAATTACCTGAATTTTAACTTGTAAAATGTTAACCTCTTCTGTTGTAGAACATTTGTCGTATGCATCAGTCATATGTTAACGTTTAACAAAATTGACAAGAGCTTTAAAATGTCCAATAATCTTTGTGAACTGCCCGCGCTGTCGTTCATCAAACAATACAGTCATACGTTTCTGGTGACCTAAAAAATTGTGTGAAATATTGTCACCTATGACTACAAAGCAATATGCCATAGGCCTGGTCAAATTGCATGCTTTTTTCTGTCATATCGCCGCCACTGCTGCTCGACTATGCTATGTATTGTGTGCTGCGCTGAAATATATATTCCATTTGTATTTTGAATTCAAATAATCGAATTAAAATTTATAACAATATGTATTTTATTATATTTACAATGTGTTAAATTATTTAATGGATTTTGTAAGTTACCAGTTCAGACCCATGAGAACTGGGCACGTCTACATAATACTTTACTTTTTATTAGAACATATTTACAGTTCCAGTGAGAATCGAGATAAAATAATTTGAAAAATGTAGAAATTTTTCTGTCATATTGCAAATAAATAAAAGGATAAGTATAAATATATGGCTCGAGTTTATGCATCTCAAGAGAAATAGCTATGAATGCACTCTACACTAGCAGGCTCGAGAAAGAATTTGTCTACTATCACAACGGAAGGAGATAATTTAAAACATGTTGATAGTAAAAATATTGATTAAGAGTGTCGAACTCGACGCCTACTTTAAAAACCTAAACTTATAATTTACTTAAACGTATAATTTCTAATAGTAAGTTTGAAATCTCCAATCCATTTGATCAAGCTATGTGATGCATGCTAAAACCTTCTCCGTTTGAGAAGAGGCTTTTGCGCAGCAGTGGGCACTTATAGGCTTATATGAGTTGCTCGACTAGTTTAAGGATAGGGCTCCTAAAGCGTTGCAATACGTAGATTTTTCACTGATGCACGCACTGACAGTTTTAAAAGTACCCTTGTAAATATAACAGTCAGTAGAAATAAATCCGACTAATTTAATAAGGACCTAAGTGTGTCAGGATGGATGGATTATTGTTTCTTTTTCACATAATAAACGAATCTGATATTGGAAAGAGAGATATATTATAATCCAGAATAACCCAAAAATAGTAGTAGTGTAGTTCTTGCTTTGTAAATTGCAAATTTATCAAAATTATAAACTGTTTCATCAGTGACAAGGAATAAAACCGTCACTAATATATAAACTTAAGTTAACTTTTAGTGTTGGAGAGCCATGCTTCGGCACGAATGGGTCGGCTCGATCGGAGTGATACCACGGCCTCACAGAAAACCGGCGTGAAACAACCACAGCGTTGTGTTTCACCGTGTGAGTGAGGTTACCGGAGGCCCAATCCTTCCCCACCCCCAATCCCTCCTCAATCCCTAAATCTCCAAATCCCTAATCCTTAAAATGTCGGCAACGCACGCGTAACTCCTACGCTGCGGATGTCCATGGGCGGCGCTGATTACTTACCATCAGGTAATCCGTCTGCTCGTTTGCCGATATTACATTAAAAAAAACTTGTATATAATAGCAAATTTTTAGACAGTGCAGGTTTTGTGTAGTCAATTTAGTAGTAGATTTGTATATCATTTAGTCTTACATCTAGTAAAAAAAAGGAGTTAGAAGGTCGATAAGCGGAATCTCCGTAAATTTTAAGTCTATCATAGAGAAGTATTTCTAAAATAAGTTCTTAATGGCCTTGAATATATAAATGTAATGCGGAACAACAATTCTGACCTTAGTAATAATAGCGAACTTGGACTTGAAACTATTTTAATTCAATGTACATTCTTTACCAAGATTTTACTAGAAAGAAAAATAATTAGCTACGCTATGATGCTGTTAGTGTTATATGCAAGGAATGACCTTGTGGCGAATAGCATCAAAGGAAAGTAATATTAGTTATAATCTCGCTACAGAGAAAACATAATAAACACTCAGTTATATTATGCTAAGTGGAATCTTTCCTTATAAATGATATTGCTTTATCGGTTTTTCTCGTTTTTTATTTCTACATAGATTTTTATTTACTTACTACTACTAGTCGTCAACTTCTAAATTTTTCATGGAGACACGTGACAAACATAAAATTTAGTATTCCGTTAGCTTCACGAGATGCTATGTGCTAATTACAGTCGTATGTATATTCACACAGAGTTCAATTTAGAGAATAAATGGGATCGGTAATGTAAATCAAAATGGTGGATCTCGTGAACCATTCAGTGCAGTAAAGCTTGTTGTTACGGACTGTGTTTGGATTTTTTGTGACTGTCTTATTTCTCTACAAGTTTATACTTACATTAGCTACTCTCGCGCGGTTTCCCCCGCTGCTCAGCTCCGTTTGATCGTAGCGTGATGTTTTATAGCCTATAGCACTTAGGAATATTATATTGTAGCTATCTATCGGTGAAAGAATTTTGGCAATTCGACCAGCGGTGCCAAAGATTACCCCTACATACAAACTTACAAGCTTAAAAATTTTGCCTCTTTATAATATTAGTATAGATGATAAATAATACAAGTTCTACATATATGTATATGAACATATAACTATTTTCCGACTGAGGCTTCTTTCGCGCGTAAGGCATCCCGGCCTTTTGAAAACAGCAGCGTTTAAAGCGATTACTCGACTCGACTAAAATACGCAAATCGTATAATTTATAGCCTATAAGGCTTAGCAAAATTGTAGATGCGCTATGGATCAGTGAAAGACTTTTCGAAATCTGACCAGGCAGCGGTTCCTAAGATTATCGCCTACATAAAAACTTAGAAAATTTTATCTCTTTAAAATATAAGTATAGATTAAAATGCGAACATGTTGAAGACGTTAATTCGGTTTCTGGTTTGATAATCACACCTGAGATCACCGAACCACGCTTACCATTATTAAAACAGCTAGTTTAGAGAAAAACCTGTTAATTCAGGGCATCAAATACAAATTTCATCCAAATCTGTTGTCTATTTTTGCATGAAGGAATAATAAACATCCTCACAAACTTTTACATTTTTAATATTAGTATGAAATTACGAACAAATGAAGTTCAATGTCCTTGAGAACAATTCCAGCATATCATTCTTTTAATGCTTACGTAATGAGTTGCTGCACATTGTAATCATATAAGTAAATGAAATTGGGTCGGACACAAAGTGGTCGGATTTAGGATGAACCATTGGATTACGAGATTTAGAAAATAAACAGGAGATTCAGAGATCCAATTATTTATTAGAGATTTGCTGGGTCCAAAGATACTGGAGATGAAACCACAGTGCAGGGAAGCTTAGGTATTTTAATGCTATGTAGTGTTGAAAGTGTAATTAAGCCCGGCAATATAAACAACGACAAACTCCTACAAAAACGGAATGTATCAAAACACAAACTAGTCAGGACATTTCCAACTAAAGTAGGTGAAATGACTGAGTAAACGGAACAAGTCACTTTGCACACACACTCACAGATTTTCAACTGCGATAATATGAGTGCATTCCTCATTCAAACATAAGCTGACGTTCGAGTTAGTAGCATTCAAATTGAATTAATTTTCAACTAACACACTAGTCGAATACATAATAACAATTTCAATTTCAGTCACAACAATATGGATTTTTAGATTTAGCACCTCTAAGTAGCATTCATACTCGCGTTTCTATTACCCTTAAATAAATATTATTTCGAAATGAATTTGCTTTGAGCAAATGTTAGACTTTGTATGCTAGAAATGAAACTCTAATGGCCAAAAGCTTAGACCTTGCTATTTATTAAGTGATTCTTGTATTTAGAAATGTTAATTTTTTTATTCATTTTATATTTTTATTTTGTTATTCAAATTATTTATTTCAATAAGACTTATGTTAGGAACTTTAATAATCAAACAAAACAATAAAATCTCCTAGTGAAGCTACTTGCTCGATCGAAATACGAAAAAAGTAGCAAAAACTCCATGGTTACTATTGTTTTATCGATTTCACAATGCAATACTTGGTTACATTATAAAGTTAGTTCAATAATGTAAAAAACAATGCTTTCGATCTTACAGCCATAAACAGCGTATATTATCGGCCAGTAATGAAACAATTCCTTTTACAAAAATAAAAGAAATATAGTTCAGTCTTTTATTCTTCTCATCGACACGATTAGAAACAAATGAGTTTTATTTTAATTTTATTTATACAATGTTATTTATAGCATTACCATAAAATGTAATAAAATAAGAACAGTATAGCATCCATTGCTTTAGTCAAGTGTACTAAAAGTCACGATGGTACTCTATTATTTGGGCTAAGTGGTACCTACAAGTTGACGCTAGGAAATTCGTCATTATAGCCCAATTGGCGGGAAGTTCCCGTTCACTTCCAAGAGCCATTGTCTTCGAGAATAAGGCTCTTGCTGTACCTTCATTTTCATTGCTGTATTTAAACAGACCATTTGACTTCGTGTAATTTTAACGTATGAACATTTTAAAGTACTCTTCAACATCTTCATGTCTCTGAACTACTAAGCGTCGTGTTAAGATGGACTATATTTTTAGAATAAGTACATTTTTATTTTATTTGTTATTTGAAATTAGAGATAAATTAATCGTCACGCAAATAATAAAAAAACTATTCTTGAGTATAAAAGAGTAACTATAAATAAAAGAAATACGTTCTACCTGCGTATAAAAAAAATGCTCCTAAAAAAAGATATTCCTCACGGATATTTGTAATATTGCTGGCCTATTAGGTTTGGTCACAAAATACTTTGTTACATTACTAACATAGGGCTCTCATAGCAAAGCGGCGTTTTGCTAGAGTCACAGATAGCTGCAGTTGTCGACAAGTGGCGACGGTAGCAATTATCCCAGTTGACGGTAAAGTGCCGCTCTTCTATAAAGATGCCAACAGATAAACGCTCTTATAGTACAAAAGCAATTCAGTTCCTTTTTCAACGCAGAAAAAATAATGAGCTGGTTATTTTTACAATCGAGTTCTATTGTACAGTGACTAATGGGGATATTATTGACAAAAATAAATACAGTATTTTTTAAATAGTAACATTTATTTTTTAACATTGATTTTACCTAAGCAGGTCAATTAGAGAAGTGATATGACACCCGCCAAAACGAATGTGACTTTGATAATAATATCTCATTTAATTATTCAAACAAACGATAGTTTCGTTTTCGTTTACAATGTTTGTATACCTTCTGTCTGACTTTTCGAGAAATCAGTTAAGATAATATGTACAGGTTGAGTTTCAACCCTCAAACGTCAAAAGCACTGAAAAGTAAAATCAAATACTACATATTATTAATATGGGTCGCACTCGTCCATTGAAGGTTTTGTTCCCGAATTTCTAACGTACTTTCCTCGTTCTTAAGAAAAATCGTTACGCATTTTATATTACCTTTGTTATTTTACATGGAAATGGCAACAAAGGGAAACAATATGCCACAATGAAACAATAAACGATTTCTTCTCTTTTGTTCTACGCGTGCCGTAAAGATTTAATTTAACATTGTAAGCAATCGACCTTTCTTGTTAAGTTGGCAATAAATGGATGTTTAATTTTATCAATATACTTTGGCAGTGATTTATTCAGAATTCAAATAAAACATTCTATTGGAGCCGCCTGTGTCTTCACTCCATACATTTTTCTGGACGCATGACAAAAGCCTTTATTTGTTATCTTACTAGTCTACTTCGAAATACGTCTTTAATCTTCCATAAATAAACTGTACGAGGAAAGGTTCTTTGACGTTTAAAGAACTGGTTCCTTGGTGTACTGTAGATAAATTACTAGAGTTCCGACGCTAGATCTACAAACGAATTACACGAGAATCCACAGAAAAAGCAATTACTTGGAAATGTGTAAAGTCACGCTCACAGACCGCATCAAAAAATGGGATGAGGGGAAGCAGAATAGTTGATAGGTTACACTTAAATCGCGAGAGAGACACGAGAATAAGAATTTACTGTCCTTCTTACCACACAACAGGTATCGTAGACATTTTTTTGACATTAAATTATAAATAGGTAGTAGTAGTTTTAAGACTAAAAATAGGTAGTACTCTGAAGTCATAGATTAGAAATATATGTATAAATGGAGCAAGCACTGGGTATTTCTTCACGATGTTTTTCTCCACTTTATGAGACTCATTTTTAACGAATTTAGGAAAGTACGTATAACTAGTAAAGAGGTAAGTACAAGTCAAAGTCAAAAGTCAAAAATCATTTATTCCAATTAGACCTTTACAGGCACTTTTGAACGTGAAACAAAATTTTGGAGATATAGTGTCAGTCTGTCGGTCAGTCCTCTTAGTGAACCTATTTGCTCGTTCCAAAGTGTAGATTCCGATGGAGAAGAACGAGCAAGAAACTCCATGGTTACTCTTTTTAAATCAGTTTCACATACAGATTCCTTTTAAAAACAGTTGGTTCAATTATGTGAGAACAGTGTAACACTAATATTTATTCAAATATAAAAATAAAGTAACCTTAAGGACAATAGACAGTCTGGAGCTGACCAGTCCTAACTGACGGCGCCCGTTCACGAGCATGACACGTACACCAGCATCGCCCAACTCAACCATATTATAGGGAATTAAGCGATCCAGCGCCCATGCCACCGCCAGTGTGACCTTTCAGTGAGCATGACAACTCCAAGCTGTTATAAGGACCGACATTCTGCTAGTCTAACCGTGCTAGGTAACAGACCCGCACCCCTAAACACGATAAAAGGGTGCATAAACCTCCGGCCACCACGACAATTTTAAGCCCAGTCTGAAACTACTATGTAATTCTGTGATCAGCATTGTAAAATATAATAGTTTCCATTTATTTCGAATTTGAATTTCTTTGTAATGTCAGTAAAAAATCATTAACTTTAAAGATAAAGTACTATGCACTTTGTACTGTTAAAAATGTCAAAAAACGCCAAGTAAGCTTAAATAACGATGTGGATTATAGTTTCAAACTCTTTGCAATTTTACTGTCAGTGAATAAAGGTGATTTTTGAAACACTCAAAATATTCGTATTAATGTTTAGATTTTTCGTTAACAACCGATACAACAAGCATTCAATTTCATAAACTACGAACTGTACTCGATATTCGATATTCGCCGCATTTCGAATACGAAACGTGGTTTAAAATTACGAAGTACCTACCACGTGTTTTCGTAGTTATGAGAACAAAACTTTGAATATAACTAAAAAATAACATTAGCAGACAGTTGACTTAATGGTAAGCAATCAGCGCCGCCTACGGACACCCGCGAAACCAAAGAAATTACGAGTGCGTTGCCGGCCTTTTGGGGATAAAGGTTTTGGATGTTTAAGGATTGCGAAGGGTTAGGGGAAGGGGAGAAATTAGGCCTCCGATAACCTCACACACACGTTAAACACAACGCTTATTTGTTTCACGCCCGTTTTCTATGAGGTATCACTCCGGTCGAGCCGATTCATTCTTGCCAAAGCTTGACTTTCCCACACTTAAATAAACGCTTGATATTTAACACACCCAAGTACTTTCTTTAAAAACGGCAATTTTCTGGAAAAATGCACAAAAGTCAAAAGGGATTCAGTATAATTTATAAATAGAAAGAAAGAAAGAAGAAGTATTTATTCGCGTCTAGGACGCACATAAAACACAGAACAAATAAGTGTTTAAACACAAAAACAAAAAAAAACATGGTAATAACCATAATTCGATACTTACTGGATTTTACTAACTATAAGCCACCCTATTCCTGCTCCAGGCCAAGGCCGCAGTACGTTACTACGGTTGTCTCGCAAACCCGGCTACTACTCACTGGCTGAAGAAAGAGATGAAAGTGTATAGTGCTTCCATGTTTATTCCCATTTTAAGTACAATGTAGCAGCAATGACAACGATGCGTGAAAAGTCCTAAATTCCAAATAATTTAAGCATTCAACAAAATATAATATTATTTTTTGTTTTTAAAATGTGGCAGGATCTTTATGATATCTAAACTTTATTATGTATCACTTTCTAGGACAAAGCATACAACATGGCTATTATAATGAAGCCAAACTATTAAAGTACAGTCCAACAATGTGAATAAACGCCGCTTCACTGGCACATCGTAAGAAAATCTTACCAATTTAATTATAAGTGACTTTAAAATATCTCCATAACATTAATTAATCAAAGATATCAATCCAAATTTTGCGATATCGAAACAAAAATTTCAATCGGTACTTTGCGAGAAATATATTTTACGTTTCTGTTCCGTTTTTTGTACCGCACAAAGAAATGCGTTGAATTCCATTCAATTTCGAGTTGAAAATATCAAAAAAATATCTTTAATATTGTCAGAATCCGTAGCATATAAAGACAAACGCCAGTATCCGCAGTCGAATAGTTAGTTCCGAAATAGAGTGAACTCAAAAAACTCCTGTCATGTCGAAAATTGACTGAGCCTTTGACAATTAAATTTTTGTACCACAGGATTTGTTTGGCCATATCGCTAGTTGGCATCCATCGAATATGGCTGTACGCATACGACCATAAAAATATCTCGATTGTAGTATATTTTTCTATATAGGATAGGTAGGTTGGCGAACGAACAACGGGATCACACATGATGGTAAGCAATCGGAGCCGAACATAAAAACCTGTAACACTAATGCGTT